>CM060394.1:157339598-158044754 GCA_030545235.1 Helianthus tuberosus
AACACTACTAAAGAAGAGTTGGTATTGAATCAACATTCCTTCAAACATTCTAAACCCTACCTGGAAACAAACCAACAAAATCCGAATACTGAAAAAAATCAGCAACCATTTTTTCTTTTCCTTCAACTTCGAGAACATTCTCCTTATATATGTGCTTGTGCTGTAGAAACCGGAGATGAATTTGTGTACACAACTGAATGTTGATTACTGATCTGGAATTGGAGAACCGTTGTGTATTTACTTACTCTGGAATTGGAGAACCGTTGTGTATCTTAATCAGGTTCTCAAACAAACACTACTAAAGAAGAGTTGGTATTGAACCAACATTCCTTCAAACATTCTAAACCTACCTGTGTATATGCATGTGCTGTAGAAACCGGTGGTGAATTTGCGTACACAACTGAAGGTTCAATGCACGAAAAGTTTCTTACGAAATGTACGTGACGAAACAAGGATGTTTGGGAATTAAACACATGTACGTGACAAAACAAGGATCGTTCTAATAGATTAAAGAGAATAAACCACGTACAAATCATATGCTTTCTGAATCTGAAAGTTAACTGTGACTCATAAACCCTTGAATCCCAATACTTCTGTAAAAAAAATTGTTTCTTTCCTTTTGATGAGGTAAAACCGGTTTCAACATCAAGAGTTGTTTTTCATCCTGTGTGAGCATTGGAAGCCCGACAAATAGTCTTGCAATTACGTCTTCAATCGAGACCGCATTGTTAATTTTAATGATGATTCGAAACATTCTGAATAACTAGCAGAAGAACCCAACACGTCTTCTATGATGATTTGAAACATACACGAACCACAATGGACTCAGACTCATACTACTCACCCTCCCCTGAGGAAGAGTTTTCCCGACGACTCAAGATAAAGCAGTTGGTTTGTGTTCATATCAGCGTTGTTTATCACCCTGTGTGAGCATTGGAAGCCCGACCACTAGCAGAAGAACCCGACACGTCTTCTATGATGATTCGAAAAATTCACGAACCACAATGGACTCAGACTCATTGTTGCGAATTTGGTTTCTTCGGTACAGGCTGATCAACCGTCCGGAGAAGAGTATGTTGATATAGGAGAGTTGATGCAATTTTCCAACTCATCTTTAGTAGTTTCTGTAAGGATGCATTTCACGGTAAACGATGCAGTTGATGAAACCGAAGCTGTTATTTCGGTTGTTCGGTACTTCCGAGATGATTCAAGTGAGTCCTATGAAGCAAGTGTCTGTCTATTCAATTGAGAGAAATCATTGCATTACATCCCCGTTGAAAACAAGTGGTTGTAATGACGGGACCCTTGATTTGAAACGAAATCGTTTGTGAGTATGGGAAACACAAGTTTTCTTTTTGAGCTTGATGGATGTCCGTTATCTCAACGCTTCTCCTTACATTACTGATCTGAAATTGGAAAACCGTTGTGTATTTGCTTACTGGTCTGGAATTGGAGAACCGTTGTGTATCTGAATCAGGTTCTCAAACAAACACTACGTACCCTTCCTTTTATTCTGTAAATATTAAATAAAGAATAACACCATGCCCGTAACTGTACGTACCCTTCCTACTAAAGATGAGTTGGTATTGAACCAACAAAATCCGAGTACTGAAAAACTGACATTCCTTCAACCATTCCTTCAACAGTCATACGATGCGGCTTTTTGTTCTTCAATCTTTGTTACTTGTTAATGTTTTATTTTTTTCTACTTTTAGAAAGGTTTGACCACCTCACGACTGTATGATAAAACCGCTTATTTTGCTAGTGGGTTTTATAAGTCAAAGTTAACGTTGCTATTCAGATTCAGATTCAGATTCAGGAAGACATGTCGGCTTCCGTACCCATCCCCGCGTTGATAGCTTCCGTTTTATTACAGTCATACGACACGGCTTTTTGTTCTTCAATCTTTATTACTTGTTGTTGATGCAGATTTTGTGTCCGATGCTTGTCGAATAGATTAGTCATTATTTTACGCTGAATTTGTAATAGTTAGTGAAACGGTCTATCGAACGTGTATAGACCCGCTCGTTTGAAGTGGTCAAACGAGAGGGTTGTTGGTTTGACCGTGTGTGTGTTGCTAGACAAATTATGGTTGTGTTATGTTTGGTGTCGAAGGATAAGGCATCGAAGGATTATGAATATCCTTCGATGAGCTCGAAAGATACCCATCGAAGGATGAAGATGGACCTCGAAGGATATGTTATCCTTCGAGGTATGTATGTGTCTTTCGAAAGCTGGATGGTCGACAGATGATCTATCGACCAGTCAGTGTTATCCTTCGACCGTGCAACCTGTGTTTGGTATAAATACCAACACTTTGTCATTTGCAACACAAGAGTGAGAGCACAAGTGTGTACAAGAGAGTGAGAGGAGGTTTGAGACCTCACCCGGGGAGAGATCACCACTTGATCTCTCCCGGAATGTATACTCCTTTGGTATTAGTTCGGTTATCATGTAATCGGGCCGATTTGTAACGTTATACTACCGGATTAATACAAAGTTGTTTGTTTATCATTGCTAATCTCTTCCGTCTTTGAACATAATTATGAAAATCACGGTTTGGATCCCCAAACCCGGTCCTACAATTGGTATCAGAGCCATGGTGCCCGATTTAGTAAAACTAACCGTTTACTAAGTCACATGTGCTCTAGATCTGTGATTTTTGTGGGTTTTTGTTCAAGATGTAAAAAATGGTGAAAATGAGAAAAACTCAGATCTGGACCCGATTATTCAGATCTGTGATAAAACGAGTGTTGGGTTTTATGTTTTTCTCCTAAATCTTCAAGTTTCCTTCATCAAAAATCGTGTACAAGTGTTTTCATCGAATCTGCAGATTTACCCAGGTTGCTGTGTTCTTGATGTTCTTCACATCTTCATAATTTGAAAGATGTAAAGAACTTCGAAAGATCAGTTAACTGCTCGAAGGGTCAAAGTAGCTCCTCGAAAGGTCAACCCAACTATCTTCGAAGGATCAAGCTACTGCTTTGAAAGATCAAATTAAAGAATCGAAAGGTCATCTCACAAACTTGAAAGGTCAAGCAGTTCTCGAAGGGTCAAACACCATCGAAGGGTCATCAGTTCAATCGAAGGATCATCAGCTGTATCGAAGGATCATCCTTCATATGTCTTTCGAAAGATCCCAACTTCGAAGGGTCATCCAACAATTTCGACAGATCAACTTCAAGGAACTTCGAAAGATCAGACAAATTTTCGAAGGGTCGTTCTTATGTTTCGATGGATCAAGTCAACTTCGAAAGATCAGAGAGTGGTTCTGCTTCGAAGGATCCAGAGTAAAATGACGGCTGGAGTTGTGTGTCTCGAAGAAAAGGTCAGACCTTGTAAGAGATGATGTCTGGGAAATTGTCGGCTGAATGTTGAAGATTAGGATTGTTGACTGTTGAGAAGGGACAAGACTAGAATGTTTGGCTGCTGAACAATGTTGTTATCGGGTAGGGCTTTTCAATGACAATGTTTTTTTTTTTATGGGCTAAGATAACAAGGCCCAATGATTTCAAAGCTGCTGACTTATATTTAGAGCCCACCTGATGATAGAGATAATTTCTCACAAATTGCAAATGTGTGAAATTATTTTCTTGTATTGGGCTGTTTATAAATCAAATGAATGGGTTTTGGGCTTTCATCAAGTTTGTGAAGTAGGGTCGGGTATTTGCGGAGTTGATCTGAATCGCGCTCCTAATATCAGTATGGGTTTTGGGAGCGCGCGGGATGATTCGGAACGATGAAAACAAGAGATAATGGAAACTTGATGTTTGAAAAATTGTGGGGTAGTCACGGTTACCGATGCAATGGCAAAAATGGTAACGCGACTATTATGGGCCAAAAACAACACGGTATGTTCGCTTCCGCTCGTCATTCAATGAAGATTGACGACAGTTCCGCTCAGTGGAGGGAATTGGTGAACATTTGACGACAGTTTCTTTGAAGTGGAAAGATTCTGTTAAGGTTTAGAGATTTTACCAAAGAAATGGGGGGATAAAATTTTTTCATATGTTGAATTTCTTCGGTAAATTTCTAAACGCAATCATAGGTATGCTTAAAGATCAAGACTTGATGCAGTTGTTATAGAATGGAACCCTTATCAAATGCCAGTTGGAGTATTGGAAGATCAGCGGAAGATCGGTCAATTGAGCCTTTTGAGGAAATTGCACAACACTCGACTTGGATACGCGTACTTTGAGGGGGAAGTTTTATACAATGAGCATCAAGATACTACTTACCTGGATCATCGGTCAAGGGGGAATTTGTTTACACAGAGAAGATGATTACTTGACTGAAGATCGATGATTGCAGTTGCATTTTCAGCATTCGACAGCAACGGACAAGGGGGAATTTGTTGATGCAGATTTTGTGTCCGATGCTTGTCGAATAGATTAGTCATTATTTTACGCTGAATTTGTAATAGTTAGTGAAACGGTCTATCGAACGTGTATAGACCCGCTCGTTTGAAGTGGTCAAACGAGAGGGTTGTTGGTTTGACCGTGTGTGTGTTGCTAGACAAATTATGGTTGTGTTATGTTTGGTGTCGAAGGATAAGGCATCGAAGGATTATGAATATCCTTCGATGAGCTCGAAAGATACCCATCGAAGGATGAAGATGGACCTCGAAGGATATGTTATCCTTCGAGGTATGTATGTGTCTTTCGAAAGCTGGATGGTCGACAGATGATCTATCGACCAGTCAGTGTTATCCTTCGACCGTGCAACCTGTGTTTGGTATAAATACCAACACTTTGTCATTTGCAACACAAGAGTGAGAGCACAAGTGTGTACAAGAGAGTGAGAGGAGGTTTGAGACCTCACCCGGGGAGAGATCACCACTTGATCTCTCCCGGAATGTATACTCCTTTGGTATTAGTTCGGTTATCATGTAATCGGGCCGATTTGTAACGTTATACTACCGGATTAATACAAAGTTGTTTGTTTATCATTGCTAATCTCTTCCGTCTTTGAACATAATTATGAAAATCACGGTTTGGATCCCCAAACCCGGTCCTACAATTGGTATCAGAGCCATGGTGCCCGATTTAGTAAAACTAACCGTTTACTAAGTCACATGTGCTCTAGATCTGTGATTTTTGTGGGTTTTTGTTCAAGATGTAAAAAATGGTGAAAATGAGAAAAACTCAGATCTGGACCCGATTATTCAGATCTGTGATAAAACGAGTGTTGGGTTTTATGTTTTTCTCCTAAATCTTCAAGTTTCCTTCATCAAAAATCGTGTACAAGTGTTTTCATCGAATCTGCAGATTTACCCAGGTTGCTGTGTTCTTGATGTTCTTCACATCTTCATAATTTGAAAGATGTAAAGAACTTCGAAAGATCAGTTAACTGCTCGAAGGGTCAAAGTAGCTCCTCGAAAGGTCAACCCAACTATCTTCGAAGGATCAAGCTACTGCTTTGAAAGATCAAATTAAAGAATCGAAAGGTCATCTCACAAACTTGAAAGGTCAAGCAGTTCTCGAAGGGTCAAACACCATCGAAGGGTCATCAGTTCAATCGAAGGATCATCAGCTGTATCGAAGGATCATCCTTCATATGTCTTTCGAAAGATCCCAACTTCGAAGGGTCATCCAACAATTTCGACAGATCAACTTCAAGGAACTTCGAAAGATCAGACAAATTTTCGAAGGGTCGTTCTTATGTTTCGATGGATCAAGTCAACTTCGAAAGATCAGAGAGTGGTTCTGCTTCGAAGGATCCAGAGTAAAATGACGGCTGGAGTTGTGTGTCTCGAAGAAAAGGTCAGACCTTGTAAGAGATGATGTCTGGGAAATTGTCGGCTGAATGTTGAAGATTAGGATTGTTGACTGTTGAGAAGGGACAAGACTAGAATGTTTGGCTGCTGAACAATGTTGTTATCGGGTAGGGCTTTTCAATGACAATGTTTTTTTTTTTTATGGGCTAAGATAACAAGGCCCAATGATTTCAAAGCTGCTGACTTATATTTAGAGCCCACCTGATGATAGAGATAATTTCTCACAAATTGCAAATGTGTGAAATTATTTTCTTGTATTGGGCTGTTTATAAATCAAATGAATGGGTTTTGGGCTTTCATCAAGTTTGTGAAGTAGGGTCGGGTATTTGCGGAGTTGATCTGAATCGCGCTCCTAATATCAGTATGGGTTTTGGGAGCGCGCGGGATGATTCGGAACGATGAAAACAAGAGATAATGGAAACTTGATGTTTGAAAAATTGTGGGGTAGTCACGGTTACCGATGCAATGGCAAAAATGGTAACGCGACTATTATGGGCCAAAAACAACACGGTATGTTCGCTTCCGCTCGTCATTCAATGAAGATTGACGACAGTTCCGCTCAGTGGAGGGAATTGGTGAACATTTGACGACAGTTTCTTTGAAGTGGAAAGATTCTGTTAAGGTTTAGAGATTTTACCAAAGAAATGGGGGGATAAAATTTTTTCATATGTTGAATTTCTTCGGTAAATTTCTAAACGCAATCATAGGTATGCTTAAAGATCAAGACTTGATGCAGTTGTTATAGAATGGAACCCTTATCAAATGCCAGTTGGAGTATTGGAAGATCAGCGGAAGATCGGTCAATTGAGCCTTTTGAGGAAATTGCACAACACTCGACTTGGATACGCGTACTTTGAGGGGGAAGTTTTATACAATGAGCATCAAGATACTACTTACCTGGATCATCGGTCAAGGGGGAATTTGTTTACACAGAGAAGATGATTACTTGACTGAAGATCGATGATTGCAGTTGCATTTTCAGCATTCGACAGCAACGGACAAGGGGGAATTTGTTGATGCAGATTTTGTGTCCGATGCTTGTCGAATAGATTAGTCATTATTTTACGCTGAATTTGTAATAGTTAGTGAAACGGTCTATCGAACGTGTATAGACCCGCTCGTTTGAAGTGGTCAAACGAGAGGGTTGTTGGTTTGACCGTGTGTGTGTTGCTAGACAAATTATGGTTGTGTTATGTTTGGTGTCGAAGGATAAGGCATCGAAGGATTATGAATATCCTTCGATGAGCTCGAAAGATACCCATCGAAGGATGAAGATGGACCTCGAAGGATATGTTATCCTTCGAGGTATGTATGTGTCTTTCGAAAGCTGGATGGTCGACAGATGATCTATCGACCAGTCAGTGTTATCCTTCGACCGTGCAACCTGTGTTTGGTATAAATACCAACACTTTGTCATTTGCAACACAAGAGTGAGAGCACAAGTGTGTACAAGAGAGTGAGAGGAGGTTTGAGACCTCACCCGGGGAGAGATCACCACTTGATCTCTCCCGGAATGTATACTCCTTTGGTATTAGTTCGGTTATCATGTAATCGGGCCGATTTGTAACGTTATACTACCGGATTAATACAAAGTTGTTTGTTTATCATTGCTAATCTCTTCCGTCTTTGAACATAATTATGAAAATCACGGTTTGGATCCCCAAACCCGGTCCTACACTTGTTAATGTTTTATTTTTTTCTACTTTTAGAAAGGTTTGACCACCTCACGACTGTAAAATGTCTCGTGTGATTGACACCTTAAACCCCTTATATACTTTGAGAAAAATCCAATTTTCGAAGAATACGGGCCGTATAACATTATACGGCCCGTATACAATGTTCGTATACATTGTATACGACCAGGTAACTTATTTTCACATGGTGTATACGGGCCATATAATGTTATACGGCCCGTATAGAATTAAAAAAACTGACAAAGTCTGCTGCCACAGACTTTGTTAGTTTTTTAAATTCTATACGGGCCGTATAAAATTATACGGCCCGTATAAACCATGTGAAAATAAGTTTTTTCCATGTGTTAATATTATATTAGGACCCTTAATGTATTCAGTTTTCACTTTTCAATTAACTGGTGACAAAGCTACCAATGATGCACTCCTAGTCGGAGATTTCATGACCCATAGTCGCAGAGACCGACCTCGAAGAACAATCCCAATTAAAAAGCTGGGAAGACCCATTACCAGGAATCACCCTTTGAGAAATGAGGCACCCTTTTCAATAGGAAAAATTACAAGTTTTGTTATCTATCTTTATACCACTTTTTAGGCGGTGTCCTTTACTAGGTATTTTGTTGCAAGTTTAGTCCTTTACACCCAACCCAGTTAAAAAACCTTGTTAATTGTTGGGTGTAAAGGACTAAACTTGCAATAAAATACCTAGGTAAAGGACTAAACTTGCAACAAAATACATAGTAAAGGACACCGCCTGTCAACATTCGTTAAAAAGGACACCGTCTGAAAAGTGGTATAAAGATAAATGACAAAACTTGTAATTTTTCCTTTTCAATAGCATATAAGTATATTGTTACTTCAGACAAACAATTCGAAAAACCTCGTTTGTACTATAACCAGTAAAACCATTGAAGTTTTGGTTAAATTTGGGACACATAAAGTGAACCGTAAAACGGGTTGACCATAACCTTGTTACCGCATTCGTGTTCAAATCAGGTTTGACCATAATGTGTCAAAAACTAGAGAATACTTGGTACATTTTATTGTCTAGCTTCATATAAAGTTCTTGCGAACACATTTGAATTGTTGATCATTTTCGTTTACTTGTAAAACTGAAAGTGAGGAAAGAAGTGTTCTTGAAATTCACTAGTAGATGTTGCTTGATACAGGTAAAAGGTTAGCACTTCTTGGAGTTTTGTTCGCTTAAAGCGGAGACATACAAAGGGAAGCAGTGCGCTTCCTTAGCCAATTACTACACAGACACGTCTAGAGCATGAATCAAAGGCTATTTACTTAGGGGCTGTTTGTTTACCTCTTAATGAGGTTCTTAATAGTTCAGACCTCTTACTGGTTTAGCACTTAATGGTTCAGACTATTTGTTTCGTGAGCAGATGTTTGAATGGTTCAGATATTTGCCTCTGAATAATTAAATATTATACAGAGTCTGAATGGTTAAGACCTCTAATCTGAATTGGTCAGACATTTGCCTCTGAAGGGTTAAGTATTATACTAGCTCTTAATGGTTCAGACCTCTTAGTGGTTCAGCACTTAACCATTCAGAAGTTGCCAAACAGCCCCTTAAAAGACCCTAGCAGTGGCGGACCTACAGCCACTCGTGGGGTGGCGGACACCACCCTTAAATTTTTTTAGTGTATTATTCAACCCAAAAATCTCGATCGCCTCCTTAAGATTTTCTCATTTGCCAAACACATGAGCATGGCTTTGTTACCATAAAGGACGGACTCATTATGGTTTCTACAACCAGCTCGACAAGTATGGATGGTCCTACACTCGTCAAAGGGAAACAAGTATATACTTAAGATGTCCCATAATCAAGAGTTGCAAATCGACGGGCATATTGTTTGTGCATAAGGCACAAGAGTATCGTTTTAATCTAATATGACTGGTAGCTTTGCTGGAGAACAACATTCATGTAAAGGGTATTTCAGGCATTCACTTAATTTATTTTATTATATCTCATTAGTCAACCAACAAACTGCTTAACTTACATAAAAAGGCAACTTGAGCTCTCTTAATCATAAAAACAAACCAACAAACCCTAGTCTCTTGCTGCCTTATAGTTCATGATTCAAGGTTCAAGCCATGCCTCCACTTGTTGCGGTGCGAATTATCTGAAACAAAGCTGGTAAAAACAACACATAATCAGTCACATATTGAAGCCACCAAATTGACAAACAAAAAAACACTTATTTTCAAGGTCATGGGTTCAATTCCAACGGTTGATCTGCAAACAGATATAGACATTTTCTGGCAAAGTTTAGAAAAGAGAGAAACTTACAGGATCCAATCACAACAAATACGAAGAAACCGAGCACGATGGGTCCCACAGGATAAGAATCCTTTTTCTTTGTTGCCGTTTCAGGAACAGTGCCGCGCTTCTTGATGTTCTTCTCAAACCTTTCCACCTTTCGGTCAGCTAAACGCTTGGATGTAGTCTACACAACATGATAAATCAGTTCAAGAACAAAAAGAAATCAACCCACAAGAAAAGAATTAAAAAGCAACATGCACTTTACTTTACACACTAAAAGCAAAAGTATATCTAGAAATATAACTTCAAAAGCTATTGATGTTAGCCTGAGGCCTAACCAAATATAAACACACATATGCATACATTTAAACAATTCTGTAATGTTAACAATTCTGGAATTATTTACTATATTATTTTAAGATTATATAAAATATTAATCAATTTGGTTTCCACATGGTTAAACAGGTTTGAAGGTCAATTTGGTTTCCACACGTTTAAAAACAGGTTTGAGGTAATCGATCGGGCAGTATGACCTAACAAAATACACTTCCCAAACTAGTGAAACTTTCTAATAGTAATCTGATAGCCATTGGCATACCCGTCCCAAATGTTTCAGGTTTTTCCGTCAGGTTCAAGTTCAAGTTCCTTTGCCAAGCTGATGTTAAATGACATGTAGTAAGTAGACAACTTTAAGAGACAGAAATCAACACGATTGATTTTAATAGAAAAGGGGCCAGTTCAAAATATGAGCTATAGCACAAAATGGCAAATATGAATAAGAATCTTTAGTATATAAAACTGATGTGACTTGACAAAAATTAAGTTATAATTGACACAACAGCCAACTTTAATCCCTTCATCAATATGATCCCATAAAGTTAATTCATATTCAAATATATACATTGCCTTTCAAAAAAAAAAAAAAAACTCAATTTGATTATGCACCTCATTTTCACAGACTTATCATAATAGACCCCATCACTAAATTCTAACAAAAAACAAAAGAAAAAGAAAAAAAACAGCCTATTATCAGTATATCAATTACCAAAACAAGAATCAACATCGAATCATAAAATAAAAAGTCAATATTTGACCTAAAAAGGTGAAACCCTAAAATAAACATTAAAATCGAACAAAATTTCCACACAGATCGAACCATTTTAACCAGATCTGCTCAAATTTCAAATTAAATCCGTTAAATTCACAAATCGGAAGCTCTAATTCCACACAAAAAACAACAGTTATTGAGTACAAATTTAACGGCTAAAAGAGATTAAATACGAACAAATGAGAGGATAAAAAAACTGTGAGAAGAATGAGGGAGACGATTACCATTGTATGGTGCAAAGATCTGATCTGCAAATCTTTGGATCGATTGAGAGAATTTAAGAAGGAAGATGTGTGTGTGGGCTTTGAGAAACAATTGCCTGTGATTTAGAGGAAGTCTGTCTGGATTAATTATGTGACCCGTGGTATTGTTATACAGAGTTGCCCGATCCACGCGTAAACAGCTACACATTGACTCATTAAGATGTTAGGTAAGTTATTTGTATTTGAGGAATAAATTGACTCGTTAAGATTAGGGGGTGTTTGGTGTTGCATTTTCAAACTAGATTATGCGTTTTCAAACTAGATTTTTCGTTTTCAAAACTGCTTTTTGGAGACAGATAATCGTTTTTTCATTCAAACACTTTTTTACATTATTTATGTTTTACAAATGCAATAATCAAATAATCACTTCAAAACGTAATCCCAAACACCCTCGTAGGCCATGTTCTTTTGGGGTCATTATGCGCTAAGTAACATGCCACGTCATAGAGGGGCTTCATAGGACGTTATATCACTAGAGCCTTTGTAGTAAAGCCCCTAACATCATTACCTAATCATTAATTTTTTTTATTAATTATTTAAAAAACACTTTTCTATTAATTTTATAGAATAACACTTTTATTAAATTTTAAAAAACATTACACATAGTCTTAAACACAATATATCCCCACACCTAACTTCACCATCGACTCAACCACATCCACAATATACAATGGCTGCCAAAACCCTAACACTCCTAACCCTACTCACACTCACCCTCATCTCCTCCTCTACTGCACTCTCCGGCGATCCACCCACCGTCTACCAGATCCTCGAAAAATACGGTTTTCCCACCAGCCTATTACCCGATTCCGTCAAATCCTACTCTCTCTCTCTCTCTCCCGATGACGGAAGTTTCATTGTTGAACTCAAACAACCTTGTTGAACGTGGGTCGATTACGGATCTGGATAAGATCCAGGTCAAGAGGTTCTTGTTTTGGTTTAATGTTGATGAAATTAGGGTTGACTTACCCAGCTTGATATTGATCAGTTTGAGTCGATTCATTTGAAAATCTTTCTCCCTAGCACCGCAGTTAACATCACGGGGACTCCAAATTTCTCCCCCATAGCGCCCCCTGTTTTGGTTTGGCCGGCGCTATGGGGCGCTATGTGTCACACCCCTAAAATACCACATGCGGAAACCCCCGCGAGGCGTATGACGTACCAGGATCCAAGCCACCAATCATATTCAACTCATAAATATGATTAAATAAAACTTTCATTCATTAATGTAAAGTGTTACAAACGTTACATATCATTCAGTGTATACAGCGGAAGCATAACTCATTTGTTAAGTGTTTCGTAAACCATGTGTACATAAACCATTAAGCTTGTATTGAGATTCCATGTATCTCGACCCATGACCACTCCAGCCTCCCAGACAGCAAGTTCCAAATGATATAAGCCTATAGACCTGCAAGCATGCAGACAAGTGTGTCAGACGACGCTGGTGAGTTCAAAGTTTTGTTAACGTGTTTAGATACCAGTACCAGATTAAAACGTTTCACAGATGCATTGTTGTTAATCACACGCTTACCGCCGATGGCTCCAGATTATTTGCCCTAAACCCCATTGCCTCTATCAAAGCAATGGTCAAGATGGGGGTCATTAGTTCACTCCCGACCTCCTCGGTGCAGTGTGAGGGTGCCAAACCTAAGTAGCGCTACTAACTAATACCCCGTTGCCCTACAAGCAACAATCGGTAGGAGGGACTTGAGTGATAGATACAGACGTGTATTAACCAACAACCCAGGTTTAACATTCCAGTCAAACCCATTACCCGACATTCCTCCTCGGAACGTTTACCAGATGTCCCCAACCACCGGGACGCATGCTTAGAAAAAGAGCAGTGAACTCACCTTGGATTGCTCGGTTTGTTTAGTTACCCGTTTCCAAGTTAATTAACCAACCCTAACGTGGTTACCAATGAATATCAGTTTCACGATTAAACAAGTTATTGTTTTCACACAGTTTGCATCATACATCAGTTCACAGTATAACAGTAATCAGTACATCTCGTTCGAATGTCACAATTAGCACATAACGTAGTAGATGAGATCGTTACACCAAGTTTCTTATTACCATTGACATGCATCATAGATCATACATACACACAAGTATTTGTCATAAATAACATCACAGGCTCCTAATGTTCACTTCAGAAACCCACACGGTGAAACACTTCTTGTAGTGAAAGGTCAACTTTCGTCAGGATGAGGGGTGACGAAACACCCATGTGTTTCGTCGCTATACTTGTCGGCGAAACCTATATGTTTCGTCGATATATGCTGTGGCGAAACTCCTATATGTTTCGTGGAACAAACAGTTACAGATCCATCTAATGATTACAATTTGACATATTCTAGTACCCTAATGATCATCACCAGTTATGATCATCGATCAATCATTCAGCACCCAACTATCATCAACATGCAACAAGGGTATTGACAATTCAAACATACATATTCCTTTTAACATTCTAATTTCTTATGCATCAACAACACCTTGATATCTCATTTAAATCCAACAGTTATTAAATATTCTCATCTAAACAACAATAGATCATCACAACACATATCAGAACACATACACATACATGTTCATGTTCAATCTAGTTCGTACATAAGATCATGAATCAACTGTCAAACCTTTATCATGCAAGTATCGGATTTACACTTCTAACCCTAATTCAACAGAACCGCAATCATCAACAATCGGTCAAATACAGAATGATATCTAATAAAACCCTAGTTCACACTATTACCACTGTTTGTGATCATCGGCCTAAATCATTGGCCATTTCCTTTATATAAAGTTCTATAGTTCTTACATGATGTACAGAAACCAAAGCAATTCCACTATAACGAAAAGCACACATCAATACATGAAGATCACCCTTTAATTTATGCATATAACGATAACAATTAACACATATATTCATAACTTAGCCCACTAAAGAATATAAATCAAATAAGGTAGATATACTAACCAGATTATGAGATGCAGATTATGAGATGCTGGAAAGGTGCTAGAATCAAAGAGGGAGCCTCGAGAGGGAAAAGTCTGCCGTTGATGTGTGCAAAATGCAACATATAAATTTCATCAATTGTGGCATAAAACTAACCCTTTTTTAGTACTAATGTTGGAAAAAGTGTGCTTTTGTCTTCCTTTTGTATTTTCAGGATTAAATAAGCTCAAATTAACAAAAGAAGCAAAAAGACATCAAAATCTAACATAAATACAAGAAAAGGAACAAGACGTGACATGCCCGACCCCACAACAGCATCTTCCCAACCAAACAAGAAGACAGGAGACTGAACACGCCCCGTGCTCAGCCAGCACGGGGGCGTGCCCAAGTGTCAGCAGAAAAGACAAAGTGGTAGAAGCTTCTATTGCCCACCACGAGGTCGTGCTCAGCGGACATGGGGCCGTGGTCAACTATAAGATTCGCACAATCCAGCAAATCTTCATAGTACAAAGATTCTTCTGCACCACGGGGTCGTGCTCAGCGGACACGGGGGCGTGGTCAACTAATAAGACAAAGCTGAATTAAATGAAGAAAGAGAAGGATGTGGACACGGGGCCGTGCCCACTGGACACGGGGCCGTGCCCGAGCTTCTGTTCAGCCTATAAATAGGAGTGCTTGGCTCAAGCTCAAACCATCCCTTGGCACACCACCTCTCTCACACTTCACCCACCACCCACCACCACCATAACACCATCATCCACCACCATCATCCATTGTCCATCGTAGAGTGTGTGAGTCGTCTCGGGATCCAAGATTGATCGTAAGAGTTCTTGACAATCAAGGCCATGTTTGCCTAAGTCTCTTACATCACTTGGTGAACACAAAGTGTCTAGTGTAATACTTTTTATTTTTAATCTTTTCGCACTTTTTACTTGGTTTTGTATTAATGACTTTAATAACTAGTTTCTTATGTTGAAGGTGATCTTTCCTTATCGTTTGTCCGTGGTGTCTTGGCATTATTTTACTGTCTATAAAAAATAAAAGATTTTCACCATTCATATCTCCACGGTCTATATGGAGGTATGTTGGCTACCTGGTCGGGGGTTAAGGGAACGGTTTGGTAAAGGTCTTGCCATTGTTCAGCGTTTAGAGGTCCTGCAATGGACCTGGGTCAAATTTAGTAGGACCTCCTTCAATACTTAACGGTATTGGATGGCGGGGGTCCAAACTCTTTGATCCCCTCATAAGTTAACTACTATTAATACTATAACCCGGCTATTTAGGACTGTATCCCTGCTGACTCAGACTACTTAGTCGAGGGTAACGTCACCTCCAAAAGAGGGGCCTACCATAATTTGCATTAATAACTTAATTAATTATCTTTCAATAATCCACCCTTTTAGGATTGTATCCTTGCTGACTCAAACTACTGGGGTGAGGGTAACGTCACCTTCAAAAGAGGGGCCTACTACAATAACTAAGATAATCTCTTAAAAAGTGCAAAAGTGCGGAAATAATCAAAGGTTACACTAGATACGAGTCGGAACCAAGTGATTCATCTTGTCTACCTGTTTTTCTTTTTATTTTATTTTCAGCATTTTTAGTTAGTTTTTATTTTTCTTAGTTTAAAACATTTTTCTAAACTTTTTGATTTGATTAGACGTTGAGGATAAACCGGTACTAAAAGCTCTTGTGTCCTTGGACGACCTCGGTATCTTACCAACACTATACTACGCTCACGATGGGTGCACTTGCCCATATGTGTGTCTAGTGTTAGTAAATATCGTGTTTTATAAATTTAAAACTTGACTAAAAAAAGTGTTAAAGGGGCTTAAAATATACACCTAAAAATATATAACACTTGACACCCATCAAGTTTTTGGCGCCGTTGCCGGGGACACAAGGATTTTAAGAAAGTTAGGAATCAACGGCCTAATCTTTTTTCTTATTTTTCATTTTGTTTAGGATTTTTTTCTTAATTTTTCTGTTTCTGCAGAGCTCAGCACGGGCCGTGCCTGGTCGGACACGGGCCGTGCCCAGCACTATCACTGGTAGTTTTTATTTTCCGAGTTACAGAGGGCTGAGCACGGGGCCGTGTCGGTGCAACACGGGGCCGTGTCCAACTCCCAGTAACAGGGATCCGGAGAACAATTACTGTAAACTTGACCACGGGCCGTGTTCGCTGAGCACGGGGCCGTGGTTAACCTTCTGACCAACATTCTTTTATGTTTTAATCGCAGGACTTGGAACCTTGGCGCCACATTCAAACTTCCTAACGTAGTGCATGAGCTCCAGTTCTAGTAGAGACATAAAAGAACCTCTAGAAGAACCCGAACGCTTTCTCAAGAAAAAGACTTAAAGCTAAAAATCAAGAGAAAGTTTCGGGGGACCCACTTCCAATGGCGGACCAACGTACCCTCATGGATTACCTACGACCCACCGTAGGCAATCTAGGCGCCGCTATCAATGCACCGAATGTCGAAGCCAACAACTTCGAACTTCGGCCGCATTTGATACAAATGCTTCAAAACTCCGCAACCTTCCATGGGCTTGCGGACGAGGATCCCCATCTACATATTACTAATTTCTTAGAAATATGTGATACCTTTCGGATCAATGGAGCATCAAACGACGCCATTCGCCTTCGGATGTTTCCATTTTCACTAAAAGACCGAGCTAAGGCTTGGCTTAACACCCTCCCAGTTGGCTCGGTAAACACCTGGGATGAACTAGCCCAAAAGTTTCTATATAAGTATTTCCCTCCTGCTAAAACGGCTAAATTAATGACTGAAATTAATACATATTCACAAGAAGATGGGGAATCCTTATATGAAACTTGGGAAAGGTTCAAGGAGCTACTAAGAAAGTGTCCTCATCACGGTCTTGCGGTATGGCAGCAAGTATCCACTTTCTACAATGGGTTGTTGCCACACACAAGACAAACACTTGATTCTAGCTCCGGGGGACTTTTAGGTAATCGTCGCCCAAATGAAATATATAATCAAATTGAGGAAATTGCTCAAACCAATTTTCAATGGCACACTCCCCGAGGGAATAAATCTATTGCCCCGGGCGCCCATAAAGTTGACGAAAGCACCTCTTTACAAGCCCAAATCTAGGCCCTCTCTTCGAAAATCAAAAAGCTAGAAATGACAAAAACGGCCTCGGTTATGGCTTGTGAAGGGTGTGGTGGGCCACATGAAAATTGGAGTTGTATGAAAGAATTAGATGAACATACAGAAACGGTAAACTACATTGATAACAGACCTAGGCCGTCGGGTCCTCCAACGGGTACCTACAACCAAGGATGGCGTAACCACCCAAACCTTGGTTGGAGAGATCCCGTTAATAGTAGTAACCAACAAAACCAACGAACTAACTTTCAACAACCACAAAATTTTTCTCAACAACAAGGTGGAAGAGAAAGGCTTGAAGATACTGTATCTCGCCTCATCTCCGACACCGAAAAGAAAAACTCGGATCGATTTCAACAATTGGAATCGAATTTTAGAAATCAACAAGCTAGCATTCAAAACATTGAAAAGCAATTAAATCAACTAGCTCAAAATTTCTCCGAGAGACCACAAGGCGCGTTATCGAGTAATACCGAAACCAACCCAAAGGCGCAAGTACACCTCATCACATTGAGGAACCGAACCGTGGGTCCCGAGGATGCCCCATTACCACCGGTTGAAGGAAGTCAACTCAGCCAAAGCACGACTTCACCCACACCTCAACCAGAAAAGGCTTCTCCACCAAATCAAGAGCCCACCAAGACTCCTCCAATTCCGTACCCCGGTAGGTTAAATCGTCAAAAGACCGATGAGCAATTCGCAAAGTTCGAAAATTTACTAAAACAATTGCATGTTAATATTCCTTTTATTGAGGTCCTAACCCAAATGCCTAGATATGCAAAATTCATGAGGGATTTCCTCACTCACAAAAGGAAAATTGAATCATTGCAATTAGTTAACTTAGGCGAAGAATGCTCCGCCTTAGTACTCAACAAACTTCCACAAAAGAAAATCGATCCCGGAAGCTTCACAATTCCTTGTTCGATTGGGGAATCCCCCGTTCGTAATGCATTAGCCGATCTTGGGGCTAGCATTAACCTCATGCCCACATCGATGTTCAAACGACTCGGCCTAGGAGCAACAAGCCCTACAAAGATGAGCATACAACTCGCCGACAGATCCGTCAAATTTCCACAAGGTGTCGCTGAAAATCTATTGGTCAAGGTTGACAACTTCGTTTTCCCAACCGACTTTGTCATCCTAGACATGGAGGAAGATACCGATGTCCCTCTCATCCTCGGGAGGCCATTTCTAGCCACCGCCCAAGCAGTGGTGGACATGAATGACGGAACATTAACATTGAAGTTTGGGGACAAGGAAGTGAAGTTTGAATGTGGAAGGAGAGTAGAGGATGAAGACCCGGTCAACTACATGAAGGTCATAGACTCAAGCTTGGATGACGCTCTCCGACGGTGTAACATGGGATGCAATACATCCCACTTGAGTAATATATGACCAGGCTTTGGGTCTAGCCAAGGACCCTTATAAACGTGGCGCACCACGGAGGCATTCCGCGGAACTATCCTTAGCTTAGTTTAGATTAATTTTCATGTTTTCTAGTTAGTTTTAATTTTCAGGAATAAAACACACTTGAGATGGCAAAGGATACAAGGGAAACTTGAACCAGCACCCCATGCAAGAAAACAGAGCCGTCCGACGATTTTCTTCGTTTACAGTAAGCTCGGCACGGGCCGTGTCCACCCAACACGGCCCCGTGCTGCACAGTCTGCAGAGAAGACCCAGTTCAGGTAACTGGATACGGGCCGTGTTCACCCAACACGCCCCCGTGTCCAGGCTTCTGTTTCTCTTGATTTAATTTTGTTACTGGCACTTGAACACGGGGTCGTGCCCGGACAACACGGGGCCGTGTTCAGCGCTCAGTAACACAAAATTTTTGCTTTTTCACACCTTTTACACATTCAATCAACCTAAAAACTTATTTTTGGGACACATTGAGGACAATGTGTAATTTAAGTGTGTGGGGGGGGGGGGATGCTAAAAACTTGAATCTTGCAAGTCCTAAATACAAGCCTTACACAAAACTCTATTGGAACCGCTAATCACCCCAATTTTTTTTCAAAAATTTTCATTTTTTCTTTTTACTTGTCTAGGTTTAACTCGGGAATTTCAAGTTCTAAAAAGGTTATATTTTTACGAATTTACAACCGATAGCGTCGTGATAAAAAGAACCAACATAAGAAAATTATGAAAAGGCATGACAAGCTTAGTTAAAATTTGATTATATATACTTGATCACATAAAAACCCATTCCCACAAAAGTGAGTTTTGAGCCTTTATTGAGCATACAATTACATATCATTAGACTAAATGCTCATTTTTCGTTTCTTGTGTGAATAGCCGCTTGGTTCTTACAACTCTAGAACTTGCCATGACGATACATTCCCAGTCTTTACCAACTTAAACCCGAGTAAGTAAATGATGGAGGCATTAGGACTAACCTTTTTTTATTTCTACACCATTATTTTTTTTTTTTACCACCTACCCAAAATCCCCCTAATTAGCCCCTTTGAGCCTAAACCTTTTCATTTCATAACCCAAACCAAACACCCTTTTACCCACCAAAACCTTTTTCATTTTTTTTTACCCTTTGTTTTAGTAACAAGTTCGGTTTTTCATATGACTTTTCAAAAAAAAAAAAATGTGTGTTGATGATGAAGCAAAAGAAAATAAACAAACAAGTTCTTCAAAAATAACTTTGTTTGAATAATAGCTTCATCAAAATAAAAGTTTCAAAAAAATAAAAAGTCTTACGAAAACCGACGCTTGTTACGCTTTTCGCCCTTTTTCTACTAACCACTAACCCAACCACCTACCTTTAACCCAAGCCTAACCCTTCACCCACAAAGTCCTCTTGATATTTACAAAGGTATATAAGTTAAAAAGGAGGAGGATTGATTGCTTGGCAAGCTTATGGTAGGAGTAAGTTCCATGCCGCTCTCGAGTGATCCACAAAAATACATTTTCGGCCGAGTGTTGAGTGATCCCCGTGAGGTATGTGAACTTGTATATAAATAGAATTTTAAAGAGGCATGTTATGCCCTAATAAGTAATTTACCTTATGAAAAGTTTTAAATAAATCATGACGAATAGGATTGTAAATAAATAAAAATAAAACTAAGTAAAGAATCTTGGAAATCCCGACACTCTATGACAAGCCCAAAAACCTTCTTCTCTACCCATTCCATTTGGGAGTGTAATAGCCACATTATAAAGAGTTTTACTTGAGGACAAGCAAAGATTCAAGTGTGGGGGTATTTGATGTGTGCAAAATGCAACATATAAATTTCATCAATTGTGGCATAAAACTAACCCTTTTTTAGTACTAATGTTGGAAAAAGTGTGCTTTTGTCTTCCTTTTGTATTTTCAGGATTAAATGAGCTCAAATTAACAAAAGAAGCAAAAAGACATCAAAATCTAACATAAATACAAGAAAACGAACAAGGCATGACATGCCCGACCCCACGACAGCATCTTCCCAAGCAAAACAAGAAGACAGGAGACTGAACACGCCCCGTGCTCAGCCAGCACGGGGGCGTGCCCAAGTGTCAGCAGAAAAGACAAAGTGGTAGAAGCTTCTATTGCCCACCACGGGGTCGTGCTCAGCGGACACGGGGCCGTGGTCAACTATAAGATTCGCACAATCCAGCAAATCTTCATAGTACAAAGATTCTTCTGCACCACGGGGTCGTGCTCAGCGGACACGGGGGCGTGGTCAACTAATAAGACAAAGCTGCATTAAATGAAGAAAGAGAAGGATGTGGACACGGGGCCGTGCCCGAGCTTCTGTTCAGCCTATAAATAGGAGTGCTTGGCTCAAGCTCAAACCATCTCTTGGCACACCACCTCTCTCACACTTCACCCACCACCCACCACCACCATAACACCATCATCCACCACCATCATCCATTGTCCATCGTAGAGTGTGTGAGTCGTCTCGGGATCCAAGATTGATCGTAAGAGTTCTTGACAATCAAGGCCATGTTTGCCTAAGTCTCTTACATCACTTGGTGAACACAAAGTGTCTAGTGTAATACTTTTTATTTTTAATCTTTTCGCACTTTTTACTTGGTTTTGTATTAATGACTTTAATAACTAGTTTCTTATGTTGAAGGTGATCTTTCCTTATCGTTTGTCCGTGGTGTCTTGGCATTATTTTACTGTCTATATAAAATAAAAGATTTTCATCATTCATATCTCCACGGTCTATATGGAGGTATGTTGGCTACCTGGTCGGGGGTTAAGGGAACGGTTTGGTAAAGGTCTTGCCATTGTTCAACGTTTAGAGGTCCTGCAATGGACCTGGGTCAAATTTAGTAGGACCTCCTTCAATACTTAACGGTATTGGATGGCGGGGGTCCAAACTCTTTGATCCCCTCATAAGTTAACTTCTATTAATACTATAACCCGGCTATTTAGGACTGTATCCCTGCTGACTCAGACTACTTAGTCGAGGGTAACGTCACCTCCAAAAGAGGGGCCTACCATAATTTGCATTAATAACTTAATTAATTATCTTTCAATAATCCACCCTTTTAGGATTGTATCCTTGCTGACTCAAACTACTGGGGTGAGGGTAACGTCACCTTCAAAAGAGGGGCCTACTACAATAACTAAGATAATCTCTTAAAAAGTGCAAAAGTGCGGAAATAATCAAAGGTTACACTAGATACGAGTCGGAACCAAGTGATTCATCTTGTCTATCTGTTTTTCTTTTTATTTTATTTTCAGCATTTTTAGTTAGTTTTTATTTTTCTTAGTTTAAAACATTTTTCTAAACTTTTTGATTTGATTAGACGTTGAGGATAAACCGGTACTAAAAGCTCTTGTGTCCTTGGACGACCTCGGTATCTTACCAACACTATACTACGCTCACGATGGGTGCACTTGCCCATATGTGTGTCTAGAGTTAGTAAATATCGTGTTTTATAAATTTAAAACCTGACTAAAAAAGTGTTAAAGGGGCTTAAAATATACACCTAAAAATATATAACACTTGACACCCATCAGCCATCAAGGGTTAGGGTTTGCAATAACAAGGATTTTTGGGAGTTACGTGCGAGTAAGAGGTTAAATAGGTCAGCTGGGCCCTACTGGGCTTCGAATGTTTTGGGCCGGTGAAACTCTTCTGCCGACGAAACCTTTCACAAGCCGACGAAACCCTCCCAACAGAGGTTATCTTTCGTCGAGGACGGGTTGGCCACGAATCATCAATGTTTCGTCGTCGTGAATTGTGTGCGGCCCAAATGGTATGCGGCCCAAGATTTAAACGAACACAATACACACTATGACCCATAATGATTCAACACTAAACAACATTTAGGTTTCCATTTAAACAACCAAACGTGACAACATTCAACCATTCGCATACTATGCACCAAAATACAATGTCAGTAAGTAACACGTAGAGTAAAGACCTAGAAATCTCGAGTTGTCACACTATGGCTCAAACCCAGGTGATATACCGCCCCATTACACATAGTCTTATATATAGAAGCAATATGGTACGTCGAATTGAACTATCAACGGCCAAGATTAAAATCTAATAAAAACTGTTATTTAAACACGTTGTCCGGGCTTTTGAGGGTATTATCGCCAAATTACCACCACAACCGCTCTCACATATACCAAGAAACCTTCGTAAAAAAGTTCATTGCATTTTACATTTCGATTGAAAGAACACACATGTTCAGATTAGAGATAATCGAACTTCGTTGAAGTTCATGGCATCATCGAGAGATAATCTGAAGGTTTACCTTCGAGTTTCTGAGAAAAAATCCAAAACGCAAAACCCTAATTCATGAAAGAGGCAAAAAACAACATCAGATTTGGATAATATTGAAGAAAACACGATCAACAAGGAAAAGTTAGCAAAAAAAAAAAACAACAATGAAAGAAAAAACTAGTAGAAAACGAAAAGGGATTACTGATATTGGTAATTTTATATATATTTGCATTTTAAAATTTCATATTAATCTAGTTCTTACTGTATTCTTTTCTATAAATTACATTTTATGCAATAGAATAGTACCTAATATGATGTATAAATTGTTACATATTGCGCTTTATTTTATCATTGTGTTATTTGCTTAGCTAGGTTTGTTGTGAACTATTGTGTTTTATTTTAAAATTGTGACTAATGCGTTTTATCTTAAAATTATGAACTAACGCGTTATATCTTAAAACCGTGTTATACACTATTACGTTTAAAACTGACTTTGTTTCATTATTCTCTTTACTGTTTACAAAGAAGATAAAACACAACAAGAAAAAAAAAGAAGAGGAGAACAAATAAAGTGGTGATTGAGACTTCAGAAGATGATGATTTTGTTTCACAAGAGAGAATTACCGAGAGAGCTATAATTCTGCATAGTTCTAAACAACAACAAATAAATTCAAGTAACAAGAATCACAAATACATAATTTTATGAACAATATTTGTTTCTAACACATTTATATATATCAGATGATGATTTTGTTGATCAACCACCAAAAGTGAACAAGCCAAAAAATATTGTTATTTCCCCAAGCCAAAAAAATCCAGCCAAGAAAAAGAAAGAAAAGTCAGATAATGTGAAAGAAATAACAAAGAAAACAATGAGGGATAAAACACAACCACAACAACCATATTATGAATATGACGGATTTAAGAACTTGTAAAAAACACTACAGAAAGCTATGAGAGAAATAGGCTTTGGCAGCACGCTGTCAATCAACTTGCATTTAGTTCCATGCAAATTAGGATATTGGTTGGTAAATAACTTTGATCCTGAAAATGATATAATAATACAGGAGATGAAAAGATTAAGATCACTTCTGAGTTGATTCAAAAGGTATTCCAATACCAAATGGCAAAATAAAGATTGTGGGAAAATTGAGGCCCAAAGATACCAATCTTATAATTAAATTCTGGAGGGGGGCAATTCAGCAAAGAAATTTTGAAGAAACTGTATATTGCCAATTTGATCAAAGAATTAGATAGTAGAAATGAACTTGGAAGAATGTTCAGTCTTAACTTCTTTATTATATTTTTTACCGTCATGGCAGAGGTGATGCAAAGCAGTAATGTTAACCAAAGGCTTTTGCCATCACTTAATTAAAAGTAACATAAATATCAAAGATTTTAGTTGGTGTGAATATATGCTAAATTGTTTAAGGCGTACAAGAAAACAATGTCCTGGGGGTAATAAGACCTTCATTGGACCTCTTGGATTGCTAGCGGTATAAAAATCTGATCTTTATGCTTTTTTTAATCATAAAACGCAATTATGTTTGTATTGATTGTTTTCATAAAATAAGTAGTATTCATTGATTAAATTTTCAAATTTAATAAAAAGCAATAGTTTTCGTTGTTACTTAAAACACAATGTTAATGTCTTTGATTAAATATGCTAGAAGAATGATATCTTAACTCAATGCTCAATGCTTTGTATCGTAAAATGCATTAATTATTCATTTTTTTTCATAAATTAATGTTAGTATGCATATGATTAATAATGTTAATATTGATTGTTACTTAAAACGCAAATGATTTATTTAAATCACTAAAGGGATTCTTCGCGCACTGCGCCGAGAGGGACTCGGTCCGTTTCGATACACTCCTTTAACAAATAAAAGGGAAAACAGACACAAAAAAGCCGTATGCCTTAAATGTGTTTAGATATTATTTAAGTTAACTAACGATAGAAAAAACCAAAAAGGATATGCCTAAAACATAAAAAAAGCATGTCTCATATAACCAAAAAATAAAACAACGAATTGAAAAGTATATATAAACAGCGAATCGAAAAGTATATAGAAATAAAGACAAAGACATCACAATGATATGCTTAGAACGTTGTTGTAGTATAAAATAAAATTGAATGCATCATTTAGTAATCTAATATTACAATTAATTTTAGCATTTTAAATAGACAAGTTACACAAATTGTCCTTTAGTTATCTATCAAATTTCATCCTTTGTCCTTTATCTTTAAAATGCACACTCCATGTCCTTTATGACTAAATTAAGCACACTCCATGTCCTTTAAGACTTAACCTCTACCATGTGCCACTCATGTGAGAGGGCAAAAACGTCATTTTCAATCATTTCTCTTCCCAGACATCATTTATACCAGACTTTAAACCCATTCCATCTTCTAAACCTAACATATCAAATTAGGGTTCTTCACAAACATATCAAATTAATGTTCCTGCACTTTCACTACACTTTTCGTTGCACTTTCGCTGCACTTTTCGCTGCAGTTTTCGCTGCACTTTCGCTATACTTTTCGCTGCACTTTCGCTGCACTTTTGGCTGCACTTTTCGCTGCACTTTCGTTGCACTTTTCACTGCACTTTTGGCTGCACTTTTCGCTGCACTTTCGCTCCACTTTTCGCTGCACTTTCGCTACACTTTTGGCTACACTTTCGCTGCAAATATTTGATGCAATATTGGCTTCACTTTGGCTGCACTTTGGCTGCAAATATCGGTTACATTAGACTCTTTATGCAAATTGCTATGATGATTACTTACATATACTAAAACACATATCGTAAAGAGGAATATGCAACCAGATAATTAAGAAGCTAAAGTTATAATATAATAGCATAAACTCATCACAGATAAATGGTTTAAACCAACCAAAAGACAGTTTTAAGCCATACATAGAAAAAGTTTTTAAACCAAAAGACATACTAAAAGACTACAGTAACATCCAAAACATGGTTTAAACCAACCAAAAGATAGTTTTAAGCCATATAAACTGCAGTAACATCCTAAGACTGTTCTTGTCCCTTGCAGGTCCTGCTATTATGCTTTGCTTTGCCACACTTGGAACAAGTCTTTATAGTTCCCCTCTTTGAAAGTCTTCCACCTTTTGTTGCCTCTTCCAACTCAATTGTTGACTTCTTTCTGGCCTTTTTGGGCCTACCAATAGGCTTGTGATACTTGGGTGCTGTCAGAATGGTTGGGATATTAGTCTTAGGCCACAATGTCCTGCCATTGATTGGATAAATCTTGAACCTATACACATGCTTCCACCTCTCCATTGTGTAAACTGGATGAACATATGTCTCTGGCAGCTCTATTCCTCTACTGTCACACCCCCAAAATCCACACGCGGAATATCACCGCTTGGAGACGCGACTGACCAGGATCAAGCCACCAATCATATTGAACAAGCATGTAAGTAAACATTATTCAACCAAACAATATGAAAGGTGTTCAGAAACCAAAACATAGTTAAGTGTTTAGCGGAAGCATAATTGTAAAACCCATAGCAAGTATTAAGTATGAAATAAAGGAAATGTTTAAAGCATGGCACACATTGCCATGTCCCACAACGACTGTTCCTCCCTGTGCAAGCTCCATGAGTACCTAATGACCTGCAAGGCATGTAGCAACGAATCAACAACAAAGTTGAGCGAGTTCACAGTTGGTTATTTGGTTATCGTGTTCATTTCGTAAATCGTATGTTCGTTTGTAAACCATGTATCGTATTAATCCGTATCGCGGCCAATCCAAGCCTGTGTGCGATGATTAGTGGGGGCTTCCCATGTATTACTAGACCACGCGTATCGACTGCTACGAAAATGTAAGAGGTGCCCTAAGTCAATGTCTATCAGCATTGACCCTTTGCCCATAGTCCATTAGTACAGGCCCGTCCGACTGGCACGGTGTGAGGTTTGTTAAACCTAATAGCGCTATTAACTAATGACCCGCTCGCCATAGGCCTCGGCGATTAAGTCGATAAATGAGGGACTTCCTTTGATAGAGGTGATGGTCTTATGATCGTGTACGTAGGCTTTACGTACGTGCCCTTCAATCCGAAGACAGTAGTAAGTATAACTGTACGTAGGTTTTACGTACGTGCCCTTAAATCCGAGGACAGTGGTAATTAGTTTAAATGTAATAGTTGTATAAGTAATTATTCAATCCCATTCCCAACCCCTGGGAATCCCATGCCTTGGCTAGTGTGAACTCACCTTGGTTTGCTCGGTATGCTAAAGGAATACACACGCTCACAGTTAATCAATCACGACCTATAGTACGCACGTATGTATAATCAGTTTCGAACTCGCAATGTTTCACGGGTAATCTATGTCACAAAGTGTGTTTATGCATTTCTCATCAAGTAGCACATAACAGTGGGTTCATGTTCACACAGTCATACTCCATATAACTGAGTTCTTGGTAGTATCTAACATGGTTAATTAATTAACATGCTTGATGGTTTTAACAGACTTAACTAGGTTAATGTATTAAGCAGAGATAACAAGCTTCCAGAATTAACAAGCATAACATGAATAATAACTAACAGAGTTAATAAGGTTAACTGAGTTAATAAACTTAACTCAGTTAATAGGTTAATCATAGTTACATGTTTAACAGAGTTATAGCTAACAGAGTTAATGTTCAACAGTTAACTAGTTAACGGAACTAACAGGGCCGAAACCCTCTTTGGACCGAAATCCCTTATTGAGTGACGAAATCTCTTTGGGCCGAAAACACCAAGGTGTTTTCGTTGGGGATAGGGTTTTCGGTGGGATACATTATCATCAACAACATCATTATCATTCATGCATCATGAAATCGGAAATCATTGGAATCTACATAAATCATAAAACATAGTCAAACAGTTCAGCAATTATTCATCATCATATCAAGTTCCAAAGCAACACATCATATCCCCATTAATTACACATGAGAAGCTACTGCCATTACTCGATTCCCTAGAACTCATATGATTTGCCTTTTATTAAATAACACAATCATCAAACCAACTCATGCAATCATATGAATTACTCGACCACTATACATTCCTGATTAACATTCAGTCATCATCTAGCATCAGCAAGTTGTTATCCATATTCATACCATCATGATTTGTTATTCGGCCATCATTTAACAAATCAAAATTATCATAATGTCATCATATCATTCAAAACTAATCGTATAAAATCATCATAGCATTCATATGGAGGCATAACAAAAACATCAGTATTCGATTAAACATACACATACAGACATGTGATCATACAAGAATCAAACAACCGTGATTACTAACCAAGATGAAAGGATCACTAGTTTGATCAGAAAGAAAAGCTTGAAAACTTGCAGTTGCCGTCGCACAAAGAAAAGAGCTCTAGGGTTTGTCAGTTAAAAGTTTCTCGCATAAAGGTTGAAAGCAATATAAGACTGATCCACTACTGGGCCTAAAGCCCAGTTTGATTTCGCCAAGATGTAGATGACGAAAACACTTTGAGGTGTTTTCGTCCAGCAATGTATACATGGGGTGGGGTGTTTTCGGCTGAGGGAGTTTTCGGCAAGAACTCCACATTTGATTTCAATTATAACAAATCCAATAATCCAAATAATATATATACATAACATTCATACACATATCATGTACACAATCATTTACTCAACACATGTATTGCACATCAAGTATTTATAAGACACACTTGCAATTAAGTACGAGGTTAAAACGGATAGAGACCTTGAAAACTCGGGTTGTCACATTATCCCCAGTTTGAAAGAAATTTCGTCCCGAAATTTAGCACGTAGTTACTGAGGAAGCTAGTTGTGTTGCGTAGTTTCCTGGTTTTCCTGGGGTGTCACATCCTCCCCCCGTTGATTTGGAATTTCGTCCCGAAATTCTGTAGTAGCTTCAGCCTCAGTAGTGGTTGCACTGTTTTCGAACAACTGGGGATACTTGAGTTTCATTTGATCTTCTCGCTCCCAGGTGAACTCTGGGCCACGACGGGAGTTCCAACGAACTCGAACAAGAGGTATTCTGGTATGCTTGAGGACCTTAGCGTCTCGGTCCGTGATTTCAACTGGTTCCTAGACGAATCGCAACTGCTCGTCGATAGTGAGCTCCTTCAAAGGAACTATGAGGGTCTCATCTGACAGACACTTCTTCAGATTCGACACGTGGAAAACGTTGTGAACTGCACTGAGTTCAGCTGGTAGATTTAGTCTGTAGGCCACCCTGCCTATCTTCTCAATAATTTTGAACGGTCCGACATATCGCGGATTGAGCTTGCCTCGTTTTCCAAAACGAACAACACCCTTCCAGGGTGAGACTTTGAGTAGTACCCGCTCCCCAACCTGGAGCTCGAGTGGTTTCCTGCCCTTATCGGTGTAGCTTTTCTGACGGTCACGAGCTGCCGCCATTCGTTGTTGTATTTGAGCAATTCGTTCTGTTGTGTCTACCACAAGTTCTGGACCAGTGATCTGACTATCTCCCACCTCTGCCCAACAAAGAGGTGACCGGCATTTACGCCCGTACAATGCCTCAAACGGAGCAGCTTTAATGCTGGTGTGGTAGCTGTTATTGTACGAAAATTCCACAAGTGGCAGATGCTTTTCCCAGCCGTTGCCAAAGTCAATCACACATGCCCTAAGCATGTCTTGAAGGGTCTGGATGGTGCATTCAGATTGTCCATCCGTTTGCGGGTGATAAGTTGTGCTCATGTCTAATCGTGAGCCGAAAGATTTGTGCATCGCTTGCCAAAGTTCTGAAGTGAAACGTGCATCACGATCGGAAATAATAGAGGTGGGCACCCCGTGCCTCGAAACCACTTCCTTCAAGTAAACGTCTGCTAAAGTAGAGAACTTGTCTGTTTCCTTGATAGCCAAGAAGTGTGCAGATTTTGTGAGTCAGTCCACGATCACCCAAATAGTATCGTTACCACGTTGAGATCTAGGCAGGCCAGTAACGAAATCCATGGAAATTTGTTCCCATTTCCACTGTGGTATCTCTGGTTGTTGGAGTAGGCCCGATGGTTTCTGATATCCCGATTTGACTCTCGCACAAGTCAAACACTTGCTAACGTAAGTTGCTATATGAGCTTTCATGCTAGGCCACCAATATGTAGTTCTCAAGTCGTGGTACATCTTATCCGAACCAGGATGTACTGAGTAGCGAGACTTATGAGCTTCATCCATTACAAGCTCGCGTAAGTTGCCGTAGAGTGGGACCCAAATGCGTCCTGTTACATAGTAGGCGCCGTCTGCCTTTTGTTCTAGCCGTTGCCTTGAGCCGCGTAGAGCTTCAGCCCTGACGTTTTCTGGTTTCAATGCTTCTACCTGAGCATCCCGTATCTGTGCAGGAAGACTAGACTGAATAGTGAGTTGCAACGCTCGTACACGCCTAGGTGTAGTATCCTTTTGACTGAGGGCGTCGGCCACCACATTGGCTTTGCCCGGATGGTACTTTATAGCACATTCGTAATCGTTCAGTAATTCGACCCATCGTCGTTGTCGCATGTTCAATTCTTTCTGCTTGAAGATATGCTCGAGACTCCTGTGATCGGTGTAGATGGTGCACTTGGTACCGTACAGGTAATGTCGCCATATCTTGAGCGCAAAAACAACAGCTCCCAGCTCTAAATCATGTGTAGTGTAATTCCGTTCGTGAATCTTAAGTTGGCGCGAAGCATATGCAATGACTTTATCCCGTTGCATCAACACACATCCAAGACCCTGAATGGATGCGTCGCAGTAGACTACAAAATCATCTGTGCCTTCAGGCAATGAGAGGATAGGTGCGCTACAAAGTCTATCCTTTAAGTGCTGAAACGCTGATTCCTGTGTATTACCCCAATGGTAAACAACACCTTTCTGTGTCAGTAGTGTAAGCGGCTGTGCAATCTTTGAGAAGTCTTTGATGAACCGTCTGTAATAACCCGCCAAACCCAAGAATTGGCGTATTTCGGTTGGTGTGCGAGGTGCGGGCCAGTTCTTGATCGAGTCTACCTTGGATGGATCAACATGAATCCCATCCTTGTTTACCACATGGCCTAGAAAGTGGACTTCACGAAGCCAGAAGTCGCATTTTGAAAACTTGGCGTACAGTTGTTCCGTTCGAAGGAGTTCCAAAATGAGTCGTAAATGATGCTCGTGTTCCCCCTGACTCTTGGAGTAAATCAAAATGTCGTCGATAAATACAATAACGAACTTATCCAAATAGGGCTTGCACACCCTGTTCATAAGATCCATGAAGACTGCAGGCACGTTTGTTAGCCCGAATGGCATGACCAGAAACCCATAATGGCCGTAGCGTGTTCTGAATGCTGCTTAGGAGACGTCCTCATCCCGGACTCTCAGTTGGTGATATCCTGACCTCAGGTCAATCTTCGAGTAATAGCTCGACCCTTGCAACTGGTCGAATAAGTCGTCGATGCGTGGAAGAGGATAGCGACTCTTCACAGTTACCTTGTTCAGTTCGCGGTAATCTATGCACATGCGGAAGGTACCGTCCTTCTTCTTCACAAATAATACTGGAGCTCCCCAGGGCGAAGAGCTAGGACGTATGAAACCCTTTTCCAAGAGTTCTTGCAATTGCTTAGACAGTTCTTCCAGTTCAGTTGGAGCTAAACGATAAGGTGCTCGAGCTATGGGTGCTGCTCCTGGAGCTAGCTCGATTTGAAATTCGACCTGGCGATGAGGCGGTAACCCAGGTAACTCTTCAGGAAACACTTGAGGAAAGTCGCGTACAACAGGAATATCCTCTAACTTCTTCTCTTTCGTCGATGTATCTGTAACGAGTGCTAAAATAGCTGTGTGGCCCTTTCGCAAACACTTCTGTGCCTTCAAGAAGGAGATGATGCCACTCACGACACCACTCTTGTCGCCTTAAACTTTTGAGAGGTTCTTTTCCAGTACGGGGAATGCGAATGATCTTCTCCTTGCATCGGATCTCTGCTTGTTGTTGAGATAACCAATCCATACCAATGACGATGTCGAAACTACCCAGAGTTATAGGAATGAGATCGATAGAGAAAGTCTGACCAGCGAGGATAAGATTACAACCTTGAACTATGCGTGTGGCCTCTAGACTTTTACCGTTAGCTAACTCTACGACATGTTTGGTGTTCAAAAGTGTTGGTGCGCGTTTAAGCATTTGACTAACTTTCAGAGACATATAACTGGTATCCTCACCCGAATCAAATAAAACAGTAACATAAAAGTCGTCGAGAAGAAACTTACCCATAACCACATTAGGATCGTTCCTTGCATCACCCTGACCAATCACAAATGCACGACCCCTAGCTCCGTTGTCGTTGTTGTTTCCCCCATTGTTGTTCCCGTTGCCCTGATTGTTGTTGTTGTTGTTGTTGTTGTTATTCTGGTTCTGGTTTAACTGGGGACAGTTTCGCTTGAAGTGGCCTTCAGCCCCACACTGAAAGCATGCCCTATTTCCTCGCTGTTGTTTGTGGCTGGTTTCGTGGAGCAGGTGGTTGTTGTTGCGGGTTTTGATTCGCAGGCCTTGAGCTCCTGCAATCTTTAGCTTCATGACCTATCTTGAGACATCTCTGACAGCGGCCCTTGCGACACTGACCACTGTGGTGTCTGTTGCACCTGTTACACAGTGGGTGAATTCCCCGATATCCACCATGCCCCTGACCACCAGAAGATTACTGATTCGGACTCTGGTAATCATTAGTCTTGCGCTGCTGCTGTGCTTGAGACTGAACGGTAGCTGAACCCCTGCTGGAATCCCCCTCCCATTTCCGCTTGTTGTCACTGGGAGTAGCAGGAGTAGCTAAAGTGGTAGCGGTAGTAGTAGCGCTGATACGTTTAGGCAGCCTGTTCTGTTCCACTGCCTGATCTGTGAGACAATGTGCTAACTTGACGATCTGTTGAATGGTGCCAAGATTTGCTGAGGTTACGTGACTTTGAATCTGTGGCACTAGACCCTTGAGATACAGCTCGATACCCTTAATGGGAGGGTCTACCATAGTGGGACACAGAATAGCCAACTCATTCGATCTTTTGGTGTACGCTTCAATTTCCGATCCCGTCATCTGCAAATTGTAAAACTCTACCTCCAGCTTATGAATGTCATCACGGCTACAGTATTCATCTTTGATCAACTCCTTGAAATCGTTCCAGGGTGTGGCATTAGCAACTGCCAACCCTAACATCTGAACTTGCGCCTTCCAACAAGTCAACGCAAGGCCTTCCAAAGTACCAGTGGCGTACTTCACCCTGCGAGCCTCAGGGCATTCACACATCTCAAAAACGGACTCGAGCTTTTCAAACCAATGGAGAAGTCCAACTGCTCCTTCCGTGCCACTAAAAGTAGTAGGACGACAGTCCATGAAAGTTTTGAAGGTGCAAACAGGTGGCTGACCTGTTGGGTATAAGAACCAGGACAAGATTAAACACAAGAGTTGGATTAGGAGTGTAGGATCTAAAGATCCTAGTGTGAATTACAACTGCAGGGTATACCTCCTGCTTGTGCGGCTACAAGTGCCGCAGCAACTTGTTCGTTAATGAGAGCCGTCAACTGGGCTTATGTCATGTTGATACGTCCAGCCATGATCTTCATAGCAAAGATAACATAAGTAAGAGAGGTTCGCGAATAGTGCGATGACAGAAGAGAGTGAGCACACAAGTATTTTCAAGCAATAGGGGTTATGTGTATCTAAGCATACCATGAGCAAAGTTCTATGTAATTCTAGCAAGTAGGCAATAAAACATACACCATATTACCTAGAATGTTGAGTCTTGCACGTGGAGCGAGGCGTCGTTGTGGATCGTTGAGCACTGTATAGGTTATAGTCTGGTTTTAATAAAAACGTTTTCCCCTTATTAAAACCAAGTTCTCTATAACCAATGGCTCTGATACCAATCTGTCACACCCCCAAAATCCACACGCGGAATATCACCGCTTGGAGGCGCGACTAACCAGGATCAAGCCACCAATCATATTGAACAAGCATGTAAGTAAACATAATTCAACCAAACAATATGAAAGGTGTTCAGAAACCAAAACATAGTTAAGTGTTTAGCGGAAGCATAATTGTAAAACCCATAGCAAGTATTAAGTATGAAATAAAGGAAATGTTTAAAGCATGGCACACATTGCCATGTCCCACAAAGACTGTTCCTCCCTGTGCAAGCTCCATGAGTACCTAATGACCTGCAAGGCATGTAGCAACGAATCAACAACAAAGTTGAGCGAGTTCACAGTTGGTTATTTGGTTATCGTGTTCATTTCGTAAATCGTATGTTCGTTTGTAAACCATGTATCGTATTAATCCGTATCGCGGCCAATCCAAGCCTGTGTGCGATGATTAGTGGGGGCTTCCCATGTATTACTAGACCACGCGTATCGACTGCTACGAAAATGTAAGAGGTGCCCTAAGTCAATGTCTATCAGCATTGACCCTTTGCCCATAGTCCATTAGTACACGCCCGTCTGACTGGCACGGTGTGAGGTTTGTTAAACCTAATAGCGCTATTAACTAATGACCCGCTCGCCATAGGCCTCGGCGATTAAGTCGATAAATAAGGGACTTCCTTTGATAGAGGTGATGGTCTTATGATCGTGTACGTAGGCTTTACGTACGTGCCCTTCAATCCGAAGACAGTAGTAAGTATAACTGTACGTAGGTTTTACGTACGTGCCCTTAAATCCGAGGACAGTGGTAATTAGTTTAAATGTAATAGTTGTACAAGTAATTATTCAATCCCATTCCCAACCCCTGGGAATCCCATGCCTTGGCTAGTGTGAACTCACCTTGGTTTGCTCGGTATGCTAAAGGAATACACACGCTCACAGTTAATCAATCACGACCTATAGTACGCACGTATGTATAATCAGTTTCGAACTCGCAATGTTTCACAGGTAATCTATGTCACAAAGTGTGTTTATGCATTTCTCATCAAGTAGCACATAACAGTGGGTTCATGTTCACACAGTCATACTCCATATAACTGAGTTCTTGGTAGTATCTAACATGGTTAATTAATTAACATGCTTGATGGTTTTAACAGACTTAACTAGGTTAATGTATTAAGCAGAGATAACAAGCTTCCAGAATTAACAAGCATAACATGAATAATAACTAACAGAGTTAATAAGGTTAACTGAGTTAATAAACTTAACTCAGTTAATAGATTAATCATAGTTACATGTTTAACAGAGTTATAGCTAACAGAGTTAATGTTCAACAGTTAACTAGTTAACGGAACTAACAGGGCCGAAACCCTCTTTGGACCGAAATCCCTTATTGAGTGACGAAATCTCTTTGGGCCGAAAACACCAAGGTGTTTTCGTTGGGGATAGGGTTTTCGGTGGGATACATTATCATCAACAACATCATTATCATTCATGCATCATGAAATCGGAAATCATTGGAATCTACATAAATCATAAAACATAGTCAAACAGTTCAGCAATTATTCATCATCATATCAAGTTCCAAAGCAACACATCATATCCCCATTAATTACACATGAGAAGCTACTGCCATTACTCGATTCCCTAGAACTCATATGATTTGCCTTTTATTAAATAACACAATCATCAAACCAACTCATGCAATCATATGAATTACTCGACCACTATACATTCCTGATTAACATTCAGTCATCATCTAGCATCAGCAAGTTGTTATCCATATTCATACCATCATGATTTGTTATTCGGCCATCATTTAACAAATCAAAATTATCATAATGTCATCATATCATTCAAAACTAATCGTATAAAATCATCATAGCATTCATATGGAGGCATAACAAAAACATCAGTATTCGATTAAACATACACATACAGACATGTGATCATACAAGAATCAAACAACCGTGATTACTAACCAAGATGAAAGGATCACTAGTTTGATCAGAAAGAAAAGCTTGAAAACTTGCAGTTGCCGTCGCACAAAGAAAAGAGCTCTAGGGTTTGTCAGTTAAAAGTTTCTCGCATAAAGGTTGAAAGCAATATAAGACTGATCCACTACTGGGCCTAAAGCCCAGTTTGATTTCGCCAAGATGTAGATGACGAAAACACTTTGAGGTGTTTTCGTCCAGCAATGTATACATGGGGTGGGGTGTTTTCGGCTGAGGGAGTTTTCGGCAAGAACTCCACATTTGATTTCAATTATAACAAATCCAATAATCCAAATAATATATATACATAACATTCATACACATATCATGTACACAATCATTTACTCAACACATGTATTGCACATCAAGTATTTATAAGACACACTTGCAATTAAGTACGAGGTTAAAATGGATAGAGACCTTGAAAACTCGGGTTGTCACTTCTACCACCATACATATTCTTGTTCCATATTGCAGCAACTACATGTTTACATGGCAACCCTGTGATCTCCCATTTTCTGCAAGTACAAGATCTCCTTTTCAAATCCACCACAACACCAAAACCAGTTGGGCCTTTAACCTGATAATGGTCTTCTCCATTCCAGATGACTGAACACCTACTTGCTTGATGTTTTATCTCTTCAAACTTTTTGTTACCATACGGTGTTAACAATCCATCACAACCATCTTGAACTTTAAGTACATTCACAATTCTTCTCATCAAATACTCCCTGATGAACTCCAAAAGTGTGATAACAGGCTTGTCTCTTGCATCCAGTATCTTTGAATTAAAAACTTCACACATGTTGTTTAATAATACATCTGAAAGTGCCCTACCTGGATAATGCCCTATTTTGAAACAATCAACATAAGTAATGGCAATCAACACATAAAAGCTAAATATCACCAAACAACAAAGTAATAATAGGAGTTACCTTTTGCCTGTCACTAATGAAGGTAAAGTATGAGTTATGATCCAAGTCTATATCATCACCAAGGCATTGGAGGAACCAGGTCCAAGAATCTAAATTTTCAGCCTCACCTATTGCATAGGATAGTGGGTATATCCCATTGTTAGGGTCAACACTCACAGCACTCAGAACCTGACCAGGGTAGGGACCCTTTATAAAAGCACCATCAAGACCTAATAATGGCCTACCAATAGCCTTAAACCCCTGCTTTAGTGAGCCCAAACATACATAAATTCTTCTGAACTTTCTAGTGTTAGATCTTGGATCTGTGCATGGTTCTACCTCAATTTTAACTGTAGTACCTGGATTTATCTTCACAAGTTCAGCACAATAATCCCTAAGAACACTGTATTGTGCTTCATAATCACCATGTAGTTGTGCAAGTGCTTTATTTTTTGCTCTAAAAGCTTTCATTCTAGAGACCTCTACCTGATACTTTCTATGAAACTGATCCTGAAGTGCCTTTACAGGAATAGTTGGATTTTCCTCAATTTGCTCCATTAATTGTTTATAGAGAAAAGTTGAAGTACAATGATAAACAGATCTGCTTTCAAGACACTTATGTTTAGTGACTAAGGTCTTGACCATCCAAGTCTCAGCATTTTTTTCTTTGGATACCAAAATAATCCAAGGGCATTCCTTCTTTTGAGGGTCTGACTTATTCCCCCTCCCACCAACATTTTTGTCTTTAATGTTGTCTTGACTACCACTAGCACCTTTAGAAGATGATTGCACATTGTGTCCTTTTCTTTTTGAAGATGACTTGTCACCTTGTTTTTTAACATATTTCCCATTAGACTTGTCACCTTGTTTTCTAACATTTTTTCCCTTAGACTTGGCACCACAAATATCAATTTGACTGTATACCCCAACTTCATCAACATGAAAGTTAGGTAATTGGCCCTTGCAAACAGCCCTAACTCTTGACAGATCATCCTTCACAATCCTAAGCTCCCTTCTTGTTTCCACTGCATGTTGTTTGATTAATTCCTTTACTTCCATCTTACTTCCAAACATCTGGCCTAAGTGGAAGTTGCTATTGTTTTCAGTCTCACTCCTTAAAAACCTAAGCATATTCTTCCTAACACTAGACTCGTCCAAATCAGACTCAGTACCACTATCTAATCTATCATTATCTAACACATCTTCATCATGGTTTTCAACAACTACATTGTTATTGTCCTCAACTCCCTGATCAATGTTAAGCCTAAAATCCCTCATGTCTACCTCTACATCATCCTTCCCTGTATCATCACCTACAAAGTCACTATCACTTTCATCTTCATCATTCATTTCATCTGAACTATGAACTTCATCATGTATAACAGTTGACTCAACAAAGTTTTCATTGTCATTGTTGATCATGTTTGTTTTATGCCCTAATAAAGGATCAAATTCATTCATGAAATCTGAAAAGAAATTTGTACCTTCTTGTGCTTCCCTCTCTTCTGCAGTAATACACATCCCTCGAAATCCTTTTGTGACTCACCATAGTATTCATCAACTTCTTCTTGTTGAATGTTTGTTCGAGTACACAACCTCGAACTCCTGTTGTGACTCTCCATTTTCATCCAACTCTCTGAATGGTTGAACTAGGGTTTTGTGGAGTATTAATTGTGAAATTGGTAATAAGTCTGTATAAATGAAGTTTGGGAAGAGAAATGGTTGAAAATGACGTTTTTGCCCTCTCACATGAGTGGCACATGGCAGATGTTAAGTCTTAAAGGACATAGAGTGTGCTTAATTTAGTCGTAAAGGACATGGAGTGTGCATTTTAAAGACAAAGGACAAAGGATGAAATTTGATAGATAACTAAAGGACAATTTGTGTAATTTTGTCTTTTAAATAATATGATTGAAACACCCATATGTAAGCTTTTAAGCAATTAAAATTATATATGTTTATGTTTTCACAATAAATGAATAAAGGTCTATTCGAATTAGAATTAGAAAATAAAAATAAAATAACTTAAATATCTATCTAAAAATACACCTAATGCATATATTAAGTAAGAAGTAAAGCAAGTAAAGCAAACGATATTATCTTTGGGTTTTGTTTGCCCTTTTGATTGATATAATATTTACTATTGAATAAGAAAGTAAGAAATAAAAAAATAAACAAATACTCAAAAAAGTATGAAAGGATACAGAATGCAATACATACACTTTCAACCACACAACCATCGTCTATAGCCGCCGTCGCCATTAGCTTAAGGTTTCCCGGCCAACGTCGTCATTATTTTAGGCACGAACCCCACTGTTATCTTTCTCCCGATGCATCACCACTCAAGATAGCCACTAATCTACCAGATCTAGCCAGAAACATGATTTTCTAGGGTTCTAATAACGGTGAGCGATTGCATGACCTGTGTTGGTGGCGAAGGAGGAGATTATAGGTTGTTTATTTCCATTGATGTCACAAACGCAAAACCAGACCTAAATTGTTCATCTCCAACCCCAATTATTTTCCCGACAAAACGGCCAACACCGCCGCCCCTTTCACCATTCCGTCTCGTTTAAACGAAACCAACCACCGCTACTGTACACCATCATCACCACCACCACTGGGAACCTGAACTCCGTTCAATGTGGTGCAGTTGTTAGCGCGCCATCGGAGGCAAAAAAACCTTCAACCGGTCTCTCTCTCTACTCACGTTCTTTCTCTCTAAGCAATTCATGGGTCTGTGTAAATTAATCAAGAAGGGGCGAAAGTGTATAGTATAAAAAGTTTGGTGGTGAAAGTCAATAATCAAAATCACCACTGGCACTAACATGTTTGTCAATTATATATATAATAATAATAATTGGTATTAATTGTTAACTAAACACAATGTATATAAGGTTACAAAAAATGCATTATGTATCTTGTAAACAATGTTTTATGTATCATAAAACATAATAATTTTAGTATTGATTATTATTTAAAACGCAAAAGGTTTAAAATCAATAATATTAGTATTGATTATTTCTTAAAACGCAATTATTAATACAGATTCTATATGTTTACAAAAAACAAGGATTTGATGAATCTAAACAAAATGATGAATTCTCTATGGATAAAATTGACTATGCAACTTTACAAGAATTAGAAGATGAATTGGAAATTGAAGCAAGCAAAGAAAAAAGAGAAAAATGTTGTGTTGGAACCTGAAGGTTTATTCATAGAGGGTTACAATAGTATAGGGGTTGATTTGTAATGTTTTGCTTAATGTCTATTTGGGTCGATGTATGTTATGTTTGGGTCTGGTTTGGTTTCGAGTGGGCCAAAGGGTTTCGACCCAATGTGTTTTGTATTTAAGCAAACCTCAAACACTTGTTTGAGGTTGATCAATTTTGTGCGATAAGGAGGCCAGCCGAAACCAATCTTTAGGAGTCTTGTATCAGTCAAGTTCATCATTGAATGCAAGATTTCTGGTTTGTTTTGTTTATATTGTTTCGGTTTATTAATTCATTCTTGAATCAACTTATGACTGGTTTCCGCACTCTCACAAGTCACGTTTGATATCATTGAAAGATCCTATCGGGTTTTACAATTGTAATATGATTGTCACATGTTGAAATCTAAGAGGCATATGTGGATCCCTACTACAGACTTGAAACATGGAAATATGTTTGCTAACACAAGGTTGGACTAGTTAATGGTAGGGGTTTATGGCTAAGGTCAAACTGTCCAATAAGGATTAGAGAACCTTATTATCATAAACTTATTGGGAGACCAAGAAAGCAGAGAAAGGAGGATGTGATAGAGAAAGATGATGACATGGTGAGTGGTTGGAAGCTTAGCAGAAAGGGAAAAACTATTATCTGTGGAAATTGTGGAAATAAAAGTTATAACAAGAAAACTTGCAAAGGACAAGGTGGGGAGGGTTCAAAATCAACAAAAGGCTCAGCTGCTAAGGGTTCTACTATTAAGGGTTCAAGTTCTGCTAAGGGTTCAACTGGTAAGGCATCTACATCAGCTGCAAAGGCAAAGTCAATTGCAAATGTAAAGTCAACAACATTAGCAAAACAAAGGCAAAGTTAGTTGCAAAGGCATCTACATCAACTGCAAAACCATCTGGGAAATGAAGCTATTGTTTTGATTTATTTTGTGTGTTTTAGCTAAGGTTTATGTTTAAACTTGTTGATGTTTAGAATTGGTAAATGTTTTCTATTTATGATTTGATGTTTTACCATATGGAGTGGACTTGGATCCTAGTATTGAAATGGTTTGATATTTGCTACACAATTTGGTATATATGGTTGCATCTACATTAACAGTTTGGTTGTATCTACATTTACAGTTTGGCTGCATGAATGGTTTGATATTTGCTGGTTTTATTCGATGTTGCTTGGTTTTGTTTGATGTTTCTTGTTTAACATTGTGGCACACTTATTTGATGTTGCTAGTTTAATAGTCTGGTGCATTTGGTTAAAGGGGATGACACCCTGGTAAATTTTATTGATCACAAAAAAATATATACACCTAAAGGGAAAGAGGTTCCCGGATATAACCCAAGGCACACACCAATCCCCAAGAGCTATTGTCTCATCAACACCTATGGGGCAATCTAATGTCTCATGTCCTCCATCATCTTAGTTAAGGATTCTACCTGGGTAGCTAGGGTAGTATTAGCATCTACAGAATGGGTTACCCTACAGGCAACAGGAATGCCCTAAGGTTGGGCTCAGTGTAGGTACTAGTGGCTAGGTCCTCTATCATCATTAAAAACTCCTTATCGGTTTTGGTTTCCATCATGTTACTGCCAATTGTGGTGTCAAGGAGGCGTTTGGTTGCTTTAAAAACTCCATTATAGATTTTCTTCACAACCTTCCATACCATGGTGAGGGCACTTATTGAGAAGTGCTTTGAAGCGGTCCTAAGTCTCATAGAAGGACTCCTTAGGATGCTCAGTGAAAGCATAAATCGAGTTCCTTAGACAAGTAGTTAGTTGGGGGAAAGTACTTCTGAAGGAATTTGGTGTGAAGGTCAATCTAAGTGGCAATGGATCCCTATGGGAGGGATTCCAACCAAGTAGCGATCTGACCGACAAGTGAGAATGAAAGTGAGGGTCTTCAACACACAGACCACTAAACTAGACAAAATAGGCTAAGTTGTTAGTCACAGTAGGTGGACTGGTCCAGTTATTGGCCTCCATAGTGGGTTGAATTGTGACACATGTTAACTATGTGTAACCCGATCCATTTTTCGTTTTCGGTATAACCCAATCTATCATCCTTGCAACAAAACTTTGGAATTCTATTTCATTTCATTTCATCATTTAAGATACATACTAATACACATGCTAAATCATAGGCTTGTATATACTATACACCAGTTTTTATACTTATAACAATCCTCAATTTTAGTTAAACATTGCATTTTTGTGGTTAAACGAGTCCAAGGACTAAAATTGCCATAAAAACAAACTTGCTGGATTTTGAACCCACCCGCGCCACACGGGGAACCCACATAACCCCGCGCGGCACGCGGGGGAACGCAGGGTTGACTTGGTCAACCATGGTCCTCCGCCCCACGTCATGCGGGGATCACCTGAAACCGCCCAATAATGAGATGGTCAAGAGCGTCAATTATTCTTCATTCAATCTCGATTTCCATTACCCTTCTTGTTTTAAAGGAACCTAGACTTGATTCCAATCATATTCCTACAATCAATTCATCCAAAACCCTCAATTCAATTACCATATTCAAGACCCTTTAACTCCATTCTTGACCCATTCAATTGAAAGTCTTAAACCCAAATTTGAGTTACAAACATCATTGCAACACCCCTTTTGAGATCCTCTGCAACCACACGCACAATCAATATCACAATTTCTCTACCGTTCAAAAATTCACAAATCTAGGGCTTGAAATTTCCTCATCCAATTCCGAACTCAATTCTACTCTGTTTGAGGTAATTCTTGAGTTAACCATGTTCATTCTTCATTATCTACAAAAGCCCTCTATCAATGTCACACCCCAACCGATGGCGGAAACATCAGGGCACGGCACTAGGCGAACCAGATCGCTCAAGAGAATCCATAACTACTACATATTACCAATATTTTTCAACATTCATTGTCCCATACCAATGAACAAATATTCAACACATAATTATTACAGACAACGAGTTCTCAAAAGCAAAACAAGTCCGACAACCTAGATTTCTATTAGTGGAGTTTCTAGACTGCCTATCTTGATTTCAGCAAAGCATAACATTCCATCAACCTGTCACATACGTTAAAATAAAGTCAATACATAAAGTAAAGGTGAGTACACAAGTTTGCATAACATATAGTATAAAAAGCGTTTACGCATAACCAGCATGTATCACGTAACGGGCGAAGCATGTAACTATCACACAATGATTAAAACTTAACCACGAGACTGCGTTGTAGAGTATGCGCGACACATGTTCAGCGAACACGTGAAGTAAAGAAATGTGATCCCTAGCAACCCCTGTCCGCGACAGGTGCTGAGTCCAAACTATAGTACTGTCGTTGCTAGAGGCGGTCTAGTGTAACACTGTATAAGCATAGTACAAGCATTCATAGATCACGTATAGCATGCGGGAGCGGTTAGCGTTTATAAAGTGTTTACGCTGTGTGTTGTGTTTTGATATAGAACGTATGTAACACCCAAAAGTGCGTTAAACGGAAATGGGTTCGAGTATACTCACAGTGTGTGTTTAGCTAGTAAACACAATCTGGATTGGATTAAAGGGAGCGCATTGAGTTAACCTGTGTACAGAAGCATAAGTATTTGAGCAGTGTGTTGAATAGTGCAGAAACAGAATGTCGGATGGTTAAGTGTTCGACTGGCGATCCGAACGGATGGGTTCCATCCGAGCGGATGGCCATTCGAACGGATGGCCATTCGAATGAGTTGTATTTGTTTTGTAAATCGCTAAAATTTGGAGTTTAGTCAAAAGCTTTTTAAACAAGGAGTAGTATAAGGGTCAGGTCACCTGGTCGGATGTTCATCCGGACGGATGGCCATTTGAGCGGATGGCATGTGGTTGAAATTTTGTAAAATTTTTCAAGTGAAAAGTTTGAAGTTTAACGGAGACGGTGTAACAACCGTCAAAAACAGATCTCCGAAACCCGAACCCGTTCTTATATTTGATTTTTTGTAATCACACCAATATCCTATAGTATTATTTGTTTATTTATATATTTTGTAATAAAAATATATAGAGTATTATACTAAAGAAATAAAAGCTTGTATTATTAAAAATATAGTTATAAGTTCATAGAATATAAAAGAATTTTGGATTTAAGAATGTTTATAAAATAATAGTAACAAGATTTGATTATTTAGTTTAAAACGTAAATGGAAGTTATTTACTAAAGAAAGTTCAAAGTGTTTGTTTATAGTGTGATACTTCAGGGGGCTAAAATATAAGTTTGTATTAAAAGAAACTCAATCATCCAACAATCTTCAACATCCTGATCGATTCTCAGGTTCCGGACAAAACTCCGATGAATAACTGATAACTCCAGCGACATCTAAACCGTTACAATCCGATATAATCATTTCAATGAAACAAAACCGATGGTAGTTAATACGATATCAATCATCACCGAACCTATTTAATTAGCGAGTAATGGATCAATAATCATTTTTCTTTTCAAATCCTGAAACCGAAACTTAATGGCTTGAAACGACGAATCGGTTTTTTTTTTTTTTGTTATTTAATATTTCACTTTATGAGCAATAACCAACTTTATCAGTGATCATCACTGTGAGATACACGAAACCGATGATAGAGTAGCATAATACTAGTTCAAGCGTCATCGTAAGTTAAACACCATCACTGTCTATTTTCTTTTTACAGTTTTACGTTTTACGTTTTTACGTTTTTTACATTTTTAACGCGTCGTTTTTAAGTTTTACGATTTACGTTAAAACTTTTTACGTTTTACGTAAAACTTTTTACGTTTTTTCGTTTTAAAAGTTTACGTTTTTACGTTTTACGTTAAAAAGTTTACGGGTTAACAGTTTTTTTTACAAAAACATTTTTACGCAACACGAACGCACCCAGAAAACGCAAACTTTTTACGTTAACATTTTTTACGTTTTTACGTTTTACGCGCCGGTTTTTTACGTTTTACGTAAAACTTTTTACGTTTTACTAAAAAAATTTTACGATTTACGTTTTACCTAAACCTTTTTATGATTTACGAAAACGTTTTACGTTTTATGTAAAAACTTTTTACGTTTTACGTTAAAAAGTTTACGGTTTAATTTTTTTTTTTTACAAAAACGTTTTTACGCAAAAACGAACGCACCCAGAAAATCGCACACTCGGGATGTGTCTCAGATACTTTGTTATCATCATCGACGCCTCAAAAAAATCAAAAGAACGAGAGGATTCTTGAAAAAAAAAAACGAAGTTTTGGCTCAGATTTTCCGATAATCAGAGGCTGCAAAGTGGGGTTGCAGGTTCAAAACCCTACCCTCCGCCATCCTTGCCGCGCCATTGTCAGTTTTTTTTTTGATCATCACAGCCGATTTAAACCCAGATTCAAACCCAGATTCAAGAAAATTAAAAACCCAGATTCAACATTCAAACCCAGATTCAAAACCCAGATTCAACATTCACAGCCGATTTAAACCCAGATTCAAACCCACAAGGAACATGAAGATCATTCAACCCAGATTCAAACCCAGATTCAACAAAATTAAAAACCCATATTCAACATTCAAACCCAGATTCAAAACCCAGATTCAACATTCACAGCCGATTTAAACCCAGATTCAAACCCACAAGGAACATGAACATCATTCAACCCAGATTCAAAGCACAAGATTCAAAACCCAACAAAAACCCAGATTCAAACCCAACAACATATTCAAACAGATTCAAAACCCAACAAAAACACTTACCAACAACCCATCAAGAAAGTCAAAATCACAAGATGCAAACCCCAGATTCAACGGAAACAACAGAATCAGAAAGCACCAGATTCACCCACCCCCCCTTCACCCCATCATTCACCGCCGCCACCGCCGTCGACACACCGCCACCACTGCCGTCGACACATTAACCAGAGACACCAAAAGGGGGTGTCTGGCCTCCTCTTTCTCCCCGTCTCTCTGATCTATTCCGTCGTAGCACCACCACCAGACGGTGGTGGTCGGTGGTTTATTGTTGGAGTTTTGAAGATGAAGAATAAATGAGAGAGGAGAAAGCCTGCAACTTTAAATAGAAAAGAGAGGAGAAAGGAGATAGTAGAGAGGAGAGAGGAGAGTCTGCAACTTTTAAAGAGAGGAGAGAGGATGGATATGACATATGGGGTAAATGAACAAATTACCCTTTTTGTTGGCTGAATGTGATTGGTGGAGAGTGGTTCTCACGGTTCTTACAACTGGGGGTGGTTCTTATTTTAGCGGCTCCCTATATATATATATATAGTGGAGAGTTCAAATGAGAAGAAATTTTTTGTAAGAATAAAAAAGAAGAAATTTCAACCAATAAGAATGCTTTATTTTACTTCATTTAATATAAGTATTTAATGTTACTATAAGGGTACGTTGGTAAATCTATATAGGTCATTAATTTGTAGTCTTCCTCTTTAATAGCTAACTATATTGATAATTTGTAACTTATCTTCAAAATATATATTTTTTCAAAAAAATAAAATAAAATAATTTAAAGTGTAGGATAAATTATGAGTTGTGTAGGACAAATTACGAGTTGTGTAGGATAAATTTCAACGTGTAGGATGAATTTCGAAATATGTAGGATAACTTTTGATGTGTGTAGGAAAAAAAAGTTAGTGTGGAGGATAATAATCTTTATGACTAATTAATTATTCAAAAATGATAATAAATGAGATAAGTGAAAAAACTATTTAATGTTTTACAAAATTACCCTTTGTTCTTTTTCTTCTCAATTAAATTTTCTTCTCAAATGAACCTTCCCCTATATATATATATATATATAGGGATCGCTAAAATGAAAACCACCTCTAGTTGTAAGAACCACGAGAACCACTTTCTAGCCTTTAGATAAACAAGATGGATGGATGAGATTAAAAGTAACAAAAATTAATATTAAATACATTTTGACTTATTATGTCTTTAATATTTTAATCCAAAAGGGTAGTTTAGTAAAATAACTTTTTTTTGTCTTTTTGTCTTTATTATTTTTTAATTACTTTTTTGTTTTATTATATTACTTTTTAGTTTTATTATATTACTTTTTATTTTTTAAAAAGATTTTTTTATTAAAAGCATTTTTTAAATTCAGATTTTTTTAACAAAGCGAATTTTTTTGCGCGCCGGTTTTTGGCGTCCCGTTTTACCGCGGCGTTTTTTACGTCCCGTTTTTTTTCGCGGCGTTTTTATGCGCCGCAGTCACGCCCCTTGTTTTTTACGCGCCGTTTTTTCAAGCGTCGTTTTTTACACGTTTTTTTAACGCGCCGTTTTTACATGTTTTTTTACACGCCGTTTTTTACATATTTTTTACGCGTCGTTTTAACGCGCCGTTTTTTTCACGTTTTTTAACGCGCCGTTTTTTACATTTTTTTACTTTTTACGTTTTAAGTTTTACGTTAAACTTTTTACGTAAAAATTTTTACGTTTTATGTTTTACGTTAAAATTTTTACGTTTTACGTTAAAAAGTTTACAGTTTACGTTAAAAAGTTTACGGTTTAACTTTTTTTTTTTTACAAAAACTTTTTTACGCAAAAACGAACGCACCCAGAAATCGGAAACTCGGGAGGTGTCTCAGATATATTGTTATCATCATCGACTAGGGGGAAAAAATAAAAAAACCAACAACATCAAAACAAAGTGTATCTCGAAAAAAAAAACGGGGTTTGGCTCAGATTTTTCGATAATCAGAAGGCTGCAAAAAGTGGGCTTGCAGGTTTAAAAACCTACCCTCCTCCGTCCTTTGCCGCGCCATCGTCATCAAAATCTACATTTTTTTTTTGCATCATCGCCGCCCAAAATCGACCATATCAATATCAAAACAGATCAAACCCACATATAAAAAATTTCCACAAAACAGAACAAACCCACATATCAAAAATCCAAGTTCATCAAAAAATCAAACTTCAAATCAAAAGTTCATCAAAAATCACTAGAAAGCTAAAAACCACCACAAAGTTCATCAGATTCTTGTTCGTGACCCACAGATTCAAAGAAACAAACCAACAACAGAGATTAAAAAAAAATCAAAACATGTCACCAGAGATGGGGTTGCAGATCACCCACAGCCTCTCTCCCCGAGCATTCAGATCACCAGAGATGGAGGGTATAGTCAATCACCCTAGGGTGTTTGAGTGAAATCCTACCCAATAATATTATGCCATGTCAACTCCCCATTTTACACTCAATCACTAGGTATGGTCAAACACCCCTCAATTAAAAAAAAAAAAAACTTGATTGGTGAAGAAACACGGATTCACCGCCGGGATGATTGGACCGCCTTCTCCTTGAGGGTGAAGAATCACATCTTGTTCTTCCTCTTGAACCTAGATCTGCAATGGAGAAGAGAAGAAAGTGGAGCTGTAGAGATTGCCGGTAGGAGAAGACTCTCCTGTTTCCAGCTACAAAAAGTGTGGTGGCTCCATTTCCTCTACCCTAATAATGAGGTGAAGACCTCTTTATATAGGGGATATGGGCCTCCCCTAACCTCAATGGGCCAGGCCCAGTTAGGGGTTATCTCTACAAGCTCCGGCCCAAAGTAGTGTAAACTACACCGCGTTGGGCCTCGCGGTTGGGTTAGTAAGCAACAATAATAAATAATTGATATAAAAGCAATAAGTAACGGGAAGTCCGACCGCTCGGGTCGGGTCTAGTACCGTACCCCATCAAGTCCCCCAGTCTAGTGCTGCTCCCGCGTGCAAACGTGGTAGGAGTACTAGACTTGTTAGGAGTGCTCGAAAGTAAGGGTTGAGTTTTAGGCTTACCTGTCGCCCGGGTGCGGGAAAGTTGTTGGCCATGCTTGTTGCGTCTGTCTTTCGCTGTGAGTAGAGATAATGGAGCAGTGACTATCCCTCGATTGCTCATCGTGGAAATTGGTTTGGCAAACATGTCGCACGTTGATTGATCGCGGGGAGTTGCTAATTGTACTGGCGCATTGCCATGAACTTGTCAAGGCTGCGTGTATGTGGTTAGGTCTCGTGCACGAGTCTTGGAACTGGCTGAGTTTTGACGGTTAAGTGTGGTTAGAGTGAGAGAGTAGAGAACAGAGCGGTTTAACCTGTGTGTGAAGGTCCCTATTTATAGCCGGCGTGGTGTAGGAGGAGATGGGCTGATGGGCCCTGGGCCTGAAGGCGACAACAAGGGATATTCGTCTTGTCTCTTCTGTGGTAGTTGTTAGTTTCTTCTAGAAGATCTCCAGTGCTGGCGCACCTTGATTGGAGCCACGTGTCCGGATGGTCGTCCTTGTTGTCTCTCTGACATCAGCCGGTGAGTGGAGATCATGGGGCAGTTGTCGCCACCCCCTGATTGGTGCCATGTAGGCGTCCTTGTGTACCCTCTGTCTCCTGCACGATTGATGATCGTGGAGCACGATAGAATACAGCCTGTTAGACGTTTATTGGCTTACTCTTATGCCGCGCGGTCTTTGGTGAGTGTCCAAGCAGCTTGCGCGAGGTGGACATGCTTCTTGATGTTTGAGCTATAAACCGAGAGTTTATTGTGCGGGCCGGTGGAGCTTATTAACTGCGCGCGAGGTGTAAAGTATGCCCGGCATGCGAGCCGGGGAAGCTTGTTAACTGCGCGCGAGGTGTAAAGTATGTACGGCGCGCGAGCCGGCGAAGCTTTTTCACTGCGCGCGAGATGTAAAATATATTCAGCCCGCGAGCCGGTGAAGCTTGTTCACTGCGCGCGAGATGTAAAATATGTACGGCGCGCGAGCCGACGAAGCTTATTCACTGCGCGCGAGATGTAAAGTATATTCAGCCCGCGAGCCGGTGAGGCTTGTTCACTGCGCGCGATGTGTAAAGTATATAAGGCGCGCTAGTCGGTGGAGCTTGCTCACCATGCAAGAGCTTGCTCACCATGCGCGGACAGGCAGGGTGCACTTGCGCGGCGGCGGAACGTATCCAGCTGACGGGTGTGTACTCGTCCAGCAGGCGGGTGTGTACTCGCGCAGCCGTGGAGTGAGCGTCCATGCGAGATGTCGGGTTGTATGTCTCGTAAAGCATTGTCTTGAAGCATTTGAGGAATTGTGAAAAAATCCGACCATCGCTTTGTATAATGAAAAAAGGAATTATATGTGGCCACCTCATTTTAAAGTTGAAGTCGGTTTGTTTCTGACATCTATATTAATTGCATACAGCTGTAAAGGTTTTGAAAAAGGTGACCATGTGTTTTACAGCTGTAAAGGTCTGACCTTGGTAGTACCTTTTTGTGTGCATGCACAGTTAGGTAAAATTCTAATGAAAAAGGATTAATAATAAATATTAAAATAAGATCTCATCAATGCTCCTCACAAACTAATAATCATGGTGAGCATTTTAGGCTCTTTAGGTGTGACACGTACCAACACAAGATGTAAATAATAACATGGAGCATTTTGTCATACCTTGGTTTTGGCACAAGTTTGCATTAGTGGAAATAAGGTAGATGCTTACATGAATCCATGTATCAATGACGGTGGACTTCGTCAACCCCATTTGTCTTGGAACTGAGAGCATCCAACCCGAACGAAAGCAGATCTGAAGGTTTCCCTTCTTTTTTTTTAAGATCTTTTAATCTCACAAAAAGCCTTAATAAACATAGATCTGAAGGGTTGTAATACAGAGATCATGTGTAGATCTGTTGAGAAACTCGGATCTAGAAGTAAAAACAAGGAAACCCACATAAAACTTAAAAGAAAACCCAGATGTGGAGTTTTCGATCAAGAGCTGTGTGTAAAATTCAAAACCAAACAGATCTGAAAGATGGAATGGAGAAAAAAAAAACAAGTTGCGATTCTTTGATTTAGATTTTGAACCGATGGGCGCCAATGAAGAAACACGGATTCACCGCCGGGATGATTGGACCGCCTTCTCCATGAGGGTGAAGAATCACATCTTGTTCTTCCTCTTGAACCTAGATCTGCAATGGAGAAGAGAAGAAAGTGGAGCTGTAGAGATTGCCGATAGGAGAAGACTCTCCTGTTTCCAGCTACAAAAAGTGTGGTGGCTCCATTTCCTCTACCCTAATAATGAGGTGAAGACCTCTTTATATAGGGGATATGGGCCTCCCCTAACCTCAATGGGCCAGGCCCAGTTAGGGGTTATCTCTACAAGCTCCGGCCCAAAGTAGTGTAAACTACATTGCGTTGGGCCTCGCGGTTGGGTTAGTAAGCAACAATAATAAATAATTGATATAAAAGCAATAAGTAACGGGAAGTCCGACCGCTCGGGTCGGGTCTAGTACCGTACCCCATCAATTGGTCTCTCATCTCTCCTCTCCTCTCCTCTCAACACAATCGGTGACTACACACCGAATTCCCCACCCTCTCTCCAACTCAAACACCCAACTCAAACAGGTGGGGGTGGTCACCGATCGGTGACACCCACTCCCCGATCAAGTCACCGAGGATTATACCCTTCAGCATTAGGCTTGTTATATAAACGCTAGTATCATTTCCCATTGAACCTTGCTCTATGTGCTTTGATTGAACTGTCCGTGCTAGAAACATTTTTGATGGTTTTTAGAAGACTAAACCATTTAAATATATATTTTGCCTAACTAAAATTGTATATTTACGACTATAACTTTATTAGATGATTTTGCACTAGTAGACATTCACTTTAGTGTAAAAACAATTATATACATCTTTATGCACGTTCTAATATTCGTTTTGTCATGTATATTACTTAGACTATCTAGAAATATTCATTTCTAAAATATGTATTTCGACAAACCATATAAGTTATAGTATTTATCTAATTAAATATGAATAACTTGACAGAGTGGTGTTATTGTAAAAAGGGTGTTGTGTGTGAGAAGTGTAAGAAGTGTTTTAAATCATTAGATCTAAAAACTAATGGCTGAGATCTAAATGGCAAAATTGTAATTGTGTTTTACTTTTTACTGACCAATTTGACTTGGTAGGGATAATAGTATCATTTTATCGCGATTTAGAAATAGAAACCATATATTTCATTTAAAACTCACGATCATCATTCTTAAATTAGTTTCTCTTTCCTTTTTTTTATACGAAATAGTGGTTCAAAATATTAACAGTTTTAGAAGATTGTTTCTTTCTCCTTAAATAATTATGTCTTCATCGTCATTGTGTTTCAACAGCAGTTTCATCATCATTGTGTTTCAATAGCAGTTTCAGAAGATTGTTTGATTGCTTGATAAAAAATAAAACAAAATGATAAATGGGGGCGCGAGAACACCACATATATGGCATCTATTGAAGCAACTGTATTAAGAATTCAAGGCGTGGTGTTTTAACTTTTAGAAGAACTGTATTCAGATTCAAAGCGTGGTGTTTTAAACATCTAGAAACATTGACTATGATTCAAGTCAGGGTGTTTTTACATTTGGAATCTCGAAACATTGTATTGTGATTGCAGTCATGGTGTTTTAGAATATGGAAATAGCAATACAAACATTCACAGATGGTATTAAAACACCATGACTTGAATAGCAATGCAATTATTCCAGATGTTTAAACACCATGGTTGTATTACGATTTAAGTCATGGTGTTTTTGGAATATGAATGGTGTTTTATACCTTCTAAATAACCAAAATCATTCCAGATGTTAAAACCCTATGACTGTATTAGGATTCAAGCCGTGATGTTTTTGGAATTCGTATGGTGTTTTATACTGTGAATTAACAAAAATGTTGATACAAATTTTATGGATTAAACAATACTTGATACTAGAGGTTATTACCATATTTCGAATAATAGAATATATGAAATTTATGGTTTCTTAAAATCCCCAAAAAAAAGTTTTGGCAAGAATTTCTTAATTAGATTGATTTTTTGAAATTACCATATGACCCTCAATCTTTAATTTTAATTCAAGAACACATGTTCTCATAATATTCCTTCTTATATTTCTCACACAAACCACCATTTTTACATATCCTTAATCTATAAATCCTAATAAAACAAAACAAGCTGAGGCCACATGGCATTCACTTAAACCACTCATTGCCATCTGGCATTCTATCATTCATTATTGAATCAATTTAAGCGGTAAAACCACAAGTAGCCTCGCTCTTTTTTCTTCTCACATTCCAAACCCTAAACGTATCTTCCTTCACACACATCATTCTTCCTCTCCTCTTCACGCCATTACTTCTTCATCTACATCCCCTTTTTTTTCCATTTTCTTTCATCAGTCTCACAATCTCAGAATGAAATTGTAATCCTCTTACCGATAATGAGATCAATCTCCTTCACGGCTCTGTTTCTCTCATATCCATCTCCTCTCATCACCTATTCTGTTCTAACCATAAAATTGATGGGTTTTTGTTGAAGATTGAAGAACGTCTTCCTTCTTCCTCATTGCTATACTATTCAAGCGCTACCATTGATGGTATGTATTCTTATTTTGCTATTTGTTATTTTGATTGTTAATTTGTTCCATCTTTATCGTTCTTTCCGATTTAACTGATGCTGTTTATATGTTTTTCGCCTATAATCAATGCAAATTCTTTGTTGTTGCGATTCCATAAGTAAATCAGATTCGTCGTCTGTGTATGTGATCTAAAGTAACAAGGTATGGTTTCTTTAAATCCTAAAATTGATTGTTATTTGTTTAAGCTTGAAGATCCGCCTTTTGTTTTTCAATCGATTCCAAAAAGGTACGTGTCTCTCCATAGAGTGTGAAGTATTCAAGTATCCCCCAAGAAAAGCCTTTGCCAGAATCTTGGTTTGTAAATTCCAGTATTGTTCATTCATCTTCACGATTTTTATCTATTGTTATATACATTGGTTCTGACATATTTTCATTCAATTGTATATTCCTAGCGATTCAATTTTTTTAGGGTTTTTATTGTGAGGAGGTTTTGATGATGATAGTCGAAGCCATGGGATTTCAATCCTTGCTAACCGATTTCTTTTAGGCAGCCCTTCCTTAATTTTTTTAGAAAACAAGAGATGATTTCTTTGTGAAGACTCTCAACATACTAAGAAAAGATGTTGATTTGTGTTATGAACGGTTGAAGGATATTCTGTGTTTTACATGCCTAAAAAAACTTCAAGGATCACTCTTTTTAATGGTATGTTAAATTGTTGGAAGTTTTTTATTCTTAATTCTTATCCATGTAGATGTTTGACTTTGAAAAATATTTACTGCAGGTAATGTGTTGAATGGGTTTTTAACTAGAAGTCGATTAAGAGTTGATGTTATTTTGCAGGGTTTGTCTTGAGAATGGAGAATTGGGTACGTGTAACATTTGAAATCGAGCCATCAGCCCATGAAGTCGGGCTTGAAAGGATTAAAGCATCTTGCCTAAGGCATGCAAGCAAGTGCTAGAGTTGTTGTGTTAATCTTCACATGGAAAACCCAATTAAGAAACACAACCACAATGATTTGTGCACTTTTGTTATTGAGTCGTTGGCTTATTATCACTTTTTTACAGGGTTTAAACATCACTTCATTTTGTCGATGCTAGCGGTGTTGGCTCAGGAGCTCCGCCTCTACAAGTTGCCGATGCTTGATAGGCTTCTCTCCTTTTCAAGTAGATTGTACTGAAATTGTCTTTGATCAACCGTCGGAAAAGGTCAATCCCAATGATGGCGATGGTCTCCACATGATTTTTACTAAAAGGTCTTATGAGCTTTCTGTTATTCAGGTATTTAATTGACGTATTATAACTTTACATATTTAATTTCTCCATTTTGACTTGATTCTGCCTTTTGACTCTGCACAATCAAATTTGTTGTTTGATTTTATAACATGTTTTTGTTTTTCGGTTCCTATAATAAACTTAAATGTGAAAGGGGATAGAAAACTAATACTTTTTTTGTCTACATCACCCAATATTTCAAGAAGAATACTTTGGTTTGTGTAATCACATTTTTAGTAGTACAACTCTGAAATATATAGATTGCTTCATATTGTTGATAGATCAATTTCTCATAATTATTTTAATTTTAACTCAAGATACTAATTGTATGCAGTTCATGCACACTGGTCTTATGCATATTCATATGAAAAGCCAAATTTGATAAGTTTCTTTGGTTAAATATTGATGGCATCTTTTAGTTAAAGTAGTAGCATTAGCTGAACCGAGTTGGTTCACTATCAAACTCAAGCCCTACTCGATTATAGAACACGAATCTAAGCTTGGAACTCGAGTTCAATTTGTCTTTTTGAGCTTTTTACTCAACTAAATTATCAAAATACAAAAAAATAATATTAGCCAGAGTTAATGTTAGTTGAGTTGATCTTTCAAGCTTCATCATATATCCAATAACCAGTGTTTAGTGGTTGAATATTAAAGTGTTTCACACCATCTGCAACAAAACTTATTGTTTAAGGAAGAACTAAAATTACCAGTTTACCTACCCATCATTTTAAGCAAATTATCTCATGGATGCATGCTAACTCTTATTATTTTTTTCATGGTTTCATTTTAATTAGCTTCATGAAAGTCATCAGGTATTTTACTTCAAATGAGTCGATTTCAATTATATTTTAATCTCTAAAGCGTGTCGTCAGATTCCCATGGCTGCATTTTAACTCTCTTTTTTGTCATGGCCGCATTTTAATTAACTTCATGAAAGTTGTCAGGTATTTTACTTAAAATGATTTGATTTTGAGTATGCTTTAATCTTTAAAACGGGTCGTCATGTTGCCATCGCTGCATTTTACATAACTTCTTGGCTGCATTTTTTCTAATCTCTTTTTTTGGCTGAGTTTTTTAATGCTTTTTAATGAGAGGGGTGGAGCATGAATATGAGGGTTTGTTTTCTCAATTCGAATATTTGCAGTCACCGTTGCTGCTACATACTATTCCATAGGTGCTTATCTATGAGGCGGATCAAGTGGGTCAAAATGAGTTGAAAGTCACCCAAAAAGTTATTTAAAATGTTCCGACCGCTTAAATAGATTGATTTTAACCAAATAGATACTATTCTTGTATGCAAAGATTATATACACATATTTTTGTTGAAAAAGTGAACAAGAATGTTGACCGGTTAACTGACATGACCAAGTATGTTTTCTACCCACATTGAAAATTTCCCTGTTTCAACACAAACCCGTTTTGCTAAACAACGTTTCATCTCTTACATCTTGCTATTATTTAAAATTATTTTGATTTTATTTCTCTAGATACTAAAGGGTAGATGCACGGTACCCCTGACCGCGGAAGGGATCCCCCTTCCCAAGCTAGCGACCCGACAACGCTGCTTGGCGGTGAAACCCTTGCCAACCCGAGGGGCCGAAACATGTTTCGAACCCGTGACCTCGAGTGTCCTCTGGCCGGTTTAAGGCGGGGGTCGGTGGCCTCTGGGCTGACACCCAATGGTTTTCTGGAAATACGGATGCCAAGAAAGCTTCTACAGGGGCTATGAAAATTCACAAAAATTATCCAAAAAGGTATTCTTTGAGTTTATATTAATGATATTTTAAGTAAATTTTGAGCAAATAAACGCTATTTGCGAAACATTTTGGCTATAGTTTGGATAGCATTCAATAATGAACTTTTATGGTTTTTTTTATTCCATTAAGTAGTCTTGATAGTTTTCGCATATAGAAACCAATCAAATCCATCGTTGGAGGACATATTTATAAGAGTATATTAATGAGTCAATATTATCTATATACAGATGTTGGAGAAAACAAATGACAACTGCAAGGGACGCCAGGAATGTTAACAAATTATGCTTTCGCGTTTCTTTAAGCCAAAAGCTCTTGACTGGGACCGTGCGATATGAAAATCTTCACAAAAACGTGAATGAAAGTATTCAAAAACTAAAATCAGATGTGGGCCCGTTGACCGATTTGCCGGTCAAACAAGCCAGGGGTATTGTGAACCGGCTCTCTTCGGGTCAAGAGGTTCAAAGACTATGTGCATTAGCAATCAAGTCCCTTCATACACTCTTATCCAATACTCCTAAACCTCTTGCAAAAGGTTCTTATTTCTTGATCTTTGTACTCTTCCGTTTGCTAAAAAAAAGGCTAAGTAGGTTTGGGCCAAATGAGTTAAAAGTCACCCATTTTCATATTATAAAACTTAGAACCTTTTAATTGGTTAAAAGAAGACGGTCTTAATGTGTCAAAGTGTCAAACGGGTGAAAGTTGACGAAGTCTGTTTTAATGCACACAATTTCTAAAATTGTTTAATTCAATTTTTAAGATTATTATTGTATTAATATGGTTTCTGTAATACTATTTAACACAATAAATACTTATTAAGAACAAAATTGGACAAAATGTGTTTTGTTATAACCTGACCCCACTCATCCTGTTTTGAGCAGGAAAAACTACCATTTCAACATTAACTTGCTGATCATGCTAGATTATTTTTTCAAAAGTCTCAGTTTGGAAGCTGTATGCATAAAAATACATTTTCTAGCGTCTTTTGACTTCGGGTGAGCATATGGTATTTGGTACCGGTATGAATTATTTTCGGCACCGATTCAGTACCCACTTTTGGCGTTTTCGGTACCGGTTCATTATGGTATGGTACCGAAAGAATACGAATTTTTATCTTCAAATACCGGTATCGTACTAAACATTTTCGGTATTGGTACCCAGTTTTGGTGATTTTTGGTAGCGGTACTTTCGGTACCGGTACCACACTCATCTCTACTTTTGACCCGTTTTACTTGAATATGCAGGTGGATACTGAAATGTCATGCTTGAAACAAGGTAACAATGGAGATTGTTAGAATTTTTTTCCAAGTTGTGGGAATGGATGAAACTTTAAGGGAAGTCATACTGATATAAAGCACAGGAAAGGAATCACTACAATGGGGGTAAACACATGATCAACAGTATCTAAATCATATAGAAGGCCTAGGTACTTACTAGCTTATATATTTTCATGTGTATGTTTGACTGTGTGTATATATTGTAACATGGTTAATTCCTAAATTTTTTGACTGAGTATCCCCGGTGTGCAGCTGGCACTCCGTATGAAAATGGTGTTTTTCACATGAAACTGATCCTGTCCTATGAGTTTCCCCAGTCACTTCCTAAAGGTTTGTAAAACATGTTAGATATGAAATCCATATTCTTACTCTTTCTGTTGTAACTTCGTTTGATACATTACGTATCCGCGGGTAGAGGGATGAGTTTCGTTACTTGAACGTTTATTTATTTCAAAATAGTATTTCAACAATTTTAAGTTATATATTTGTGTGTTAGTCCACCTGCGAAATTCGCGGGATCTTAGACTAGTAATAGAATATATGAAATTTATGGTTTCTTAAAATCCCCAAAAAAAGTTTTGGCAAGAATTTCTTAATTAGATTGATTTTTTGAAATTACCATATGACCCTCAATCTTTAATTTTAATTCAAGAACACATGTTCTCATCATATTCCTTCTTATATTTCTCACACAAACCACCATTTTTACATATCCTTAATCTAACTTGACATTCTAAACTTATACTAACTAGTTATTTTCCACCCGCGCGTTGCGGCGGGGACCCAATGACCGCAAAACGCGTGTCAGCAACAGCAAGCAGAGAATATCAAAACATAAATAAAATGTCGTGGTAAGTATAGGACCCACACGTTGGAAATTCGATTGTTTTCAATTCAATTATTACGGTGCTATCACGTTAAAATATGGATGAGCTCGGTACCGGTAACGACACCGAAATTACCGATCCGGAAAATCATCGAAATTAGGTACCGGCACCGAAAATGCTCGGTACAATACGGTATGGTATTTGAAGGTAAAAATCAATAAATACAGGTATGGTGCTAGACCGGTGTCGAACCGAAAGTAACGATTCTGAAAACGCCAAAAGGTGGGTACCAAATTGGTATCGAGAATGATTTGGTATAGTAAATTTGGTACCGATTCGATACCAGTTTGATTACAGGATTTGATACAATTTGCTCATCAATAATCTAAATATACAAGTTAATTTTACATGCTACAATTCATTCATTACAGAAAAAGACAAAAAAGAAAGCAAAATAAGTTGTTGTGTATATAAAACCTCATTCAAACAAAATACAGTTTACAAACTGTGTGTATGAAAAGTAATATAAACGGTGCAATTACTTGCATTGCTACGTTGCTACAGGATTTGATGAGCTCGGTACCAACCGTACCGAAAATACCGTTACCGAAATCTCCAAACGTGGGTACCGGTACCGAATATACCTAGTATGGTACGGTTCGGTACCGGTTGGTACTGGTATGGCACAGGTATTTGAAGGTAAAAACCGGTGAATACCTGTGCAGAACCGGTACCGAAAATACACTGGTTTGGTAAATTTGAGACCGATACCTATACCCGATACCATTTGCTCATCTCTTAATGATGTTACCATTCTAATCTATTCTAATTCTAATTTTAATTTAAAATTGGTATCGAGAATGATTTGGTATAGTAAATTTGGTACCGATACGATACCAGTTTGATTATAGGATTTGATACGATTTGCTCATCAATAATCTAAATATACAAGTTAATTTTATATGCTACAATTCATTCATTACAGAAAAAGACAAAAAAGAAAGCAAAATAAGTTGTTGTGTATATAAAACCTCATTCAAACAAAATACATTTTACTTACTGTGTGTATGAAAAGTAATATAAACGGTGCAATTACTTGCATTGCTACGTTGCTACAGGATTTGATGAGCTTGGTACCAACCGTACCGAAAATACCGTTACCGAAATCTCCAAACGTGGGTACCGGTACCGAATATACCTAGTATGGTACGGTTCGGTACCGGTCGGTACTGGTACGGCACCGGTATTTGAAGGTAAAAATCGGTGAATACCTGTGCAGAACCGATACCGAAAATACACCGGTTTGGTAAATTTAAGACCGGTACCTATACCCGATACCATTTGCTCATCTCTTAATGATGTTACCATTCTAATCTATTCTAATTCTAATTTTAATTTAAAATTCTAATTCTACTATTCATTCAGTTTTCATTTTATATATATGTCATACATTTAAGTCATTTTTCACATACTTATTAACTTTACATTCTAAATACTATATTCTATTTAGACTTGTTATATAAACTAATAAATAAACATTCTCATCCAATTTTAGTCAAACTATGATCTGTTGGGTCTAAAACTGAGATTAAAGCTTGCAAAATTGAAGATTACAACATGCATGAAGTTGACGGTTCTAAAGATGATGCAAGAGTTTGATAACATTAGCCTAAGGGGGAGATTGTTGGGTCTAAAACGTGTAGTCTAATGTTATCAACGAATCAAGTCAACAACGTCAACACAAACAAGTCAAAGTCAACACGCATGTCGACACGAGAAGATCGAAGAAAGATATGGCGTGTGAAAGTTTGAGATAAGACAGTTATATTGCTTTGGTTAATTAAATATATTTTGTTTAGACAAAATATATTTATTTTCTTAAGTTAATTAGTTTTGATGTTTATTACTAGTTTTGGCAAGTTATTATCTCTAGGGACTTAATTGTAATTAGCCTAAAATGGCAGGCTATAAATAGATAGAGATGATTAGGGTTTTAGAGAACACACTTAGAGAGAGATTTGAGGGGCTAAATTGTATTCATCTTTTGCAAATCGCTTCAAGGGTTTTATTGCTATATTTTTGGTGTGTCCATCTTGATTTTTTATAGAGCAGTAAACCTCAGGTGTGCAATTGTTACAGAAGGAAGAATTCGAAGGGTGTTGAAACTGGGAGATAATCATGATGATCCCATCAGTCTCAGAAAAGATGATATATTGGATGGTTTCTGTGGGATGGGTTATGTAGGTGATTTCAGACAGAAAAATGAAATTAAAAGAAATGGCCTTACAAGAGACTGGAGATTTATCCTGCACGTGATCGCAATGAGCATAACACACCGAAAGGGAGGATATGATGGTTTGAACCTAGAATGGTCGGCTGCTTTGTTCAATTTGTGCTTAAATCAAAAGTTTAACATTTCAGGATTGATTTTCATGTACATGACTGATAATGCAAAAAGAAACACATGAGCGATGTACCCTCGGTTTATTCAGATGCTCATAAATGACCAACATCCCAAGCTGCCTCATGAAGGAGACCCTTACAACTTCCACGTTCCTACCAGTTGTCAGCTCACAGAAATCAAGACAAACGAATGGGTAATGCTGCATGATTGGATGTACACAGCTGAAAGACTCCCTTTAGTTAAAGCAGCTTAGAAAAAGTATAGGGAGGCGATCAAAGCAAAGCAACAGAAAGTTGTGCAAGCTGAGGAACAAGAAGAAGAAGTGTCAAAAGAAGATCTTCAGTGAAGAAAATTTGGAAAGCATCAGTCTAGGGGGAGATTGTTGGGTCTAAAACTGAGACTGAAGCTTGCCAAATTGAAGATTACAACATGCATGAAGTTGACGGTTCTAAAGATGATGCAAGAGTTTGATAACATTAGCCTAAGGGGGAGATTGTTGGGTCTAAAATGTGTAGTCTAATGTTATCAACGAATCAAGTCAACAAAGTCAACGCAAACAAGTCAAAGTCAACACGCAAGTCGACACGAGAAGATCGAAGAAAGATATGGCGTGTGAAAGTTCAAGATATGACAGTTATATTGCTTTGGTTAATTAAATATATTTTGTTTAGACAAAATATATTTATTTTCTTAAGTTAATTAGTTTTCATGTTTATTACTAGTTTTGGCAAGTTATTATCTCTAGGGACTTAATTGTAATTAGCCTAAAATGGTAAAGGCTATAAATAGATAGAGATGATTAAGGTTTTAGAGAACACACTTTGAGAGAGATTTGAGGGGCTAAATTGTATTCATCTTTTGCAAATCGTTTCAAGGGTTTTATTGCTATATTTTTTGTGTGTTCATCTTGATTTCTTTATCAAAATCAGATTTTTAGCTCGAATTGATCCTACATGATCTAAACATACACACATATATTTATTTTATGGTAAATATATTATGTTCTACTTAGTCGACATCATGCAAACTATATATATTTCATTATCTTATTAATACGAGTTATTTTAGTAAGTGACATTCTTATAGATTTTATATTTCATAATTGTTTTGACACTTTTAGAATCCTAGATCAAATCCCTAAATTCATATGAACCTATAAATCTCCAAGTCATTCGAATTCATTTTATCCTATTATTCATCCTTGTATATTATACATGCTATTAGTATAATTTTGGGATTACTCAACCCGCGATTACGGTATAATTTCAATAACCTTTATTTCACCATAACTTCTACAAGAGTTATTTACGTTTTTCGTACTTGTGGTTTGTCAAAAATCACTATTTCAGTCCATTAGTTTAAAAATTGTCAAAACAGTCCATGTGGTTTCACTTTCGTAACTATTACAGTCCAGCCACACTAACGCCTTCCAGTTATTCTGTTAGGTTATTTGAAATGACCATAATGCCCCTATTATTAAAACTACAAAATAAATAAATAAAGAGTTAATTACGATTTTCGTCCTTGCGGTTTGTTGAAAATAACTATTACAATCCATTTGTTTAAAAATTGACAAAACAATACCAATACTTTCACACTTCCACATTCAACTCACCAACAATGGCGGTTAACAACTCCATCTATCTACTATCCTTTACTCTACTTTTCACACTCTCTATTTCCTCAAATCTAGCTGGAAGATCACCTACTCCGGCTCCACACCCTCTCCATTTCATCCATCTTCAACATCTCCCACCACCACACACACATACCTAAATGATGACCACCTCCACCACCCATATGCCCACCACCGTCATCAAACTACCACCCACCCCTACCCCCACCCCCATGGCCATTCTCTTCAAACAAATCATCGGCCAACTCCTTTTCTACCGATGAATTCTACCAATTCCGACCACTACACAGGGCACCGACTATACTTCGTCTCCACCCCTCAAGTTTTTCGGGTAGGCCCCACGTTTTCCTATTGGCGTCGATTGTGATGGGGAATATTAGGTGGCCGACAATTTTGAGTGAGATAGGGAAAGTTGGGTGGTCGGCGATTTCGATTATGGTGTAATCGGTTGAAGGAGGCATATCTGACGCCAGTGGAGGTGACAAAGGAGATCCGGTTGACGGTGATAGGGAGCGGTGGTGAAGCTGAGTCATCGGAACATAGTTGTGGAGCCGGAGCAGGTGATGTTCTGACATGATCCGAAGATACGAGGAGAGTGAAAAGTAAAGTGAAGTGAAGGATACTGGTACTGTTTTGGCAATTTTTAAACTAATGGACTATAATGGTTATTTTTAACAAACCACAGAAGACGAAAACGTAACCAACTCTTTATTTATTTTACTTTTAAATTTAATAACAGGGGTAATATGGTCATTTCATATAAACTAACAGAATAACTAGATAGCGTTAGTGTGTGTGGACTGTAATAGTTACGAAAGTGAAACCATAAGGACTATTTTGGCAATTTTTAAACTATTGGACTGAAATAGTGATTTTTGACAAACCACATAGACGAAAAAGGTAATTAACTCCTTCAAATTTGTTTGCATATTTTCAGGTGAATAAAATCATATGTAACTGTTGATTTTCTCCATGGTCGGGGCTGGGAGTGGTGGCATTGCCCATAAATTTGTATCTTTATCCCTACTAATGTTAGTTGCTTGTAATACATTCCTAAAGGTAATTCGAGGTTGTTTCTTGCCATTTTTTCTCGAAGAAACACCTGAACTCGCATCAATAGCATTCGATGAATTATTGATAGCCTCGTTGGAAGATGAAAATGTGTCCTTAGATAGGCTTTTTTGGACGGATGAAATTAACGAACTAAACACACCAGCTTCCTTTAATCCTTGTATAATTACCTGTTAACAGGTTAGAGAAAAAACGTTACTATATAAATTGGATCAAACGGGTCAAACATATCAGATGGGTCGAAATTCGTCCAAAGTACTCATCTTTATATATATAACATCCTAAACCATTTTCTTTGAATAAACAGGTTACTAATTAAACAGTACAATTTTTTTTAATGTTATTTGGCGCAACAAAAAACAGTTCCACGTCAACCCAACTCGATCTTTCATTTCAACCCCTTTATCCAAAATTTACCAGTTTAACCGGTTACCCGTCTAGCCATATGACGACCTTCTAGTGGGTGTGATGGAAATTGTATTTACTTACCATAGGAGCATAAATGCGAGTTAAAATCCCCTTTTTCATAAGTTTCATATTTAGATCTTTGTCCGTCCATACAACATGCTCACGGTACCTAAAGATTAAAACATTACTATGTTAACTAAGCTTCGAATTTTGACCATAAGATATTTTTTATTTTAAAGGTATTTTAGACATTTTACTAGTAGTCAAACATGATGATAATTTCATCATTTGTGAGCAAATATCCTTTTTAACATTTTTTTAAGAGTTAACTGCCATTTCAGTCCCTGTGGTTTGGTCACTTTGGCCATTTCCGTCCAAATCTCAAAAATGCGCCATTTCAGTCCCTGACGTACTGGAAAGGTGCCATTTCAGTCCAAATTCTCATAACCCAGTTAAAGTCAGTTAGGTGAGTATATTTAATGAAGGGTATTTTAGTCCTTTTATAATTAATTTGTTTTCCCTTTATCTTTTTATTAACTAACCCCCCCCCCCTCTGTATAAAACCCCCCCTTTTCCCTCCATTCTCATAACACAGGAACCCTAAATCCCAATATCCCCCATCGATTAACCCCTTTCCCTCAACAATCTGTGTACAATCAACGATCAACAACAATGGATCATGAAGACGACAATGATCCAAACTGGAGGGTTCGAGGTGTTTACTCAAATTTCGACCCTGAAATCGCATATGGTAGGTTTACATTCGTCACTTTTTGGTTTTTGAATGATTGTTTTTCTTGATCATGTATAAATTAGGACTAATGTCGGTTGTATAATCGTTTCAGAACACCGACCTGATATGTTCACATTGCAAGTTCACCATGGAGGTGAACTCACTCTGTTCCCAGATATAACATATGAGGGGGGGGGGGGATAATTGAATATGTTGATATGGTGAATGCGGACTATTTCTCGCGAGTAATCATCGATGACATGATGCTGGAACTTGGTTATATGTTTGAGGATCGGGATCTTTTAAAATACTATTTTAGGATTCCAGGTGAAGATATGGATTTTGGGTTAAGGCCAATAGCTACAGATGCTGATATTCTTAGGTTAATTAAAGAGACAACAGAGAATAAGGTTATAGAGTTATATGTTGAAAAGGTTCAAAGAGTGGATTTAGGAGAGTTGACACAGGAACCATTAAATGTGGTCTTTCCTGAACAACATCAACAGCCTCAAAATGATCCTGATTTAGGAGATCTAACACAGGAACCAGGTTGTGGTGGTGATCAAAATCCAGTAGGTGGTGATGAACCAGGAGGTGGTGATGGTAGTCCAGGAGGTGGTGGTGATAGTGAGGGCAGTGGTTATGATAGTGAGGGCAGTGGTGATGATAATGAGGGCAGTGGTGATGGTAGCAGTGGTAAGGTCCAGTCTGAGGGAAGTGATTCTGAAGACCCTGAGTTTATTCCTGATGATGAGGTTAGTGAAGTGTTACAAACGTTACATATCATTCAGTGTATACAGCGGAAGCATAACTCATTTGTTAAGTGTTTCGTAAACCATGTGTACATAAACCATTAAGCTTGTATTGAGATTCCATGTATCTCGACCCATGACCACTCCAGCCTCCCAGACAGCAAGTTCCAAATGATATAAGCCTATAGACCTGCAAGCATGCAGACAAGTGTGTCAGACGACGCTGGTGAGTTCAAAGTTTTGTTAACGTGTTTAGATACCAGTACCAGATTAAAACGTTTCACAGATGCATTGTTGTTAATCACACGCTTACCGCCGATGGCTCCAGATTATTTGCCCTAAACCCCATTGCCTCTATCAAAGCAATGGTCAAGATGGGGGTCATTAGTTCACTCCCGACCTCCTCGGTGCAGTGTGAGGGTGCCAAACCTAAGTAGCGCTACTAACTAATACCCCGTTGCCCTACAAGCAACAATCGGTAGGAGGGACTTGAGTGATAGATACAGACGTGTATTAACCAACAACCCAGGTTTAACATTCCAGTCAAACCCATTACCCGACATTCCTCCTCGGAACGTTTACCAGATGTCCCCAACCACCGGGACGCATGCTTAGAAAAAGAGCAGTGAACTCACCTTGGATTGCTCGGTTTGTTTAGTTACCCGTTTCCAAGTTAATTAACCAACCCTAACGTGGTTACCAATGAATATCAGTTTCACGATTAAACAAGTTATTGTTTTCACACAGTTTGCATCATACATCAGTTCACAGTATAACAGTAATCAGTACATCTCGTTCGAATGTCACAATTAGCGCATAACGTAGTAGATGAGATCGTTACACCAAGTTTCTTATTACCATTGACATGCATCATAGATCATACATACACACAAGTATTTGTCATAAATAACATCACAGGCTCCTAATATTCACTTCAGAAACCCACACGGTGAAACACTTCTTGTAGTGAAAGGTCAACTTTCGTCAGGATGAGGGGTGACGAAACACCCATGTGTTTCGTCGCTATACTTGTCGGCGAAACCTATATGTTTCGTCGATATATGCTGTGGCGAAACTCCTATATGTTTCGTGGAACAAACAGTTACAGATCCATCTAATGATTACAATTTGACATATTCTAGTACCCTAATGATCATCACCAGTTATGATCATCGATCAATCATTCAGCACCCAACTATCATCAACATGCAACAAGGGTATTGACAATTCAAACATACATATTCCTTTTAACATTCTAATTTCTTATGCATCAACAACACCTTGATATCTCATTTAAATCCAACAGTTATTAAATATTCTCATCTAAACAACAATAGATCATCACAACACATATCAGAACACATACACATACATGTTCATGTTCAATCTAGTTCGTACATAAGATCATGAATCAACTGTCAAACCTTTATCATGCAAGTATCGGATTTACACTTCTAACCCTAATTCAACAGAACCGCAATCATCAACAATCGGTCAAATACAGAATGATATCTAATAAAACCCTAGTTCACATTATTACCACTGTTTGTGATCATCGGCCTAAATCATTGGCCATTTCCTTTATATAAAGTTCTATAGTTCTTACATGATGTACAGAAACCAAAGCAATTCCACTATAACGAAAAGCACACATCAATACATGAAGATCACCCTTTAATTTATGCATATAACGATAACAATTAACACATATATTCATAACTTAGCCCACTAAAGAATATAAATCAAATAAGGTAGATATACTAACCAGATTATGAGATGCAGATTATGAGATGCTGGAAAGGTGCTAGAATCAAAGAGGGAGCCTCGAGAGGGAAAAGTCTGCCGTTGATGTGTGCAAAATGCAACATATAAATTTCATCAATTGTGGCATAAAACTAACCCTTTTTTAGTACTAATGTTGGAAAAAGTGTGCTTTTGTCTTCCTTTTGTATTTTCAGGATTAAATAAGCTCAAATTAACAAAAGAAGCAAAAAGACATCAAAATCTAACATAAATACAAGAAAAGGAACAAGACGTGACATGCCCGACCCCACAACAGCATCTTCCCAAGCAAAACAAGAAGACAGGAGACTGAACACGCCCCGTGCTCAGCCAGCACGGGGGCGTGCCCAAGTGTCAGCAGAAAAGACAAAGTGGTAGAAGCTTCTATTGCCCACCACGAGGTCGTGCTCAGCGGACATGGGGCCGTGGTCAACTACAAGATTCGCACAATCCAGCAAATCTTCAAAGTACAAAGATTCTTCTGCACCACGGGGTCGTGCTCAGCGGACACGGGGGCGTGGTCAACTAATAAGACAAATCTGCATTAAATGAAGAAAGAGAAGGATGTGGACACGGGGCCGTGCCCACTGGACACGGGGCCGTGCCCGAGCTTCTGTTCAGCCTATAAATAGGAGTGCTTGGCTCAAGCTCAAACCATCCCTTGGCACACCACCTCTCTCACACTTCACCCACCACCCACCACCACCATAACACCATCATCCACCACCATCATCCATTGTCCATCGTAGAGTGTGTGAGTCGTCTCGGGATCCAAGATTGATCGTAAGAGTTCTTGACAATCAAGGCCATGTTTGCCTAAGTCTCTTACATCACTTGGTGAACACAAAGTGTCTAGTGTAATACTTTTTATTTTTAATCTTTTCGCACTTTTTACTTGGTTTTGTATTAATGACTTTAATAACTAGTTTCTTATGTTGAAGGTGATCTTTCCTTATCGTTTGTCCGTGGTGTCTTGGCATTATTTTACTGTCTATAAAAAATAAAAGATTTTCACCATTCATATCTCCACGGTCTATATGGAGGTATGTTGGCTACCTGGTCGGGGGTTAAGGGAACGGTTTGGTAAAGGTCTTGCCATTGTTCAGCGTTTAGAGGTCCTGCAATGGACCTGGGTCAAATTTAGTAGGACCTCCTTCAATACTTAATGGTATTGGATGGCGGGGGTCCAAACTCTTTGATCCCCTCATAAGTTAACTACTATTAATACTATAACCCGGCTATTTAGGACTGTATCCCTGCTGACTCAGACTACTTAGTCGAGGGTAACGTCACCTCCAAAAGAGGGGCCTACCATAATTTGCATTAATAACTTAATTAATTATCTTTCAATAATCCACCCTTTTAGGATTGTATCCTTGCTGACTCAAACTACTGGGGTGAGGGTAACGTCACCTTCAAAAGAGGGGCCTACTACAATAACTAAGATAATCTCTTAAAAAGTGCAAAAGTGCGGAAATAATCAAAGGTTACACTAGATACGAGTCGGAACCAAGTGATTCATCTTGTCTACCTGTTTTTCTTTTTATTTTATTTTCAGCATTTTTAGTTAGTTTTTATTTTTCTTAGTTTAAAACATTTTTCTAAACTTTTTGATTTGATTAGACGTTGAGGATAAACCGGTACTAAAAGCTCTTGTGTCCTTGGACGACCTCGGTAGCTTACCAACACTATACTACGCTCACGATGGGTGCACTTGCCCATATGTGTGTCTAGTGTTAGTAAATATCGTGTTTTATAAATTTAAAACTTGACTAAAAAAAAGTGTTAAAGGGGCTTAAAATATACACCTAAAAATATATAACACTTGACACCCATCAAGTTTTTGGCGCCGTTGCCGGGGACACAAGGATTTTAAGAAAGTTAGGAATCAACGGCCTAATCTTTTTTCTTATTTTTCATTTTGTTTAGGATTTTTTTCTTAATTTTTCTGTTTCTGCAGAGCTCAGCACGGGCCGTGCCTGGTCGGACACGGGCCGTGCCCAGCACTATCACTGGTAGTTTTTATTTTTCGAGTTACAGAGGGCTGAGCACGGGGCCGTGTCGGTGCAACACGGGGCCGTGTCCAACTCCCAGTAACAGGGATCCGGAGAACAATTACTGTAAACTTGACCACGGGCCGTGTTCGCTGAGCACGGGGCCGTGGTTAACCTTCTGACCAACATTCTTTTATGTTTTAATCGCAGGACTTGGAACCTTGGCGCCACATTCAAACTTCCTAACGTAGTGCATGAGCTCCAGTTCTAGTAGAGACATAAAAGAACCTCTAGAAGAACCCGAACGCTTTCTCAAGAAAAAGACTTAAAGCTAAAAATCAAGAGAAAGTTTCGGGGGACCCACTTCCAATGGCGGACCAACGTACCCTCATGGATTACCTACGACCCACCGTAGGCAATCTAGGCGCCGCTATCAATGCACCGAATGTCGAAGCCAACAACTTCGAACTTCGGCCGCATTTGATACAAATGCTTCAAAACTCCGCAACCTTCCATGGGCTTGCGGACGAGGATCCCCATCTACATATTACTAATTTCTTAGAAATATGTGATACCTTTCGGATCAATGGAGCATCAAACGACGCCATTCGCCTTCGGATGTTTCCATTTTCACTAAAAGACCGAGCTAAGGCTTGGCTTAACACCCTCCCAGTTGGCTCGGTAAACACCTGGGATGAACTAGCCCAAAAGTTTCTATATAAGTATTTCCCTCCTGCTAAAACGGCTAAATTAATGACTGAAATTAATACATATTCACAAGAAGATGGGGAATCCTTATATGAAACTTGGGAAAGGTTAAAGGAGCTACTAAGAAAGTGTCCTCATCACGGTCTTGCGGTATGGCAGCAAGTATCCACTTTCTACAATGGGTTGTTGCCACACACAAGACAAACACTTGATTCTAGCTCCGGGGGACTTTTAGGTAATCGTCGCCCAAATGAAATATATAATCAAATTGAGGAAATTGCTCAAACCAATTTTCAATGGCACACTCCCCGAGGGAATAAATCTATTGCCCCGGGCACCCATAAAGTTGACGAAAGCACCTCTTTACAAGCCCAAATCTAGGCCCTCTCTTCGAAAATCAAAAAGCTAGAAATGACAAAAACGGCCTCGGTTATGGCTTGTGAAGGGTGTGGTGGGCCACATGAAAATTGGAGTTGTATGAAAGAATTAGATGAACATACAGAAACGGTAAACTACATTGATAACAGACCTAGGCCGTCGGGTCCTCCAACGGGTACCAACAACCAAGGATGGCGTAACCACCCAAACCTTGGTTGGAGAGATCCCGTTAATAGTAGTAACCAACAAAACCAACGAACTAACTTTCAACAACCACAAAATTTTTCTCAACAACAAGGTGGAAGAGAAAGGCTTGAAGATACTGTATCTCGCCTCATCTCCGACACCGAAAAGAAAAACTCGGATCGATTTCAACAATTGGAATCGAATTTTAGAAATCAACAAGCTAGCATTCAAAACATTGAAAAGCAATTAAATCAACTAGCTCAAAATTTCTCCGAGAGACCACAAGGCGCGTTACCGAGTAATACCGAAACCAACCCAAAGGCGCAAGTACACCTCATCACATTGAGGAACCGAACCGTGGGTCCCGAGGATGCCCCATTACCACCGGTTGAAGGAAGTCAACTCAGCCAAAGCACGACTTCACCCACACCTCAACCAGAAAAGGCTTCTCCACCAAATCAAGAGCCCACCAAGACTCCTCCAATTCCGTACCCCGGTAGGTTAAATCGTCAAAAGACCGATGAGCAATTCGCAAAGTTCGAAAATTTACTAAAACAATTGCATGTTAATATTCCTTTTATTGAGGTCCTAACCCAAATGCCTAGATATGCAAAATTCATGAGGGATTTCCTCACTCACAAAAGGAAAATTGAATCATTGCAATTAGTTAACTTAGGCGAAGAATGCTCCGCCTTAGTACTCAACAAACTTCCACAAAAGAAAATCGATCCCGGAAGCTTCACAATTCCTTGTTCGATTGGGGAATCCCCCGTTCGTAATGCATTAGCCGATCTTGGGGCTAGCATTAACCTCATGCCCACATCGATGTTCAAACGACTCGGCCTAGGAGCAACAAGCCCTACAAAGATGAGCATACAACTCGCCGACAGATCCGTCAAATTTCCACAAGGTGTCGCTGAAAATCTATTGGTCAAGGTTGACAACTTCGTTTTCCCAACCGACTTTGTCATCCTAGACATGGAGGAAGATACCGATGTCCCTCTCATCCTCGGGAGGCCATTTCTAGCCACCGCCCAAGCAGTGGTGGACATGAATGACGGAACATTAACATTGAAGTTTGAGGACAAGGAAGTGAAGTTTGAATGTGGAAGGAGAGTAGAGGATGAAGACCCGGTCAACTACATGAAGGTCATAGACTCAAGCTTGGATGACGCTCTCCGACGGTGTAACATGGGATGCAATACATCCCACTTGAGTAATATATGACCAGGCTTTGGGTCTAGCCAAGGACCCTTATAAACGTGGCGCACCACGGAGGCATTCCGCGGAACTATCCTTAGCTTAGTTTAGATTAATTTTCATGTTTTCTAGTTAGTTTTAATTTTCAGGAATAAAACACACTTGAGATGGCAAAGGATACAAGGGAAACTTGAACCAGCACCCCATGCAGGAAAACAGAGCCGTCCGACGATTTTCTTCGTTTACAGTAAGCTCGGCACGGGCCGTGTCCACCCAACACGGCCCCGTGCTGCACAGTCTGCAGAGAAGACCCAGTTCAGGTAACTGGATACGGGCCGTGTTCACCCAACACGCCCCCGTGTCCAGGCTTCTGTTTCTCTTGATTTAATTTTGTTACTGGCACTTGAACACGGGGTCGTGCCCGGACAACACGGGGCCGTGTTCAGCGCTCAGTAACACAAAATTTTTGCTTTTTCACACCTTTTACACATTCAATCAACCTAAAAACTTATTTTTGGGACACATTGAGGACAATGTGTAATTTAAGTGTGGGGGGGGGGGGGGGGGGGAAGCTAAAAACTTGAATCTTGCAAGTCCTAAATACAAGCCTTACACAAAACTCTATTGGAACCGCTAATCACCCCAATTTTTTTTCAAAAATTTTCATTTTTTCTTTTTACTTGTCTAGGTTTAACTCGGGAATTTCAAGTTCTAAAAAGGTTATATTTTTACGAATTTACAACCGATAGCGTCGTGATAAAAAGAACCAACATAAGAAAATTATGAAAAGGCATGACAAGCTTAGTTAAAATTTGATTATATATACTTGATCACATAAAAACCCATTCCCACAAAAGTGAGTTTTGAGCCTTTATTGAGCATACAATTACATATCATTAGACTAAATGCTCATTTTTCGTTTCTTGTGTGAATAGCCGCTTGGTTCTTACAACTCTAGAACTTGCCATGACGATACATTCCCAGTCCTTACCAACTTAAACCCGAGTAAGTAAATGATGGAGGCATTAGGACTAACCTTTTTTTATTTCTACACCATTATTATTTTTTTTTTTACCACCTACCCAAAATCCCCCTAGTTAGCCCCTTTGAGCCTAAACCTTTTCATTTCATAACCCAAACCAAACACCCTTTTACCCACCAAAACCTTTTTCATTTTTTTTACCCTTTGTTTTAGTAACAAGTTCGGTTTTTCATATGACTTTTCAAAAAAAAAAAAATGTGTGTTGATGATGAAGCAAAAGAAAATAAACAAACAAGTTCTTCAAAAATAACTTTGTTTGAATAATAGCTTCATCAAAATAAAAGTTTCAAAAAAATAAAAAGTCTTACGAAAACCGACGCTTGTTACGCTTTTCGCCCTTTTTCTACTAACCACTAACCCAACCACCTACCTTTAACCCAAGCCTAACCCTTCACCCACAAAGTCCTCTTGATATTTACAAAGGTATATAAGTTAAAAAGGAGGAGGATTGATTGCTTGGCAAGCTTATGGTAGGAGTAAGTTCCATGCCGCTCTCGAGTGATCCACAAAAATACATTTTCGGCCGAGTGTTGAGTGATCCCCATGAGGTATGTGAACTTGTATATAAATAGAATTTTAAAGAGGCATGTTATGCCCTAATAAGTAATTTACCTTATGAAAAGTTTTAAATAAATCATGACGAATAGGATTGTAAATAAATAAAAATAAAACTAAGTAAAGAATCTTGGAAATCCCGACACTCTATGACAAGCCCAAAAACCTTCTTCTCTACCCATTCCATTTGGGAGTGTAATAGCCACATTATAAAGAGTTTTGCTTGAGGACAAGCAAAGATTCAAGTGTGGGGGTATTTGATGTGTGCAAAATGCAACATATAAATTTCATCAATTGTGGCATAAAACTAACCCTTTTTTAGTACTAATGTTGGAAAAAGTGTGCTTTTGTCTTCCTTTTGTATTTTCAGGATTAAATGAGCTCAAATTAACAAAAGAAGCAAAAAGACATCAAAATCTAACATAAATACAAGAAAACGAACAAGGCATGACATGCCCGACCCCACGACAGCATCTTCCCAAGCAAAACAAGAAGACAGGAGACTGAACACGCCCCGTGCTCAGCCAGCACGGGGGCGTGCCCAAGTGTCAGCAGAAAAGACAAAGTGGTAGAAGCTTCTATTGCCCACCACGGGGTCGTGCTCAGCGGACACGGGGCCGTGGTCAACTATAAGATTCGCACAATCCAGCAAATCTTCATAGTACAAAGATTCTTCTGCACCACGGGGTCGTGCTCAGCGGACACGGGGGCGTGGTCAACTAATAAGACAAAGCTGCATTAAATGAAGAAAGAGAAGGATGTGGACACGGGGCCGTGCCCACTGGACACGGGGCCGTGCCCGAGCTTCTGTTCAGCCTATAAATAGGAGTGCTTGGCTCAAGCTCAAACCATCTCTTGGCACACCACCTCTCTCACACTTCACCCACCACCCACCACCACCATAACACCATCATCCACCACCATCATCCATTGTCCATCGTAGAGTGTGTGAGTCGTCTCGGGATCCAAGATTGATCGTAAGAGTTCTTGACAATCAAGGCCATGTTTGCCTAAGTCTCTTACATCACTTGGTGAACACAAAGTGTCTAGTGTAATACTTTTTATTTTTAATCTTTTCGCACTTTTTACTTGGTTTTGTATTAATGACTTTAATAACTAGTTTCTTATGTTGAAGGTGATCTTTCCTTATCGTTTGTCCGTGGTGTCTTGGCATTATTTTACTGTCTATATAAAATAAAAGATTTTCATCATTCATATCTCCACGGTCTATATGGAGGTATGTTGGCTACCTGGTCGGGGGTTAAGGGAACGGTTTGGTAAAGGTCTTGCCATTGTTCAACGTTTAGAGGTCCTGCAATGGACCTGGGTCAAATTTAGTAGGACCTCCTTCAATACTTAACGGTATTGGATGGCGGGGGTCCAAACTCTTTGATCCCCTCATAAGTTAACTTCTATTAATACTATAACCCGGCTATTTAGGACTGTATCCCTGCTGACTCAGACTACTTAGTCGAGGGTAACGTCACCTCCAAAAGAGGGGCCTACCATAATTTGCATTAATAACTTAATTAATTATCTTTCAATAATCCACCCTTTTAGGATTGTATCCTTGCTGACTCAAACTACTGGGGTGAGGGTAACGTCACCTTCAAAAGAGGGGCCTACTACAATAACTAAGATAATCTCTTAAAAAGTGCAAAAGTGCGGAAATAATCAAAGGTTACACTAGATACGAGTCGGAACCAAGTGATTCATCTTGTCTATCTGTTTTTCTTTTTATTTTATTTTCAGCATTTTTAGTTAGTTTTTATTTTTCTTAGTTTAAAACATTTTTCTAAACTTTTTGATTTGATTAGACGTTGAGGATAAACCGGTACTAAAAGCTCTTGTGTCCTTGGACGACCTCGGTATCTTACCAACACTATACTACGCTCACGATGGGTGCACTTGCCCATATGTGTGTCTAGAGTTAGTAAATATCGTGTTTTATAAATTTAAAACCTGACTAAAAAAGTGTTAAAGGGGCTTAAAATATACACCTAAAAATATATAACACTTGACACCCATCAGCCATCAAGGGTTAGGGTTTGCAATAACAAGGATTTTTGGGAGTTACGTGCGAGTAAGAGGTTAAATAGGTCAGCTGGGCCCTACTGGGCTTCGAATGTTTTGGGCCGGTGAAACTCTTCTGCCGACGAAACCTTTCACAAGCCGACGAAACCCTCCCAACAGAGGTTATCTTTCGTCGAGGACGGGTTGGCCACGAATCATCAATGTTTCGTCGTCGTGAATTGTGTGCGGCCCAAATGGTATGCGGCCCAAGATTTAAACGAACACAATACACACTATGACCCATAATGATTCAACACTAAACAACATTTAGGTTTCCATTTAAACAACCAAACGTGACAACATTCAACCATTCGCATACTATGCACCAAAATACAATGTCAGTAAGTAACACGTAGAGTAAAGACCTAGAAATCTCGAGTTGTCACACTATGGCTCAAACCCAGGTGATATACCGCCCCATTACACATAGTCTTATATATAGAAGCAATATGGTACGTCGAATTGAACTATCAACGGCCAAGATTAAAATCTAATAAAAACTGTTATTTAAACACGTTGTCCGGGCTTTTGAGGGTATTATCGCCAAATTACCACCACAACCGCTCTCACATATACCAAGAAACCTTCGTAAAAAAGTTCATTGCATTTTACATTTCGATTGAAAGAACACACATGTTCAGATTAGAGATAATCGAACTTCGTTGAAGTTCATGGCATCATCGAGAGATAATCTGAAGGTTTACCTTCGAGTTTCTGAGAAAAAATCCAAAACGCAAAACCCTAATTCATGAAAGAGGCAAAAAACAACATCAGATTTGGATAATATTGAAGAAAACACGATCAACAAGGAAAAGTTAGCAAAAAAAAAAACAACAATGAAAGAAAAAACTAGTAGAAAACGAAAAGGGATTACTGATATTGGTAATTTTATATATATTTGCATTTTAAAATTTCATATTAATCTAGTTCTTACTGTATTCTTTTCTATAAATTACATTTTATGCAATAGAATAGTACCTAATATGATGTATAAATTGTTACATATTGCGCTTTATTTTATCATTGTGTTATTTGCTTAGCTAGGTTTGTTGTGAACTATTGTGTTTTATTTTAAAATTGTGACTAATGCGTTTTATCTTAAAATTATGAACTAACGCGTTATATCTTAAAACCGTGTTATACACTATTACGTTTAAAACTGACTTTGTTTCATTATTCTCTTTACTGTTTACAAAGAAGATAAAACACAACAAGAAAAAAAAAGAAGAGGAGAACAAATAAAGTGGTGATTGAGACTTCAGAAGATGATGATTTTGTTTCACAAGAGAGAATTACCGAGAGAGCTATAATTCTGCATAGTTCTAAACAACAACAAATAAATTCAAGTAACAAGAATCACAAATACATAATTTTATGAACAATATTTGTTTCTAACACATTTATATATATCAGATGATGATTTTGTTGATCAACCACCAAAAGTGAACAAGCCAAAAAATATTGTTATTTCCCCAAGCCAAAAAAATCCAGCCAAGAAAAAGAAAGAAAAGTCAGATAATGTGAAAGAAATAACAAAGAAAACAATGAGGGATAAAACACAACCACAACAACCATATTATGAATATGACGGATTTAAGAACTTGTAAAAAACACTACAGAAAGCTATGAGAGAAATAGGCTTTGGCAGCACGCTGTCAATCAACTTGCATTTAGTTCCATGCAAATTAGGATATTGGTTGGTAAATAACTTTGATCCTGAAAATGATATAATAATACAGGAGATGAAAAGATTAAGATCACTTCTGAGTTGATTCAAAAGGTATTCCAATACCAAATGGCAAAATAAAGATTGTGGGAAAATTGAGGCCCAAAGATACCAATCTTATAATTAAATTCTGGAGGGGGGCAATTCAGCAAAGAAATTTTGAAGAAACTGTATATTGCCAATTTGATCAAAGAATTAGATAGTAGAAATGAACTTGGAAGAATGTTCAGTCTTAACTTCTTTATTAAATTTTTTACCGTCATGGCAGAGGTGATGCAAAGCAGTAATGTTAACCAACGGCTTTTGCCATCACTTAATTAAAAGTAACATAAATATCAAAGATTTTAGTTGGTGTGAATATATGCTAAATTGTTTAAGGCGTACAAGAAAACAATGTCCTGGGGGTAATAAGACCTTCATTGGACCTCTTGGATTGCTAGCGGTATAAAAATCTGATCTTTATGCTTTTTTTAATCATAAAACGCAATTATGTTTGTATTGATTGTTTTCATAAAATAAGTAGTATTCATTGATTAAATTTTCAAATTTAATAAAAAGCAATAGTTTTCGTTGTTACTTAAAACACAATGTTAATGTCTTTGATTAAATATGCTAGAAGAATGATATCTTAACTCAATGCTCAATGCTTTGTATCGTAAAATGCATTAATTATTCATTTTTTTTCATAAATTAATGTTAGTATGCATATGATTAATAATGTTAATATTGATTGTTACTTAAAACGCAAATGATTTATTTAAATCACTAAAGGGATTCTTCGCGCACTGCGCCGAGAGGGACTCGGTCCGTTTCGATACACTCCTTTAACAAATAAAAGGGAAAACAGACACAAAAAAGCCGTATGCCTTAAATGTGTTTAGATATTATTTAAGTTAACTAACGATAGAAAAAACCAAAAAGGATATGCCTAAAACATAAAAAAAGCATGTCTCATATAACCAAAAAATAAAACAACGAATTGAAAAGTATATATAAACAGCGAATCGAAAAGTATATAGAAATAAAGACAAAGACATCACAATGATATGCTTAGAACGTTGTTGTAGTATAAAATAAAATTGAATGCATCATTTAGTAATCTAATATTACAATTAATTTTAGCATTTTAAATAGACAAGTTACACAAATTGTCCTTTAGTTATCTATCAAATTTCATCCTTTGTCCTTTATCTTTAAAATGCACACTCCATGTCCTTTATGACTAAATTAAGCACACTCCATGTCCTTTAAGACTTAACCTCTACCATGTGCCACTCATGTGAGAGGGCAAAAACGTCATTTTCAATCATTTCTCTTCCCAGACATCATTTATACCAGACTTTAAACCCATTCCATCTTCTAAACCTAACATATCAAATTAGGGTTCTTCACAAACATATCAAATTAATGTTCCTGCACTTTCACTACACTTTTCGTTGCACTTTCGCTGCACTTTTCGCTGCAGTTTTCGCTGCACTTTCGCTGTACTTTTCGCTGCACTTTCGCTGCACTTTTGGCTGCACTTTGGCTGCACTTTTCGCTGCACTTTCGTTGCACTTTTCACTGCACTTTTGGCTGCACTTTTCGCTGCACTTTCGCTCCACTTTTCGCTGCACTTTCGCTACACTTTTGGCTACACTTTCGCTGCAAATATTTGATGCAATATTGGCTTCACTTTGGCTGCAAATATCGGTTACATTAGACTCTTTATGCAAATTGCTATGATGATTACTTACATATACTAAAACACATATCGTAAAGAGGAATATGCAACCAGATAATTAAGAAGCTAAAGTTATAATATAATAGCATAAACTCATCACAGATAAATGGTTTAAACCAACCAAAAGACAGTTTTAAGCCATACATAGAAAAAGTTTTTAAACCAAAAGACATACTAAAAGACTACAGTAACATCCAAAACATGGTTTAAACCAACCAAAAGATAGTTTTAAGCCATATAAACTGCAGTAACATCCTAAGACTGTTCTTGTCCCTTGCAGGTCCTGCTATTATGCTTTGCTTTGCCACACTTGGAACAAGTCTTTATAGTTCCCCTCTTTGAAAGTCTTCCACCTTTTGTTGCCTCTTCCAACTCAATTGTTGACTTCTTTCTGGCCTTTTTGGGCCTACCAATAGGCTTGTGATACTTGGGTGCTGTCAGAATGGTTGGGATATTAGTCTTAGGCCACAATGTCCTGCCATTGATTGGATAAATCTTGAACCTATACACATGCTTCCACCTCTCCATTGTGTAAACTGGATGAACATATGTCTCTGGCAGCTCTATTCCTCTACTGTCACACCCCCAAAATCCACACGCGGAATATCACCGCTTGGAGACGCGACTGACCAGGATCAAGCCACCAATCATATTGAACAAGCATGTAAGTAAACATTATTCAACCAAACAATATGAAAGGTGTTCAAAAACCAAAACATAGTTAAGTGTTTAGCGGAAGCATAATTGTAAAACCCATAGCAAGTATTAAGTATGAAATAAAGGAAATGTTTAAAGCATGGCACACATTACCATGTCCCACAACGACTGTTCCTCCCTGTGCAAGCTCCATGAGTACCTAATGACCTGCAAGGCATGTAGCAACGAATCAACAACAAAGTTGAGCGAGTTCACAGTTGGTTATTTGGTTATCGTGTTCATTTCGTAAATCGTATGTTCGTTTGTAAACCATGTATCGTATTAATCCGTATCGCGGCCAATCCAAGCCTGTGTGCGATGATTAGTGGGGGCTTCCCATGTATTACTAGACCACGCGTATCGACTGCTACGAAAATGTAAGAGGTGCCCTAAGTCAATGTCTATCAGCATTGACCCTTTGCCCATAGTCCATTAGTACAGGCCCGTCCGACTGGCACGGTGTGAGGTTTGTTAAACCTAATAGCGCTATTAACTAATGACCCGCTCGCCATAGGCCTCGGCGATTAAGTCGATAAATGAGGGACTTCCTTTGATAGAGGTGATGGTCTTATGATCGTGTACGTAGGCTTTACGTACGTGCCCTTCAATCCGAAGACAGTAGTAAGTATAACTGTACGTAGGTTTTACGTACGTGCCCTTAAATCCGAGGACAGTGGTAATTAGTTTAAATGTAATAGTTGTACAAGTAATTATTCAATCCCATTCCCAACCCCTGGGAATCCCATGCCTTGGCTAGTGTGAACTCACCTTGGTTTGCTCGGTATGCTAAAGGAATACACACGCTCACAGTTAATCAATCACGACCTATAGTACGCACGTATGTATAATCAGTTTCGAACTCGCAATGTTTCACAGGTAATCTATGTCACAAAGTGTGTTTATGCATTTCTCATCAAGTAGCACATAACAGTGGGTTCATGTTCACACAGTCATACTCCATATAACTGAGTTCTTGGTAGTATCTAACATGGTTAATTAATTAACATGCTTGATGGTTTTAACAGACTTAACTAGGTTAATGTATTAAGCAGAGATAACAAGCTTCCAGAATTAACAAGCATAACATGAATAATAACTAACAGAGTTAATAAGGTTAACTGAGTTAATAAACTTAACTCAGTTAATAGGTTAATCATAGTTACATGTTTAACAGAGTTATAGCTAACAGAGTTAATGTTCAACAGTTAACTAGTTAACGGAACTAACAGGGCCGAAACCCTCTTTGGACCGAAATCCCTTATTGAGTGACGAAATCTCTTTGGGCCGAAAACACCAAGGTGTTTTCGTTGGGGATAGGGTTTTCGGTGGGATACATTATCATCAACAACATCATTATCATTCATGCATCATGAAATCGGAAATCATTGGAATCTACATAAATCATAAAACATAGTCAAACAGTTCAGCAATTATTCATCATCATATCAAGTTCCAAAGCAACACATCATATCCCCATTAATTACACATGAGAAGCTACTGCCATTACTCGATTCCCTAGAACTCATATGATTTGCCTTTTATTAAATAACACAATCATCAAACCAACTCATGCAATCATATGAATTACTCGACCACTATACATTCCTGATTAACATTCAGTCATCATCTAGCATCAGCAAGTTGTTATCCATATTCATACCATCATGATTTGTTATTCGGCCATCATTTAACAAATCAAAATTATCATAATGTCATCATATCATTCAAAACTAATCGTATAAAATCATCATAGCATTCATATGGAGGCATAACAAAAACATCAGTATTCGATTAAACATACACATACAGACATGTGATCATACAAGAATCAAACAACCGTGATTACTAACCAAGATGAAAGGATCACTAGTTTGATCAGAAAGAAAAGCTTGAAAACTTGCAGTTGCCGTCGCACAAAGAAAAGAGCTCTAGGGTTTGTCAGTTAAAAGTTTCTCGCATAAAGGTTGAAAGCAATATAAGACTGATCCACTACTGGGCCTAAAGCCCAGTTTGATTTCGCCAAGATGTAGATGACGAAAACACTTTGAGGTGTTTTCGTCCAGCAATGTATACATGGGGTGGGGTGTTTTCGGCTGAGGGAGTTTTCGGCAAGAACTCCACATTTGATTTCAATTATAACAAATCCAATAATCCAAATAATATATATACATAACATTCATACACATATCATGTACACAATCATTTACTCAACACATGTATTGCACATCAAGTATTTATAAGACACACTTGCAATTAAGTACGAGGTTAAAACGGATAGAGACCTTGAAAACTCGGGTTGTCACATTATCCCCAGCTTGAAAGAAATTTCGTCCCGAAATTTAGCACGTAGTTACTGAGGAAGCTAGTTGTGTTGCGTAGTTTCCTGGTTTTCCTGGGGTGTCACATCCTCCCCCCGTTGATTTGGAATTTCGTCCCGAAATTCTGTAGTAGCTTCAGCCTCAGTAGTGGTTGCACTGTTTTCGAACAACTGGGGATACTTGAGTTTCATTTGATCTTCTCGCTCCCAGGTGAACTCTGGGCCACGACGGGAGTTCCAACGAACTCGAACAAGAGGTATTCTGGTATGCTTGAGGACCTTAGCGTCTCGGTCCGTGATTTCAACTGGTTCCTAGACGAATCGCAACTGCTCGTCGATAGTGAGCTCCTTCAAAGGAACTATGAGGGTCTCATCTGACAGACACTTCTTCAGATTCGACACGTGGAAAACGTTGTGAACTGCACTGAGTTCAGCTGGTAGATTTAGTCTGTAGGCCACCCTGCCTATCTTCTCAATAATTTTGAACGGTCCGACATATCGCGGATTGAGCTTGCCTCGTTTTCCAAAACGAACAACACCCTTCCAGGGTGAGACTTTGAGTAGTACCCGCTCCCCAACCTGGAGCTCGAGTGGTTTCCTGCCCTTATCGGTGTAGCTTTTCTGACGGTCACGAGCTGCCGCCATTCGTTGTTGTATTTGAGCAATTCGTTCTGTTGTGTCTACCACAAGTTCTGGACCAGTGATCTGACTATCTCCCACCTCTGCCCAACAAAGAGGTGACCGGCATTTACGCCCGTACAATGCCTCAAACGGAGCAGCTTTAATGCTGGTGTGGTAGCTGTTATTGTACGAAAATTCCACAAGTGGCAGATGCTTTTCCCAGCCGTTGCCAAAGTCAATCACACATGCCCTAAGCATGTCTTGAAGGGTCTGGATGGTGCATTCAGATTGTCCATCCGTTTGCGGGTGATAAGTTGTGCTCATGTCTAATCGTGAGCCGAAAGATTTGTGCATCGCTTGCCAAAGTTCTGAAGTGAAACGTGCATCACGATCGGAAATAATAGAGGTGGGCACCCCGTGCCTCGAAACCACTTCCTTCAAGTAAACGTCTGCTAAAGTAGAGAACTTGTCTGTTTCCTTGATAGCCAAGAAGTGTGCAGATTTTGTGAGTCAGTCCACGATCACCCAAATAGTATCGTTACCACGTTGAGATCTAGGCAGGCCAGTAACGAAATCCATGGAAATTTGTTCCCATTTCCACTGTGGTATCTCTGGTTGTTGGAGTAGGCCCGATGGTTTCTGATATCCCGATTTGACTCTCGCACAAGTCAAACACTTGCTAACGTAAGTTGCTATATGAGCTTTCATGCTAGGCCACCAATATGTAGTTCTCAAGTCGTGGTACATCTTATCCGAACCAGGATGTACTGAGTAGCGAGACTTATGAGCTTCATCCATTACAAGCTCGCGTAAGTTGCCGTAGAGTGGGACCCAAATGCGTCCTGTTACATAGTAGGCGCCGTCTGCCTTTTGTTCTAGCCGTTGCCTTGAGCCGCGTAGAGCTTCAGCCCTGACGTTTTCTGGTTTCAATGCTTCTACCTGAGCATCCCGTATCTGTGCAGGAAGACTAGACTGAATAGTGAGTTGCAACGCTCGTACACGCCTAGGTGTAGTATCCTTTTGACTGAGGGCGTCGGCCACCACATTGGCTTTGCCCGGATGGTACTTTATAGCACATTCGTAATCGTTCAGTAATTCGACCCATCGTCGTTGTCGCATGTTCAATTCTTTCTGCTTGAAGATATGCTCGAGACTCCTGTGATCGGTGTAGATGGTGCACTTGGTACCGTACAGGTAATGTCGCCATATCTTGAGCGCAAAAACAACAGCTCCCAGCTCTAAATCATGTGTAGTGTAATTCCGTTCGTGAATCTTAAGTTGGCGCGAAGCATATGCAATGACTTTATCCCGTTGCATCAACACACATCCAAGACCCTGAATGGATGCGTCGCAGTAGACTACAAAATCATCTGTGCCTTCAGGCAATGAGAGGATAGGTGCGCTACAAAGTCTATCCTTTAAGTGCTGAAACGCTGATTCCTGTGTATTACCCCAATGGTAAACAACACCTTTCTGTGTCAGTAGTGTAAGCGGCTGTGCAATCTTTGAGAAGTCTTTGATGAACCGTCTGTAATAACCCGCCAAACCCAAGAATTGGCGTATTTCGGTTGGTGTGCGAGGTGCGGGCCAGTTCTTGATCGAGTCTACCTTGGATGGATCAACATGAATCCCATCCTTGTTTACCACATGGCCTAGAAAGTGGACTTCACGAAGCCAGAAGTCGCATTTTGAAAACTTGGCGTACAGTTGTTCCGTTCGAAGGAGTTCCAAAATGAGTCGTAAATGATGCTCGTGTTCCCCCTGACTCTTGGAGTAAATCAAAATGTCGTCGATAAATACAATAACGAACTTATCCAAATAGGGCTTGCACACCCTGTTCATAAGATCCATGAAGACTGCAGGCACGTTTGTTAGCCCGAATGGCATGACCAGAAACCCATAATGGCCGTAGCGTGTTCTGAATGCTGCTTAGGAGACGTCCTCATCCCGGACTCTCAGTTGGTGATATCCTGACCTCAGGTCAATCTTCGAGTAATAGCTCGACCCTTGCAACTGGTCGAATAAGTCGTCGATGCGTGGAAGAGGATAGCGACTCTTCACAGTTACCTTGTTCAGTTCGCGGTAATCTATGCACATGCGGAAGGTACCGTCCTTCTTCTTCACAAATAATACTGGAGCTCCCCAGGGCGAAGAGCTAGGACGTATGAAACCCTTTTCCAAGAGTTCTTGCAATTGCTTAGACAGTTCTTCCAGTTCAGTTGGAGCTAAACGATAAGGTGCTCGAGCTATGGGTGCTGCTCCTGGAGCTAGCTCGATTTGAAATTCGACCTGGCGATGAGGCGGTAACCCAGGTAACTCTTCAGGAAACACTTGAGGAAAGTCGCGTACAACAGGAATATCCTCTAACTTCTTCTCTTTCGTCGATGTATCTGTAACGAGTGCTAAAATAGCTGTGTGGCCCTTTCGCAAACACTTCTGTGCCTTCAAGAAGGAGATGATGCCACTCACGACACCACTCTTGTCGCCTTAAACTTTTGAGAGGTTCTTTTCCAGTACGGGGAATGCGAATGATCTTCTCCTTGCATCGGATCTCTGCTTGTTGTTGAGATAACCAATCCATACCAATGACGATGTCGAAACTACCCAGAGTTATAGGAATGAGATCGATAGAGAAAGTCTGACCAGCGAGGATAAGATTACAACCTTGAACTATGCGTGTGGCCTCTAGACTTTTACCGTTAGCTAACTCTACGACATGTTTGGTGTTCAAAAGTGTTGGTGCGCGTTTAAGCATTTGACTAACTTTCAGAGACATATAACTGGTATCCGCACCCGAATCAAATAAAACAGTAACATAAAAGTCGTCGAGAAGAAACTTACCCATAACCACATTAGGATCGTTCCTTGCATCACCCTGACCAATCACAAATGCACGACCCCTAGCTCCGTTGTCGTTGTTGTTTCCCCCATTGTTGTTCCCGTTGCCCTGATTGTTGTTGTTGTTGTTGTTGTTATTCTGGTTCTGGTTTAACTGGGGACAGTTTCGCTTGAAGTGGCCTTCAGCCCCACACTGAAAGCATGCCCTATTTCCTCGCTGTTGTTTGTGGCTGGTTTCGTGGAGCAGGTGGTTGTTGTTGCGGGTTTTGATTCGCAGGCCTTGAGCTCCTGCAATCTTTAGCTTCATGACCTATCTTGAGACATCTCTGACAGCGGCCCTTGCGACACTGACCACTGTGGTGTCTGTTGCACCTGTTACACAGTGGGTGAATTCCCCGATATCCACCATGCCCCTGACCACCAGAAGATTACTGATTCGGACTCTGGTAATCATTAGTCTTGCGCTGCTGCTGTGCTTGAGACTGAACGGTAGCTGAACCCCTGCTGGAATCCCCCTCCCATTTCCGCTTGTTGTCACTGGGAGTAGCAGGAGTAGCTAAAGTGGTAGCGGTAGTAGTAGCGCTGATACGTTTAGGCAGCCTGTTCTGTTCCACTGCCTGATCTGTGAGACGATGTGCTAACTTGACGATCTGTTGAATGGTGCCAAGATTTGCTGAGGTTACGTGACTTTGAATCTGTGGCACTAGACCCTTGAGATACAGCTCGATACCCTTAATGGGAGGGTCTACCATAGTGGGACACAGAATAGCCAACTCATTCGATCTTTTGGTGTACGCTTCAATTTCCGATCCCGTCATCTGCAAATTGTAAAACTCTACCTCCAGCTTATGAATGTCATCACGGCTACAGTATTCATCTTTGATCAACTCCTTGAAATCGTTCCAGGGTGTGGCATTAGCAACTGCCAACCCTAACATCTGAACTTGCGCCTTCCAACAAGTCAGCGCAAGGCCTTCCAAAGTACCAGTGGCGTACTTCACCCTGCGAGCCTCAGGGCATTCACACATCTCAAAAACGGACTCGAGCTTTTCAAACCAATGGAGAAGTCCAACTGCTCCTTCCGTGCCACTAAAAGTAGTAGGACGACAGTCCATGAAAGTTTTGAAGGTGCAAACAGGTGGCTGACCTGTTGGGTATAAGAACCAGGACAAGATTAAACACAAGAGTTGGATTAGGAGTGTAGGATCTAAAGATCCTAGTGTGAATTACAACTGCAGGGTATACCTCCTGCTTGTGCGGCTACAAGTGCCGCAGCAACTTGTTCGTTAATGAGAGCCGTCAACTGGGCTTATGTCATGTTGATACGTCCAGCCATGATCTTCATAGCAAAGATAACATAAGTAAGAGAGGTTCGCGAATAGTGCGATGACAGAAGAGAGTGAGCACACAAGTATTTTCAAGCAATAGGGGTTATGTGTATCTAAGCATACCATGAGCAAAGTTCTATGTAATTCTAGCAAGTAGGCAATAAAACATACACCATATTACCTAGAATGTTGAGTCTTGCACGTGGAGCGAGGCGTCGTTGTGGATCGTTGAGCACTGTATAGGTTATAGTCTGGTTTTAATAAAAACGTTTTCCCCTTATTAAAACCAAGTTCTCTATAACCAATGGCTCTGATACCAATCTGTCACACCCCCAAAATCCACACGCGGAATATCACCGCTTGGAGGCGCGACTAACCAGGATCAAGCCACCAATCATATTGAACAAGCATGTAAGTAAACATAATTCAACCAAACAATATGAAAGGTGTTCAGAAACCAAAACATAGTTAAGTGTTTAGCGGAAGCATAATTGTAAAACCCATAGCAAGTATTAAGTATGAAATAAAGGAAATGTTTAAAGCATGGCACACATTGCCATGTCCCACAACGATTGTTCCTCCCTGTGCAAGCTCCATGAGTACCTAATGACCTGCAAGGCATGTAGCAACGAATCAACAACAAAGTTGAGCGAGTTCACAGTTGGTTATTTGGTTATCGTGTTCATTTCGTAAATCGTATGTTCGTTTGTAAACCATGTATCGTATTAATCCGTATCGCGGCCAATCCAAGCCTGTGTGCGATGATTAGTGGGGGCTTCCCATGTATTACTAGACCACGCGTATCGACTGCTACGAAAATGTAAGAGGTGCCCTAAGTCAATGTCTATCAGCATTGACCCTTTGCCCATAGTCCATTAGTACACGCCCGTCCGACTGGCACGGTGTGAGGTTTGTTAAACCTAATAGCGCTATTAACTAATGACCCGCTCGCCATAGGCCTCGGCGATTAAGTCGATAAATAAGGGACTTCCTTTGATAGAGGTGATGGTCTTATGATCGTGTACGTAGGCTTTACGTACGTGCCCTTCAATCTGAAGACAGTAGTAAGTATAACTGTACGTAGGTTTTACGTACGTGCCCTTAAATCCGAGGACAGTGGTAATTAGTTTAAATGTAATAGTTGTACAAGTAATTATTCAATCCCATTCCCAACCCCTGGGAATCCCATGCCTTGGCTAGTGTGAACTCACCTTGGTTTGCTCGGTATGCTAAAGGAATACACACGCTCACAGTTAATCAATCACGACCTATAGTACGCACGTATGTATAATCAGTTTCGAACTCGCAATGTTTCACAGGTAATCTATGTCACAAAGTGTGTTTATGCATTTCTCATCAAGTAGCACATAACAGTGGGTTCATGTTCACACAATCATACTCCATATAACTGAGTTCTTGGTAGTATCTAACATGGTTAATTAATTAACATGCTTGATGGTTTTAACAGACTTAACTAGGTTAATGTATTAAGCAGAGATAACAAGCTTCCAGAATTAACAAGCATAACATGAATAATAACTAACAGAGTTAATAAGGTTAACTGAGTTAATAAACTTAACTCAGTTAATAGGTTAATCATAGTTACATGTTTAACAGAGTTATAGCTAACAGAGTTAATGTTCAACAGTTAACTAGTTAACGGAACTAACAGGGCCGAAACCCTCTTTGGACCGAAATCCCTTATTGAGTGACGAAATCTCTTTGGGCCGAAAACACCAAGGTGTTTTCGTTGGGGATAGGGTTTTCGGTGGGATACATTATCATCAACAACATCATTATCATTCATGCATCATGAAATCGGAAATCATTGGAATCTACATAAATCATAAAACATAGTCAAACAGTTCAGCAATTATTCATCATCATATCAAGTTCCAAAGCAACACATCATATCCCCATTAATTACACATGAGAAGCTACTGCCATTACTCGATTCCCTAGAACTCATATGATTTGCCTTTTATTAAATAACACAATCATCAAACCAACTCATGCAATCATATGAATTACTCGACCACTATACATTCCTGATTAACATTCAGTCATCATCTAGCATCAGCAAGTTGTTATCCATATTCATACCATCATGATTTGTTATTCGGCCATCATTTAACAAATCAAAATTATCATAATGTCATCATATCATTCAAAACTAATCGTATAAAATCATCATAGCATTCATATGGAGGCATAACAAAAACATCAGTATTCGATTAAACATACACATACAGACATGTGATCATACAAGAATCAAACAACCGTGATTACTAACCAAGATGAAAGGATCACTAGTTTGATCAGAAAGAAAAGCTTGAAAACTTGCAGTTGCCGTCGCACAAAGAAAAGAGCTCTAGGGTTTGTCAGTTAAAAGTTTCTCGCATAAAGGTTGAAAGCAATATAAGACTGATCCACTACTGGGCCTAAAGCCCAGTTTGATTTCGCCAAGATGTAGATGACGAAAACACTTTGAGGTGTTTTCGTCCAGCAATGTATACATGGGGTGGGGTGTTTTCGGCTGAGGGAGTTTTCGGCAAGAACTCCACATTTGATTTCAATTATAACAAATCCAATAATCCAAATAATATATATACATAACATTCATACACATATCATGTACACAATCATTTACTCAACACATGTATTGCACATCAAGTATTTATAAGACACACTTGCAATTAAGTACGAGGTTAAAACGGATAGAGACCTTGAAAACTCGGGTTGTCACTTCTACCACCATACATATTCTTGTTCCATATTGCAGCAACTACATGTTTACATGGCAACCCTGTGATCTCCCATTTTCTGCAAGTACAAGATCTCCTTTTCAAATCCACCACAACACCAAAACCAGTTGGGCCTTTAACCTGATAATGGTCTTCTCCATTCCAGATGACTGAACACCTACTTGCTTGATGTTTTATCTCTTCAAACTTTTTGTTACCATACGGTGTTAACAATCCATCACAACCATCTTGAACTTTAAGTACATTCACAATTCTTCTCATCAAATACTCCCTAATGAACTCCAAAAGTGTGATAACAGGCTTGTCTCTTGCATCCAGTATCTTTGAATTAAAAACTTCACACATGTTGTTTAATAATACATCTGAAAGTGCCCTACCTGGATAATGCCCTATTTTGAAACAATCAACATAAGTAATGGCAATCAACACATAAAAGCTAAATATCACCAAACAACAAAGTAATAATAGGAGTTACCTTTTGCCTGTCACTAATGAAGGTAAAGTATGAGTTATGATCCAAGTCTATATCATCACCAAGGCATTGGAGGAACCAGGTCCAAGAATCTAAATTTTCAGCCTCACCTATTGCATAGGATAGTGGGTATATCCCATTGTTAGGGTCAACACTCACAGCACTCAGAACCTGACCAGGGTAGGGACCCTTTATAAAAGCACCATCAAGACCTAATAATGGCCTACCAATAGCCTTAAACCCCTGCTTTAGTGAGCCCAAACATACATAAATTCTTCTGAACTTTCTAGTGTTAGATCTTGGATCTGTGCATGGTTCTACCTCAATTTTAACTGTAGTACCTGGATTTATCTTCACAAGTTCAGCACAATAATCCCTAAGAACACTGTATTGTGCTTCATAATCACCATGTAGTTGTGCAAGTGCTTTATTTTTTGCTCTAAAAGCTCTCATTCTAGAGACCTCTACCTGATACTTTCTATGAAACTGATCCTGAAGTGCCTTTACAGGAATAGTTGGATTTTCCTCAATTTGCTCCATTAATTGTTTATAGAGAAAAGTTGAAGTACAATGATAAACAGATCTGCTTTCAAGACACTTATGTTTAGTGACTAAGGTCTTGACCATCCAAGTCTCAGCATTTTTTTCTTTGGATACCAAAATAATCCAAGGGCATTCCTTCTTTTGAGGGTCTGACTTATTCCCCCTCCCACCAACATTTTTGTCTTTAATGTTGTCTTGACTACCACTAGCACCTTTAGAAGATGATTGCACATTGTGTCCTTTTCTTTTTGAAGATGACTTGTCACCTTGTTTTTTAACATATTTCCCATTAGACTTGTCACCTTGTTTTCTAACATTTTTTCCCTTAGACTTGGCACCACAAATATCAATTTGACTGTATACCCCAACTTCATCAACATGAAAGTTAGGTAATTGGCCCTTGCAAACAGCCCTAACTCTTGACAGATCATCCTTCACAATCCTAAGCTCCCTTCTTGTTTCCACTGCATGTTGTTTGATTAATTCCTTTACTTCCATCTTACTTCCAAACATCTAGCCTAAGTGGAAGTTGCTATTGTTTTCAGTCTCACTCCTTAAAAACCTAAGCATATTCTTCCTAACACTAGACTCGTCCAAATCAGACTCAGTACCACTATCTAATCTATCATTATCTAACACATCTTCATCATGGTTTTCAACAACTACATTGTTATTGTCCTCAACTCCCTGATCAATGTTAAGCCTAAAATCCCTCATGTCTACCTCTACATCATCCTTCCCTGTATCATCACCTACAAAGTCACTATCACTTTCATCTTCATCATTCATTTCATCTGAACTATGAACTTCATCATGTATAACAGTTGACTCAACAAAGTTTTCATTGTCATTGTTGATCATGTTTGTTTTATGCCCTAATAAAGGATCAAATTCATTCATGAAATCTGAAAAGAAATTTGTACCTTCTTGTGCTTCCCTCTCTTCTGCAGTAATACACATCCCTCGAAATCCTTTTGTGACTCACCATAGTATTCATCAACTTCTTCTTGTTGAATGTTTGTTCGAGTACACAACCTCGAACTCCTGTTGTGACTCTCCATTTTCATCCAACTCTCTGAATGGTTGAACTAGGGTTTTGTGGAGTATTAATTGTGAAATTGGTAATAAGTCTGTATAAATGAAGTTTGGGAAGAGAAATGGTTGAAAATGACGTTTTTGCCCTCTCACATGAGTGGCACATGGCAGATGTTAAGTCTTAAAGGACATAGAGTGTGCTTAATTTAGTCGTAAAGGACATGGAGTGTGCATTTTAAAGACAAAGGACAAAGGATGAAATTTGATAGATAACTAAAGGACAATTTGTGTAATTTTGTCTTTTAAATAATATGATTGAAACACCCATATGTAAGCTTTTAAGCAATTAAAATTATATATGTTTATGTTTTCACAATAAATGAATAAAGGTCTATTCGAATTAGAATTAGAAACTAAAAATAAAATAACTTAAATATCTATCTAAAAATACACCTAATGCATATATTAAGTAAGAAGTAAAGCAAGTAAAGCAAACGATATTATCTTTGGGTTTTGTTTGCCCTTTTGATTGATATAATATTTACTATTGAATAAGAAAGTAAGAAATAAAAAAATAAACAAATACTCAAAAAAGTATGAAAGGATACAGAATGCAATACATACACTTTCAACCACACAACCATCGTCTATAGCCGCCGTCGCCATTAGCTTAAGGTTTCCCGGCCAACGTCGTCATTATTTTAGGCACGAACCCCACTGTTATCTTTCTCCCGATGCATCACCACTCAAGATAGCCACTAATCTACCAGATCTAGCCAAAAACATGATTTTCTAGGGTTCTAATAACGGTGAGCGATTGCATGACCTGTGTTGGTGGCGAAGGAGGAGATTATAGGTTGTTTATTTCCATTGACGTCACAAACGCAAAACCAGACCTAAATTGTTCATCTCCAACCCCAATTATTTTCCCGACAAAACGGCCAACACCGCCGCCCCCTTCACCATTCCGTCTCGTTTAAACGAAACCAACCACCGCTACTGTACACCATCATCACCACCACCACTGGGAACCTGAACTCCGTTCAATGTGATGCAGTTGTTAGCGCGCCATCGGAGGCAAAAAACCTTCAACCGGTCTCTCTCTCTACTCACGTTCTTTCTCTCTAAGCAATTCATGGGTCTGTGTAAATTAATCAAGAAGGGGCGAAAGTGTATAGTATAAAAAGTTTGGTGGTGAAAGTCAATAATCAAAATCACCACTGGCACTAACATGTTTGTCAATTATATATATAATAATAATAATTGGTATTAATTGTTAACTAAACACAATGTATATAAGGTTACAAAAAATGCATTATGTATCTTGTAAACAATGTTTTATGTATCATAAAACATAATAATTTTAGTATTGATTATTATTTAAAACGCAAAAGGTTTAAAATCAATAATATTAGTATTGATTATTTCTTAAAACGCAATTATTAATACAGATTCTATATGTTTACAAAAAACAAGGATTTGATGAATCTAAACAAAATGATGAATTCTCTATGGATAAAATTGACTATGCAACTTTACAAGAATTAGAAGATGAATTGGAAATTGAAGCAAGCAAAGAAAAAAGAGAAAAATGTTGTGTTGGAACCTGAAGGTTTATTCATAGAGGGTTACAATAGTATAGGGGTTGATTTGTAATGTTTTGCTTAATGTCTATTTGGGTCGATGTATGTTATGTTTGGGTCTGGTTTGGTTTCGAGTGGGCCAAAGGGTTTCGACCCAATGTGTTTTGTATTTAAGCAAACCTCAAACACTTGTTTGAGGTTGATCAATTTTGTGCGATAAGGAGGCCAGCCGAAACCAATCTTTAGGAGTCTTGTATCAGTCAAGTTCATCATTGAATGCAAGATTTCTGGTTTGTTTTGTTTATATTGTTTCGGTTTATTAATTCATTCTTGAATCAACTTATGACTGGTTTCCGCACTCTCACAAGTCACGTTTGATATCATTGAAAGATCCTATCGGGTTTTACAATTGTAATATGATTGTCACATGTTGAAATCTAAGAGGCATATGTGGATCCCTACTACAGACTTGAAACATGGAAATATGTTTGCTAACACAAGGTTGGACTAGTTAATGGTAGGGGTTTATGGCTAAGGTCAAACTGTCCAATAAGGATTAGAGAACCTTATTATCATAAACTTATTGGGAGACCAAGAAAGCAGAGAAAGGAGGATGTGATAGAGAAAGATGATGACATGGTGAGTGGTTGGAAGCTTAGCAGAAAGGGAAAAACTATTATCTGTGGAAATTGTGGAAATAAAAGTTATAACAAGAAAACTTGCAAAGGACAAGGTGGGGAGGGTTCAAAATCAACAAAAGGCTCAGCTGCTAAGGGTTCTACTATTAAGGGTTCAAGTTCTGCTAAGGGTTCAACTGGTAAGGCATCTACATCAGCTGCAAAGGCAAAGTCAATTGCAAATGTAAAGTCAACAACATTAGCAAAACAAAGGCAAAGTTAGTTGCAAAGGCATCTACATCAACTGCAAAACCATCTGGGAAATGAAGCTATTGTTTTGATTTATTTTGTGTGTTTTAGCTAAGGTTTATGTTTAAACTTGTTGATGTTTTGAATTGGTAAATGTTTTCTATTTATGATTTGATGTTTTACCATATGGAGTGGACTTGGATCCTAGTATTGAAATGGTTTGATATTTGCTACACAATTTGGTATATATGGTTGCATCTACATTAACAGTTTGGTTGTATCTACATTTACAGTTTGGCTGCATGAATGGTTTGATATTTGCTGGTTTTATTCGATGTTGCTTGGTTTTGTTTGATGTTTCTTGTTTAACATTGTGGCACACTTATTTGATGTTGCTAGTTTAATAGTCTGGTGCATTTGGTTAAAGGGGATGACACCCTGGTAAATTTTATTGATCACAAAAAAATATATACACCTAAAGGGAAAGAGGTTCCCGGATATAACCCAAGGCACACACCAATCCCCAAGAGCTATTGTCTCATCAACACCTATGGGGCAATCTAATGTCTCATGTCCTCCATCATCTTAGTTAAGGATTCTACCTGGGTAGCTAGGGTAGTATTAGCATCTACAGAATGGGTTACCCTACAGGCAACAGGAATGCCCTAAGGTTGGGCTCAGTGTAGGTACTAGTGGCTAGGTCCTCTATCATCATTAAAAACTCCTTATCGGTTTTGGTTTCCATCATGTTACTGCCAATTGTGGTGTCAAGGAGGCGTTTGGTTGCTTTAAAAACTCCATTATAGATTTTCTTCACAACCTTCCATACCATGGTGAGGGCACTTATTGAGAAGTGCTTTGAAGCGGTCCTAAGTCTCATAGAAGGACTCCTTAGGATGCTCAGTGAAAGCATAAATCGAGTTCCTTAGACAAGTAGTTAGTTGGGGGAAAGTACTTCTAAAGGAATTTGGTGTGAAGGTCAATCTAAGTGGCAATGGATCCCTATGGGAGGGATTCCAACCAAGTAGCGATCTGACCGACAAGTGAGAATGAAAGTGAGGGTCTTCAACACACAGACCACTAAACTAGACAAAATAGGCTAAGTTGTTAGTCACAGTAGGTGGACTGGTCCAGTTATTGGCCTCCATAGTGGGTTGAATTGTGACACCTGTTAACTATGTGTAACCCGATCCATTTTTCGTTTTCGGTATAACCCAATCTATCATCCTTGCAACAAAACTTTGGAATTCTATTTCATTTCATTTCATCATTTAAGATACATACTAATACACATGCTAAATCATAGGCTTGTATATACTATACACCAGTTTTTATACTTATAACAATCCTCAATTTTAGTTAAACATTGCATTTTTGTGGTTAAACGAGTCCAAGGACTAAAATTGCCATAAAAACAAACTTGCTGGATTTTGAACCCACCCGCGCCACGCGGGGAACCCACATAACCCCGCGCGGCACGCGGGGGAACGCAGGGTTGACTTGGTCAACCATGGTCCTCCGCCCCACGTCATGCGGGGATCACCTGAAACCGCCCAATAATGAGATGGTCAAGAGCGTCAATTATTCTTCATTCAATCTCGATTTCCATTACCCTTCTTGTTTTAAAGGAACCTAGACTTGATTCCAATCATATTCCTACAATCAATTCATCCAAAACCCTCAATTCAATTACCATATTCAAGACCCTTTAACTCCATTCTTGACCCATTCAATTGAAAGTCTTAAACCCAAATTTGAGTTACAAACATCATTGCAACACCCCTTTTGAGATCCTCTGCAACCACACGCACAATCAATATCACAATTTCTCTACCGTTCAAAAATTCACAAATCTAGGGCTTGAAATTTCCTCATCCAATTCCGAACTCAATTCTACTCTGTTTGAGGTAATTCTTGAGTTAACCATGTTCATTCTTCATTATCTACAAAAGCCCTCTATCAATGTCACACCCCAACCGATGGCGGAAACATCAGGGCACGGCACTAGGCGAACCAGATTGCTCAAGAGAATCCATAACTACTACATATTACCAATATTTTTCAACATTCATTGTCCCATACCAATGAACAAATATTCAACACATAATTATTACAGACAACGAGTTCTCAAAAGCAAAACAAGTCCGACAACCTAGATTTCTATTAGTGGAGTTTCTAGACTGCCTATCTTGATTTCAGCAAAGCATAACATTCCATCAACCTGTCACATACGTTAAAATAAAGTCAATACATAAAGTAAAGGTGAGTACACAAGTTTGCATAACATATAGTATAAAAAGCGTTTACGCATAACCAGCATGTATCACGTAACGGGCGAAGCATGTAACTATCACACAATGATTAAAACTTAACCACGAGACTGCGTTGTAGAGTATGCGCGACACATGTTCAGCGAACACGTGAAGTAAAGAAATGTGATCCCTAGCAACCCCTGTCCGCGACAGGTGCTGAGTCCAAACTATAGTACTGTCGTTGCTAGAGGCGGTCTAGTGTAACACTGTATAAGCATAGTACAAGCATTCATAGATCACGTATAGCATGCGGGAGCGGTTAGCGTTTATAAAGTGTTTACGCTGTGTGTTGTGTTTTGATATAGAACGTATGTAACACCCAAAAGTGCGTTAAACGGAAATGGGTTCGAGTATACTCACAGTGTGTGTTTAGCTAGTAAACACAATCTGGATTGGATTAAAGGGAGCGCATTGAGTTAACCTGTGTACAGAAGCATAAGTATTTGAGCAGTGTGTTGAATAGTGCAGAAACAGAATGTCGGATGGTTAAGTGTTCGACTGGCGATCCGAACGGATGGGTTCCATCCGAGCGGATGGCCATTCGAACGGATGGCCATTCGAATGAGTTGTATTTGTTTTGTAAATCGCTAAAATTTGGAGTTTAGTCAAAAGCTTTTTAAACAAGGAGTAGTATAAGGGTCAGGTCACCTGGTCGGATGTTCATCCGGACGGATGGCCATTTGAGCGGATGGCATGTGGTTGAAATTTTGTAAAATTTTTCAAGTGAAAAGTTTGAAGTTTAACGGAGACGGTGTAACAACCGTCAAAAACAGATCTCCGAAACCCGAACCCGTTCTTATATTTGATTTTTTGTAATCACACCAATATCCTATAGTATTATTTGTTTATTTATATATTTTGTAATAAAAATATATAGAGTATTATACTAAAGAAATAAAAGCTTGTATTATTAAAAATATAGTTATAAGTTCATAGAATATAAAAGAATTTTGGATTTAAGAATGTTTATAAAATAATAGTAACAAGATTTGATTATTTAGTTTAAAACGTAAATGGAAGTTATTTACTAAAGAAAGTTCAAAGTGTTTGTTTATAGTGTGATACTTCAGGGGGCTAAAATATAAGTTTGTATTAAAAGAAACTCAATCATCCAACAATCTTCAACATCCTGATCGATTCTCAGGTTCCGGACAAAACTCCGATGAATAACTGATAACTCCAGCGACATCTAAACCGTTACAATCCGATATAATCATTTCAATGAAACAAAACCGATGGTAGTTAATACGATATCAATCATCACCGAACCTATTTAATTAGCGAGTAATGGATCAATAATCATTTTTCTTTTCAAATCCTGAAACCGAAACTTAATGGCTTGAAACGACGAATCGGTTTTTTTTTTTTGTTATTTAATATTTCACTTTATGAGCAATAACCAACTTTATCAGTGATCATCACTGTGAGATACACGAAACCGATGATAGAGTAGCATAATACTAGTTCAAGCGTCATCGTAAGTTAAACACCATCACTGTCTATTTTCTTTTTACAGTTTTACGTTTTACGTTTTTACGTTTTTTACATTTTTAACGCGTCGTTTTTAAGTTTTACGATTTACGTTAAAACTTTTTACGTTTTACGTAAAACTTTTTACGTTTTTTCGTTTTAAAAGTTTACGTTTTTACGTTTTACGTTAAAAAGTTTACGGGTTAACAGTTTTTTTTACAAAAACATTTTTACGCAACACGAACGCACCCAGAAAACGCAAACTTTTTACGTTAACATTTTTTACGTTTTTACGTTTTACGCGCCGGTTTTTTACGTTTTACGTAAAACTTTTTACGTTTTACTAAAAAAATTTTACGATTTACGTTTTACCTAAACCTTTTTATGATTTACGAAAACGTTTTACGTTTTATGTAAAAACTTTTTACGTTTTTACGTTTTACGTTAAAAAGTTTACGGTTTAATTTTTTTTTTTTACAAAAACGTTTTTACGCAAAAACGAACGCACCCAGAAAATCGCACACTCGGGATGTGTCTCAGATACTTTGTTATCATCATCGACGCCTCAAAAAAATCAAAAGAACGAGAGGATTCTTGAAAAAAAAAAACGAAGTTTTGGCTCAGATTTTCCGATAATCAGAGGCTGCAAAGTGGGGTTGCAGGTTCAAAACCCTACCCTCCGCCATCCTTGCCGCGCCATTGTCAGTTTTTTTTTTATCATCACAGCCGATTTAAACCCAGATTCAAACCCAGATTCAAGAAAATTAAAAACCCAGATTCAACATTCAAACCCAGATTCAAAACCCAGATTCAACATTCACAGCCGATTTAAACCCAGATTCAAACCCACAAGGAACATGAACATCATTCAACCCAGATTCAAACCCAGATTCAACAAAATTAAAAACCCATATTCAACATTAAAACCCAGATTCAAAACCCAGATTCAACATTCACAGCCGATTTAAACCCAGATTCAAACCCACAAGGAACATGAACATCATTCAACCCAGATTCAAAGCACAAGATTCAAAACCCAACAAAAACCCAGATTCAAACCCAACAACATATTCAAACAGATTCAAAACCCAACAAAAACACTTACCAACAACCCATCAAGAAAGTCAAAATCACAAGATGCAAACCCCAGATTCAACGGAAACAACAGAATCAGAAAGCACCAGATTCACCCACCCCCCTTCACCCCATCATTCACCGCCGCCACCGCCGTCGACACACCGCCACCACTGCCGTCGACACATTAACCAGAGACACCAAAAGGGGGTGTCTGGCCTCCTCTTTCTCCCCGTCTCTCTGATCTATTCCGTCGTAGCACCACCACCAGACGGTGGTGGTCGGTGGTTTATTGTTGGAGTTTTGAAGATGAAGAATAAATGAGAGAGGAGAAAGCCTGCAACTTTAAATAGAAAAGAGAGGAGAAAGGAGATAGTAGAGAGGAGAGAGGATGGATATGACATATGGGGTAAATGACCAAATTACCCTTTTTGTTGGCTGAATGTGATTGGTGGAGAGTGGTTCTCACGGTTCTTACAACTGGGGGTGGTTCTTATTTTAGCGGCTCCCTATATATATATATATAGTGGAGAGTTCAAATGAGAAGAAATTTTTTGTAAGAATAAAAAAGAAGAAATTTCAACCAATAAGAATGCTTTATTTTACTTCATTTAATATAAGTATTTAATGTTACTATAAGGGTACGTTGGTAAATCTATATAGGTCATTAATTTGTAGTCTTCCTCTTTAATAGCTAACTATATTGATAATTTGTAACTTATCTTCAAAATATATATTTTTTCAAAAAAATAAAATAAAATAATTTAAAGTGTAGGATAAATTATGAGTTGTGTAGGACAAATTACGAGTTGTGTAGGATAAATTTCAACGTGTAGGATGAATTTCGAAATATGTAGGATAACTTTTGATGTGTGTAGGAAAAAAAAGTTAGTGTGGAGGATAATAATCTTTATGACTAATTAATTATTCAAAAATGATAATAAATGAGATAAGTGAAAAAACTATTTAATGTTTTACAAAATTACCCTTTGTTCTTTTTCTTCTCAATTAAATTTTCTTCTCAAATGAACCTTCCCCTATATATATATATATATATAGGGATCGCTAAAATGAAAACCACCTCTAGTTGTAAGAACCACGAGAACCACTTTCTAGCCTTTAGATAAACAAGATGGATGGATGAGATTAAAAGTAACAAAAATTAATATTAAATACATTTTGACTTATTATGTCTTTAATATTTTAATCCAAAAGGGTAGTTTAGTAAAATAACTTTTTTTTGTCTTTTTGTCTTTATTATTTTTTAATTACTTTTTTGTTTTATTATATTACTTTTTAGTTTTATTATATTACTTTTTATTTTTTAAAAAGATTTTTTTATTAAAAGCATTTTTTAAATTCAGATTTTTTTAACAAAGCGAATTTTTTTGCGCGCCGGTTTTTGGCGTCCCGTTTTACCGCGGCGTTTTTTACGTCCCGTTTTTTTTCGCGGCGTTTTTATGCGCCGCAGTCACGCCCCTTGTTTTTTACGCGCCGTTTTTTCAAGCGTCGTTTTTTACACGTTTTTTTAACGCGCCGTTTTTACATGTTTTTTTACACGCCGTTTTTTACATATTTTTTACGCGTCGTTTTAACGCGCCGTTTTTTACATTTTTTTACTTTTTACGTTTTATGTTTTACGTTAAAATTTTTACGTTTTACGTTAAAAAGTTTACAGTTTACGTTAAAAAGTTTACGGTTTAACTTTTTTTTTTTTACAAAAACTTTTTTACGCAAAAACGAACGCACCCAGAAATCGGAAACTCGGGAGGTGTCTCAGATATATTGTTATCATCATCGACTAGGGGGAAAAAATAAAAAAACCAACAACATCAAAACAAAGTGTATCTCGAAAAAAAAACGGGGTTTGGCTCAGATTTTCCGATAATCAGAAGGCTGCAAAAAGTGGGCTTGCAGGTTTAAAAACCTACCCTCCTCCGTCCTTTGCCGCGCCATCGTCATCAAAATCTACATTTTTTTTTTGCATCATCGCCGCCCAAAATCGACCATATCAATATCAAAACAGATCAAACCCACATATAAAAAATTTCCACAAAACAGAACAAACCCACATATCAAAAATCCAAGTTCATCAAAAAATCAAACTTCAAATCAAAAGTTCATCAAAAATCACTAGAAAGCTAAAAACCACCACAAAGTTCATCAGATTCTTGTTCGTGACCCACAGATTCAAAGAAACAAACCAACAACAGAGATTAAAAAAAAATCAAAACATGTCACCAGAGATGGGGTTGCAGATCACCCACAGCCTCTCTCCCCGAGCATTCAGATCACCAGAGATGGAGGGTATAGTCAATCACCCTAGGGTGTTTGAGTGAAATCCTACCCAATAATATTATGCCATGTCAACTCCCCATTTTACACTCAATCACTAGGTATGGTCAAACACCCCTCAATTAAAAAAAAAAAACTTGATTGGTGAAGAAACACGGATTCACCGCCGGGATGATTGGACCGCCTTCTCCATGAGGGTGAAGAATCACATCTTGTTCTTCCTCTTGAACCTAGATCTGCAATGGAGAAGAGAAGAAAGTGGAGCTGTAGAGATTGCCGGTAGGAGAAGACTCTCCTGTTTCCAGCTACAAAAAGTGTGGTGGCTCCATTTCCTCTACCCTAATAATGAGGTGAAGACCTCTTTATATAGGGGATATGGGCCTCCCCTAACCTCAATGGGCCAGGCCCAGTTAGGGGTTATCTCTACAAGCTCCGGCCCAAAGTAGTGTAAACTACACCGCGTTGGGCCTCGCGGTTGGGTTAGTAAGCAACAATAATAAATAATTGATATAAAAGCAATAAGTAACGGGAAGTCCGACCGCTCGGGTCGGGTCTAGTACCGTACCCCATCAAGTCCCCCAGTCTAGTGCTGCTCCCGCGTGCAAACGTGGTAGGAGTACTAGACTTGTTAGGAGTGCTCGAAAGTAAGGGTTGAGTTTTAGGCTTACCTGTCGCCCGGGTGCGGGAAAGTTGTTGGCCATGCTTGTTGCGTCTGTCTTTCGCTATGAGTAGAGATAATGGAGCAGTGACTATCCCTCGATTGCTCATCGTGGAAATTGGTTTGGCAAACATGTCGCACGTTGATTGATCGCGGGGAGTTGCTAATTGTACTGGCGCATTGCCATGAACTTGTCAAGGCTGCGTGTATGTGGTTAGGTCTCGTGCACGAGTCTTGGAACTGGCTGAGTTTTGACGGTTAAGTGTGGTTAGAGTGAGAGAGTAGAGAACAAAGCGGTTTAACCTGTGTGTGAAGGTCCCTATTTATAGCCGGCGTGGTGTAGGAGGAGATGGGCTGATGGGCCCTGGGCCTGAAGGCGACAACAAGGGATATTCGTCTTGTCTCTTCTGTGGTAGTTGTTAGTTTCTTCTAGAAGATCTCCAGTGCTGGCGCACCTTGATTGGAGCCACGTGTCCGGATGGTCGTCCTTGTTGTCTCTCTGACATCAGCCGGTGAGTGGAGATCATGGGGCAGTTGTCGCCACCCCCTGATTGGTGCCATGTAGGCGTCCTTGTGTACCCTCTGTCTCCTGCACGATTGGTGATCGTGGAGCACGATAGAATACAGCCTGTTAGACGTTTATTGGCTTACTCTTATGCCGCGCGGTCTTTGGTGAGTGTCCAAGCAGCTTGCGCGAGGTGGACATGCTTCTTGATGTTTGAGCTATAAACCGAGAGTTTATTGTGCGGGCCGGTGGAGCTTATTAACTGCGCGCGAGGTGTAAAGTATGCCCGGCATGCGAGCCGGGGAAGCTTGTTAACTGCGCGCGAGGTGTAAAGTATGTACGGCGCGCGAGCCGGCGAAGCTTGTTCACTGCGCGCGAGATGTAAAATATATTCAGCCCGCGAGCCGGTGAAGCTTGTTCACTGCGCGCGAGATGTAAAATATGTACGGCGCGCGAGCCGACGAAGCTTATTCACTGCGCGCGAGATGTAAAGTATATTCAGCCCGCGAGCCGGTGAGGCTTGTTCACTGCGCGCGATGTGTAAAGTATATAAGGCGCGCTAGTCGGTGGAGCTTGCTCACCATGCAAGAGCTTGCTCACCATGCGCGGACAGGCAGGGTGCACTTGCGCGGCGGCGGAACGTATCCAGCTGACGGGTGTGTACTCGTCCAGCAGGCGGGTGTGTACTCGCGCAGCCGTGGAGTGAGCGTCCATGCGAGATGTCGGGTTGTATGTCTCGTAAAGCATTGTCTTGAAGCATTTGAGGAATTGTGAAAAAATCCGACCATCGCTTTGTATAATGAAAAAAGGAATTATATGTGGCCACCTCATTTTAAAGTTGAAGTCGGTTTGTTTCTGACATCTATATTAATTGCATACAGCTGTAAAGGTTTTGAAAAATGTGACCATGTGTTTTACAGCTGTAAAGGTCTGACCTTGGTAGTACCTTTTTGTGTGCATGCACAGTTAGGTAAAATTCTAATGAAAAAGGATTAATAATAAATATTAAAATAAGATCTCATCAATGCTCCTCACAAACTAATAATCATGGTGAGCATTTTAGGCTCTTTAGGTGTGACACGTACCAACACAAGATGTAAATAATAACATGGAGCATTTTGTCATACCTTGGTTTTGGCACAAGTTTGCATTAGTGGAAATAAGGTAGATGCTTACATGAATCCATGTATCAATGACGGTGGACTTCGTCAACCCCATTTGTCTTGGAACTGAGAGCATCCAACCCGAACGAAAGCAGATCTGAAGGTTTCCCTTCTTTTTTTTAAGATCTTTTAATCTCACAAAAAGCCTTAATAAACATAGATCTGAAGGGTTGTAATACAGAGATCATGTGTAGATCTGTTGAGAAACTCGGATCTAGAAGTAAAAACAAGGAAACCCACATAAAACTTAAAAGAAAACCCAGATGTGGAGTTTTCGATCAAGAGCTGTGTGTAAAATTCAAAACCAAACAGATCTGAAAGATGGAATGGAGAAAAAAAAAACAAGTTGCGATTCTTTGATTTAGATTTTGAATCGATGGGCGCCAATGAAGAAACACGGATTCACCGCCGGGATGATTGGACCGCCTTCTCCATGAGGGTGAAGAATCACATCTTGTTCTTCCTCTTGAACCTAGATCTGCAATGGAGAAGAGAAGAAAGTGGAGCTGTAGAGATTGCCGATAGGAGAAGACTCTCCTGTTTCCAGCTACAAAAAGTGTGGTGGCTCCATTTCCTCTACCCTAATAATGAGGTGAAGACCTCTTTATATAGGGGATATGGGCCTCCCCTAACCTCAATGGGCCAGGCCCAGTTAGGGGTTATCTCTACAAGCTCCGGCCCAAAGTAGTGTAAACTACATCGCGTTGGGCCTCGCGGTTGAGTTAGTAAGCAACAATAATAAATAATTGATATAAAAGCAATAAGTAACGGGAAGTCCGACCGCTCGGGTCGGGTCTAGTACCGTACCCCATCAATTGGTCTCTCATCTCTCCTCTCCTCTCCTCTCAACACAATCGGTGACTACACACCGAATTCCCCACCCTCTCTCAAACTCAAACACCCAACTCAAACAGGTGGGGGTGGTCACCGATCGGTGACACCCACTCCCCGATCAAGTCACCGAGGATTATACCCTTCAGCATTAGGCTTGTTATATAAACGCTAGTATCATTTCCCATTGAACCTTGCTCTATGTGCTTTGATTGAACTGTCCGTGCTAGAAACATTTTTGATGGTTTTTAGAAGACTAAACCATTTAAATATATATTTTGCCTAACTAAAATTGTATATTTACGACTATAACTTTATTAGATGATTTTGCACTAGTAGACATTCACTTTAGTGTAAAAACAATTATATACATCTTTATGCACGTTCTAATATTCGTTTTGTCATGTATATTACTTAGACTATCTAGAAATATTCATTTCTAAAATATGTATTTCGACAAACCATATAAGTTATAGTATTTATCTAATTAAATATGAATAACTTGACAGAGTGGTGTTATTGTAAAAAGGGTGTTGTGTGTGAGAAGTGTAAGAAGTGTTTTAAATCATTAGATCTAAAAACTAATGGCTGAGATCTAAATGGCAAAATTGTAATTGTGTTTTACTTTTTACTGACCAATTTGACATGGTAGGGATAATAGTATCATTTTATCGCGATTTAGAAATAGAAACCATATATTTCATTTAAAACTCACGATCATCATTCTTAAATTAGTTTCTCTTTCCTTTTTTTTATACGAAATAGTGGTTCAAAATATTAACAGTTTTAGAAGATTGTTTCTTTCTCCTTAAATAATTATTTCTTCATCGTCATTGTGTTTCAACAGCAGTTTCATCGTCATTGTGTTTCAATAGCAGTTTCAGAAGATTGTTTGATTGCTTGACAAAAAATAAAACAAAATGATAAATGGGGGCGCGAGAACACCACATATATGGCATCTATTGAAGCAACTGTATTAAGAATTCAAGGCGTGGTGTTTTAACTTTTAGAAGAACTGTATTCAGATTCAAAGCGTGGTGTTTTAAACATCTAGAAACATTGACTATGATTCAAGTCAGGGTGTTTTTACATTTGGAATCTCGAAACATTGTATTGTGATTGCAGTCATGGTGTTTTAGAATATGGAAATAGCAATACAAACATTCACAGATGGTATTAAAACACCATGACTTGAATAGCAATGCAATTATTCCAGATGTTTAAACACCATGGTTGTATTACGATTTAAGTCATGGTGTTTTTGGAATATGAATGGTGTTTTATACCTTCTAAATAACCAAAATCATTCCAGATGTTAAAACCCTATGACTGTATTAGGATTCAAGCTGTGATGTTTTTGGAATTCGTATGGTGTTTTATACTGTGAATTAACAAAAATGTTGATACAAATTTTATGGATTAAACAATACTTGATACTAGAGGTTATTACCATATTTCGAATAATAGAATATATGAAATTTATGGTTTCTTAAAATCCCCAAAAAAAAAGTTTTGGCAAGAATTTCTTAATTAGATTGATTTTTTTGAAATTACCATATGACCCTCAATCTTTAATTTTAATTCAAGAACACATGTTCTCATAATATTCCTTCTTATATTTCTCACACAAACCACCATTTTTACATATCCTTAATCTATAAATCCTAATAAAACAAAACAAGCTGAGGCCACATGGCATTCACTTAAACCACTCATTGCCATCTGGCATTCTATCATTCATTATTGAATCAATTTAAGCGGTAAAACCACAAGTAGCCTCGCTCTTTTTTCTTCTCACATTCCAAACCCTAAACGTATCTTCCTTCACACACATCATTCTTCCTCTCCTCTTCACGCCATTACTTCTTCATCTACATCCCCTTTTTTTTCCATTTTCTTTCATCAGTCTCACAATCTCAGAATGAAATTGTAATCCTCTTACCGATAATGAGATCAATCTCCTTCACGGCTCTGTTTCTCTCATATCCATCTCCTCTCATCACCTATTCTGTTCTAACCATAAAATTGATGGGTTTTTGTTGAAGATTGAAGAACGTCTTCCTTCTTCCTCGTTGCTATACTATTCAAGCGCTACCATTGATGGTATGTATTCTTATTTTGCTATTTGTTATTTTGATTGTTAATTTGTTCCATCTTTATCGTTCTTTCCGATTTAACTGATGCTGTTTATATGTTTTTCGCCTATAATCAATGCAAATTCTTTGTTGTTGCGATTCCATAAGTAAATCAGATTCGTCGTCTGTGTATGTGATCTAAAGTAACAAGGTATGGTTTCTTTAAATCCTAAAATTGATTGTTATTTGTTTAAGCTTGAAGATCCGCCTTTTGTTTTTCAATCGATTCCAAAAAGGTACGTGTCTCTCCATAGAGTGTGAAGTATTCAAGTATCCCCCAAGAAAAGCCTTTGCCAGAATCTTGGTTTGTAAATTCCAGTATTGTTCATTCATCTTCACGATTTTTATCTGTTGTTATATACATTGGTTCTGACATATTTTCATTCAATTGTATATTCCTAGCGATTCAATTTTTTTAGGGTTTTTATTGTGAGGAGGTTTTGATGATGATAGTCGAAGCCATGGGATTTCAATCCTTGCTAACCGATTTCTTTTAGGCAGCCCTTCCTTAATTTTTTTAGAAAACAAGAGATGATTTCTTTGTGAAGACTCTCAACATACTAAGAAAAGATGTTGATTTGTGTTATGAACGGTTGAAGGATATTCTGTGTTTTACATGCCTAAAAAAACTTCAAGGATCACTCTTTTTAATGGTATGTTAAATTGTTGGAAGTTTTTTATTCTTAATTCTTATCCATGTAGATGTTTGACTTTGAAAAATATTTACTGCAGGTAATGTGTTGAATGGGTTTTTAACTAGAAGTCGATTAAGAGTTGATGTTATTTTGCAGGGTTTGTCTTGAGAATGGAGAATTGGGTACGTGTAACATTTGAAATCGAGCCATCAGCCCATGAAGTCGGGCTTGAAAGGATTAAAGCATCTTGCCTAAGGCATGCAAGCAAGTGCTAGAGTTGTTGTGTTAATCTTCACATGGAAAACCCAATTAAGAAACACAACCACAATGATTTGTGCACTTTTGTTATTGAGTCGTTGGCTTATTATCACTTTTTTACAGGGTTTAAACATCACTTCATTTTGTCGATGCTAGCGGTGTTGGCTCAGGAGCTCCGCCTCTACAAGTTGCCGATGCTTGATAGGCTTCTCTCCTTTTCAAGTAGATTGTACTGAAATTGTCTTTGATCAACCGTCGGAAAAGGTCAATCCCAATGATGGCGATGGTCTCCACATGATTTTTACTAAAAGGTCTTATGAGCTTTCTGTTATTCAGGTATTTAATTGACGTATTATAACTTTACATATTTAATTTCTCCATTTTGACTTGATTCTGCCTTTTGACTCTGCACAATCAAATTTGTTGTTTGATTTTATAACATGTTTTTGTTTTTCGGTTCCTATAATAAACTTAAATGTGAAAGGGGATAGAAAACTAATACTTTTTTTGTCTACATCACCCAATATTTCAAGAAGAATACTTTGGTTTGTGTAATCACATTTTTAGTAGTACAACTCTGAAATATATAGATTGCTTCATATTGTTGATAGATCAATTTCTCATAATTATTTTAATTTTAACTCAAGATACTAATTGTATGCAGTTCATGCACACTGGTCTTATGCATATTCATATGAAAAGCCAAATTTGATAAGTTTCTTTGGTTAAATATTGATGGCATCTTTTAGTTAAAGTAGTAGCATTAGCTGAACCGAGTTGGTTCACTATCAAACTCAAGCCCTACTCGATTATAGAACACGAATCTAAGCTTGGAACTCGAGTTCAATTTGTCTTTTTGAGCTTTTTACTCAACTAAATTATCAAAATACAAAAAAATAATATTAGCCAGAGTTAATGTTAGTTGAGTTGATCTTTCAAGCTTCATCATATATCCAATAACCAGTGTTTAGTGGTTGAATATTAAAGTGTTTCACACCATCTGCAACAAAACTTATTGTATAAGGAAGAACTAAAATTACCAGTTTACCTACCCATCATTTTAAGCAAATTATCTCATGGATGCATGCTAACTCTTATTATTTTTTTCATGGTTTCATTTTAATTAGCTTCATGAAAGTCATCAGGTATTTTACTTCAAATGAGTCGATTTCAATTATATTTTAATCTCTAAAGCGTGTCGTCAGATTCCCATGGCTGCATTTTAACTCTCTTTTTTGTCATGGCCGCATTTTAATTAACTTCATGAAAGTTGTCAGGTATTTTACTTAAAATGATTTGATTTTGAGTATGCTTTAATCTTTAAAACGGGTCGTCATGTTGCCATCGCTGCATTTTACATAACTTCTTGGCTGCATTTTTTCTAATCTCTTTTTTTGGCTGAGTTTTTTAATGCTTTTTAATGAGAGGGGTGGAGCATGAATATGAGGGTTTGTTTTCTCAATTCGAATATTTGCAGTCACCGTTGCTGCTACATACTATTCCATAGGTGCTTATCTATGAGGCGGATCAAGTGGGTCAAAATGAGTTGAAAGTCACCCAAAAAGTTATTTAAAATGTTCCGACCGCTTAAATAGATTGATTTTAACCAAATAGATACTATTCTTGTATGCAAAGATTATATACACATATTTTTGTTGAAAAAGTGAACAAGAATGTTGACCGGTTAACTGACATGACCAAGTATGTTTTCTACCCACATTGAAAATTTCCCTGTTTCAACACAAACCCGTTTTGCTAAACAACGTTTCATCTCTTACATCTTGCTATTATTTAAAATTATTTTGATTTTATTTCTCTAGATACTAAAGGGTAGATGCACGGTACCCCTGACCGCGGAAGGGATCCCCCTTCCCAAGCTAGCGACCCGACAACGCTGCTTGGCGGTGAAACCCTTGCCAACCCGAGGGGCCGAAACATGTTTCGAACCCGTGACCTCGAGTGTCCTCTGGCCGGTTTAAGGCGGGGGTCGGTGGCCTCTGGGCTGACACCCAATGGTTTTCTGGAAATACGGATGCCAAGAAAGCTTCTACAGGGGCTATGAAAATTCACAAAAATTATCCAAAAAGGTATTCTTTGAGTTTATATTAATGATATTTTAAGTAAATTTTGAGCAAATAAACGCTATTTGCGAAACATTTTGGCTATAGTTTGGATAGCATTCAATAATGAACTTTTATGGTTTTTTTTTATTCCATTAAGTAGTCTTGATAGTTTTCGCATATAGAAACCAATCAAATCCATCGTTGGAGGACATATTTATAAGAGTATATTAATGAGTCAATATTATCTATATACAGATGTTGGAGAAAACAAATGACAACTGCAAGGGACGCCAGGAATGTTAACAAATTATGCTTTCGCGTTTCTTTAAGCCAAAAGCTCTTGACTGGGACCGTGCGATATGAAAATCTTCACAAAAACGTGAATGAAAGTATTCAAAAACTAAAATCAGATGTGGGCCCGTTGACCGATTTGCCGGTCAAACAAGCCAGGGGTATTGTGAACCGGCTCTCTTCGGGTCAAGAGGTTCAAAGACTATGTGCATTAGCAATCAAGTCCCTTCATACACTCTTATCCAATACTCCTAAACCTCTTGCAAAAGGTTCTTATTTCTTGATCTTTGTACTCTTCCGTTTGCTAAAAAAAAGGCTAAGTAGGTTTGGGCCAAATGAGTTAAAAGTCACCCATTTTCATATTATAAAACTTAGAACCTTTTAATTGGTTAAAAGAAGACGGTCTTAATGTGTCAAAGTGTCAAACGGGTGAAAGTTGACGAAGTCTGTTTTAATGCACACAATTTCTAAAATTGTTTAATTCAATTTTTAAGATTATTATTGTATTAATATGGTTTCTGTAATACTATTTAACACAATAAATACTTATTAAGAACAAAATTGGACAAAATGTGTTTTGTTATAACCTGACCCCACTCATCCTGTTTTGAGCAGGAAAAACTACCATTTCAACATTAACTTGCTGATCATGCTAGATTATTTTTTCAAAAGTCTCAGTTTGGAAGCTGTATGCATAAAAATACATTTTCTAGCGTCTTTTGACTTCGGGTGAGCATATGGTATTTGGTACCGGTATGAATTATTTTCGGCACCGATTCAGTACCCACTTTTGGCGTTTTCGGTACCGGTTCATTATGGTATGGTACCGAAAGAATACGAATTTTTATCTTCAAATACCGGTATCGTACTAAACATTTTCGGTATTGGTACCCAGTTTTGGTGATTTTTGGTAGCGGTACTTTCGGTACCGGTACCACACTCATCTCTACTTTTGACCCGTTTTACTTGAATATGCAGGTGGATACTGAAATGTCATGCTTGAAACAAGGTAACAATGGAGATTGTTAGAATTTTTTTCCAAGTTGTGGGAATGGATGAAACTTTAAGGGAAGTCATACTGATATAAAGCACAGGAAAGGAATCACTACAATGGGGGTAAACACATGATCAACAGTATCTAAATCATATAGAAGGCCTAGGTACTTACTAGCTTATATATTTTCATGTGTATGTTTGACTGTGTGTATATATTGTAACATGGTTAATTCCTAAATTTTTTGACTGAGTATCCCCGGTGTGCAGCTGGCACTCCGTATGAAAATGGTGTTTTTCACATGAAACTGATCCTGTCCTATGAGTTTCCCCAGTCACTTCCTAAAGGTTTGTAAAACATGTTAGATATGAAATCCATATTCTTACTCTTTCTGTTGTAACTTCGTTTGATACATTACGTATCCGCGGGTAGAGGGATGAGTTTCGTTACTTGAACGTTTATTTATTTCAAAATAGTATTTCAACAATTTTAAGTTATATATTTGTGTGTTAGTCCACCTGCGAAATTCGCGGGATCTTAGACTAGTAATAGAATATATGAAATTTATGGTTTCTTAAAATCCCCAAAAAAAGTTTTGGCAAGAATTTCTTAATTAGATTGATTTTTTGAAATTACCATATGACCCTCAATCTTTAATTTTAATTCAAGAACACATGTTCTCATCATAGTCCTTCTTATATTTCTCACACAAACCACCATTTTTACATATCCTTAATCTAACTTGACATTCTAAACTTATACTAACTAGTTATTTTCCACCCGCGCGTTGCGGCGGGGACCCAATGACCGCAAAACGCGTGTCAGCAACAGCAAGCAGAGAATATCAAAACATAAATAAAATGTCGTGGTAAGTATAGGACCCACACGTTGGAAATTCGATTGTTTTCAATTCAATTATTACGGTGCTATCACGTTAAAATATGGATGAGCTCGGTACCGGTAACGGCACCGAAATTACCGATCCGGAAAATCATCGAAATTAGGTACCGGCACCGAAAATGCTCGGTACAATACGGTATGGTATTTGAAGGTAAAAATCAATAAATACAGGTATGGTGCTAGACCGGTGTCGAACCGAAAGTAACGATTCTGAAAACGCCAAAAGGTGGGTACCAAATTGGTATCGAGAATGATTTGGTATAGTAAATTTGGTACCGATACGATACCAGTTTGATTACAGGATTTGATACAATTTGCTCATCAATAATCTAAATATACAAGTTAATTTTACATGCTACAATTCATTCATTACAGAAAAAGACAAAAAAGAAAGCAAAATAAGTTGTTGTGTATATAAAACCTCATTCAAACAAAATACAGTTTACAAACTGTGTGTATGAAAAGTAATATAAACGGTGCAATTACTTGCATTGCTACGTTGCTACAGGATTTGATGAGCTCGGTACCAACCGTACCGAAAATACCGTTACCGAAATCTCCAAACGTGGGTACCGGTACCGAATATACCTAGTATGGTACGGTTCGGTACCGGTTGGTACTGGTATGGCACAGGTATTTGAAGGTAAAAACCGGTGAATACCTGTGCAGAACCGGTACCGAAAATACACTGGTTTGGTAAATTTGAGACCGATACCTATACCCGATACCATTTGCTCATCTCTTAATGATGTTACCATTCTAATCTATTCTAATTCTAATTTTAATTTAAAATTGGTATCGAGAATGATTTGGTATAGTAAATTTGGTACCGATACGATACCAGTTTGATTATAGGATTTGATACGATTTGCTCATCAATAATCTAAATATACAAGTTAATTTTATATGCTACAATTCATTCATTACAGAAAAAGACAAAAAAGAAAGCAAAATAAGTTGTTGTGTATATAAAACCTCATTCAAACAAAATACATTTTACTTACTGTGTGTATGAAAAGTAATATAAACGGTGCAATTACTTGCATTGCTACGTTGCTACAGGATTTGATGAGCTTGGTACCAACCGTACCGAAAATACCGTTACCGAAATCTCCAAACGTGGGTACCGGTACCGAATATACCTAGTATGGTACGGTTCGGTACCGGTCGGTACTGGTACGGCACCGGTATTTGAAGGTAAAAATCGGTGAATACCTGTGCAGAACCGATACCGAAAATACACCGGTTTGGTAAATTTAAGACCGGTACCTATACCCGATACCATTTGCTCATCTCTTAATGATGTTACCATTCTAATCTATTCTAATTCTAATTTTAATTTAAAATTCTAATTCTACTATTCATTCAGTTTTCATTTTATATATATGTCATACATTTAAGTCATTTTTCACATACTTATTAACTTTACATTCTAAATACTATATTCTATTTAGACTTGTTATATAAACTAATAAATAAACATTCTCATCCAATTTTAGTCAAACTATGATCTGTTGGGTCTAAAACTGAGATTAAAGCTTGCAAAATTGAAGATTACAACATGCATGAAGTTGACGGTTCTAAAGATGATGCAAGAGTTTGATAACATTAGCCTAAGGGGGAGATTGTTGGGTCTAAAACGTGTAGTCTAATGTTATCAACGAATCAAGTCAACAACGTCAACACAAACAAGTCAAAGTCAACACGCATGTCGACACGAGAAGATCGAAGAAAGATATGGCGTGTGAAAGTTTGAGATAAGACAGTTATATTGCTTTGGTTAATTAAATATATTTTGTTTAGACAAAATATATTTATTTTCTTAAGTTAATTAGTTTTGATGTTTATTACTAGTTTTGGCAAGTTATTATCTCTAGGGACTTAATTGTAATTAGCCTAAAATGGCAGGCTATAAATAGATAGAGATGATTAGGGTTTTAGAGAACACACTTAGAGAGAGATTTGAGGGGCTAAATTGTATTCATCTTTTGCAAATCGCTTCAAGGGTTTTATTGCTATATTTTTGGTGTGTCCATCTTGATTTTTTATAGAGCAGTAAACCTCAGGTGTGCAATTGTTACAGAAGGAAGAATTCGAAGGGTGTTGAAACTGGGAGATAATCATGATGATCCCATCAGTCTCAGAAAAGATGATATATTGGATGGTTTCTGTGGGATGGGTTATGTAGGTGATTTCAGACAGAAAAATGAAATTAAAAGAAATGGCCTTACAAGAGACTGGAGATTTATCCTGCACGTGATCGCAATGAGCATAACACACCGAAAGGGAGGATATGATGGTTTGAACCTAGAATGGTCGGCTGCTTTGTTCAATTTGTGCTTAAATCAAAAGTTTAACATTTCAGGATTGATTTTCATGTACATGACTGATAATGCAAAAAGAAACACATGAGCGATGTACCCTCGGTTTATTCAGATGCTCATAAATGACCAACATCCCAAGCTGCCTCATGAAGGAGACCCTTACAACTTCCACGTTCCTACCAGTTGTCAGCTCACAGAAATCAAGACAAACGAATGGGTAATGCTGCATGATTGGATGTACACAACTGAAAGACTCCCTTTAGTTAAAGCAGCTTAGAAAAAGTATAGGGAGGCGATCAAAGCAAAGCAACAGAAAGTTGTGCAAGCTGAGGAACAAGAAGAAGAAGTGTCAAAAGAAGATCTTCAGTGAAGAAAATTTGGAAAGCATCAGTCTAGGGGGAGATTGTTGGGTCTAAAACTGAGACTGAAGCTTGCCAAATTGAAGATTACAACATGCATGAAGTTGACGGTTCTAAAGATGATGCAAGAGTTTGATAACATTAGCCTAAGGGGGAGATTGTTGGGTCTAAAATGTGTAGTCTAATGTTATCAACGAATCAAGTCAACAAAGTCAACGCAAACAAGTCAAAGTCAACACGCAAGTCGACACGAGAAGATCGAAGAAAGATATGGCGTGTGAAAGTTCAAGATATGACAGTTATATTGCTTTGGTTAATTAAATATATTTTGTTTAGACAAAATATATTTATTTTCTTAAGTTAATTAGTTTTCATGTTTATTACTAGTTTTGGCAAGTTATTATCTCTAGGGACTTAATTGTAATTAGCCTAAAATGGTAAAGGCTATAAATAGATAGAGATGATTAAGGTTTTAGAGAACACACTTTGAGAGAGATTTGAGGGGCTAAATTGTATTCATCTTTTGCAAATCGTTTCAAGGGTTTTATTGCTATATTTTTTGTGTGTTCATCTTGATTTCTTTATCAAAATCAGATTTTTAGCTCGAATTGATCCTACATGATCTAAACATACACACATATATTTATTTTATGGTAAATATATTATGTTCTACTTAGTCGACATCATGCAAACTATATATATTTCATTATCTTATTAATACGAGTTATTTTAGTAAGTGACATTCTTATAGATTTTATATTTCATAATTGTTTTGACACTTTTAGAATCCTAGATCAAATCCCTAAATTCATATGAACCTATAAATCTCCAAGTCATTCGAATTCATTTTATCCTATTATTCATCCTTGTATATTATACATGCTATTAGTATAATTTTGGGATTACTCAACCCGCGATTACGGTATAATTTCAATAACCTTTATTTCACCATAACTTCTACAAGAGTTATTTACGTTTTTCGTACTTGTGGTTTGTCAAAAATCACTATTTCAGTCCATTAGTTTAAAAATTGTCAAAACAGTCCATGTGGTTTCACTTTCGTAACTATTACAGTCCAGCCACACTAACGCCTTCCAGTTATTCTGTTAGGTTATTTGAAATGACCATAATGCCCCTATTATTAAAACTACAAAATAAATAAATAAAGAGTTAATTACGATTTTCGTCCTTGCGGTTTGTTGAAAATAACTATTACAATCCATTTGTTTAAAAATTGACAAAACAATACCAATACTTTCACACTTCCACATTCAACTCACCAACAATGGCGGTTAACAACTCCATCTATCTACTATCCTTTACTCTACTTTTCACACTCTCTATTTCCTCAAATCTAGCTGGAAGATCACCTACTCCGGCTCCACACCCTCTCCATTTCATCCATCTTCAACATCTCCCACCACCACACACACATACCTAAACGATGACCACCTCCACCACCCATATGCCCACCACCGTCATCAAACTACCACCCACCCCTACCCCCACCCCCATGGCCATTCTCTTCAAACAAATCATCGGCCAACTCCTTTTCTACCGATGAATTCTACCAATTCCGACCACTACACAGGGCACCGACTATACTTCGTCTCCACCCCTCAAGTTTTTCAGGTTGGCCCCACGTTTTCCTATTGGCGTCGATTGTGATGGGGAATATTAGGTGGCCGACAATTTTGAGTGAGATAGGGAAAGTTGGGTGGTCGGCGATTTCGATTATGGTGTAATCGGTTGAAGGAGGCATATCTGACGCCAGTGGAGGTGACAAAGGAGATCCGGTTGACGGTGATAGGGAGCGGTGGTGAAGCTGAGTCATCGGAACATAGTTGTGGAGCCGGAGCAGGTGATGTTCTGACATGATCCGAAGATACGAGGAGAGTGAAAAGTAAAGTGAAGTGAAGGATACTGGTACTGTTTTGGCAATTTTTAAACTAATGGACTATAATGGTTATTTTTAACAAACCACAGAAGACGAAAACGTAACCAACTCTTTATTTATTTTACTTTTAAATTTAATAACAGGGGTAATATGGTCATTTCATATAAACTAACAGAATAACTAGATAGCGTTAGTGTGTGTGGACTGTAATAGTTACGAAAGTGAAACCATAAGGACTATTTTGGCAATTTTTAAACTATTGGACTGAAATAGTGATTTTTGACAAACCACATGGACGAAAAAGGTAATTAACTCCTTCAAATTTGTTTGCATATTTTCAGGTGAATAAAATCATATGTAACTGTTGATTTTCTCCATGGTCGGGGCTGGGAGTGGTGGCATTGCCCATAAATTTGTATCTTTATCCCTACTAATGTTAGTTGCTTGTAATACATTCCTAAAGGTAATTCGAGGTTGTTTCTTGCCATTTTTTCTCGAAGAAACACCTGAACTCGCATCAATAGCATTCGATGAATTATTGATAGCCTCGTTGGAAGATGAAAATGTGTCCTTAGATAGGCTTTTTTGGACGGATGAAATTAACGAACTAAACACACCAGCTTCCTTTAATCCTTGTATAATTACCTGTTAACAGGTTAGAGAAAAAACGTTACTATATAAATTGGATCAAACGGGTCAAACATATCAGATGGGTCGAAATTCGTCCAAAGTACTCATCTTTATATATATAACATCCTAAACCATTTTCTTTGAATAAACAGGTTACTAATTAAACAGTACAATTTTTTTTAATGTTATTTGGCGCAACAAAAAACAGTTCCACGTCAACCCAACTCGATCTTTCATTTCAACCCCTTTATCCAAAATTTACCAGTTTAACCGGTTACCCGTCTAGCCATATGACGACCTTCTAGTGGGTGTGATGGAAATTGTATTTACTTACCATAGGAGCATAAATGCGAGTTAAAATCCCCTTTTTCATAAGTTTCATATTTAGATCTTTGTCCGTCCATACAACATGCTCACGGTACCTAAAGATTAAAACATTACTATGTTAACTAAGCTTCGAATTTTGACCATAAGATATTTTTTATTTTAAAGGTATTTTAGACATTTTACTAGTAGTCAAACATGATGATAATTTCATCATTTGTGAGCAAATATCCTTTTTAACATTTTTTTAAGAGTTAACTGCCATTTCAGTCCCTGTGGTTTGGTCACTTTGGCCATTTCCGTCCAAATCTCAAAAATGCGCCATTTCAGTCCCTGACGTACTGGAAAGGTGCCATTTCAGTCCAAATTCTCATAACCCAGTTAAAGTCAGTTAGGTGAGTATATTTAATGAAGGGTATTTTAGTCCTTTTATAATTAATTTGTTTTCCCTTTATCTTTTTATTAACTAACCCCCCCCCCCCCCTCTGTATAAAACCCCCCCTTTTCCCTCCATTCTCATAACACAGGAACCCTAAATCCCAATATCCCCCATCGATTAACCCCTTTCCCTCAACAATCTGTGTACAATCAACGATCAACAACAATGGATCATGAAGACGACAATGATCCAAACTGGAGGGTTCGAGGTGTTTACTCAAATTTCGACCCTGAAATCGCATATGGTAGGTTTACATTCGTCACTTTTTGGTTTTTGAATGATTGTTTTTCTTGATCATGTATAAATTAGGACTAATGTCGGTTGTATAATCGTTTCAGAACACCGACCTGATATGTTCACATTGCAAGTTCACCATGGAGGTGAACTCACTCTGTTCCCAGATATAACATATGAGGGGGGGGGGGATAATTGAATATGTTGATATGGTGAATGCGGACTATTTCTCGCGAGTAATCATCGATGACATGATGCTGGAACTTGGTTATATGTTTGAGGATCGGGATCTTTTAAAATACTATTTTAGGATTCCAGGTGAAGATATGGATTTTGGGTTAAGGCCAATAGCTACAGATGCTGATATTCTTAGGTTAATTAAAGAGACAACAGAGAATAAGGTTATAGAGTTATATGTTGAAAAGGTTCAAAGAGTGGATTTAGGAGAGTTGACACAGGAACCATTAAATGTGGTCTTTCCTGAACAACATCAACAGCCTCAAAATGATCCTGATTTAGGAGATCTAACACAGGAACCAGGTTGTGGTGGTGATCAAAATCCAGTAGGTGGTGATGAACCAGGAGGTGGTGATGGTAGTCCAGGAGGTGGTGGTGATAGTGAGGGCAGTGGTTATGATAGTGAGGGCAGTGGTGATGATAATGAGGGCAGTGGTGATGGTAGCAGTGGTAAGGTCCAGTCTGAGGGAAGTGATTCTGAAGACCCTGAGTTTATTCCTGATGATGAGGTTAGTGAAGAGGATAGTGAGGGTATGAATGAACATGCAAGCAATAAGAAGGCAAATGCCACCAAAAGTGAAGCTTACAAGAAGGTGCAGACAGAGGAGGATGTAGATGATCCTGAGTTCATTGTTGATAAGGATAACTTAGTCATAGACTATGATGATGACATGGATGAATTTAGGGCTGCTGTGGACTTTGACATTAGTGAAGATGAGAACATACAAGAAGACCATTTAAATGAGGATGATTTGGTAGATGTTCAAGTAGATATAGATAACTTTGATAGTCTGAGTGACCCGGATGATGAAACAAAACTTCAGAGGGCTGTTAGGAGGATTAAGAGAAGCAAGAGGAAAAAGAAACCAACAGATGGTTGTCCCTTTTATGTAGGTCAACAGTTTTATGATAGGCAATCAATCAAAGATCTTGTGAAATGGTATGCAGTGGAATCTAAAAGGCAATTGTACATAATTAGGAATGATAAAAGAAGGTTCCGGGTTGTGTGCATGGGAAAGAATCCAAAGTTGAGCAGTAATGAAGGTGGTTGTGTGCATGAGGGCAGTTCTGGAAATTCACATGATACACCTTTGAATGCAAACCCAGAAGTGGTTGGGGACCATAATGCAAACACAAATAACAATGGTGGGGCCCAGCAGTCTTGTTCTTCAAAAGAGCCTGAAAAGAAGCCAAAACGTCCAAGGAAAAAGATTCCTCCTCCCACATGCTCTTGGGTTTTTGCACATCTCAAATCACTTAAAGAGCCGAGACACATGGGTGGTGAAGACTCTTATCAATGAACATGACTGCTTGCATACCAGGGATGTGGGCTTATGCAATATCTCTTTTTTGTCCAAGGAAGTGGAACCCATAATTTTGGTTAACCCTACCATTCCACTGGCTGCTCTTCAAGACCAACTCCAGAAGAAACTTCAGGTACAGATTACAATTAACCAAATTTCTAGAGCTAAGCATTTTGCAATGGAGAAGGTTCAAGGGGATTACAAAACTCAGTTTGGGTTACTTAGGGAATATGCTGAACAGTTAATGAAATCGAATCCAGGAACAACTGTTACCATAGATGTTGAACCATCTAGTTGTAAGGCCAAAAGTTCAACAAGGCAGTTTAGGAGGATTTATATTTGTTATGGTGCATTTAAGAAGGGTTTTAAGATAATTGGTAGAGACATTCTAGGGTTGGACGGATGCTTTATGAAGGGGCCCTACCCTGGCCAAATTTTAACAGCAGTGGGTGTTGATGGAAACAACGGGATTTATCCTGTTGCTTTTGCTGTGGTTGAGTCTGAAACTACAAAGACCTGGACCTGGTTTTTAGAACAACTTGCTGTAGATCTGGAGCTGCCAAGAAATGCCAACTTCACCTTCATAAGCGACAGACAAAAGGTGCCATTGTGTTATGTATAACTTGTTTAAATGTATGCCTTAGTTGTTCAAGTGTGTTATGTATAACTTGTTTAAACTGTACAGGGAATACTACCTGCTGTTAGCAAGGTCTTTCCACTGGCAGAGCATAGATACTGTATTCGGCATATACATGAAAATATGAAGGCTAATGCTAACTGGAGGGATGATAAGATAAAGGGTCTATTCTGGAATGCTGCTTCTGCAACAACAGTTCCTTGGTTTGATCATGCAATGGAAGATATCAAGATGGTAGATAAGAAGCTGCATGACTGGTTGACACAGATCCCACTGAAACATTGGACCCGGTGTCCGTTTAGTGGTAAGGCTTAAGAATGTCATATATGTTAAGCCATTTACATAATTGTTTGTGGTTGCATAATAACTGATAGGTTTCCATTAAATAGGTAGGCCAAAGTGTGACATTCTTCTAAACAACATTTGTGAAGTCTTCAATAGGCAGTTGATACATGCTAGGGATAAACCAATCATTACCAGTCTAGAGTGCATCAGGGAATACCTAATGAAGAGGAATGCTGTTGTACACAAGCTGATTGCAAAGAGCAAAGGTCCTCTAACCCCCTATGCAACTGAAGTCCTAGACAAGATCAAACAAGAAGCTGCTGAGTACACTGTTATCTTTAACTGTATCTCCAAGTATCAAGTTAATGGGCCAAGAGACAACAAAGTAGTGAACTTGGTGGAGAAAAGTTGTAGCTGCAGAAGATGGGACTTGACTGGCATCCCTTGCAAGCATGCAGTTGCTTGTATATGGAACTTGGCCCTACATGGCAATGATGATGGTGTATTGGAGAAGTGGGTTGATAAATCATACTGGATGCAGACTTGGAAGGATGTGTATTCCCATGTAATTGATCCAGTAGATGGTCAAGACTTATGGACACCTTCCACATGCCCTACTAAGCTGCTTCCACCAAAGCACCACAAGCAAATAGGCAGGCCAAAAAAGAAAAGGAAGAAATCTGCTGTGGAAATCAGTGAGTTGACTCAACAGATGGAATCCAGTGGCAAGATGTCAAGAAAGGGTGAAACTGTGGAATGCAGCATGTGTAAAAGGAGGGGCCATAACAGGAGGAGTTGCAAGGGGACTGATGTTGAATAGGCATTGCTGGTGTTCAGTAGTTTGGTAGAAACATGTCCTGGTTATGTTGGTTGAAATTGTCTTTTGAATGTTTTGGTTAGCTGGTTGTTGTACACTGTTATGTAATTTGTCCAGGAACATGTCATGTCTTTTGCTTATGGGGTTATGTTTTATGTCCAGGTTATGTCTTTCTGTTATGAATTCTGGTAAACTATGTAATATGCTGGTTATGTCTTCTGTTATGGTGCTATGTTTATTTATTATGTCCAGGTCTTGGGTAATGGTTATGTCCAGGTCTGATGCAATTGTCCAGGTGTTATGGTTATGTTTTATGTCCAAGGTTTTACCATAATGGTGATGTGTTTTGGTACATAAAGCATATTACATTGAATCGGACGCAACAATATTGCCTCGGACAATATTCATAACCATAAGGTAACACCAGTTGATTACATTGCCTCGGACAATATTCGGCAAGTGCATAACCATAACAAAAAGCATATTACAATGTATCGGACAATATTCGCCAACTGCTATTACATTAACGTCATAATATGTACATAATTTATACCACTGCTTTAACATTAAACATTTCAGTGAAAAGCAACATATGAGATGAAAAAAACCCAGCTAAACATTAACATCATCTTCAATCTCGTGTACTTCACTGCCATTCCTAAAGCTTGTTCTTGAAGTTGCCTAATTTCAGATGTCATCCTCAAAGCTTGTTCTTCATGGTCCCTAACTTGATAAGCCAAACCCGCAAAATGTCGAAATACTTCAACAGCCCTTTCACACGATGGACCCTCTGCCCAATCCACAAACCCGCATCCCCTATGTCGAGTAATGCAACAGAAAAACTTCCTTCCAGGGTTTGCAGGGGTCCACGATGTCTTCACAGTTGTTGGAGACCCACAATTGTGGCATACGACCATCGTTTGAGGGGATGGATTGTTCAATTTTGGGGAAGAAATGGGAAATTAGGGTTAGTGTTCTAAACATGTTGCAGGTGGGGTTTTATACAGAGGGGGGGGGGGGGTTTAGTTGATAAAAAGATAAAGGGAAAACAAATTAATTATAAAAGGACTAAAATACCCTTCATTAAATATACTCACCTAACTGACTTTAACTGGGTTATGAGAATTTGGACTGAAATGGCACCTTTCCAGTACGTCAGGGACTGAAATGGCGCATTTTTGAGATTTGGACGGAAATGGCCAAAGTGACCAAACCACAGGGACTGAAATGGCAGTTAACTCTTTTTTTAATATGCCAAAACAACCAATTACAAAAAAGTGACAACTAAATGGGCAATTAAACTGCATGTTGATTTTGAAAACTAAAGTAATTTGCTTTGACTTTAGAAAGTCAAACAACAACTATTCTAAAACTAGTACTGATATGTGATAAGCTGAAATGATGAAGAAAATATAAAGTGATAAATCTTACCAATTTAGCATCTCTTCCTGTGATACAGTCGAAGCAATTATAAAAGCCTGCAGCAAATAGCAATCATAGGGATTAGTTTATAGCATACTATAGATAATGAGCTCATATAACTTGCAATTGTGAATCATTAGTATTCATGAAAATAAACAAATAAATGATTAAATACTCACAGCTCTGTCAAAATCCAACATGAAGCATCTTTCAACCACTTCTTTAGTAGGCTTGCAGCCACAACGATCACGCCTTGATGTCAAATCTGAATACTTGGCGTAGGTGTAATGTAGAACCGCGGCCTCATCAAGTTTAATCTCTCTAAATACACACATCTATTTAAGTTAGTTATGGATGGTCTAGAGGCAGAAACATAGGTGAGGCGAGTAACGGGTTAAAACAAGTTGTGTAACGTATATTCAACAAATAACATAAATCTATGAACAAAATGATTCAGGATGTTGTATGCATTAATCAGTAAATGGGTCAAAATGCACCTCTAATCCTTTTATTACAAAAATTGAAAAATGGTAGAAGTTCATACTTTGGAGTTTTCATATAATTATGCCATCTATGTGCACCGTGTGGACGCAAATGTTTTTGTACACGAGCAGCAGATTTTCCATTTGCATAAGTCAAAAAGTAATTTGGATTACCACGACTTGATTCTTTGTAATTCGCAAAATATGTTTCCTTCGTAAGGTGATCAAAATTCTTTTTGAACATTGAAACCTGCAGAAAATAATACATGACTATGGATCTCATGTGTCCTTAATTTTTCATTATAACTAATATACACATATATAATAATACCTCACTAAAAGGTTCTTGTATGTCGTCTCGTTCAACACTGCTCTCCTAAACCAATAAGGGAAAATCAAATAAGGGCTAAGCAAAATTCGATCGAAAAAAAAAAAACTAAAGTACCAAAAAATGGCGCCTGGATATTAACTTACATAATTTGGAAAGACAACCGTATCAATATCTTCGGGGATGTCTGTTACAAGCTGTGTAAGAGAGTATTCACTAGTCCCGGCTGGATAGATTAACTCATCTGTGTCCAGATGAATAATCCACTCCATATGAGCTTCCTTGAAACAAATAGACAACATCAAGAATTTCATAGAGATTTTTTGTATGTATAAAGCTAAAAAAATAGAAAAAAACACAAAAAGAAATAAAAAAAGATTATACCTGTGCCATAACAATAGCCATTTCCATATTAAGTGATTGTTTGACAAATAGTTCATAGTTGCAAGGTTTGTAGAAGAAAATTGACAACCATGTCTCGTTCCATGCCCGACTGAATATTCAAAATAACAATTCATTTGCATTTTACAGGGGGACCAACAAAAAAGAGATCATTTCATTCAAATATTAGTTTACAGAAATTCATAAATAAATAAATGAAACAGAACCGACCGACCTCTTGGCTTGTTTTTCTTCAAGTTGTTTTGTTCTATGTATCAGCTTCACCTTCTGTAATAGAACAAACGTAAATTATATTGTTTGAGACACCTGAAATTAAAAAGAATATGAAGGGAAATGAGAAGCTAAGGCTCACAGGAATGGACTCAAGAACTTTTGATACGAGCGGGGATGCAGCCTTTCCTTCCACAAACAAGAAGAAGTTGGTAACACCAATAACTTTATGATAATAAATCCATGGTAATATTTGCTCTAAGCCTGCAGAAGTGCTTGAAGTAATGCATATCTGCCATTCAACAGATTACAGATAGCACTAATTAATCTTGTGGAGCTTTAACATCACTATACTAGAGCCAAATCACAACTTTCATGTACATTTACATAGCTTCAGCGCAGTGAACGATCTGAGAGTGTTTGAGATTGCCATTGCTTATTAAAACTATTTATCTGTGTATAGTTGTTTTGATACAGATGATGGATTTTGAGTATTTGGATAATATCAAACTTGTGACACCTTAGAAAATTTGGAAATTGTTTTGTTTTGTCAACAGGAGAGATATTGGATCATAAAAAATGCCCTGTCGCAAATGTCACTAATGTTTAAGCGGGGCGATGGGATTATTGCCAACAAAATACACTAATTTTTTTTAAGGGGGGCGCCACTAGCCGGATGTTACAAAACTACTTATAATTCTTGTGTTTTGTTGTAGGAAAAGCAATTCCAATGTTATATATAACAGAACTAAGCTTGTTGTCACCATAGCATCAATCATCATGCAATCATACTAAAACATATGCTTCTTAAGTTGAAAACTAATCAGCCAACTCACATAAACACTAAGCAATCCAATTTATCAAACCTCAACACTGGACACCAGGTCACCTGTCACATCATACGGGCCATACGCGATACATAATTCGTGTTTGGAAACAAACTTTTATCGTAAATTACACAACCCTAGATAGATATATTCGATCTTAAATTCTACGTAAACATCATAAATTCCATAACAACGAATGAAAACTTAAAACCAACAACACAAACAAGATACGCAAACGATCCATACCTTCGGTGTACCATCCGACTCATAATCAAACCTCCACTCTCTAAAATACGGAAACGTAACAGTCCGACTTGCTCCCAGAACATCCACACAACTCGCACGTGTGGTACCCGTCGTAGAACTATCCATACCAGGAAACTCAAACTGGTTAAAAGCCGAAACCCGGATCGCAGGATCCACAAACTCTCCATGCCATTGGAGGACCAATGCGAATGCGGCTAGAGAGAGAGGGAGGAGAGTGAGAAAGAGTAAGAGTCTGGAAGTGAAAATGTTGTGAGATGGTTGGGATAAAGAGGAAGAAGATTGACTGTGTTTGATTGGTGGGTAGGAGTAAGAGCCTGCCATTGATGATCTGGAGATGGTGAAGTGAAACCCTAAGGTTGAAGAAGCATGATGCTTTGCTTGTGTTTACTAGTGTCAGATATTATGGCTACGAGTGAGCCGTTTTATAGTTGCGGCTTGGCTGAGACTTGATAAGAATATCTAGTAGGGCCTCATATCCTTACAAACCATTTTTTCATTTTCATCCCCACCATTATCTTTACCCTTTTTAATTTCTACCTCATCACCTACCTATATTTAAATAAAGCCCTTTTTCCTTTCACTTTGGGCCCTTACATTTGTAAAAACCAATAAAACAAAGCCCTTGTACAGGGGCTTAGATGCTAAGAGCACCTAATAACAAATTTTCACAATGGGTAAGGCCTTCAAAGGGACTCGAAGGACATCCTCCAAGAGTTGCATTGGAGTTGGACCAATAACTAGTGCTATCAAAACCTGTGTGTTAAGTCAGGACGTGGTTAGAATTTAGTACGTAATACACATTGTACCAACCAATAAATAAAGTCGTAATATTAGCCAAAATAAAATCAATATGTGTTTGGTTCGTTGCATCTCGGCTCTATACATCCAAAGTAACGATGAAAGATCCGTCGTAATGAAAACCAATAATAACCCAAAAGTTTAAACATTGAATAATAGTAACAAAAATTGTAACAAATCAACATTTATTTATAATGCTTAATTAAAATAGATATCATTTATTGAAGAGAAAAGTGTCTGGATATTCTCTTAATTGATTTGCCCACCTTTAGTCCAAACTTTTTAAAATTACACTGTTGTTCTCTATGGTTTGACAAGTTGTTACTCGGATAGTCCCTACACTGGACGACTACTATGTTTTCTAGTTAAGTGTGGTAAAATAACAAAAAAAAAAAAAAAAAAAAACCCTTACTAATAAAAAGAATAGCTAAAACATGCACAAATTGTCATTTAGTCTATGTGGTTCAATCAGAATTGTCACCTTAGTCCAAATAATTTTTTTTTCTCATCTGTATTCCTGACGTTTGTAAATTTTGTCCTTTCCATCCAACCTACTCCGTCCAAATATGACAATTAACTCAAGAGTATTTTCGTCAAATTATATATATATGTGTGTGTGTGTATATATGGTCTGCTTTTGCCATTTTCATCCAAACTCTTTATTACATTTATCTTTTTAATCATTTATATAATAATAATTATTACTAGATATATAATACTAGTTTTATATATATATATATAGGGTTAGCTTCATTAGTGAACAACCACCTTTTAATCCTAGCTAGCCCTTAATTATCAATATACAAGTGTAAATCAATGGTCAAGATTTGTTCACTCAATTCATAAATACACTAGTGTTCACCCTGACTGGGGACGCATACCTCAAGATTATAGGTCAGATGATCGTGATATCGATCATAGTGTGTGACCTCCACCATACGACCCTTTTCTTTGGGTTTTTAGGTCTTTTATGTGTTAATTAGGATATCTGTGTTTAGGTTTAATTGCGTGGTTTGTTTACTGTTTAGTTTCTTTACGTTTAATTATTAAGTTTTTGTAATATTTAAATTAGGTGTGTGTAATATTATAATTAGGTTTGTGTAATTGTTTAATTTGCTTTATGTAATTTTTTTATTTAGTTTATATATATATATATATATATATATATATATATATATATATATTAGAATTAAAAAAAGGTTTATTTAAATAAAAACATCTTTACATGTTTTTTATTTAACAAACACCCCACTTTGGGGGCCCACCACCTACCACCGGACAGGTCCGCTTGAGCGGACCGCCCCATCATTGGACGACGACAACAAGACACTTCCAACGGTCTCGGACAGTTTGGGTTTGGTTTGTTGAGCGGACCAAGCCGCCAAACGGCTTGTTGTTTATGCCTTCAAACATAATTTCATAAAAGGGTTAACAACATGTCTACCCCGCCTTTTTGAAGCTTATACGTTGGCGGGAGCACGTGTTTAGAAGCCATAAAGACCTAGTCTAAGGGCCGTTCCACGAATGCCAACCCCAAAGACGACAACCTTAATCACACTATCTGACAATGATTTGACTCGTTTGTATCAAGTATCAACCCTGCAATATCAGTAAACAATCCAATTTTACTCCCTGAATCACTCACTGACGTGATTTTCCCATCAAAACTCAAAATGTCGTCCAACATAATAATAGGTACTTTCAAAACTAATGGATATTATAATGTGAATAGAAAAATATGTACGTTTCTATACATTAAGTGACTCTGGTTTGTTAGATCAAATTAAATATTCTATAAGAATTTAACGATGGCTAAAATATTGGATGAAACATCGTTAAAATATTGACCTACCCCTCATTTAACTGACCTTACCCCTCATTTAACTTTCTTTTTTAACGATTGTTAAAATATTGGATGAAATTGGCATGTTTTTGAAAATGTAGGAACGAAAATCACACAAAAAACAATATGGACTAAAGTGGCAAATTTTGTTAAATCTTAGGGACAAAAATGACATTTTACTATTTTCTTTTGTGACTTTTCATACCAACTAGTATTAAGGTCCCCCGCGTTGTGACGGGGGGCGTAAACTGTGTCAAGTAGTACCAATACTATATCACTGCTAGCGATCACCCACACACGAAAAAACAGGTAAAAACAAAATAACATAAAAGGAAACAATAACACCGAACGAAAAGCATACGTAAGATCGTTGAACCATGCACATCTGTTGCGTCGTCGTGCTAATGCGAAAAAATTAGACTCAAACGTAATACATAGAAAAGAATAACTAAGTAAATCTAGGACCCTCGCTCGTTGAGACGAACTTGCCAAACAGGGAAATAAAGACGTATTGCAACAGGCTTGTCAAATGGAAATAAAATAGACAAAAAAACATTGAACCCACACGCACGTCGCAGCCTATTCACTCACAAAATGTAAAACGAAACGTATATCGAAAAATTTGAAAAATATTAAAAGTATGGGGGATTAAAGTTGTAAACAAAAAAGTATTATGGGTTAACTTGAAAAAATTGAAAAACTTTGGGTAAAAGTAAAAAAAAAAATATATGAGGTTAAAATGCAAAAAGATAAAAACCTTTAATTAAAAGTTAAAAAGGCCAATTTTTTTTTTTTTTTTTTTTTTTTTTGAAACACTCCCTATGCTTAGAGTACAATTACATAAAACTACCACATGTTACTAATTTATAGTATGAAAATTAATGATTTGAAAATAAAGAATTGGTTTAGACCGCAAATCTAAACAATATAACCGCCAAACTGGCACATCCGGCTAACCCACCAACCTTGTCGGCTTGATTGCCATTTTCTAAAAATTGTAGTTAGTGGTTCGGCCCATAACTTTCTTCAAAACCGGCTGAACCGGACACAAACGCGCCTACTTAAGACCATGGGGTATGGTGAGGCTTGGGTTGGGGCTTGGGTTGGGCATTTGGTGACACGTGGATCTTAAATATTAAAAACCCAAAGCCAAGTTTTTTAGCGGTATGGTGGGGCTTGGGTTGGGCGTGGCTGGGCGGCGTGGCCTAGCCACATCAACATTTTTTTTATATATATTTTTATGGAATAATGGAATTTAATAATCCAAACTTTCACCCATTGGCCGCCAACGGACCCAACTTCAAAAATAACCGGTGGTGGTCCCAACTTTTCGTATATTGTAAACCAATGGACTTTTACTAAAAAAAACATTAATTTCTTTTTGTCTCCTTATCCTTTTCGGCAACTTTTTCGTAAAATGTAAACCAATGGACCTTTATTAAACCGAAAAGGATAAGGAGACAAAAAGAAATTAAGGTTTTTTTTAGTAAAAGTCCATTGGTTTACAATATACGAAAAGTTGGGACCACCACCGGTTATTTTTTAAGTTGGGTCCGTTGGCGGCCAATGGGTGAAAGTTTGGATTATTAAATTCCATTATTCCTATTTTTATTTATAACTAAATAAACATACATATTTTTTTTTAAATACATAAACATACATAATAATTATCAAAATAAAAAACAGTCATTCTTCGTCGTCTTCGTCGGTTTCGAACCCAGGAATCGTTGAAACATGTTCCACCAAATCAGCTCGAAGGTTCTGATGTATATCCCTTGACTTTATTAAAAATTCATTTGCCGCTTTATCTTCGTCTGTTACGTTACCTTGTTGGGGGTCATCGTCATCGTAGTAGGTAACCACCGCTCTACCTTCATCCTCCAAAATCATGTTGTGAAGAATGATACATGTGTACATCACGTTTCCAATCTGATCCTTGTCCCATAGTCGACAAGGCATTGCCAATATTCGCCATCTTTTCTTCAAAACACCGAATGCTCGCTCGACGTCTTTACGTGCAGCCATCTGGACCCTGTTAAACTTTAAGCATGATGGCTGGCACCCCGTGAAATCCACTAGTGTGAGCACCTTGCCATTGGGTAGGACAAAGTTCCCAAGGCCATTTCATACAATCTAAACTACCTAGCATCCCGGGTAGCCCATGATAATCTGCGTGATGTTCCAATATTTGTTGCATGTCACTGAAGGAGGGCTTTCTCAAATATCTTTTCCTATAAAGTTCTAGAATGCACGAACAAAAGTTGTGAAGAGTTTCTCTAGCTACACGTGCAGACATTTTTAAATAGTCATCCATAATGTCCGAACTATTGCCGTACGCTAACTGCCTAAGTGCGGACGTGACCTTTTGCCACGTACTAAATCCTAATTGCCCGGTGACATCGGGTTTTTGTTGGAAACAAACATATTTCTCCTCAAGATCTCTAGATATTCTTAAAAATAAGTTTATACTCATACGAAAACGACGCCTAAACATTTTTTCATCATACTTAGGTTCCGCTGAGAAGTAATCGCTTACCAACAAATCGTTAGCGGTGTGCCGTTCACGAGCGATGTACCTTCTCCTCCGTTTAGGTTGTTGAGTCTCTTCCTCATCGTCTTCGTCTTCCACGATAGCTTTCACCACCGCCGCGATCGTTTGTAGAAATATTTCCGCACCATCGTCAGACGATGATGACGATTCACTATAACTTGAAGAACTCATGGCAATAATGTGTTTTATGTTTTGATATTGTGTGAAAAAAATGTTAATGTGGTAAGTATTTATAAAGGAAATTTTTTTTTTTTTTTTTTTTTTAAAAGTAGCCCCCAACGGCTACTTTTAATGGGCCAATCACAATCCGCCAACTCACCTTGCTCCCCCGCCCCACGCCCGGCTTGAAAGCCAAGCCCCAAGGGGCCACGCCCCAACCCAAGCCCACCCGGGGTGGTGCCTTGGGCGTTTTACCCCAACCCACGCCCAAACCCCCGCCCCATACCCCACGGCCTAAAATAAACACAATGTACAACTTTCATTCCAACTGCACAATGTTTGATCTTTGTTTTTATACAGAGATTTCTAGCACTCTAACTGCATGCATATTCAATCATTCAAACTAGTTACATTATGTCTGCAGGAGTTACTACACCAGCAATCTGATCTTCATCAGACCCACAAAAATAGTAACCCACCAGCCACTAAATCTTCGGCTATTAGCTGCAAGAAAACAAAACAAAAAAAAAACACTTGATTACCTGTTTCTATGTGTAAAATGAGCTTATCATACAAAATTATGATCATGGATACTGTTAAAAAGCAAACAAAATATTAACATATCATCTTTAACCCATCTTTGTTCATTCTATACCTACGATGACTCGACCTTTGGTCACACTTGAGCTGGAAAAAAAAGTGTGGCGAAAGGCGTATGGTCACACTTTTTATATGTGGCCGTAAGCCATTTTTGACGTAGTGTTTACTTCTTAGATCAAGCAAACATAACCAGTAGTCTCGCGTACTCATTTCTCGGGACCTACAAAAACTGTTAAATTACCATAAATGACTTTAATTTTGGGTCCTAACCTATATAGTTAAAGGCAGGCACCCAAGCTAAACAAGCCAAAACCGTCTAAACCAGCTGAAAACAAATCTAAAACGGCTAAAATTGGCCTGCACTGGACGTGAGCCTTTTAAGTGTCTTACGCCTAGCTGACAGGCTCACCCTTTGCGTCTTGAGCCTTCAACTACCTAGGTCAATTCCCATCAAATCAGGAACCGAAAACAAGATTTATTAAGGGGCTGGAAGCGTAAAATGGGACATATGGCTCTCATATGCAAATCAAGCTCTAAAGAATCAGGTGTGTTTGGGAGTGCATACTAAAACTGTTTTTTTTTCTTTTTTCAGAAACAAAGCAATAAACACACTCAAAACAGTCTGTTCTCATATCAGAACTATAAGATATGGCATAATTTCCTCTACATAAAACTCTTCTCTTTAAAGGTTATCATCACTAACTCACCAAAATCTAACAAAACATAAAATTTAGCTTCTGATGTTACACACAATTATAGGAAGTACATGTAGATTGTTTTTGACTCCATTCATATCAGAAAGACCAAATCCATGCATAAAGATCATAAAGTTTTGGATTATTGATTCTAGAAAAACCAGAACACCGAATATGTCTAAACGAACAAAACATATCGAATGATCCGCAAAGCTTGAATATAACTTCTACTTTGGCTCATTGCAAATGAATTCTCACTTAAAGTTTGAGATTTCCATAAATTAATATCACAGTTAAAACAATAGCATAAAGAAAGATTAAGAATTGTAGAACATAATTTCCCTATGAGAAGTAAGAACAATTCACACAAGGGGAAATCAAGATTTTGTAAGAACAAATGAGATAAACAAAATCTACAACATAAACTTTTGATTGTACAGATAAGATTTTGGCCAAGAAGCATATATAACATAAAAAGATTTAAACTTTGATATAAAGATAAGATTTTGTGAACATAATCAAGAGCACAAATTATGATTATTTCCCAGAAAAGATGAGGATTTAAAACAGCCCATGATTAAAAATAAAAATAAACAAAATAAACCCAGGATTTAACATAAATGTCGTCTTATAAACAGATTTCATGAATTTTGACAAACTGGAACATAAAAAGCTTCAAACTTTGATACATAGGATAAGTATTTGATGCATATAATCAATAACCAAATTATGATTATATCCCATAAAAATTCAAGATTTAAAACAGCCCATGATTAAAAAACAAATAAAAACCAAGATTCAACACAAATTGTTGTTTAATTACAAAATTCATAAACTTTACCCAAATAGAACACAAAAAGATCCAAACTTTAATACAAAAACAACAGTGTGACAACCAAAAAGACAATCTTACTCTTGACCATCATTGACCACCACTCCCATATGACCCAAGAAGAACCCCATTTAAAAGAAAAAAAATCTAAGATCTTACACAATTGTTGTTTTATAAACAGCATTCATAAATTTTGACAAAGTAGAACACCAAAAGATTCAAACTTTGATATAGAAAAAAAATTTATGAACATATATAACCAAGAACAGCCCCATGTAAAAGAAAAAGAAAATTCCAAGATACAACAAAAATTGATGTTTGATAAACAAAATTCACAAATCTAACCCAACTACAACACAAAAGGATTCAATGTTTAATACAAAAACACAACATTTCCACAACCAAAAAGACAACATTTCCAAGAAAAGGTTGCCAAGATTTAACACAAATTGTTGTTTTATAAACAAAATTCACAAATCTAACCCAACTACAACACAAAAACATTCAATCTTTAATACAAAAAGAACCAACAAGACAATTAATCTTACCCTTGACCATCACTACCTCCTTGCCCACCACTCCCACCACTCCCATAATCCTCCCCGGTCTGCCACACCGACTGCCACGCCTGCGAAGGCGGCCCATACATTCCCGTAGGATCCACCGCAGGCCTCCCCATCGTCACCCCAGCCGGCGGATAATAATACGGCACCCCACCCCCCACCCCTACACCCACCCCAGACCCAACCACCCCACCCCCAACCCCACTCACCACATCCTCCTTAACCTCATCTCTAGGCACAATATCAACAAGAAAATCAAAAATATCTGTCCGTGTAATAGCCGCTGCAATGTCGTTTTTCTGCAACGTACGTCGTTTGTTTTCTTCTGCATGGAGCCATGAACGTATGGTAAGTTCTAAAATGAAGAGTTCGCATGCTTTTGCGAATAATATTGGAGCTTCTGCGGAGATCATGCGGACGTCTTCGTCGGCTTTCATGATCTTTTTGATCCGGGCTAATGGGAGCTGGTGGTTCTTGAAGTCGTTGACTTGTTCGATCTCTTGACGTTGGTAGTTCCAGAACATTTGGAGTTGTTGGTGTTGTTGTTGGAGGAGGTGTTGGTAGGGGGGTTGGGGTGGGAATGGGGTAGGGTGGGGTGGGGTGGTGGAGGGGGGTGGGTGGTGGTTAGTGGTGGTGGTGGTGGTGGTGTTGTTGTTTAGGTTTTCCATTGGGGTGGTGATTTTGTTTTTGTTTTTGTTTTTGTTATTGTTATTCTGTTGATCATGTGGAAATGAAAAGGGGTGGTTTGGAAATGGAAGGGGAGGATAAGGTGGGGGTGTGGTGATTGAGATGTTGCTATTGGATGGGATGGTGTTGAGGTTGATTGGCTTATCCTGGGTACCCTAGGAAGGGTATTATTGTAATTTATCATTTATTATGTTCAAAGTAAAGTGGTCCTTGTAAGAGTATTTTGATGGAATTTCTTGTTCTCGTTCGTGTAACTTAACTAAATTTCCGTTTTAACTATAAAATTTTTCTATTTGTAATAACCCCTGATGTTTGATTTCCAATATACATTTTTAATTAATTAAATAATGCATTCTTCTATCCATAACCACATTAAATACACGATTGAGGATGAATGTAAACCCCTCAAATATGAAGGTTTACCTTAGTTTTCCATATAGTTTAGGGTACGAGGATAAGGACTTCAATATGGTCATGAAAATATGTAAAATCTATTTTTTTTTAATAACTGGTTATGGAGACTCTATTTTGAGTGCTTTAAGAGGTCAGTGATACTGTTTTTTTTTTTTCCTCTTAATATTAAGATTTGGTTTGGGTAATTAATATGGATATAAATAGTTTCATGATTTGGGATGTTTATGAGGTATGCCTTCCGCGATGAGGTGTGGTCACCGCGTGTCTATCGAGGAACGGACATGGAATGACTTATTCAGGGGCTCGTTAGCATTGAACAACCATCTAAGAAAGCCATACTCAACTTGGGATAGAGCTCGAACATATTTTTTTTTTGAACGGCAAGGTGTCACAATTTTTTTGGGTGCGAGACACCCCACCCCCGCATTGGGGAGCCCGCGCCCCTCTCCGGCCAGACGTGGGTGTCTTAACCGTGCCCCAGCTGGCTTCAGAGAGTGACCGGCGTCCAAAAGAAAAACCCCACAGGTGCCTCGCCACATCGAATTACGAGCCAGCGCGGCTAGGCTCGAGATTTCTCAATAAAGCTAAAATTCGAGCTTGAGCCCGATTCGTTTATAACTCGAGTTACTAAGTTTAAAAAGATAATACTAAAACCCCTAAACTAACTTCAAACAAACACAATTTCGTGAACCCTGGAGAAATCAAAGAATAAACTGAAGCATTTTAGGGGTTAAGGTTTAGGGAGGGTTTCGTCATTTTCTATTGGGCCCATATGTAATAACCATAAATTTAAAATCATTATTTTTAATAAAAGAATAATAATAATTTATAATACACTAAACATTTATCTTATGATCCATCCTTCTGTATATCAACCAAAACTATTATTATTATTTATAAATTATCCAATAGGAAACCCTAATTAAAACACCTAAGTGATTCTGCACAAACCCTAAAATTTTCAGAACAATCAGAATCTGGATCAGGGCCCCTAAAACTCAGGGGGGGTATTTCCTACTTGACAATTATCTTAATTGTGTGTTGTCAGATTCGAATTTTAAAATTTCGTTGACTCAGCAGGCCTAGTCCCACACGTGGCAACCCTATGCACAAAAATAGGTTTTACGCGGGCCGCGTAAGGATTAACCTAGGGTTTACGCGGGCCGTGAGAACATCAAAATTCACCTATAAATACAGGACATTGGCACTTGAATTCTGGCACAAAAACGACGTAAAAATTCACAAAATACACCGAGTTATGCTCTGTTTACCACAATCAACACACACGGATCACTAATCGACGTTGCAATCAGGGTATTAACTCGATCGCTGCTACGATTCAATGTCCGATTGATTGAAATCAATCCAATGGATGTTTAAGTGCCGCTCAAATTTGAGTTATGCTTTGTCATTAGTCGTTATTCCGATGGATGTTGAGTAATTTCACTTTGTCATTAATTGTGATTCCGATGGATGTTTAAGTGTTTACACTTTGTCATTCGTTGTGAATCCGATGGATGTTTAAGTAATTTCGCTTTGTCATTAGTTGTGAATCCGATGGATGTTTAAGTATCGCACTTTGTCATTCGTTGTGAGGATTTTCATCTCGTGAATTATCGTAAATGCTGTATTAAGTTACTAACCTAGTTTGTGTGCATGTTATTTAAATTAGGTTAAAAGACTAATCAGTAGTCTAAACTCTGCCCGTATAAATCTAATATTATCACAAGGTAGCATCACTTTGGAATTTTTAAGGTACGGATCCTTACCCCACTCCTTATTGCTTCATATTCAAATTGTTATAAACCCATTAAATTTATATATCTTTTAAAACTCCTCACGTCTTTGATTATCGATTCATTTGACAGTCCGTTGAATTCCTATTCTAATCATAACTTTGGATTTAGCTTTCATGTCATGCGATAGTATTATGTTAGTTGTACTCATTATCGCATGTTCCAATATATGTTACGTTTTGTTATGAAAAATATTTTGATAAGTTATGTAAATAAGACCATTTGTACTCTGATACCATGAGTGTCGCTTCTCGTGGAGTGTCCCACGAGCATGTTGTTGCGGCATCGACATCATGTGCTCCATCCGTGACGGAGAGATCAGTTCACGGCGTCTCTTAAGTACAAGTGTGATACATATGGCTATTAGGAGGCGTATGGATCGATCCTAGGATTTAAGTTAAGGAGATGGATAGCGGGTATGCCAACTCGCCATCTCGTGTGATAATTATGCAGGAGTAGCTACCTGTGTATTGTCACGTTTTAAGTTTGGCTCATGGGTACATCCGTATGATATGATTATGAAATTACGTTACTTGTATCGTATCATTTTCGCATAAAGTTTCCTCCGGATAACATTTCATATAAAGCATTACTTGTTATTTGAGCCTATTATTCCGTACTGAGCATTTGGCTCATTCCGTAAATTTGTTTGTATATACAGGTCCGCAGGTTACTTCGGGCGGGGAAAAGAGAAAAGAGTAAAGCCTAGGAATAAAATTGAAGATGTTAGTTAATCAAGTCGAATGTCTCCGTTTGTATATTAACCTTAAGTTTAGTTGTCGTGTGGTTGTATCCTTATTAAATAAATAAATGGAATTATGACTTTTGTTTATGATATCACTGTTATTGTGACACGTCAGCCCATTCCGAGTTGGGGTGTTACACCATAAGTGATGAAAATGACATGGATCTTGTTGATATCTTAAAGTGTAAAGTAATTGTCAATTTCTAAATATCCAACTTGAATGGTTTTCGTAATTCCTACACCATACCATTATCTGTTCCCACTATTTGAAAATAATTCCCTCCATTCATTTTAAATATAATATAAAATGTAAATACAATCTATACCTTTATTATTTTAAAAAATACATTTACAATTGTATATTTTCTTTGAAAATTTTAATTTTTAATAGTGACTATACATTATTTAATGCTTAATTTGTTATGCACAGGTAAATATTGATTTATTTTTTTTTTCAATGTGAATAAAAAAAATGTATTCATTTGAAGTTTAAAAGATCAACCATACAGTCGTTTTTTAGTAAGAAGTTAGCTTTGTAATAGATGAATATGAGATTTTGTTAAACAAATCGAAAAGTGATAGAAGAATTCACTGAAAAATGGAGTAAATTTGAAATTTTTAATCTTTGGCTACTGTCATACTACTTGGGTACTGAAGTCGATCAAAGTGAACATTCATGGGACAACACTGAAACAATCTGCTTATGTAATAAAGGTGTTAAGAGATTGTAGGTATAATGACATAATGCAATATTCAAGTAAGTATCCGATGGAGCCTAGGTTAAATTTAACAAAAGAAGGTACACGATCGGATCTTAATTATTCGGTTGGTTTGGTAAGTCAATTTATGGCACCCCTAGGCCCTAAGGAGGATCATTTACAAACAATCAAATACATTTGGGGGTGGGGTGGGGTTAGGTTTTTTGGGGTTTTTTATGCGGGGGGTGGGGTGGGTGTTTAGGTTTAGGTTATTGTACACTTATCACTCTATAAAGTTTTCTTACACTTCTTACAATTAGAGGCCTTTGTAGAATAACTTAACCCTATGTTATAATAGTTTGACTTTATTAGTTTACTTCATATTTTGTTTACCATCTTTTGCCGTACACCACCATTCACAAACTTACACATCGTTCAAAACCATGTGTCTTTCTTGGGTACCCCATACAACATCGCTGGTATAAATGCCTTGACCTCCTCACCAAACAAATTATCTATTGTCGACATGTTGAATTAATGAGACTATTTTTCTTCTCTCTCTACATTGCCACACAAACTCACAAGCAGAATCTATTTGGCTCTTGGACGTTGAGCAAATGAGTAAAAACCTTGAGAACAATGCAGTTGATAAAATACTCGAAATCGATCAACCGAATGCTCAATGTGCATCGATCAGCAAAGAAACTCAAAATGTCGGACCCGAACCATTCCCATAGGATTCAACTGAGATATGTGGAATTTATAATAGCCAAGAATGTCAAGAACAAATCTTGTTACTGGCAACCGGAATTTACCATCAGTAAAATAATCCCAAAATAGGGTGATGTAACCGGCCGGAGCTTGTGCCGCCGTTTGCCCGTCTTCCGAGTATATCGTACCCCAACTCTTTGGAAACTTAAAGTTTTTAACGAGACCATCAAAGGTCTCTTTCGACCATTTTAACGGAGGTAAAGAAAAAGACATCTCGTCTGCGGAATCTTTTGGGTGATCGCTGGTAGACATAAGGGGTACAAGGCACAGTTGCACTTTCCTTTTAAAGAAAACATAAATCAGTGAAGGGTTTGAAGATAAGTGATGAGAAAAGAAGTCACTCAAAGGTTTATATACTCATCGCCATTAATGCCCTCGAAAACCGTAAGCCCCTTTTTCAAGAAAAACACGGTTATCGAGGCCGTAAGGGCGAGTGGGGAAACAAAAGGGACTTCACGCGCGCGTAGAAACCATGTTTGACGATGCCCAATTAATGTCTGACGACTGACATGGGTGACAACCTGTCACCTAACCATCACATATCAATATCACCACAGTACCTGCTTTTTTACCAACTAGACTGACATAAATCAAGCTTTTTCAAAATTTGAAATCATGAAAACTTCAGCTTGAAGTAACAAGAAATATCTTCTCCAAAGACGTTTCTTTATATCCTACACCGAGCAACTTCTTTACATATCAAAAGCACAGAGTACACTTCATTTTTATAGTCCAGTGCTCCACCTACTTTCCATTGGCGTGTAGGAGCAACAATGGACTGGGGGAACTTGAAGGGGTATGGTCCCAAAAACCTTGCGCAAGCGCATAGGACCATACCATAACCTCATTCCAAAATCATCTTAAACAAGACCTTGCGCGGCTGCGCAACGGTTTTTAAACAAGATTGGGAAAGATTAGTCTTCGAGGACCATGCACCAAAAAAAGGAAAGACAAATATACAATTAACACCCTTGCGCAGGCTCGCGCAAGGGTACAGTTACGTTTGAAGATAAAGTCCTAAACATTTCCGCGCACATGAAAGCAGAACTTGAACAAAAGGAATCTTTTCTGTTGTAACAGAATGGACACGTGGCAACGGTACAATGGTTTACAGCTGTAGATCTTCTAGAAGGCTGAGTGCTCATCGTGCATGGCTTCATTCGGTTACAACCGAATGTGACGTGGAAACATCTGAGACACTCATCTAAAATCACGATGATGAAGACAAATCTACATAGAACCACTTTCCACGTGGCATCTCCCCAGCCGATGATCAGAGCCTCGATCTGTGCATGGATGTGTAATTAACTATTAACGGAAAAGAAATAACTGTTAACAAAAAAGCAATTTCCGTCACTACCTCCGTCACCTTTTTTGGCGCCAAAACCATGGTTATAAATATGGGAATTCAGGTATGATCTCACAAGCTACTTTCACATACTTTCACACTTAATACATCTTTTTCTTTCGAGATCACTATACTTATTCATGCCGGAGGGTGGTCACGGAGAGAACCCCCATTCTCCCCATGGCGAGTCAAATGACTTTTGGTTTTGCAGTGTTCTCTGGTGATGTAGCCCTCAACCAGCAATCGACGAGAAGATTAACCTTTTTATGCAGAAACTATACCCCAGATCTGATTGATTCCGGTCAATTCTGATCCGCTGTTTCTTCAGGGTGGGTGTTTAGGTTTTGGGTGGTAGTGTGGTGGGTTTAGGTTTTCGGTTATTGGACACTTGTCATTCTATAAAGCTTTCTTACACTTCTTACAATTGGGGGCCTTTGTAGAATAACTTAACCCTATGTTATAATAGTTTGACTTTATTAGTTTACTTCATAATTTGTTTACCCTCTTTTGCCCTACACCACCATTCACAAATTTGCATATCGTTAAAAAACATGTGTCTTTCTTGGGTACCCCATACAACATCGCGAGTATAAATGCCTTGACCTCCTCCCCAAACAAATTATCTATTGTCGACATGCTGAATTAATGAGACTATTTTTCTTCTCTCTCTACATTGCCACCCAAACTCACATAAGACTTCCTCATGCCCTCCATTAACCATCTCTTATGGCCTCATATCCATAACCCTAATGAGCCCACTGCCACATAAAAACCCACATCGGCCCAATTCTTACCGACTCATCCTCACCCCCCCCCCCCCCACATCAATCCAATATCCTTCACACCCATACACCAAAATCAACCTCCCTCCATTCTAACCTATTCTTTCCAACCTAAGACCAATCCCCCACAATCCACTACTACTACCTCATCTTTTCCCATACCTGCTCTAGTTCGCACAGTATGGCGCTCAACCAATAGAGTTTCAAGTTGGAGACAAAGTGCTATTAAAAGTATCTCCTTGGAAAGGAGTACTTCGATTTGGAAAGAAAGGAAAGCTAAGTCCGATATTTGTTGACCATTTGAGGTTATTAAAAGAATGGGATCAGTAGCTTATCAGCTAAAGTTGCTAGAAGAAATGGCGGGTATACATGATTTATTTCATGTATGCAACTTAAGGAAATGCCTAGCTGATGAAACTCTAGTGGTACGTAAAAGAGATTACTGGTCTAGAATATTCTTAGGAGATATCTCATAAAAATAGTTTATCTTGTTTCTTTTTTTATCTCCTAGGTTGTTATAGTTTCCTTTTGTTTTTCTTTATATTTTGGTCCTCTGTATCTCGTTGAATCAATCAATACAGATGCAATACAGAAACTTTTCTTGATATCATAGTTTTTCATGGTATTAGAGCGGGATCTAAACCACCGCTCATAAACTCGACATGGCCGGAGAAGAAACTAAGCAAACCGGCGTCAGTGGCAAAAATGATGTCATTGACGTTAACTCACCATACTACATACATCCCTCCGATTTACCCAAACAAATGCACGTAAACGAGCCTTTAACCGACGGTAATTACAGTGACTGGGCCAAAGAGATGGCTAATTTTCTGTATGCAAAGAACAAGATGGGTTTCGTGGACGGGTCGATTCCTAAACCCGGAAAAACTGCAGCAAACTATATGTAGTGGATGCGTTGTGACGCCATGATTATCGGGTGGCTCACGACGGCGATGAATAAAGACATCAGGGCAAGCGTGAAATACGCAAACGCCTCCTCTGAAATCTGGAACGATTTGAAAGAAAGATTCGGAAAAGAGAGTGCCCCTCGGGCCTACGAACTGAAGCAAACTTTATCGGCTGCACATCAAGATGGCTCATCGGTTTCCGCCTATTACACAAAACTCCGTGGTATTTGGGATGAGATAGAATCTGTTCTACCGGTACCACAATGCACCTATGGAAACTGTACTTGCGATATCGGCAAAAGGTTGTCCGATTTCAAAGAAAAGGAGCGTTTATACGAGTTTTTAATGGGACTCGATGGGGACCTCTCCACCATACGGACTCACGTCCTATCCATCAAACCGACACCCACCCTCGGAGAGGCCTACCGTCTAGCTTCTGAAGAAGAGCAGCAGAGACAAATTACTATGACCAAAAGAGCTCAGGTGGAACCGGCCGCTTTTAAAACCCAAGGACGAAACTACCAGCGGAATAGTAAATGGCCTCCAAGGGAACCCAAACGGAACATGGCGGAAGAAACCGATCATTGCAGCCATTGTGGGAGGGATGGACACAAGCGAGAAGGGTGTTTCAAGCTAGTTGGCTATCCGGAGTGGTGGCCCGGGAAGGGAAAAGTCGAGAAGGTTAAACCAAAGGCTACCCACATCGAGTCTGAACTCGGTTTGGCCGGCCTAACCGATGCCCAGTACCAAGCACTCATGAAGCATTTTAGCAACAACGGAGCCCCCAAGGTGAACCGACTCGTAAGGCAAACATGGTTGGTAAGCTAAAAAAAATTATTGATTGGATCGTTGATTCAGGTTCAACCGAACACATCGTTCACGAACTTGAGTCTCTTGAAACAAGCACCCGAACTACACGGGAGACACCCGTCATGATACCAAACGGTGACAACATACCAGTTGTTGCAAAAGGGGACTGCACCCTTGTCGGTGGAAACAAAATTAATGAAGTTTTATGTGTTCCTAATTTCAATTGCAACTTACTCTCTGTCAGTAGGCTGTCAAAAGAATTACAATGTGTAGTAAGTTTCTTCCCGGATTTTTTTGTGATGCAGGCCTTACACTCGAAGAAGTTGATTGGCACGGGTGAATGCGTTCGAGGTCTTTATCGGATGGGTGTGGCAGCTCAAGAAAGGAAGGCTTTGGCTACTAAAGTTGATGCAAAAGTTTGGCATTCGAGGCTAGGTCACGCTTCCGATTCCAAGTTATCAAACATTAATTTTTTTAAGGATGTTTCTTTTAATTTTAAAGACGATGTGTGTGATTCTTGTGCTAAAGCTAAACACAAGCGAACCCCTTTTCCTAAAAGCTTCATTAAGACAAATGAGTGTTTTGACTTAGTTCATTGTGATATTTGGGGAAAATACCGTAAGCTGTCAACCACTCATGCCAGTTTTTTTCTTACAATTGTCGATGATTTTAGTAGGGCGGTTTGGGTTTTCCTTATCAAACATAAAAGCGAAGCAAGTGATTGCTTAATAAATTTTCAAAACATGGTTAAAACCCAATTTTCGAAACCAATCAAACGAGTTAGGAGTGACAACGGAGGCGAGTTCACTTCTAATCGCATGAAGGAGTTTTATGCTCGTGAAGGTATCCTTCATGAGACCTCTTGTCCACACACGCCCCAACAAAACGGGGTGGTCGAAAGAAAACATCGACACCTCCTCGAAACCACTCGGGCCCTTATGTTGCATGCACACATCCCGAAGCGTTTTTGGGGGGAATGTATAGAAGCCGCCACCTACATAATCAATCGCCTCCCGTCCAAAGTTATCAAATACCAAACCCCGTATGAAATTATTTTTGGTCAAAAGCCGGAATACGAACATATGAAAACCTTGGGTTGTTTAGCTTATTACAGAAGTGTGGAAACAGGAGGTGATAAATTGGAGTTCAGGGGGAGACCGGGGATTTTCATGGGATATCCTCAGGGAACGAAAGGTTTTAAAATCCTTGACATTGAACACGGGAAAATGGCGATCTCCCGTGATGTTAGATTTGTTGAAACCATCTTCCCGTTTGATCAAATCAAGCCGAAATATAAAACAGTTGACCCGTTCGAAGCGCCAAATTGGGAAGACGATGACTTGGTCGAAAAGATGGAGACCGGAAATGATAAAGACTCGGTTCAATCAGAAGCCGAGCTTACTCATGATGAAGATGATGATTGGGAAAATGATGGTTTACATGATACTCCAACAGTGGAAAATGATTTGTATGGTTCACCATCTGCTCAAATTCCAACCAATCTGGGTATTTCCGAAGACGAAGCGGAAATAGAAATTGAGGCAGAGGTTGAAGCTCCACCGGTTCCAAGAGCCAAAAGAAATAAAAATCCACCATCGAGACTACAAGATTATGAAGTCACATTGCCGCCCTCCGTCGACCACGCAAGACCCGTGCCCGATCAACCTTCTTCATCCACGGTACACCCTCTCTCGAACTATGTCTCTTATGATAAATTTTCAGCTTCTCACAAAGTTTTTTTAGCGGCCATTACGTCTAGTAATGAGCCAAAAAATTTCAAAGAAGCCATGCAGAGTAAAGAATGGAGACTTGCCATGCAACGTGAAATTAAAGCACTCGAAGAAAACGAAACGTGGACACTGGAGGATTTGCCAGAAGGGAAACATGCCATTGATTCTAAGTGGGTGTACAAGATCAAGTATAAACCGAATGGAGAGATCGAAAGATACAAAGCCCGACTTGTTGCGAGAGGCTTCACGCAAATTGAAGGAATCGACTATCATGAGACTTTTGCTCCGGTTGCGAAACTGGTGACAATTCGAACTCTCATCACCGTTGCGGTCAAAAGAAATTGGTTGTTGCACCAACTCGACGTTGATAATGCGTTTCTTCATGGTGATTTAAAGGAAGAAGTTTACATGAGAATTCCGCAAGGCTTTTCTAACGAAGAAAATAGTAAAGTTTGTCGTCTCCGAAAGTCTCTATACGGTTTGAAGCAGGCCTCCCGTACGTGGTACTAAAAATTCACGGTTTCCTTGTTAGAAATCGGATACAAACAATCCCACGCGAATCACTCGCTTTTCACCTACAACAAAGAAGGTAAGTTCGTTGCAATCTTGATTTACGTCGACGATGTGGTTATCACCGGCAATTACGAGGAAATGATAAAGAGAACCAAGGACCACTTGAATGTTAATTTTAGCATTAAAGATCTTGGCAATCTAAAGTATTTCTTGGGTATTGAAGTGGCGCGAACGGACGATGGGGTGGTTCTGAGTCAACATAAATACTCCATGGACATTTTGTCCGATTGTGGGCAGCTTGGATGTCGCCCTAGTGCTTTTCCTATGGAGCAAAATTTAAAACTTGATCATTGCCCAGAGAGTCATAAAACCGATGCTTCCCTTTATCGACGACTTATCGGTCGATTATTATACCTTCAAGCCACGCGCCCCGATATTGCCTATTCGGTAAACATCCTTAGTCAATTTGTCTCTGACCCGAGAACAGATCACATGGATGCCGTCCTACGCATCCTTCGTTATTTGAAAAGCACTCTTGGACAGGGCATATTCATACCCAAAGATGGAGGTTTTAATCTTGTTGGTTATTGTGATGCCGATTGGTTGGGATGTCCCTATACGAGACGTTCAAGGACCGGTTACTTGTTACTCTTGGGTGGTGCTCTCGTGTCTTGGAAAACAAAGAAACAGTCCGTTGTTTCGTGGTCGTCAGCAGAAGCAGAATATAGAGCAATGGCTACAACGGTTAGTGAGGTTCTTTGGATACGTTGGCTTCTTAAATACCTCACCGTAAATTTGGAGGGTGCTACCCCTCTATACTGCGACAATGAAGCTGCCCGACATATTGCCAACAATCCCGTTTTTCATGAACGGACTAAACACGTTGAAATGGACTGTTACTTCGTTCGCGAAAGGGTCGAGTCTCACGATATTTTACCGCTGCGTGTGTCGAGTAAACAACAAATTGCAGACCTTTTAACTAAACCATTGGGTGCACAATCACTTCGTGACTTACTTGGCAAGCTGGGTGTTCGAGATCTTCACGCTCCAGCTTGAGGGGGAGTAAAAGAGATTATTGGTCTAGAATATTCTTAGGAGATATCTCATAAAAGTAGTTTATCTTGTTTCTTTTTTTTATCTCCTAGGTTGTTATAGTTTCCTTTTGTTTTTCTTTATATTTTGGTCCTCTGTATCTCGTTGAATCAATCAATACAGATGCAATACAGAAACTTTTCTTGATATCATAGTTTTTCAGTACGTCTTCAAGATATAGAGGTAAATGAGAAACTGAAAATTGTTGAAAAGCCTCTACAAATTGAAGACAGGAATTTAAAAGAACCTCAAGCGTAAAAAAATGATTATGGTTAAAGTGAAATGGGATTCGAAAAGAGAACCATAATACACATATGAATTAGAATCAGAAATGAAACGAAAATACCCATACTTATTTCAGTGAATCTCGAGGACGAGATCTTAAATAAGGTGGGGAGAATGTATCAACTCCTAAAAGACCCTAGGAAGAACCATGATCGAAACCCCGAACATGCACGACAAGACCCAGCTCGATAAACGAAGAAAACACGTTCATGACACTCAGGAGCGTCGTAGGGGACAACCCTGATTCTCTCGCGACGCGCGGGAGGGTTCCAAGACACGTGACACCAATGTGTGACAAGTGGCAAGCCTATACGCGTGACGGAGCTGACCTAGCCCTAGCTGGCAGCTCCCGCGCCACGCGGGGCTGACCCTGTGATCTCCTGCAATGTGCAGGGGAGTCCCCCTGGGATATATAAGGGTAGGGGTGGGATGATTTCTGGTGTACCAAATCGATATTAAAATCAATCTCTCAAACTCTCGTTCTGTCGTTATAATACTCGAACCCCTAAACCTCGAAACTCTGTTCGGTAGAAAGTGTGCTAACCCTGTTAACTACGTTGAGGTTTTGATCTTGTGATTATTGTTAAAGTTTGAATTAGGTTAATACACTAATACGTGTTTCATTGTATCTTTATTTAGGAACCCATGACTTAAACCAGGAGCGATATGACCACAGTCATCGAAATGTGCGAGTGGCAAAAACTGTTGGGTAATTGAAAGATATAAACAAATGTAAAAACCCTTAATACTGTTATTATAAGAATGTGTCTTTTTTATACAAATGAATGATCTCACCAGTATTTTTCGCTGATAAAATGTTTTTAAATGCGTTTCAGGTGACTTAGACTTACTGTGAAAGTAAGGGAATATGCTACGAAGCACTGAATACTCAAATAAAGTGGCTATGTTACCAGAATAAAGAAAAGAAAATGTGTTTTGTAAAAATATGGTTTATCCCCATAAAAACCTTTTGTTGTAGTATGAGTTTTATCCCAGCTGTTTAATATTAAAACTTTGGTGTTTTACAACTCAGAAATTTTCCTAACTACGATCATGACAAACTTTTCCGCTGCGAATTTAATAAACACCGGTGCCACTGTTGTATCTGTTCACGACTCTCGCCCAGGGTAGGGTCGGGGGTTGTGACACCAGATAAAGGCGGATGGCGGATTAAAACTTGAATCGCTAAAGACGTCTCTTTTGTCCACCTAAAAGAAGAAGCAAAGGTGGGATAGCAGTCTAGAAACAGATTCGCTAAATGCATTACTTTTGTACAAATCATTTTTTAAACATCAACACATCTTCGACTGCCTACTAACTACACTACAGCCTGCGTACATAAGCAGCGCAACGGATTACGGATTACCTTCGAAAAACTTGTAAGTAATGGTAAACCGTATGCTAATGACAAATGACAGGAAATTGTACGCCTAGACGTCCCAAATTTTGTTCTACCATGATAAATTAATGGCAAAACTGTTATTAACATGAAAAAGGCGTACCTAATTGAATCTAAATTGTAATGTCCTACATCGCGCGATAACGAATACCCCTAATTATATTAAAGTGACATAAATTCAAATAACTAACATGTGGTTTTATCACATGTTACTTTACTATAATTAATCGTTTATTCTTAATTGGTATGGGTTCCTAAAATTTACAACATTTTTGCATGGAGAGTAGTGCTAGATCGGTGGCCTACTCAGGAGGAGCTTTTAAAAAAGGAACATCCAAGTGGAGTCACAATGTTGTGTTCTATGCGGTGAAGAAAATGAATCTGCATCTCACATTTTCACAGTGTGTATAATGGCAACCGTCATTTGGCAAGCCATAAGTATGTGGTGTTGGGTACTTAAGTGTTCGCATTTTTGGTTAATGACTTCTTAGAGCTCCACAAGTTTGTAAGATTGGCGTCGGAGGAGAGAGAGGGTTTTCATGGTATTGTCATTATAACATGTTGGAGGATATGGAAAGCGAGGAACTATTTTCAAGTAAAGAGGTCAAGATTGTGGACATAATAGGCGATGTAAAGACCTTGGGTTTTCTATGTTTAAAAAATAGGGCTAAGCTTAAATTCATTGAATGGTCTCAGGTGTAAGTTTAGGTTGATGTAAACTCTCTGTATATGGTTGGTTGGGCCGGCCTGCCGGCCTGCCGGCTTTGTAGCTGGGTTGTGTTCGTTGTTTAATAAAATTTACCTTGAAATGTGATGTGTGAACTTGAGAGATTAATTCTCACATTAATGTGTTAGTAGAATTCAGAGTATAGTGATTTGTCTAGTTGAGCAAGTACCAAAGGGATTTTCGTTTAGCGGTGTCAAGATGTTGGAAAAAGTATCCATTCATAAGTGGTGAGGGTTCAAGTTTTTACGTGGAGAAAAGGTGTAGATATAGCAGTAGGTTTAGGTGTGAGTTAACCATTCTATAAAAAAAGGTGAACGACTTAGAGACTCGAACATTCAACCACTTGGAGAGGAACACATGTACAAGCCATTTGGTAGTCTTACTTTATACTATGCACATTTATGGTTTCTTGATCATTGCGATTGATTTTTTTTTTTTTTTTTTTGAAAGGTAACCTTCATTAACCGAAAAACGACGACCCAAGCCAGGCCGCCAACAAACTACAGAATTACATATTTACAAAAGAGCACCAACCCTTCCAATCTAAACCCCTATGTTTCGATCTAGTTGAATATCAAAGAAAACTTAAAACCTTAACTTCACTAATGATATCTTCAATTCTAGCCGCCGAACTAGAGAATTTGAGATTGTTCCTTGCTCGCCATATACTCCAACAAGCTATCAAAATAATACCTTTAACTGCCTCCTTTTTCCTATCCGACATCCCGATGTTACTATGAACCGTGAGGAGATCTTGAAGGGAAAACGCATAAATATTAGGAATATTACACCACGAGCTTACCCTGTTCCAAACATTCGAAGCAACGAAGCAAGCTAAAAACAAGTGGTCGACTGTCTCTTCATCCGAGTTACACAGAGGGCACACCGTGTCGACAATACCAACGTTTCTTTTCTTCAATGCATCGGCAGTTGGGATTTTGTTTAACTCCATCCTCCACGCATGAATATTAACTTTGGCCTGAATCCACTTACTCCATTCAAAAACAAAACCGGTTACCTGTCTGTGTTCGTTTTTTAGCAACTTCTTAACCGATTTAACCGAGAAATTCCCAGTCGGATCAGCTGTCCACTTCCACCGAGCCGCACCAGCCGAGATATGCACATTTTCCAGCAGCCCAGACAACTGCTCAAGCCTTGAACGCAGACCTATCATTGCGATTGATTTGGTGAGTTTAGAGGTGTTAAAAGTTTTCAGAAGTGGGGTGTGCCTTTTCTTTATCTTCTTGCCCAAATTTGAGTTTTGATAAAGGGGGAGAAGTATACACTACCAGTGCTAGTTATGTTGATAGTTCTAGGAAAAGAAAGATATTGCAAGTCATGTGGGAAGATCAAATGGGATTTCTGGCAAAATTACTCAAGACATTGACATGTTGGGATGCTGTTTGGATATTATTAGTCAATAGGTATACAAATTTGGTTGATTTTGTACGTATAAAGAATATGTGTTATGGAAAGATTGGCCAGCATCGGTATAATGATTTGGTAACACAATATGTTTCGTATTTAGTGGTCAGCTCTAACTAGGAAAACAACAACATTTGAGAAAAGTTCACAACGGAAAGTGGGCCAAATAGAGATTAAAAAAAAAAAAAAATACAAGCCGTCTTAGATATGTTATGATAATGTACTATCATTGACTTTGCAGGGTTGTTGGTAGGGGTGCAAACGAGGCTCGATCTCGATTAACTTATGAGAGCTCGGGCTCGAGCTCGGCTCGATTCGAGCTTTGTTTTCAAAGCTCGAGCTCGGCTCGTTTGTATTTTATCAAGCTCGAGCTCGGCTCGTTTATTATCTATTAATTAGTATATTAAATAAAAATAATATAAATAATAGACTTTTTAGGCTTGCGAGCTCGATAAGTAAAGCTCGGGCTCGGGCTCGTTTACTAAATAAGCTTATTTTTAGATTCGAGGTCGGCTTATAAACAAGTTTAAATAAGCTCGGCTCGACTCGGCTCGTTTACACTAAGGCTCGACAAGCCTAACGAGCTTCACATGTGAGGCTCGAGCTCGGGCTCGATAAACAAACGAGCTTTGTTTTGAGGCTCAAGCTCGGCTCGGGCTCGATAAGGCTCGGCTCGTTTCGAGCTTTTTTTCGAGCCGATCTCGAGTAGCTCGCGAGCCGCTCGGCTCGTTTGCACCCCTAGTTGTTGGTATACCACTTACCACTAATAGAACACATGGCTCTGTTACTAACTGATGGAGTGATACAAACAAAGGAGAAATACTTGTATATTGCTCTACTTTAAACTAAGGTATATACAGGGTATTTATTGGGTAGGAGGAATATATAGAGTCAGCAAGCAACTGGAAAACATACAACCCGAAAACAAGAACAAAGACAACTACAACAGATTTATAACATTAAAATAGGTCCAAGTTTCCCTAAGAGATTTTAGGGAGACTGGACCTATTACTAATACATACGAACGAGTCTTCTTTGATACACTCCACGCAATCTTGGGTTGAAGCATACTTTCCCTCGAACACTTTATTGTTTCTAACGATAATAATAAATAAACTTTTTCTAGAAATTGTGTACTTAATATTTGCTTTTTGAGGTTATACTGTATGGTATTATAAAATTATTACTGTAAATAGATCGATAAGTTGTCATCCATTAGACTAGAGGGTATGGGGAGGCTCATCCCCATGAGGATGGGCCGCCATGTAGGCGCACACATCACCATCCCATGGAGGATGGGCCTCCTTGCATTTTGGGGGGGGGGGGGGGGGGAGAGGATGGGGCTACCCCACATAATTTTTTATTGTTTAATTTATTTTATTTGTTTAACTTTTATTGTTTAATTTTTATTGTTTAACTTTATAAAAACAATTCAAAATTTAAATAAAAATAAGACATAAAAGAAGATAATAAAATCCATTACATAACATAAATAAAAATTACATAACCTAAAAAAAATTACACTACCTAAAATTTATAAAAAAAAAAAAAGACTACATTTAAAAATTTATAAAAATTACACTACTCGTCTTCGTCTTCGTCACCGTCCCCGTCGTTTGCGTTGTTCCATATACGTTCTACCAAATCCTGTTTAAGGTTTGCATGCGTGTAGTCGTTGGTTAGCGCGAACGAGTTTAAATCCTGTTGCGTCGGATCTACCGGGACAATATTCCCGTAAGATGCATTCTCATCATACTCACAAATAGCCCGACCTTCGTCTTCAATAATCATGTTATGGAGCAAAATGCAAGTGTACATACAAAGGCGCAACCTCTTCGGTGTGAACGCACGTGCCGGTTGTTGAATGATGGCCATTTTTTTTGTAAAACACCAAAACAACGTTCGATGTCTTTTCTTGCAGCTTCTTGACGCTTGGCGATTTTTTTTGTAAAACACCAAAATAACGCTTTCAGACGAGACGTCTTCCTCTCCCTCTTCCTCCTCCATAAGAATCAGCGCCGCCTTTACCACAGCGTTTGCGTAAAACATCTCCTCTTCCTCCGAAGAAGACGAGAACCACCAAGAATTAGATGCCATTGTGGATGAAAAGATATTTTTTTTATAAAAGAATGGTATAAAAATGAGAGTGTTTTGGGTTGAAAGTGGGGAGAAAATGATGAAAAAGTTGTATAAAATGAGATGGTTTTATAGAAAAGGGGAAATTGTTTTTTATTAAACAATATAGCCGTTAAACGGCTACTTTTTGAAAATTATGGCCCATCACAATCGTCGAGTGGGAGCCGGTTTTCACATCACGGGCCGAGGGGGCGGTGTGGGGGACTGGCACCGGGCCACGCCGGGCATAAGCCGGCCCAATACCGTCTGGTCTTATAGAATATCGAACACGTACATAGCAACCACTTAACAATATAGGGACTTCATGTCATGTAACGAGTCAAAGTATACTTGAGTTTGTTTTTAGTATTCTAGGGATTTCAACCTCTTTTTCAGTTAAAACTAAGAGAGGCTAGATCATAGAGACAACTCAAACGGATTGAAAGTTGTCTAAAACGCAACTAAGTATTACAACCTTCTAAAATGATTTGTTTAGAATTTATACATCATTGTTTTATATTTAGAGTTGTAATCATACTTGCAACAATAAATAGTTATAAATACTTTTGATAATAAAGAAAAAGAAGTTTTGACTAGTCAACTCAATCCGATCCGACTCGATGAAACTTACCAGCTTAAATAGATACAACTTGTAAAAAAAACCCCTCAAAACTGATTGCATTGCAAACATCAACTCATTATACAACACAAATTCAACCAAGAAATCCCAAGAACATGTAGTTCAAAGTTAGAGATTTTTGTTTTCATTTATATTTCCATTTTCTTTGTAAGATCCAGAAATCTGGACAATGAACAGATTACAAAATTACCCCTCTTAACCAACGTCATTTCATTTTCTTAAAAATTTTCATTAATGGTATTAAACAAAGAACGATTACCGAAACTAATCTCAATTACCGGATCTTCTTAAGACAGCTAATACACCTAATCCAGCTGCTAATGCAGCTCCAGCAGCAGCTGCACTGTATGCAGAAGCCCATGCATCGGCTTGATGAACCTCCATAGCCCTTGCTGATGACTGTGACCCTCGATGATTATTACTTGTCCCAGAATAATCTAAATGCAACTTCAATCCCTGTAAATATTGACCATCAACTACAACACATTGTGTCAAAATATTTATGAGATTAAGGTGGAAGACAAAGCATACCTTCCAACCAGCTAATTGTGCATGTTCCACAGCCGCAGTAAGATCGCTGTCGGTTGAAATTACGACTTTGTCCTGATCTTCATCTTCATACTAAGATAGATGTAATTGGTAAACATAATTATGACAGAATTATGCAACATTTGACATCAGATCAAATATGCTCAGATTTACCAGAATCTGTGGGAGGTTGTGTTGGTCGATTTCACTCCCTAATCTTTGAATTATTGCAGTTATAAGATTTGTTAAACTTCGAGAATCTGGCACAACAAGAACACAAGATGTTGTAGGTTTCTAAAAGTCTAGTAGATGGATCCTAAGCCGTTAATGCGGTAAAAAATCGGATATCGGTCAAGGACCGATATTTGAGATATTAGTAATCGCGGTGGGATATTGGTAATTTTAATATCATGCTGAATTATATATATAGCAATTCAACACTAACAATTCAGTATACTCTCCTACCATTAACAAATTAACCTTTTGCAACTTGCAAAACACTAACAATTGTAGCAAGTAGGAACTGATTAAGACTTAAAACACTAACAACTAATAACTAAGACTTAAAACACTGATAGCAACAATAAGAAGAAAGACGAATGGTAGAACTAAGAAGAAAGGTATTGATATCGGGAATATCAGTGATATATCGGTCAATATCGCCGATAATATCGGTACCGATATTTTGCACCGATATCTCACCATGGGACCGATAACCGATATGTGAGTGATATATTGGCGATATTAACTGCATAGGATGGATCAACCAATTTAGTAACTAAATAAAAACATACCACAAATAAATCTATGCATCCGACCCCTCTTATCTTGTATTTTGAATGCAAATGAGCCAGGATGATTGGTTGAAAGATACGCTCTTGTGTCTCCATTTTCAGAAGCTAATTTCAAGGAACTCTCACTGCGGTTCACAAGCGCTATTTAGTCAAACCAAAAGCAATGAGAAAAATGTTGTTGTTATAAACATGATGGGCGGCCCATCATGGGCCCCATAACCTTCTTGTTTCATCATCGTCTATAGGAGCTAATGCCATTGTAGAGTCCCAAAACTTCTGCATCATTGAATTTCCTCCCTCGTTATTAACACCTGTAGCATTTCCCACCTATTTTCAAGAAATATCAAACTTATATATCTTACAAAGCCAAAGAATTACATAACACTGAGAAATATGTACGTTGAAAGATCTGAAATCACATAAAAGTGTTAATTACGTTTTTCGTCCATGTAGTCTGTTGAAAATAACCATTACAGTCCATTAGTTTAAAAATTGCCAAAACAGTACCAATCCTTTCACTTTTTTAACAATTACAGTCCACCTCCGTTAACCCCATTCAATTTACCATTAAGTTTTTGGTGAAAAGACTAAAATATACCTATGTTAACAAAAAACTACAAAAGTGATGGGGTTTACGGAGGTGGACTGTAATTGTTACAAAAGTGAAAGTACCGGTACGGTTTTGGCAACTTTAAAACTAATGGGTTGTAATGGTTATTTTCAACAAACCACAGGGACGAAAAAAGTAATTAACTCCACATAAAATAAATGGAAGAGTTAATTACTGTTTTCGTCCCTGTGGTTTGTCAAAATATACCATTTCAGTCCATTAGTTTAAAAATTGCGATTTCAGTCCCTATGATTTCACTTCCGTAACCATTTCAATCCCTGTGGTTTCACTTTCGTAACCATTTCAATCCATTATTCTGTTAAGTACAGGGACTGAAATGGTTACAAGGTGGACTGAAATGATTACGAAAGTGAAACCACAGGGACTGAAATCGCAATTTTTAAACTAATGGACTGAAATAGTGATTTTTGACAAACCACAGGGACGAAAACAGTAATTAACTCTAAATGGAACTTCGTAAGATTTTAGATTTCCTAAATCTAATCTCATAAAATTAGTTTAGTTACCGTGGCTATTGCAGCGTGAGCGATGTGGAGTACATCAATAACAGAAACAATAACTCCATCTGCATCAAAGAAAACGCCATTTAGATATACAACCTAAATGTATAGCATGTGTGTAAAATGCATAAACCGATATATATTGTTGTGATCTTTACCTCTATCAACAACAGGAAGATGTAAAAACTTTCCATCATGCATAGTATGGAGGGCATCAACAATAGGCGTATCGATGGTGGCACATTCAGGATTCGGAGTCATCACCTACATAATCATGTAGGAATTAAACAAGTATGTTGAAAAAATATAGTGATTAAGCAAATATAGCATGCATACAAGAAAAAGGATTATGAACTAATCACCTTCTCCACTAACGTTGATTCAGCAGGAATATCTTGTGCTATCACCCGTGTTAAGATATCCTTCGAGCTAATATTGCACAAGGTACATGTTACAATATGGTTTCTTGTAAACCGCAAAATACATAACTGAAATACAGTTACGAGAAACTCACGTTAGAATCCCGCGTGGCTTGTTATCAACTGTTACAATAGCACAACTACTTCGAAACTCGAGCATCTTTTTTGTTGCCATCACAACTGTGTCAAATGGCGAAACAATCACTATCCTGGAAAAAAAGAAATAAAAAAATCACAAACTATGTTTCGGAAATTGTGGACACAAATGTAATGGTGTAAAGTGATACAAAAATCAAATATTCAAACATATATGTAAAGAACTAAAGATATTACCTACTTTGAATTCTCCGAGAGGATGGTAGACAAGTTAGGCTTAAACATCCGTTCTCGAAGTGTTTCAATGAATGTATTGGGACCTGTTTAATGAAGACCAGTAGAAAGTGCATATGGTCAGATCCACTAAAACTCCATAACTCTTCCATAATCCATAATATTATAAACGGTAAAATGTCATTTTCTTCCCTGAGGTTTGGCCAGTTTTGCGATTTTAGTCCAAAGATTTGTTTTTCCGCATCTGGATCCAAAAGGTTTGAAATCTTACCATTTTCATCCGGCTCGTTAACTCCATTCAATTTTCTCCGTTAAGTCAGGAGTTATTCCGTCTTTTTTGCTAAATTAAAGGGCAATTCTGTCATTTCATTTTATGTAAAAAAAAGGCCGAATTGCCCTTTAAGTTAACGAAAAAAAACGGAAATACCCCTAACTTAACGGATTAAAATGGATGGAGTTAACGAGCCAAATGAAAATGGCAAGATTCAAACCTTTTGTATCCAGATGCGAAAAAACAAACATTTGGATAAAAGTCGCAAAACTGTCAAACCTTAGATTGGCATTTTACTCTATTATAAAGGTTATACATTTTATTATATAATCTAACCAACATTTTATTATATAATCTAACCAGGAAAAGAAGTTCCCCAATCTTTTTCAACACCTTCAACGGCATCTGCAATAGCTTTGCCCTTTTCAGCTGCCCTTTCCATACGCGTGATAGCATCATATAAACATTTTGCTATATCAAGCAAAGCAATGACCTCACCATTCTCTACAACAGGCAAGTGTCTAAATTTTCCTGCACGAGTAAGTTAATTCGCTAGATTAGATGGTTCTAGAAATGCTATTGGTAATGTGGGTTGGACGAGCAGGGTAACAGGTTTGACCGTTATGGTCAGAAAAGGTAATTTTTAATATGGTCTGGGTTGGGTGGTCCACTAACATTTTCTCCTCTTTTTCTTGGACTTTGCATATAACTAATACGAGTAAAAGGCCATTTGCGTCCATGAGCTTTGGTCAGTTTGTGACTTTCTTCCATATGTTTGTTTTTCCGCATCTGGATCCAAAAGGTTTGAAATCTTGCCATTTCCATCCGGCTAGTTAAATCCATCAAATTTCTCTGTTAAGTGAGGGGTATTTCCGTTTTTTTGTAAACTTAAAGGGCAATTTGGTCTTTTTCACTTTATGTACAAGCATTTAGCATAATGTACAAGTATTCACTTAAAGGTCAATTCGGTCTTTTTCACTTTATGTAAAAAAATACCCTCACTTAACAGAGAAAAATGAATGGAATTAACGAGCCGCATGAAAATAGCAAAGATTTCAAACCTTTTGGTTCCAGATGCGAAAAAAAAACCTTTGAACAAAAGTCGCAAAACTGACCAAACATCAGGGACAAAAATGGTATTTTACTCTAACTAATATCTTATTTACGACCGATACCTGGTCTGGTCCCTATCGACCCATTTGATTTGTTTTACTTTTAAACAGTTTTTAAAATTTACCTACTTGACCCAACAACAACAACAACCATACCCAGTATATCCCACAAATAGCAACGCTATTTATAGGGTCTGGGGAGCGTGGGATGTAGACAGACCTTGCCTCCATCCCTAAGGATAGAGAGGCTGCTTCCAGAGAGACCCCCGGCTCTAAAACCATCGGCTCTAAAACCATCAACATACCAACGCACCAAGTCACAAAAAATATATAAATATATAAATAAGAAGTCAGAGAGTATACCAACACACAACATACCAACATACCAAGAAAGTGATCAGAGAGTGACACAATATAATGTATAACATGTATGATAGCATACAACATCATATGGGTATAAACACAAGAAGGCAATCACCTGTAAAGTCACTTAAAAGATAAGAAAAATCTACGTCCCTAAATATACCTAAGACCCTACTGCAATATCTTCTAGAAGTCTTTAACCCTAATTCTACGCCTCCACGAAGTCCTATCTTGGGCCATGTCCTCAGAAAGGTGCATCTCTAATAAATCATTAGGGATAAATAGAAACTGAATCACCCATTGGTAAAACAGGTTGAAAGTAGTACCTATAGGAAAGACCAACATGTTTTTCCTAGTTGTTACAAACCTTGCACCATCTTTTGCAGGGCATCCACAGCAAGACTATCAGACACCACGTAAATCGGGTTCTTTGTCATCACCTTTGATACAGGTGTGTTCATCAAATCAAGCTCAGGAGCAATAACTTTTGTTGAAATGTCCTTCAATCAACAAAAAGGCTAGTTATTGAAACTATATTTTTATATGATGCCATGATGGCACAATCAACATCTGTTTCACAGTAATTATAATACTTTTTACATAAAAATTTTGTGTGTTAAGTGTTGTTACAAAAACTACAATTAAAATATGGATTTATACTTTCGCATACACCTTGAACGACTATTGACCCAGTTGATCTGTTATAGACATAGCATAACCACATCAACCCATTCATAAGAAAATGGGCCAAAATTGGCTCCGGTAAATTGTCAAGTATTAAGACGAACCTTATCTGTCACTATACCACTGAGTAGTGCATTTGAGTCAGTAAGCAAAAGAGCATCTACTCTTCTGGCTGCCATCCGACAGCATGCTTCATAGATAGATGTAGTTTCAGGTACTGTCAAAGCCCTCGATAGGCGCAGTTTCTTCACCGTTCGCTCTCCTGTTGTGCTCCTGTGTAGTTGCATGTCGGCAAGTAAGCTTTGCTATTTTAGAAAATCTCTAGTGGATCCAAATTTGCGGTTCAATAAAAAAAAAAAAATAATAACAATATGTCTGGTCCTTTGATGTGAACTAATTCACTAACTGGTTTTTATATTGTTTCTAATAGTAATCTATGATTTTCCCTTAAATGCAAGTTACCAAATAGTTGAATAAGATTCATGAGACGAAGCTCTAGTCATTCATTTCAGACGTAACTTGAACAACTAACTGATAATGTTTTTAAACAAAAATCTGGTACATCCAATGTGTACGCATTTCCTACATGTGCTGATGTGCATGTTTAATCCAATAGTAATCTATGATTTTCCCTTAAATGCAAAATTAACAAATAGTTGAATGGATTATAATCTACAACAACAAAAATCTGGAGTTCGTCAACATAACTGTAGTTCATCTAGTTTATAAATCAGATTCATGAAAGCTCTAGTCAATCATTTCAGATGTTAGTTGAACAACTAATTGATTATGTTGTTTTTTTAATGAAAATCTAGTACATCCAACTCATACCCATATCCTACATGTGCATGTTTAAACCAAATTATGAGACAATTTTTATTTATTATAATCCATTGCAATAGATACCTGATAGTTGAATGGATTATAATCTACAACAACAAAAATTCAGAGATCCTCACCATGACTGTAATTCATCTAGTTAATAATTCAGATCCATGAAAGCTCTAGCCAATCATTTTAAATGTTAACTGAACAAATAATTGATATTTTTTTTACGAGAATCTGGTACATCTAACACATACGCATTTCCTACATGTGCATTCTAATCCAGTTGTAATCTATGCTTTTATCTTAAATGCAAGTTAACAAATAGCTAAATGGATATAATCCACAACAACATAAATTTGCAGATACTCAACATGACTGTAATTCATCTAGTTGCTAAATAAGATTCATAAAACGAAGCACTAGTCATTCACTTCAGATGTTAGTTTATCAACTAACTGATAATATTTTTAAACGAATATCTGGCCCATCCAACACGTGCATTTCCAACATGTGCTTGTTTAATCCAATAGTAATCTAGATTTTCCCTTAAATGCAAGTATGCAAATAGTTTACTGGATTATGATCTACAACAACAAAAATCTGTAGATCCTCAACATAACTGTCATTCATCTAGTTGATGTGAGTCGGATTCACAAGACGGAGCTCTAGTCAATCATATCAGATGTTAGATAAACAACTAATTAATGATGTTGCATTCTATGAAAAATTAGGACATCCAGCGCATACCCATATCCTACATTTGCATGTTTGATCCAAATCAGTAGGTAATTTTTGTTTATTACAATCCATTGCCATAGACACCTAATAGTTGAATGGAGATCCTCAACATGACTGTAATTCATCTACTAGTTACTAATCTACAACAACAATAATCTGGAGATCCTCAACACAACTGTAAATAATCTAGTTAATAATTCAGATTCATGAAAGCTCTAGTCAATCATTTCAGATGTTAGTTGAACAACTAACTGATAATATTTTTTTATAAAAATTTGGTGCATCCAACGTATACATATTTCCTACATGTGCGTGTTTAATCCAAATCACTAGGCGATATTTTTTAATTATTTTATTATATCATATATATTTTTTAATTATTTTATTATATCATATATTGCTAACTTGCTATAAATACCTAGGTTAAGTTAATTAAACAGCGTTGTTACGACGCTAATCTACATAATCAATCGAAATCACACACCATAAACAAAGAGATCAAAAACACATACACTGAACCACGAGAAGCGGTGACATCTTTGCGTCCGGAATCTGTTTGTCCGTTTTCGTTAGCTTTCTTCTTCCGAGAAGATGAAGACGAGACCGACATACTTCTCCGTGAAGAACCTCCATGACGAGAAGACATCTTCACCAACAATCAATCGATCAAAACTCCTTTATCTTTGACCTATATCGCGTAATAATCAATCAATTCATCAAAGTATCACAGAACAAAAGTTACGTAACATCTTCAACAGAATCCGATACGAATTACAGTTTATCAGAAATCAATCGATTTCGTCGCAAAATCATATAACAGAAGCTACGTAACATCTTCAACAGAATCGATTACGAATTACAGTTACGATACTACATATTTACAATCAATTCTATCACAAAACCAATCTATTTCATCAAAATCTCACAGAACAAAAGCTACGTAGCATCTTCAACAGAATACGTTACAAATGACAGCTACGATACTACGTATTTACAATCAATTTCATCGCAAAATCAATCGATTTCATCATAAAATCATAGAACAGAAGTTACGTAACTTCCTCCACAGAATCGATTACGAATCACAGTTACGACACTACATATTTACAATCGATTTCGTCACAAAATCACAAAACTACAGTTACGATGTTATTTGATTTACGATTTTTCGTCACCTGATATCAGCAATAATGGCGAAACATGAAGAGAATCTAACGGAATTGCAATGAAAACCTAATGGATCGTTGATCAGAGGTTGAAAATTTGGGGATTGGAGAGAAGATATTTGACGTCAAGAATCAAATTGAAAAGAATTTGGTTCTGATTTTGTTCAAAAGGTTGAAATTAGAGGCGTTTTTTTTGTGCATCAATATGTTATTTTTATATTTTTATTATAATGTTTTTTAATTTTGATTTGAATTTGGGGTCCACCGTGGCATTTACATTAATTGATCTCGATAACTACATTCGCGCACACACGTATTTCATAAAGAGGCTATTCGTTGACTTACATGTAATCGTAAGCAACATTTATTGTTTATTGTTTAACGTTTCAAGCAAATGTTTTTTTTTTTTTTTTTTAACGGGAACGCGCAAACCATCGTGACACCGGGCGTTGTGACTAAGGTCGACTACTCGACCGCCGCCAGCCTCTTGGCTCTCCCAGATCCGTGGAAACCCGACCCCCACCCGTCTGAAGGCATGAAAGTGGAATAATCGGTAAACCCTCGCATCCTATCCACGACGAACCGGCGCCACCCGTATTCGCCCTTCACCTGGATGCCGCAGAAAATAATGGGTAGAGTGTTAGTCGAACCTGGGTAACAAGAAAAACCAAGTCTTTTCCCAACCACTCCACCACTACCTCATTGGCGTTTCAAGCAAATGTTGATTGTAAGACTATAGGTTGTGGAGGAGGGTAGTTTTTTTTTAAACGGCCGACATAAAATTTTATTCATAACCAGCTAGAAGCTTGGAATCAAATTTACAGAATACCACCAGATAAGTTCACCAAAACTAAAACATCATATAATCAACGGAAAACATTAAAATTGCTCCATTGCTCCCACGATAGCGATGCCTCCTTCGATCTGTTTTTTATCCATAGATATGCTATTGCCTTGATATCATTCAGAACTTTGTTCAGCTGCAACTGACCTTGAGCAAATAGGACTTCGTTCCTCAGTTTCTAGATGTACCAGACGGTTACAAGGCACACAGCATGCAGTGCTTTTTTTTTTCTTTCTCAACCCAGGACTCAACCCATGATGCTCCATAAGGTCCTTGAAATCGAAAGCAAAAATCAGTGGGATTCCACACCACAATGCAATCTTCTGCCAAACAGCCTGGGTAAAATGGCACGAGACGAAGAGGTGCTCAGCCGATTCCGACGGGAAATCCGATGGAAATCCGACGGGCTAGTCGGGTCTTTATACTTAGGGATCAACACAATGAAAGATGATCTGCAACATTTGTATAGAGACCCCTCCAAGTAGAACCTGTTAAAAAGGCGATCAAAGTCGTGTTGGAGATCCGGCCAAAACTTCCTATGAATTTAAAATTAAATCCATCGGGTCCGGGTGCACGCTCCCCATCAAAATCCAAGATTGCCTCCTTTATCTCATCTGATGTGAATCGGGCCTCCAGCATTTCGGCTTCTAAATACGATATGGTAGGCAAATTGGGACACACAATTTGTGGCTGGTCCATTAGTGGTTCAGTAAATTGCTTTCGAAAGAACTCCAAGAAACTTTCCTTAATAGCCACCGGGCACGTAACCCATACTCCATCCACCAAAAGCCCATTAACTCTATTCGTGCTAATATTGGAGTTTATAATTTGGTGAAAGAATGATGAGTTGTCATTACCATCCAAAGCCCATCTGGCCCTAGACTTTTGTCGCATATCCAAGTTCTTTATCCGATCAAATTCAGCCATATAACTTCTACACTTAATTCGTTCAGCCAGTTCGTTTTCCGTAAGTACTCGTTCTTCGGCTATTAGTTTCAACTTGGTAACCCTGTTTTTTTAACCTTATAAATACCTTCCTCCTGCCCTTTTCTGATTTCATCCAAGTCTTTATGTTGTTCTTCAGCCATCTTAGCTTGATAGCAAAGGCCAAATCTTCCAGATCTGCGAAAGTAAAGGAACCATACATTTTCCGAATGAACTCCGTAAATCCGGTTAGCTCGAACCAAGAGTTATAGAATCTGAGCGGAATGTGCCCAAAGTCCGATTGGACCGTAGATAAGATAATTGGGCGATGATCAGACGCAACCCTGTCTAAAGCCATAACACTCGCAGCTGGCCATTTTTTTTCCAAAAAGGCTAGACAGACCAAGAACCGGTCCAATTTACTCAGTTTTTTCCATTATCCGAAATATAAGTGAATCTTCCACCCCCATATTATATTCAAGAAGACCGGGGGTAGCCTTCAAAGGATGCTCCGCCACGTATGTGACAACTCGAGTTTCCAAGATTCCACCATTTCATTAATTGCACGTTAATTGTTTAAGTTGTTTGTTTTCACGACTTGTTTACCTTGTAACTATACACGTTTGTTATACGTTGAGATGTTATGTGAATTTTGTGTCAATATGTTTGATGATATGATATGTAATATATATGAATCAGTTAAAAACCTTGAACTGTTGCACCCTGAACAACCTCGACGAAACATGAGTTTCGCCGTTAACCATCTCGACGAAACCAAGGGTGTGTTTCGTCACACACACCTCGACGAAACAGGTGTTTCGCCGGCCCAGGTTCCATCAAAGCCCAGTAAGGGCCCAATGCTTGTGTGCGAGTATATATTAACTTAGGGTTACGTATAAACTCATCGGTATCAGTCTGCAAACCCTAGAGACATTCTTGAATCCCGACGGCCACACTCATTCTTTGAAGTTCGATCACCGCCTGTAATCGTTAGATCATTCTCTCAGACCGGTTAGTTATTGTTAATGCTTATTTGTTTATGAATTGTTGATGAATATCATGATGATCAGTGAATGCATGACTTGTATGATTGTTGCTTATTAGTCCGATGTAGAGTAGGGTTGGCTTATGACAATTGATCGATTTGTGGGGTTGATGTATTGGTTGATGTTGACTTGATATGTTATCAGTGGTGTTGTGTTAATAGAATACGATCATCAGATCCACATATGTCATGATCTAGGTTGCATATGGCTGTCTAGTGATTTAGGGTTCATGCTAGATGATTGGTTGTTGTAATATGATTGGATGATGATTTCTGTGTGATAATGATTTCGGTATGATGGCTGTAGGATAATGATCGGTGATTTAGGGTTTCTGTGTGTAACTGCGGTCACGACGTAAATGATGTTTCCCGACGAAACACATGTCGACGAAACATAAGAGTTTCGTCGATAGGAATCACGACGAAACGGGTGAGTTTCGTCGATATTGGATCATGACGAAACAGGGGGGAGTTTCGTCGAGTAGGTTATCAAGCACAGTAATATTAATGACTCTGTTAACTTATTAACTTTAATAGCTTATTAACTCCGTTAACCATGTTAATTCTGTTGAGTTATTTATGTAACTCTATTAAGCAGGATAACTTAGTTAAGGAACTTGCATGTAACTTGGAACCATGTATGGTTTGTCTAACTGTTTATGTGTTACATGATGATGACTGCCGAACACACCCTATGATATTGGTTGCATGTGAAACCTTACAAACAAAAACTGATTTTGTATACGTGCGTGCTATAGGCCTTGACTGATTATTTGTGAGCACATAATTTAGCATACCGAGCAAATCAAGGTGAGTTCACACTCCTAAGGCATGGGATTCCCGGTGGGTTGGGAATGGGATTTAATAACTATTTATACTATCAACACTACTAGACTACCTACTACTATCCTCGGATTAAGAAGGGCACGTACGTAAAACCTACGTACACTCATACTTGCTGTTGTCCTCGGGTTAAGAAGGGCACGTACGTAAAACCTACGTACACTCATGCTTACTATTGTCCTCGGATTGAGAAGGGCACGTACGTAAAACCTACGTACACTCATACTTAACACTGTCCTCGGATTGGGAAGGACACTTATGGATACGACTAGTCTAGTAACATACAACATGGGAAGCCCCCACTAAATATCGTGAAAAGGTTTTGGGAAATTAATGATACTGAGTAATACATGGTTATGAAACAAACTTATGATTTCTGAAACGAACTCAATAACTGAACAATCAACTGTGAACTCGCTCAACTTTGTTGTTGACTCGTTGTTACATGCCTTGCAGGACGTTAGGTATCTATGGAGCTTGCAACGGAGTGGGAAGAGTCGTTGTGGGACATGGACAGCCGTGTGCCATGCTAAACTTTTGAAACGTTTAAACTTATGATTTGGTTTTAATATTTTGCTTCCGCTTGCAACTTAAACTATGTTTTGTTTAGACACCAATTGTATTGTGTTTGATTATATACTACTTACATGCTTGTTCAATATGATTGGTGGCTTGATCCTGGTCAGTCACGCCTCCAAGCGGTGATACTCAACGTGTGGATAGTTTTGGGGGTGTGACAGATTGGTATCAGAGCCATTGGTTATAGTGAACTTGGTTTTAAAAAGGGGGAAAACTTTTGAATAAAACCAGACTATAACTTGAACAGTGCTCAACGATCCACAACGATGCTTCGCTCCACATGCAAGACTTGATACTATAGGTGATATGGTTTATGTTATATTGCCTACTTGCTAGTTACATAGAACTTTGATTATGGTATGCTTTGATAAATGTAACAACTATTGCTTGAAACACATGTGTGCTTACTCGCTTCCATCATCGCACTTTCACGAACCTTTCTCACTCATGTTTCCTTTGATATGAAGATCATGAGTGGACGCGTTAACCTAACTCAAGCCCAGTTGGCGGCTTTGATCACTGAACAAGTTACTGCAGCACTCGCAGCTGCCCAGGCAGGAGGTATAACCTGCCATCACAACTTACTCTAGGATCTTTAGATCCTACTCTCGTAAACCAACACTTGTGCCTAATTTTGCTTTACACACACGACAGGTCAACACGCTCAGCCTCCTGTGTGTACTTTCAAAACCTTTATGGATTGCCGACCTACTACTTTCAACAGCACTGAAGGAGCTGTAGGCCTCCTCCACTGGTTCGAGAAGCTCGAGTCGGTCTTCGAAATGTGTGAATGCCCTGAGGCTCGTAGGGTGAAGTATGCTACTGGTACTCTCGAGGGCATAGCGCTCACGTGGTGGAACGCCCAGGTTCAAATGTTGGGGATAGTTGCTGCTAATGCCACCCCATGGAACGACTTCAAGGAGCTGATCAAGCGAGAATACTGTAATCGTGATGACATCCACAAGCTGGAAGTGGAGTTCTTTAATTTGAAGATGACAGGGTCGGAAATTGAAGCGTACACAAAAAGATCAAACGAGCTGGCAATTTTGTGTCCTACTATGGTGGATCCTCCCATCAAACACATCGAGCTGTACCTCAAAGGCTTAGTGCCAGAGATTCAAAGCCATGTGACTTCTGCTAACCTTGCTACCATCCAGGATTAGGGATGGCAATGGGTCGGGGTCGGGTCGGGTATTGGTAATCCCATACCCATACCCGCTTGTAAAATTGTGTCCCATACCCGACCCAATACCCGTCGGGTATTTGTCGGGTAATTACCCGTCGGGTATCGGGTATACCCGCGGGTATCAGGTATACCTATTAGTTTGTTAAAATATTTACGTTGGGGTTTCCAATACATTTTTTTACAATTATACTTATTATATATTTAATTTATACAACAACTATTATAAATTAAAAATGTACATTACATAATATAAGTTCTCTCATAAATTAATAATAACTTTATAATACTTATACACTTATATGTATATACTTCACAACATACACAATATAAATACTATTATCAAATACATATACTACAAGAAAATTTATTTTTTCACATTATGAACATACTAAAATAAATCACTAACAGACAAGGGTTAATGGAAAATAAAAATATAAATTAAAAAATCGGGGCATATGATCGGGTATATAGTTCGGGTAAACGGGTATGTGGTTTTGGGTAATCGGGTATGTGGTTTCGGGTAATCGGGTCGGGTATCACCTAATCCCATACCCGACCCATACCCGCGAAAATTTTTAAAACTAATCACATACCCGGCCCATTACCCGTCGGGTATCGGGTTTACCCGTCCCATTTGTGTCTGGTTTCGGGTATACCCGTCGGGCTCGGGTATTTTTGCCATCCCTATCCAGGATGTTACTCGTCTTGCTCATCGTCTCACAGACCAGGTAGTGGAACAGAACAAACTGCCTAAGCGTATAGGTGCTACTGCTATTACTACTTCTGCTACTCCCAGTGACAAGAAGCGAAAATGGGATGGAGCCTCCAGCAAGGGTTCAACTACAGTTCAGTCCCAGGCACAACAGCGAAAGACTGATGACTACCAGAGTCCTGGTCAGCAATCATATGGTAGTCAAGGGCAGGGTGGATATCGAGGAAACCACCCAAAGTGCAACAAATGCAACAGGCACCACAGTGGTCAGTGCAACAAGGGACATTGTCAGAGGTGTCTCAAGATGGGTCATGAAGCCAAGGATTGCAGGAGCTCACGGCCTGCAAATCAGAATCGTCAGCAGCAACAGCAAGCATCGCAGAATCAGCAACAACAACAGGGGATGCTATCAGTGTGGCGCTGAAGGTCACTTCAAGAGACAATGCCCGCAGTTAAATCAAAATCAGAATCAGAACAATAACCAAGGAAACGAGAACAATAATGGGAATAACAACGGGGGTAATAACGACGGCAATGGTGCCAGGGGTCGAGCGTTCGTGATTGGTCAGGGTGACGCAAGGAATGATCCTAACATGGTGATGGGTAAGTTTCTTCTTGATGACTTTTATGTTACTGTTTTATTTGATTCGGGTGCCGATACCAGTTATGTGTCTCTAAAAGTTAGTCAAATGCTTAAACGCACACCAACACTTTTAAACACCAAGCATACCGTAGAGTTAGCAAACGGTAAAATCCTAGAAGCCACACACATAGCTAAGGGTTGTAATCCCGTCTTAGCTGGTCAGACTTTCTCTATCGATCTCATTCCTATAGTTTTGGGTAGTTTCGACATCGTCATTGGGATGGATTGGTTATCCCAACAGCAAGCAGAGATCCTTTGCAAAGAGAAGATTGTTCGTATTCCTCGTTCTGGTAAAGAACCTCTCGTGATCCAAGGCGACAAGAGTGGTGCTGTTGTGGGCATCATCTCCTTTCTTAAGGCCCAGAAGTGTTTGCGAAAAGGCCACACTGCTATTCTAGCACTCGTTACTGACGCATCATCGAAAGAGAAGAAAATAGAGGATATTCCAGTTGTACGCGACTTTCCCCAAGTGTTTCCTGAGGAATTACCTGGTCTACCGCCTCATCGCCAGGTCGAATTTCAAATCGAGCTAGCTCCTGGAGCAGCGCCCATAGATCAAGCACCTTATCGCTTAGCTCCAACCGAACTGGAAGAACTGTCCAAACAATTGCAAGAACTCTTGGACAAGGGCTTCATTCGTCCTAGCTCTTCACCCTGGGGAGCTCCAGTATTATTTATGAAGAAGAAAGACGGTACCTTCAGGATGTGCATAGACTACCGCGAACTTAACAAGGTGACCATAAAGAATCGTTATCCTCTCCCGTGCATTGATGACTTATTCGACCAGCTGCAAGGGTCGAGCTACTACTCCAAGATTGATCTGAGATCGGGTTACCATCAACTGAGAGTCCGAGATGAGGATATCTCTAAGACAGCATTCAGAACTCGTTACGGCCATTACGAGTTTCTGGTCATGCCTTTCGGATTGACGAACGCACCGGCAGTCTTCATGGATCTTATGAACAGAGTGTGCAAGCCTTACCTGGACAAGTTCGTCATTGTTTTCATCGACGACATCCTGATCTATTCGAAGAGTCAGGAGGAACACGAGCACCATCTACGGCTTATTTTGGAACTCCTCCGAACAGAACAGTTGTACGCTAAGTTTTTGAAATGCGACTTTTGGCTTCGTGAAGTCCACTTTCTAGGCCACGTGGTAAACAAGGATGGGATACACGTTGATCCATCCAAGGTCGACTCGATTAAGAACTGGCCTGCACCCCGTACACCAACAGAAATCCGCCAATTCTTGGGTTTAGCGGGCTACTATAGAAGGTTCATCAAGGACTTCTCCAAGATTGCACAACCCCTCACCTCGCTAACTCAGAAAGGCGTTATCTATCGTTGGGGTAATACACAGGAATCAGCATTTCAGCACTTAAAGGATAGACTTTGTAGCACACCTATTCTTTCATTGCCAGAGGGCACAGACGATTTTGTGGTTTATTGCGACACGTCAATTCAGGGTCTTGGTTGTGTGTTGATGCAACGTAACAAGGTCATAGCTTACGCATCACGCCAACTTAAAGTTCATGAAAGAAATTATACTACACACGATTTGGAGCTGGGAGCTGTTGTTTTCGCACTCAAGATATGGAGACATTACCTGTACGGTACCAAGTGCACCATTTACACCGATCACAGGAGTCTCGAGCATATCTTCAAACAGAAGGAGTTGAACATGCGACAACGTCGATGGGTCGAGTTATTGAATGATTACGAATGTGCCATCAAGTACCATCCGGGAAAAGCCAATGTTGTGGCCGACGCCCTCAGTCGAAAGGATACTACACCTAGACGCGTACGTGCTTTACAACTCACTATCCAATCTAGTCTTCCTGCACAGATACGAGATGCTCAGGTAGAAGCATTGAAACCAGAAAACGTCAAGGCTGAAACCCTACGCGGCTCAAGGCAACAGTTAGAACAAAAGGAAGACGGCACCTACTACGTAACAGGACGCATTTGGGTCCCACTCTTTGGCAATTTACGAGAACTCGTAATGGATGAAGCACATAAGTCTCGCTACTCAGTACATCCTGGTTCGGATAAGATGTACCATGATCTCAGATCTACGTATTGGTGGCCTAGCATGAAAGCTCACATAGCAACTTACGTTAGCAAATGTTTGACTTGTGCGAGAGTCAAGACTGAATATCAGAAACCATCGGGCCTACTCCAACAACCAGAGATACCGCAATGGAAATGGGAGCAAATTTCCATGGATTTCGTTACTGGCCTGCCTAGATCTAAACGTGGAAATGATACTATTTGGGTGATCGTGGATCGACTCACAAAGTCTGCACACTTTTTGGCTATCAAGGAAACGGATAAGTTCTCCACTCTAGCAGACGTTTACTTAAAGGAAGTGCTTTCGAGGCACGGAGTGCCGACCTCTATTATCTCTGATCGTGATGCACGTTTTACTTCAGAGCTATGGCAAGCGATGCACAAATCTTTTGGCTCTCAATTAGACATGAGCACAGCTTATCACCCGCAAACGGATGGGCAGTCTGAACGCACCATCCAAACTCTTAAAGACATGCTTCGTGCATGTGTAATCGATTTTGGCAACGGCTGGGAGAAACATCTCCCTCTAGTGGAGTTTTCATATAATAACAGTTACCACACTAGCATTCAAGCTGCTCTGTTTGAGGCACTGTACGAGCGTAAGTGCCGATCACCTCTTTGCTGGGCAGAAGTTGGCGAGAGCCAAATCACTGGCCCAGAACTCGTAGTTGATACTACAGAAAGGATTGCTCAGATACGACAACGCATGGCGGCAGCTCGTGACCGTCAGAAAAGCTACGCTGATAAGCGCAGGAAACCACTCGAGTTCCAAGTTGGGGATCGAGTGCTACTCAAAGTTTCACCCTGGAAGGGTGTCGTTCGCTCTGGAAAAAGGGGAACTTAATCCGCGTTACGTCGGACCGTTCGAAGTCATTGAGAAGATAGGTAAAGTGGCTAACAAACTAAACCTACCAACAGAACTCAGTGGAGTTCACAACGTTTTTCACGTGTCGAATCTGAAGAAGTGTCTGTCAGATGAGACCCTCATAGTTCCTTTGAAGGAGCTCACCATTGACGATCAGTTGCGATTCGTCGAGGAACCAGTTGAAATCACGGACCGGGACGTTAAGGTCCTCAAGCGCACCAGAATACCTCTTGTTCGAGTTCGCTGGAACTCCCGTCGTGGCCCAGAGTTCACCTGGGAACGAGAAGACCAAATGAAACTCAAGTATCCCCAGTTGTTCGAGAACAATGCAGCTACTACTGAGGCTGAAGCTACTGCGGAATTTCGGGAGGAAATTCCAAATCAACGGGGGGGTGATGTGTCACCCCAGGAAAACCAGTAAACCATGCAAACTTAACTAGCTTCCTCAGTAACCGCATGCTAAATTTCGGGACGAAATTTCTTTCAAGTTGGGGATAATGTAACAACTCGAGTTTCCAAGATTCCACCATTTCATTAATTGCATGTTAATTGTTTAAGTTGTTTGTTTTCACGACTTGTTTACCTTGTAACTATACACGTTTGTTATACGTTGAGATGTTATGTGAATTTTGTGTCAATATGTTTGATGATATGATATGTAATATATATGAATCAGTTAAAAACCTTGAACTGTTGCACCCTGAACAACCTCGACGAAACATGAGTTTCGCCGTTAACCATCTCGACGAAACCAAGGGTGTGTTTCGTCACACACACCTCGACGAAACAGGTGTTTCGCCGGCCCAGGTTCTATCAAAGCCCAGTAAGAGCCCAATGCTTGTGTGCGGGTATATATTAACTTAGGGTTACGTATAAACTCATCGGTATCAGTCTGCAAACCCTAGAGACATTCTTGAAACCCGACGACCACACTCATTCTTTGAAGTTCGATCACCGCCTGTAATCGTTAGATCATTCTCTCGGATCGGTTAGTTATTGTTAATGCTTATTTGTTTATGAATTGTTGATGAATATCATGATGATCAGTGAATGCATGACTTGTATGATTGTTGCTTATTAGTCTGATGTAGAGTAGGGTTGGCTTATGACAATTGATCGATTTGTGGGGTTGATGTATTGGTTGATGTTGACTTGATATGTTATCAGTGGTGTTGTGTTAATAGAATACGATCATCGGATCCACATATGTCATGATCTAGGTTGCATATGGCTGTCTAGTGATTTAGGGTTCATGCTAGATGATTGGTTGTTGTAGTATGATTGGATGATGATTTCTGTGTGATAATGATTTCGGTATGATGGTTGTAGGATAATGATCTGTGATTTAGGGTTTCTGTGTGTAACTGCGGTCACGACGTAAATGATGTTTCCCGACGAAACACATGTCGACGAAACATAAGAGTTTCGTCGATAGGAATCACGACGAAACGGGTGAGTTTCGTCGATATTGGATCATGAAGAAACAGGGGGAGTTTCGTCGAGTAGGTTATCAAGCACAGTAATATTAATGACTATGTTAACTTATTAACTTTAATAGCTTATTAACTCCGTTAAGCATGTTAATTCTGTTGAGTTATTTATGTAACTCTATTAAGCAGGATAACTTAGTTAAGGAACTTGCATGTAACTTGGAACCATGTATGGTTTGTCTAACTGTTTATGTGTTACATGATGATGACTGCCGAACACACCCTGTGATATTGGTTGCATGTGAAACCTTACAAACAAAAACTGATTTTGTATACGTGCGTGCTATAGGCCTTGACTGATTATTTGTGAGCAGCATACCGAGCAAATCAAGGTGAGTTCACACTCCTAAGACATTGGATTCCCGGTGGGTTGGGAATGGGATTGAATAACTATTTATACTATCAACACTACTAGACTACCTACTACTGTCCTCGGATTAAGAAGGGCACGTACGTAAAACCTACGTACACTTATACTTGCTACTGTCCTCGGGTTAAGAAGGGCACGTACGTAAAACCTACGTACACTCATGCTTACTACTGTCCTCGGATTGAGAAGGGCACGTACGTAAAACCTACGTACACTCATACTTAACACTGTCCTCGGATTGGGAAGGACACTTATGGATACGACTAGTCTAGTAACATACAACATGGGAAGCCCCCACTAAATATCGTGAAAAGGTTTTGGGAAATTAATGATACTGAGTAATACATGGTTATGAAACGAACTTATGATTTCTGAAACGAACTCAATAACTGAACAATCAACTGTGAACTCGCTCAACTTTGTTGTTGACTCGTTGTTACATGCCTTACAGGACGTTAGGTATCTATGGAGCTTGCAATGGAGTGGGAAGAGTCGTTGTGGGACATGGACAGCTGTGTGCCATGCTAAACATTTGAAACGTTTAAACTTATGATTTGGCTTTAACATTTTGCTTCCGCTTGCAACTTAAACTATGTTTTGTTTAGACACCAATTGTATTGTGTTTGATTATATACTACTTACATGCTTGTTCAATACGATTGGTGGCTTGACCCTGGTCAGTCACGCCTCCAAGCGATGATACTCCGCGTGTGGATAGTTTTGGGGGTGTGACAACGTAGGCGTCTGTGACACCCCAAGAAAACCAGTAAATCTTCGCAAACCTGCTTGGGGAGCCGCGATACGATACAGGTAAACAACGTCACACTACTAGCTTCCTCAGTAACTGCATGCTAAATTTCGGGACGAAATTTCTTTCAAGTTGGGGATAATGTGACAACTCGAATTTCCGACATTCTTTATTCGCATTAAATGCACGTTGACTTTGACTGTATAGTGATGATATGATAAATGCATTGTGTTTGCTTGATTTTTGTGTTGTTATTATAGTGTATTAGTTTAGAAATCACATAAACTGATTTAGCACATGAGACTGCTCGACGAAACACAAGTGTGTTTTGCCATGAGCATACTCGACGAAACAAGGCTGTTTCGCCAAACCCATCTCGACGAAACAGGCTGTTTCGCCGAGCCCAGTTTCGCCGAAAGCCCATTACGGGCCCAGAACGTTATTCTGAGTATATTTACGTAAAACAACATCACTTTTACACTTTCTATCAAAACAACCGAAACCCTAGAGCTCTCTCACTGTGATGGCAAACTAGAACCCACCGGAAACCCTTGTGCGATCAAACCATCATCTCGGTTAGTAGATTTATGTGTCTTGATTGATCGTTCATCCGTGTACGTGTTTATGTGTCATGTGATTCTGCTTTGATGATGTATATCTGAAACTGATACATGTTAAATATTAGGGTTCTTGTTATGATGATGATGATATAGATTTCGATAGGAATGTTGTTGTCGGATATAAATAGTTTTATGTGAAATTCGATACGATTGAATACTTGGTTCTGGATGGTGTTAATCGGAATCTGGTTAGCATCTTGATAGGGTTCGATAATGTGATATTGTATGATAGTCGGTTTTGAGATACGTTTAAACTAGGGTTCATGCTAGACAATGATTTCTGGATGATTGTGTTATGATGATATATGCTAAATGAATTCTGGGTGATTGCTACTTGATAGTGACGGCTGTTAGGGCTTCTGCATGTATCTGTGTACGTAACTGACATCACCTCGAATCTGTCTTGACGAAACAGATCTCTTGGCGAAACAGAAAGTGTTTCGCCAAGGGCAAGCGACGAATTAGAGTCCTGTTTCGCCAAACAAGGCCCCGACGAAACAGAATGTGTTTCGTCAATTTGTGTTTCGCCGGAAGTGTGTTTCGCCAACTTATGTGTTTCGCCATTATGTGTGTTTCACCGAACAGTAATCTGCACAGTAACTTGGGTTAATTCTGTTAAGTGTTAACTGGAATATTTAACTGCTGATAGGTGTAACCATCTTGTATATGATTGTGATGACGTGCTACATGTTTATACATGCACAACTTGAACACAAACTGATTTCACATACGTGCATACTTTAGGACGTGATTGATTACTTGCGAGCATACACTTAGCATACCGAGCAAACCAAGGTGAGTTCACACAGCCAAGGCATGGGATTCCCAGGATGGGAATGGGTTGGATTATTTATTCGTTCAGTTTATGGAACTTAGATATATGATTCCCGGGAGAGGAAGGATTATGGATAAGAACTGACTAGACTGGTTATACTAATTGAACTGATCTTCGCACACACGCCAAGTGTTGGCCGCGATATTATGACAATCTTCGCACACATGCCTAGGAAGGGCCGCGAACTATATACTCTAATCTTCGTAAACATGCCAGGAAGGGCCGCGATACTACTATACCTAGTCTAGCATATATGGGAAAACCCCACTAACTTCGCAAACATGCCTAGAAGGCCGCGATACGATACATATGACACATGATTACTAAACGAACATACGAACTACAATACAAACGTTATTACTAAACTATTAACTGTGAACTCGCTCAACTAGTTGTTGACTCTCTGTTACATGCCTTGCAGGACCTTAGGTACTTATGGAGCTTGCACGGGAGGCACGGTCGTTGTGGGCACAGTTTGTGGATGTTATGAACAACATTTAAACATTTGAAATTGTTACATATGATTGGGTTTATTTATGCTTCCGCTAAACGTTGAATTTATACATATGTTTTGAACACCTTTCATATTGGTTTGATTGCTTTACATTTAATACTTACTATGTTCAATATGATTGGTGGCTTGATCCTGGTCAGTCACGCCTCCAAGCGGTGATACTCCGCAGGTGGATTTTTGGGGGTGTGACAGATTGGTATCAGAGCCATTGGTTATAGAGAACTCGGTTTTAATAAGGGAAAAATGTTTTTATTGAAACCAGACTATAACGAGTACAGTGCTCAACGATCCACAACGACACCTCGCTCCACGTGCAAGACTCAACATCCTAGGTAATAAGGTTTATGTTTATTGCCTACTTGCTAGAATTACATAGAACTTTGCTCGTGGTATGCTTAGATTACATTGTTTACTATTCGTTACTGCCTGAGAACGCTTATATGCTCACACTCTTCTGTCATCGCACGATTCGCGATCCTTTCTGACTTATGCTATCTTTACTATGAAGATCATGTCTGGACGTATCAACATGACACAAGCCCAATTGACGGCTCTCATCGCTGAACAAGTTACTGCGGCAGTTGCAGCCGCACAAGCAGGAGGTATACCCTGCAGTTGAAACTCACACTAGGGTCCTTAGATCCTACATTCTTAAACCAACTCTTGGGCTAAAATTCTTGTTTATTCTTACGCACACGACAGGTCAACCACCTGTTTGCACTTTCAAAACGTTCATGGACTGTCGTCCCAGTACTTTCAGCGGCACGGAGGGAGCAGTCGGACTCCTCCACTGGTTTGAAAAGATTGAAACTGTATTCGAGATGTGTGAATGCCCTGAGGCACGCAGGGTGAAGTATGCCACCGGTACCCTAGAGGGTTTAGCTCTCACATGGTGGAAAGCTCAGGTGCAAATGCTGGGGTTGGTTGCTGCTAACGCTACCCCATGGAACAACTTTAAGGAAATGATCAAAGAGGAATATTGCAGTAGGGATGATATTCATAAGCTGGAGGTCGAGTTTTTCAATCTCAAGATGAAGGGGTCAGAGATTGAGGCATACACCAAAAGATCTAATGAACTTGCTCTATTGTGTCCTACGATGGTGGACCCTCCAATCAAGCGAATCGAACTGTTCCTCAAGGGTCTAGTGCCAGAGATCCAGAGTTACGTCACTTCAGCAAACCTCGCCACTTATCAGCAGGTTGTACAGCTGGCTCACCGTCTCACGGATCAGGCGGTGGAGCAGAACAAGTTGCCTGAACGCATCAGCACTACTACTACCGCTACTACTCCGGTCACTCCTGCTACTCCCAGTGACAACAAGCGGAAATGGGATGGGGATTCCAGCAAAGGTTCAGCTATAGTTCAACCTCAGGCTCAGCAACGCAAGATTAACGATTATCAGAGCCCAAGTCAGCAAGCTTCTGGTGGGCAGAGGCAGGGTGGATATCGGGGAAATCATCCACTGTGTAACAAGTGCTACAAACACCACAGTGGTCAGTGTCGCAAGGCCTACTGTCAGAGATGTCTCAAAACCGGGCACGAAGCTAAAGATTGCAGGAGTTCACGACCTGCGAATCAGAACCAGCAACAACAACCACCTGCTCCACGAAACCAGCCACAGCAGCAGCAGCATGGAAATAGGGGATGCTACCAGTGTGGGGCTGAAGGTCATTACAAGCGGGATTGCCCTCAGTTAAACCAGAACCAGAACAATAACAACAACAACAATCAGGGCAACGGGAACAACAACAACGGTGGGAACAATAACAACAATGGTGCTAGAGGCCGTATGTTTGTGATCGGTCAGGGTGATGCCAGGAATGATCCCAACGTGGTTATGGGTAAGTTTCTTCTTGACGACTTTTATGTTACTGTACTATTTGATTCTGGTGCGGATACAAGTTACATGTCTCTAAAAGCTAGTGAAATGTTAAAACGTGCACCAACTCTCTTAAACACCAAACATGTTGTAGAGTTAGCTAACGGTAAAAGTCTAGAGGCCACACACATAGTTAAAGGGTGTAATCTTATCCTCGCTGGTCAGACTTTCTCCATCGATCTCATTCCTATAACCTTGGGTAGCTTTGACGTCGTCATTGGTATGGATTGATTATCTCAACAACAAGCGGAGATTTTATGCAAAGAAAAGGTTATTCGTATTCCTCGTTCGGGCAAGGAACCTCTCGAAGTTCAAGGTGACAAGAGTGGTGTCGTGAGTGGCATCATCTCCTTTTTGAAGGCTCAGAAGTGTTACGCAAGGGGCACACTGCTATATTAGCACTCGTTACAGATACCTCGAAGAAAGAGAAAAAGATTGAAGATATTCCTGTAGTACGTGACTTCCCTCAAGTGTTTCCTGAGGAATTACCTGGGTTACCGCCTCATCGTCAAGTCGAATTTCAGATCGAGCTCGCTCCAGGAGCAGCACCTATAGCTCGAGCACCTTATCGTTTGGCTCCAACTGAATTAGAAGAACTGTCTAAGCAGCTACAAGAACTCTTGGAAAAGGGTTTTATACGTCCTAGCTCTTCGCCCTGGGGAGCTCCAGTGTTATTCGTAAAGAAGAAAGACGGTACGTTCAGGATGTGTATAGACTACCGTGAACTCAACAAGGTGACGATCAAGAATCGTTATCCTCTTCCGCGCATAGATGATTTATTCGACCAGCTGCAAGGGTCGAGCTACTACTCCAAGATAGACTTAAGGTCAGGGTACCATCAGCTGAGAGTCCGGGATGTGGACGTCTCTAAAACAACATTTAGAACTCGTTACGGCCACTACAAGTTTATGGTCATGCCATTTGGGCTAACGAACGCGCCTGCCGTATTTATGGATCTTATGAACAGGGTGTGCAAACCCTATCTCGACAAGTTCGTCATTGTTTTCATCGACGACATCCTGATTTATTCGAAAAGTCAGGAGGAACACGAGCAGCACCTACGGCTTATACTGGAACTTCTACGAACGGAACAGCTATACGCTAAGTTTTCTAAATGTGACTTCTGGCTTCGTGAAGTCCACTTTTTAGGCCACGTGGTGAACAAGGATGGGATTCATGTAGATCCATCCAAGGTAGATTCGATTAAGAACTGGCCTGCGCCTCGTACACCAACAGAAATACGCCAATTCTTGGGTTTGGCGGGTTATTACAGACGTTTCATCAAGGACTTTTCAAAGATTGCTCAGCCGCTTACACTACTGACACAGAAGGGTGTTGTTTACCGTTGGGGTAATGCACAGGAAACAGCGTTCCAACACTTAAAGGATAGACTCTGTAGCGCACCTATCCTCTCATTGCCTGAAGGCACGGATGATTTCATAGTCTACTGCGACGCATCCATCCAAGGTCTTGGATGTGTATTAATGCAAAGGGATAAAGTCATTGCTTATGCTTCGCGCCAACTTAAGATTCACGAACGGAATTACACAACACACGACTTAGAGTTGGGAGCGGTTGTTTTTGCACTTAAGATATGGCGACACTACTTGTACGGCACTAAATGTGCTATCTACACTGACCACAGGAGCCTCAAACATATATTCAAACAGAAGGAACTGAATATGCGACAGCGACGATGGGTCGAACTGCTAAACGACTACGAATGCTCAATCAGGTACCACCCAGGCAAAGCCAATGTTGTGGCTGACGCCCTCAGTCGAAAAGACACCGCGCCTAAGCGCGTGCGAGCTTTACAACTCACCATACAGTCTCGCCTTCCTTCCCAGATACGAGATGCTCAGATAGAAGCATTGAAACCAGAAAATGTCAGGGCTGAATCCCTACGCGGCTCAAGACAACGATTAGAACAGAAGGAAGATGGTGCTTACTACGTCACAGGACGCATTTGGGTCCCACTGTACGGCAACTTACGCGAGCTGGTAATGGATGAAGCTCACAAGTCTCGCTACTCGGTACACCCTGGTTCGGATAAAATGTACCACGATATTAAGACTACATACTGGTGGCCTAGCATGAAGGCCCACATAGCCACATACGTTAGCAAATGCTTGACTTGTGCGAGAGTCAAGGCAGAATATCAGAAACTGTCAGGACCACTCCAACAACCTGAGATACCACAATGGAAATGGGAGCAAATTTCCATGGATTTTGTTACTGGCCTACCTAGATCTCAGCGCGGAAATGATACTATTTGGGTGATCGTGGATCGACTCACAAAGTCTGCTCACTTCTTGGCTATTAAAGAAACAGACAAGTTCTCTACCTTAGCAGACATTTACTTAAAAGAAGTGGTCTCGAGGCACGGGGTGCCCACCTCCATCATCTCTGATCGTGACGCGCGTTTTACTTCAGAGCTGTGGCAAGCAATGCATAAATCTTTTGGCTCTCGTTTAGACATGAGCACGGCGTATCATCCTCAGACGGATGGGCAGTCTGAGCGCACTATCCAGACTCTAGAAGACATGCTTCGGGCGTGCGTAATTGATTTTGGAAACGGTTGGGAAAAACATCTGCCACTTGTGGAATTCTCATACAATAACAGCTACCACACCAGCATTAAGGCTGCACCATTCGAGGCATTGTACGGACGTAAATGCCGATCACCTCTCTGTTGGGCAGAGGTGGGAGATAGTCAAATTACAGGTCCAGAAATGGTAGTCGATACTACAGAAAAGATTGCACAAATACGACAACGCATGGCGGCAGCACGCGACCGTCAGAAAGCATACGCTGATTTAGACAGGAAACCACTCGAGTTTCAAGTTGGGGACCGAGTGCTACTCAAAGTTTCACCCTGGAAGGGTGTGGTTCGTTTTGGCAAACGCGGCAAACTAAATCCACGATATGTTGGACCATTCGAAGTTACAGAGAAAATAGGTAAAGTGGCCTACAGACTGAACTTACCAGCTGAACTCAGTGCAGTTCACAACGTCTTTCACGTGTCGAATCTGAAGAAGTGTACGTCAGATGAGACCCACATAGTTCCCTTGAAGGAACTCACTATCGACGAGCGGTTGCACTTCGTCGAGGAACCTGTTGAAATCACGGACCGGGATGTTAAGGTCCTCAAGAACACGAGAATCCCTCTTGTACGAGTTCGTTGGAACTCCCGCCGCGGCCCAGAGTTCACCTGGGAGCGTGAAGATCAAATGGAACTCAAATATCCCCAGTTATTCGGAAACCAAGCAACTACTACTGAGGCTGAAGCTACCAATGCAGAATTTCGGGACGAAATTCCAAATCAACGGGGGGATAATGTGACACCCCAAGAAAACCAGTAAATCTTCGCAAACCTGCTCGGGGAGCCGCGATACGATACAGGTAAACAACGTCACACTACTAGCTTCCTCAGTAACTGCATGCTAAATTTCGGGACGAAATTTCTTTCAAGTTGGGGATAATGTGACAACTCGAATTTCCGACATTCTTTATTCGCATAAAATGCACGTTGACTTTGACTGTATAGTGATGATATGATAAATGCATTGTGTTTGCTTGATTTTTGTGTTGTTATTATAGTGTATTAGTTTAGAAATCACATAAACTGATTTAGCACATGAGACTGCTCGACGAAACACAAGTGTGTTTTGCCATGAGCATACTCGACGAAACAAGGCTGTTTCGCCAAACCCATCTCGACGAAACAGGCTGTTTCGCCGAGCCCAGTTTCGCCGAAAGCCCATTACGGGCCCAGAACGTTATTCTGAGTATATTTACGTAAAACAACATCACTTTTACACTTTCTATCAAAACAACCGAAACCCTAGAGCTCTCTCACTGTGACGGCAAACTAGAACCCACCGGAAACCCTTGTGCGATCAAACCATCATCTCGGTTAGTAGATTTATGTGTCTTGATTGATCGTTCATCCGTGTACGTGTTTATGTGTCATGTGATTCTGCTTTGATGATGTATATCTGAAACTGATACATGTTAAATATTAGGGTTCTTGTTATGATGATGATGATATAGATTTCGATAGGAATGTTGTTGTCGGATATAAATAGTTTTATGTGAAATTCGATACGATTGAATACTTGGTTCTGGATGGTGTTAATCGGAATCTGGTTAGCATCTTGATAGGGTTCGATAATGTGATATTGTATGATAGTCGGTTTTGAGATACGTTTAAACTAGGGTTCATGCTAGACAATGATTTCTGGATGATTGTGTTATGATGATATATGCTAAATGAATTCTGGGTGATTGCTACTTGATAGTGACGGCTGTTAGGGCTTCTGCATGTATCTGTGTACGTAACTGACATCACCTAGAATCTGTCTTGACGAAACAGATCTCTTGGCGAAACAGAAAGTGTTTCGCCAAGGGCAAGCGACGAATTAGAGTCCTGTTTCGCCAAACAAGGCCCCGACGAAACAGAATGTGTTTCGTCAATTTGTGTTTCGCCGGAAGTGTGTTTCGCCAACTTATGTGTTTCGCCATTATGTGTGTTTCGCCGAACAGTAATCTGCACAGTAACTTGGGTTAATTCTGTTAAGTGTTAACTGGAATATTTAACTGCTGATAGGTGTAACCATCTTGTATATGATTGTGATGACGTGCTACATGTTTATACATGCACAACTTGAACACAAACTGATTTCACATACGTGCATACTTTAGGACGTGATTGATTACTTGCGAGCATACACTTAGCATACCGAGCAAACCAAGGTGAGTTCACACAGCCAAGGCATGGGATTCCCAGGATGGGAATGGGTTGGATTATTTATTCGTTCAGTTTATGGAACTTAGATATATGATTCCCGGGAGAGGAAGGATTATGGATAAGAACTGACTAGACTGGTTATACTAATTGAACTGATCTTCGCACACACGCCAAGTGTTGGCCGCGATATTATGACAATCTTCGCACACATGCCTAGGAAGGGCCGCGAACTATATACTCTAATCTTCGCAAACATGCCAGGAAGGGCCGCGATACTACTATACCTAGTCTAGCATATATGGGAAAACCCCACTAACTTCGCAAACATGCCTAGAGGGCCGCGATACGATACATATGACACATGATTACTAAACGAACATACGAACTACAATACAAACGTTATTACTAAACTATTAACTGTGAACTCGCTCAACTAGTTGTTGACTCTCTGTTACATGCCTTGCAGGACCTTAGGTACTTATGGAGCTTGCACGGGAGGCACGGTCGTTGTGGGCACAGTTTGTGGATGTTATGAACAACATTTAAACATTTGAAATTGTTACATATGATTGGGTTTATTTATGCTTCCGCTAAACGTTGAATTTATACATATGTTTTGAACACCTTTCATATTGGTTTGATTGCTTTACATTTAATACTTACTATGTTCAATATGATTGGTGGCTTGATCCTGGTCAGTCACGCCTCCAAGCGGTGATACTCCGCAGGTGGATTTTTGGGGGTGTGACAGCGTCCACGTAAGCGGGTGTGAGGATGAGCCTAAAGGGGATGGACCTAGGGTGTGGAGGATGGGCCTATATATATATATATATATATATATATATATATATATATATCTGTGTGTGTGTGTGTATGTATATGTGCGTGTATAAAGAAGAAGAAGAGAGAGAGAGAAGAGGTACGGCAAGATCGACGAGCAGACGACGTTGAGGACGGGGCCGCCGAAGCGGGGCAGTGTTGTAAGGACCTGCAAAAATGTCCCACAACACTCCGTAAGTAAAAACCCGGACCCCGAAAACCCTAATCCTTATTAAAAACCAAGAAATTCAATTTTATTGTTCTGTCGCGGGCCGCGTAAGACTTAAGGAAAGCTTACGCGGGGTACGACAGCTTGGTAAGTCTCCGGATAAGCTTCAGGCCATGTGTCAGACACGTGGCAGACCTACACCGTAACACGGGCCGCGAGAGACTCAAAATTTAGCTATAAATAGTACGTTCATGGGGCTTTCATCTGTGTTCGAAAAATCCTTTCAAAACGATCAAATTCTGCTTAGTTACGAGTATTTAGGTGGTGAAACGCTTCTACGATTACAGGGTAATAACTCGATCACTGCTACGATACAATGTCCGATCGATTGAAACTGATTCGATGGATGTTTAAGTGCAGCCCAAATTCGGGCTATTCTTTGTCATTTGTCGTGAGGGTTTTGATTTCGTGAGCTTATCGTAAATGTTGTATTAAGTTACTAACCTAGTTTCGTGTGCATTGTTATTTAACTAGGTTAGAAGCTAAATCAGTAGGCAAAATTCTGTCCAATTAAACTTGCAATGTGAGTCATTCTGTAACAACCCTCGGTAAAATCAACATCCTCATAATATTTCTAACACTCTAGTATATTGTAGAATGTCTCAATATGTCTTGTATTACACCCCGTATGTGAAAACCGAGCCCAAATTAAGTTATATTATTTAAATAAAATATAAAAGCTTAAATTTAGGGCTGAGGCGAGCCGCGTAAACCCACCCCAACATCTCACGCGGGCGGTATCAAGGTTGATACCGGACTTCACTGATTTCTTAAGTTGATACGGGCCGCGTAAGCTTAAGCTTACATTGACGCGGGCCGCGAGAGATCATCAAACGCGGAGACATCCTGAGCTGACACGTGTCGACATCATGGCAGGTCTACTTGGTGAGCCGGACAAGCTAGTCCATTGACTAGCATTGACGCGGGCCGCGTAAGCGACCCTTGTCTTTCACGCGGGCCGCGTGAGAGTCGAATATCAGCACTATAAATAGAACTCATCAGTTTTCGTTTTCCGTCGCTCATTCTCAATTCTCAAATCACAATTTCTGAAGTAGTAGAAGTTATAGTCGGGTATTATACCCCTAATTAGCGAGGTTCTGCTCCGTTGTAAGTATTATAACCCCAGTTTCGTAATAGTTACGCTGCCCGATTGATTTAGGGTTCCGTAACAACTGTCGTGGTTCTGCCCGACGTAGTTGTTGGAATGCCGTCTCGGGGAGGGTATTATTAATATTTTCAAAGGGTTATGATACTAACCAATGTAAATTTGTATAAATTATAGATTATATCCAGGAAACCCTTACGAAAAGCCAAAGATAGCAATGTGAGTAATCTCCTTTTTGTTAACAGTTTTTACAAAACCTTAACTATTTTATAATGTAATTTAACAGTGATTGAGTCTTTGTAGTTCTTCAATTACTGCCGGTATGTTGGGGTTTTGTATACAAAATTTACTACACTGTGAGTAGTAAGTCAATGTTGACAGTACGTTACCATTGGACAATGAGTTAGCCAATGTGTAATATGACCCACAAGTCAGTGGATTGATAGTACCAAATGGAGTAATTGTGTAGACATAAACAATGTGATCGCTCTCAATGCTGTTTTAATTGATAAAATGTTTCTTGATTAAACTGGGATTCACTCACCAGTATTTTCGACTGACAAATGTTTTTAAAACGCGTTTCAGGTAACCCAATGTGACAGCCAATTAGTAAAAAGCCAGCTGGAGAGCACTAAAGGCTTGGGGATAATGTGGCTATAAAAGTTACCTAATAAACGATGTTTTAAATTCAATAAGATAGGGTTTATCCCTATAAATGTATTGTAATAAGAAACTTGGGTTTTACCCATGTGATTATTAATGTGAAATATGGTGGTTTCACTCTGATAAACATTTCCTAACTACGGTCCTGATGTAAATTCCGCTGCGAGATTAAATAACTGATACCACCAAAACTTTGAGCTCGCATCCGCCCGTTCCCGGGAATAAGGGATCGGGGGTTGCGACAGAAGGTGGTATCAGAGCGTAGCCACTGGTTTGAGCCAAAGAAGTGTTCTGCTGACACTTAAGTTCTAAATTTTATGTTAGGAAATAAATTATGGAAATATGTGCATAACTGTATTTATTTGTTATGTGTTATTTGTCTATCTGTTAGTTTACAGTATGAGTGATCAAGGACCCTCAGACATGAGTCGTCAGTTATCTGAATCACCTAGGAGTGAAGGTACCTCATCACAACCTGCCCTTACTGGGTATTCTGCTGATCAGGAAGAAGGAGTGTTTGCTTTTAGAGCTCAGTCAGAAGAGCCATTCCCTCATAAGAAACGAGGATGGTTCAGTAAGGAAGCTTTTGCTCGTAGGAAAAGAATGCGAAAATTGCCACAGCAAAGAGCCTTAGTAGCTATTAAGCGAGAGACAGATGCCCATACGCAGGATATGCTTAATAGAAGCCAAGCTAATTTCCATATCCTAGCTACAACTGCTGCTGACCCAAGTTTGGAACAACTAGTAGCCCCACAACCACAAAACCCAGAACAACCCATGGAGATAGAAAATCCTGACAACCAAGTGGAGATGCACGACTTTAACCCAGAAGAAATCCCTAGGGTACCTGCACCAAACCCCCTAGACCCAAATTACGACCCTTGGTGGGACGAAAATAGGGACTTTGTGCAACGTTACTCTATCCCTGAAGATACACCTATAGGAGCCTATTCAGGTATGGACCCTTTAGATCCCTATTACCATGATAACTACATTAGGGAAATCTTAGAAGATCCTTACCGATTTCAGGCACTTTTACCCCCATATCAGGAACCCGCACCCCAGATTCCAAACCCAGTCCTAGAACCTGCACCCCCAATGAGTGCAGAAAACGTGCAAGAACTTAGGACTTTCGGGGAGAAAATTTTAGAAAGCAGAGAGAGAATGCGTCAGGTGGGAGAGCGTCTCGTATGGAAATACGATGAACGCAATATGGATTTCTGGATGAATCCATATCCTTGAATAAGATGGTGAAATGGTAGTAATAATAATAATAAAATAAAAATAAAATAAAATTATGTGTGTACGGATGTATAGTACTATTAGTGTAATTTTCTTTCTGTTGGTATTGTAATCTTTATTTCAGTACTAGTGTGTAATAGACGCATAGTATATGAAAATAGAGTACAAGTCGCAATGATCGACGTTTTTGGCTAGATTGCGTGTCATGTGATTTACTATATCAACTATTATTTGTGATATTAATATGGGGTAAATGTTTAAAATTCAGATGACCGACGAAGAAAATCAAGGAAATCTGAATAACGATAATCAGAGTAACATTAACGTGGTTAATGAAAATCCAAGCATCAATAACAATGGAAATCAAGTGGATAATAGTGTTATCCAACACATAGTGGCACAAGGAATTATAGATGCAATGCCATTTATTCTTCAAACGGTTCAAGAAGCGAATAATAAAAGTAAACATAGCAGTAAGCGACCAATTGAACCAGAACACAGCGTGAACAATGGACCAGTACTTCAAATGCCCATTCCCAAAAGAGGAAGAACCGTGCCTTACGGTTGTTCATACAAAGAATTCTGGTCCTGTAAACCAATAGAATTCTCGGGCAATGAAGAACCTATTGCAGCTCTACGCTGGATAGAAAAGACTGTGGCTGTTCTGAAAATAAGTAAATGTGCGGAAGAGGACAAGATAATGTTTGCTTCCAATCTATTTAAGAATGCAGCCCTAGAATGGTGGAACATTATCCTTCAGTCTAGAGGAAGTGATAGGGTTTATAGTATGGATTGGGAAGAATTTAGGAATATGGTAGAAAGAAATTCTGCCCTCCAAATGAAAAGGAACAGATAGCAAACAAATTCCTAAACCTTAGGATGACTGGTGTGGATACTAAGGGGTACACGAAGTTATTCTTTGAATATGCTAGAATAGTGCCAACTCTTGCTTCACCAGAACCAGTGTTAATCTCCCGTTATATTTGGGGATTAATTGGGGAGATTAGACATGTAGTCAAGGCAGCTAGACCTCAAACTATAGAAGAAACTGTAGAACTAGCCAATACCTTGACTGATGAGTTAGTCCGTACCCGAGAAGAAGACCAGAGGAGAAACCTAACCCAAAGGCTTACTCAAGAATTTCGTTCTGGAAATTTCAACCTTAAGCACGTAGGTTCTACCTCTGCACCATACTGCAAGGTCTGCAAGAAAAAGCATTCGGGAAAATGCTCCACTCTCTGCAATTATTGCAAGATGCCAGGACACAAGGAAGAAAATTGCAAGAGGAAATCTAGTAATGGATTATGATACAACTGTGGAGAAAAAGGTCATATCAGGCCAAACAGTCCGAAATTAGCTCCAGCTACAAACAACAAGAGTACTAAAAATGCTAGAGCATTTGTTCTGACTGCAGATGAAGCCAAGATGATTCCAGATGTCATAGCTGGTACGTTTTTAGTTAATGATATATTTGCTAAAGTATTATTTGACTCTGGTGCGAACCAAAGTTTAATCAATAATTCGTTTTGCAAAATTCTAAATCAGTCATTAACTAAACTACCACAAGAATGTCTAGTAGAGACAGCCAATGGAGAAACCGTTAGAATTTCTGAAATCTTGCAGGGAGCAAGTATAGAAATTTCAAATCAGAAATTTATTGCAAATCTTTATCCCATGAATCTGGCAGGATTCGATGTTGTTTTAGGAATGGATTGGTTAATAGCCAATAAAGCCAGTATTTTATGTGATCAAAAGTCAATACAAGTGAATTCACCGAAATGTAAAACGATCACAATTAAAGGAGATAAACCGTTTAGATCCACTAAATTCATCTCTGTGATGAAAACTGCAAGTTCTATAAGAAAAGGTTCTATAGTGTATTTGATTTCTATAGTCACTAACACTAAAGGAAAAGAACTAAAAGACATTCCTGTAGTATCTCAGTTTTTAGATGTCTTTCCAGAAAAATTACCAGGACTGCTGATGTGTGCTAAACAGACTATAAAAACAACCTAAATTAGACTCTCTAATCTAGACACTATAAGTTTTAAATTTATAGACTAGAACTCTCTAAAACCTAAACCACACAACCGGCAAGTGTACCGGTCAATGTAGTATAGCCTAAGCAAGTCCGAGTATCGAACCCTGAGACTCTATGTATTACGTAGACTAGACTCTAATAGACACTGACAGACGCGACTTAAACTTGTTTAATTGTTTCGATGGGGGGGGGGTTACTGAAAAACTAGGAAATCTATATTAACCTAATTAATTAACTAGACTTAGACTAAGACACGAACGAAAACTAGGGATGTATTCAGATGAGATTAACGACTACCTAGACTCGAATCCAGTTTGAATAGGGAATGGACTTCTAATGGTATTATTGTTGTATGGAGCCGGGATCGTAAAATACTAAACCTTAAGGTATTTCAATGCTAAGACTTCCCGACCCTTCTCAGGAAGAAACCTAGGAAACCCTACAAGGCTGTTATGAGTACCGACTGTTAGACTTCCTCTCAGTCCTCTAACGATTCTAAAAGTGCCCTAATATGACTATCTACCTCTCAGCGCGATAATCTAAGGCAATTCTAGGTTCTGACTTGGTTTACTAGACACAAATGCAATTAGGGAAATAAGATCGACTTCTCTCAAAACCTATCTTAGATATATACTGCACTGCGACCTAACAACTAACTCGAGCCTCTCAGCGACAAGTTAAGCAGAACACTTGATTTTATTAAATTACCGAATATTACTTCTAAGGTTACTTACTAGATTTTCACCCTAAAGGATTAGTGATCTATTACGTGATATAGACAGTCACCTAAATCAAGAATCCTAATATAACCCTATTATGTGATAAAGACCGTCACCAAGGATCATATGAAGCAACAAACAATAATAAAATAAATGTCAAGCATGCATGTGCACCAAATCAGAAATTCTAAAACACTTTACTTTCAAGAATCAATCCATAAACGAACAATAAATAACCATTAAAAATCCAAACTTTAATCAAACTATCATCTTGTCTAGGTAGTATCTAAGGTTTAGCCAAGAAACATATTGTCTAACATAAACAAATCAAGTTCAAAACAAGAATTCATGGAAAAAGATTGAAAACACGAAATTAAAGAGAACCGGGAGATAGAACCCGAACAATCTTCTCTTCCACGCTTCCTAGCTTCAACCTTATGATTCCCGCAAGCTTCAACTCTCCGTAATGCTCGAAAAACTGCTCCAGACGTCGCCTAGGGTTTGTTAATTCGTAAGATACTTCTGATCGTGCGGCACCCCTCCTTAATTCTTTTTGTCCCAGTTATATTCGAATGGGATATATGCGGCCCATGATATCACGAATTGCATGCGGCTGGAATTGAATGATTTTTCACTAAATCCGTTGGACATGATGCCCTATCACGGCCCACACAAGATCCTGTCAAGCCCAATGAATTTCATCCTTGATGATATATCTTTCTGCTCCTAACCGCCTTTTTAGAAATTGTTCCCTGCGATTCTCATAAATTAATTCCCTATATAATGAGGATACATTATAATATCTCTTTCCAATTACTAAACAATCAGATGATGGGCCTGGCTCCATGCGCCACTAACCAGCCCAACATAACAAATATATGGCTATCAACCCACAAATTCTCGTTCAACATGTTTGTTTTTTCAATCTTTAGTCAACATCTTTTAAAATTCAGTAAACAAACACTCATACAAATCCTTCTTTAATGCCATGAATTAATTTCAACTTCAAGCATTTTGGCATTTTAGACCCTCAAGTTTCACTAACTATTTTTAAACAACCTTTGGCTTTATTCATCTTGACCCTTCAAGATTTCAGCTTTATTAATTCTGGTCCCTCCACTCTATTATTATATCACTCCCAGTTCCTTTCATTTAACCTCTTTTTTTATTACTTTTTTTCATCAGGATATGTAATAATAACAAAATAATAAAGTATACAATATAACTAATAAAACGAATCTAAATAATTATTAAAATATACAAAATACATAGGATAAAAGTGTGTGATTTGCAACACATCAACTGCCTCCAGACAGAGAAGTTGAATTCAGGATTCATCTACTACCCGGAATAGCACCAATTACCAAAGCACCCTACCGTTTGGCACCTGCAGAAATGCAAGAATTGAAGAAACAATTAGATGAATTATTAGAGAAAGGATTTATACAGCCAAGTTCGTCGCCATGGGGAGCGCCGATACTATTTGTTAAAAAGAAGGACGGATCAATGCGTATGTGCATTGACTACCGTGAATTAAACAAAGTCACGATTAAGAATCGGTACCCATTACCGAGAATCGATGATCTGTTTGATCAACTACAAGGAGCTCGATTTTTCTCTAAAATCGATTTAAGGTCAGGATATCATCAATTAAAGGTACAGGAAGAGGACATTCCTAAAACCGCATTTAGAACGAGGTATGGTCATTATGAATTTACTGTCATGCCATTTGGTTTAACCAATGGCCCAGCTGCATTTATGGACATGATGAACCGAATATGTAAGCCATATTTGGATAAATTCATAATTGTCTTCATAGATGATATTCTAATTTACTCTAAGAGTAAAGAAGATCATGCAAAGCATTTGCACGCACTTTTAAGTCTATTAAGAAAGGAAAAGCTTTATGCTAAATTTTCTAAGTGCGAATTTTGGTTAGAACAGGTACAATTCCTTGGACACCTAGTCAATCATGAAGGAATTCATGTGGATCCCACAAAGATTGAGGCAATTACTAAATGAAAAACCCCTGAGTCACCAACCGAGGTTAGAAGTTTCTTAGGATTGGCCGGTTATTATAGAAGATTTATTCAAGATTTTTCTAGAATAGCCATTCCCTTAACTAAGTTAACCTGTAAATCTGTTAAGTTTGAATGGGGATTAAAACAAGAAGAAGCATTTAGAATTCTTAAGCAAAGATTAACTCATACACCCATATTAGCATTACCAGAAGGAGCTGAAGACTTTGTAGTCTATTGCGATGCTTCTAAATTAGGTTATGGATGTGTGTTGATGCAACGCCAAAAGGTTATAGCTTACGCATCTAGACAACTTAAGAGGCATTCTGGCTGTAGAGTCGCTATCCCCAACTCGGATTACATAGGCCTGTGTTACTTTCATTTAGTTTCTAGCTCACTTTTTATTCTATTTTTTTTTTCATGACCACATACTCTACCGGTTTTAACTTATAACGGTGCCCCTTATACTCTTATTGGCAGTTTTAGTTTCCCATATTTCCCAGGCGAAAACCCACTAGCGGACCGACAATTTAAGGTATATTAGATCAAAGGGACTTAAAACCAAACCCGGGTCTATCCACATGTCCCTAACTAGACGCAAGCTCGATTTATTATAATCTCATATTATTATTATTCAAACCAAGCAACAATTCACCTTTTCTATCATTTTCCGTTTTAATTTGCAAACTTCTCATATCGAAAGACATTTTCTGATTTTTCAATTTTTTTTTATTTTCAATTTTTTTTAATTTTTTTTGTGTTTTTTCAAATTTATGACTCAAATATTTACAAGTATCCCATCCCCACACTTAGAGATTGCATTGTCCCTAATGCAAGAACGAAAATACGACTCAATACTACCTAAGAAATAAAAACAGCAAACGAAAAAAAATAAAAATATACAACAACAACAAAAAGGGAAACGACTTAGCTGGTTAGGACAAAAGTCAGTGCCAGCCGTACGAGTCTTGAATCCCATGAACGATCGTATAGCATTCCATTCGCGATCGTTGCCTAATCTGCTTGAGTTTATCAAAATGGCAGTTCCGAACTCACCCGAATGGAAATTGAGTACGGGTGGTACAATCCAAAACCTGCACAATCAAAGCAAAGCAGAACCCAACGCAGTACCGACTCTAAAAACGACTCGACTTAAACGAACTCAACAATGACTCGACATACAGAACTAATCAGACATAACAATGACCAAACGACTTGCAGACTGACTCGAAAAGTTCATAGAAACCAAACACAATCCCACCCAACCTGCAAAACCATACAGACTCAAGACTCAAATTGACCACTAAACGAAAACCTGAACCAATTGACTCAATACTTGACAGTCCTGCAAAACCTAACCCATTTGAGTCGAGGTGAAGTAAAACAGGACTCAACATCCGACTCGACAACTACTAGCTCAATGACTCGAAACATAAACTAAAACCCTACAAACATCATTGACTCGACCGACAAAATAAAGACACGACTCACACCTGACTCGATCACGGACTCGATAAATGGACTGCAGATGAACATCGGACTCGAAAACCGACTGACCAGACAATACTCAACAAAATAAGAAAATTATGCTAAGAGCCATACCTGAGCCGATGAAGAACGGAAGAAAAATCGAATCTTTGGAGTGGTGTGGAGTTCCGAATCTCGGCGATGTGAGGGCCGGGGGTGAGATGTGATTTGGGGGTTTTGGTCGCGGGAAGAATCCGGTCACGCCGGAGGTTGGACGGTGGTAAGCGGTGGTGGAAGATGGTGGGGTGTGGCGGTGAATCGACGGAGAGGGGTGGTGAAGAGGAAGGGTTTTGAGTGTTCTGGTGGTGGGGATGTAAGGGTTTGGCTGTTTGTTTAGGTAACTGGTAAGTTAGATGAGGGTTCAAAAACATTTGAGAGGGTTCATAAGGTTTTGAGAAGGTACAAAAGGTTCAGAAAGGGTTTTTAGATGAACTGTATGGTGATGTAGCGCGAGAACATGTGTGTTTGGCAGTGGCGCTACGCCAGTGGCGTTTTTTAACAGAATGTTACGAAAAATTTCAACTTTTTGCCTTAGAAAATTTTTCTAACTTTTTTCCAACATTCCCCAAACCATTCCAAAAATTTTCTAAGTATGGGACTTACCTGGAATGACTTTTTCTTCGCGTTTTCAGCTCCTCAAAGGTACGTTTCCTGCAAATTCACTCACAAATACAAAACACAAACACGAAAAACTATGAAAATACGAGAAATAAGGCAATTTACAAACGGTACAAACTCTACAAACGAATAATAACTTCTCACATACTTACGGAGGATCATGGAGATGCAGCTCACCTCCAAAAACAAACTCACGGGCCGCAGCACCATTATACCTATTATTGCCCAAATCACCCCAAGCACTCTTATCTCTCTCACAACCTCGTAACGCGTCACCTGGTGGTTTGAATCGATACTCTTCATAATGAATTCTATCCCCACACTGAGCTTTGCTCAGTGTCTCTATCTTAGATTCTAAACACACCACTCTTTCCTCTAATTCCTCTAATTTTCCATCCGGTGGATCCCCACGCTTGAGTCCTATGACCTTCTCTAGACTCGGATCACTCACTAACCTCTCCTCATCTCTCTCGCCCTTCTCACACTCCCCTACTAGCGATACCTCATGCACTCTATCACTAGGCCCTTTCGAATTCGTAACCTTAAAAACTACTGATTCCTCACCCGCTCTAAGTGTAATGGTGCCTAAAAAGACATCTATAAAAGCTTTTGCGGTGTTTAAGAACGGGCGTCCTAGAATTAACGGTACCTTTTCGTCGGCTTCCATGTCGAGAACGACAAAGTCTACGGGGAAGACGAATTTATCCACTTTAACTAAGAGGTTTTCTATTATACCACGTGGATACTTCACTGATCTATCGGCTAGAGACAAGGACATACGTGTAGGTGAAAGCTCTCCTAGACCTAGCCTCTCATACAAGGAATATGGCATTAGGTTTATACTTGCTCCTAAATCGGCTAAAGCCCTACACTCGGTATCACTCCCAAACAAACACGGGATGGTGAAAAGGCCCGGATCCGTCAACTTTTCCGGGACCTTGTTCAAGACTACGGCAGAACACCCTCCACTAAGGGGGATGTTAGAAACCTCTCCTAACCTTTCCTTACGTTTTAGAAGGTCTTTTAAAAATTTAGCATATTTAGGCATTGATTGAAGAGCTTCTATGAAAGGAAGGTTAATCCTAAGCTGCTTAAAGATCTCTAGAAACTTCCCGTACTCCTTAGAATATGTTTGGTTTTTAAGACGAGATGGGAAAGGAGCACGGGAAAGATCAACAGTGGGTGATGGAACGACTTGAGTGGGTTTCTTACCTAAACTCTTCTCACTTGGAAGCCCCCCGGTGTGTGCGGTACTTGCTGGGGTTAACCTAGATTGCACTTTACCGGGTGCTTCCATTTGGATCTCCTTATCTATTATATCTCCATCTTCATCAACTACCCTCTCTTCGACTCTCGGATTACCTACGGTCTTGCCACTACGGGTGGTAATGGCTTTAACAGAGGCATTAGGGTTCTTTAAGGTGTTTCCCGCAAATTGACCGGGTAATCTCTCTTCCAACTTCCTAGACATATCTCCTACAACCCTTTGAAGGTCCTGAAATGAGGCTTGATGGTTCTTAAGCATGAGATCGTGTTCACTAAGTTTCTTTTGGGTGTTTTGATCCCTAGCAATGAGTTGACTCATCATGGACTCCATTCTTTCCATGCTACCCCCTAAATCGAAACTTGGACCTTGACCTGTTTGACCTTGGTTCTGCGACCCCCCATTCTGAACCTGTTCATTTGAACCCCCACCAAAGAGTGAACCTAGACCTCTATTTGGATTTTGAGCTATTTGAAAACCAGGAGGTCCATTTGAGCGAAAATTGTTATTATTAAAGTTATTATTATTATTTCGCCAACCCGAGCCAAGATTATTACCCCCAAAACCGCTAGACTGACCTCTACCAAACCCTCCTCCTAAATAATCACATTGCTCCTCACCAGCTAGTACAGGACATGCACTCGTATCATGACCCCCTCGACAAAACTCACACTTATCAACCTTAGCTCTAATCTCCTTAAGCTCTCGAGTTATGTTTTCCAAAACAGAGGCTAAACTAGGGTCCATGGTGAAATGGTTCACCCCTCGGGCGGGTGCACTAGTAGTGGTATTTGAATTACCACTTTGAGACCTCTGATCGGAATGTGATTGGGATTGAGACTGAGCAAATGCCTCAAAACGCTCTAGACACTCTGCAACTGTAAGAATACCCATCATATGCCCCCCCGCATTGGTATCGAACCTATCTCTAGTCTCTTGGGTAAGACCGTTATAGAATTTCTCACATAAAGCCCAATCAGAAAGACCATGCTGGGAGCAACGAGCACAAAGGTTTTGGAAACGCTCCCAAGCAAGGTAATAAGGCTCGTCGGGCTCCATGCGGAAGGAGTGGATTTGGTCCCTAAGACGTGAGGCTTTTGCGGGCGGGAAATACTTATTCAAAAAGGCTTGACGAAGCCCCGCCCAAGTGGTAAAAGTACCGGTTGGTTGAGAGTCCAACCAAGTAGCCGCACGGCCGGCTAATGAGAACGGGAAAAGCTGTAAGTAGGTGGCATCATTGGGTGCACCGCTAAGGCTAAAGGTAGCTAGCATCCTAGAGAAACGGTTGATGTGGGCCGGGGCGTCCTCATCGTCCCGGCCATGGAATTGGATACTATTGGTGATAGCCTGCATGGCATAAGACGGAATCTGCCATGAATTTTCGTTCACTATGGGTGGGACGGTGATGGGTGAAGCAAGGCCGGTGAAATTCTGAGTGGCCTGCTGATGGACAGTTTGCCTAGGGTTGGCCATGTGTTCTACGTTCTCTGGTTCACTAAAGGTACTAGAAGTGGGACTACTGGGTGGGGTATTCTTAGGTGAATGGTTTGGTGAAGGTGGTGGGACGGGAATTGGATTGGTGTCGAAATCTGGAAAAACAGGCGAAGATGAAGAACTAACCTCTGGGCCTTCGCCCAGTTGAGATGATGACTGCTTGATTGGTGACGGTGGTCCGTGCGAGCGCAGATGTGGCATCCACTACTAGCAAAAACCTGAACACAAGAAAAGCAAACACTAGTTACCGAGACACAAGAGAAGACAAAGACTCAACAAAACAAAGAAAACACGTAGCACGTATATATCAATTAGGTCTATCAAAGCTAATAAACGCAATTGCCAAGAGTCCCCGGCAACGGCGCCAAAAACTTGATGTGTGCTAAACAGACTATAAAAACAACCTAAATTAGACTCTCTAATCTAGACACTATAAGTTTTAAATTTATAGACTAGAACTCTCTAAAACCTAAACCACACAACCGGCAAGTGTACTGGTCAATGTAGTATAGCCTAAGCAAGTCCGAGTATCGAACCCTGAGACTCTATGTATTACGTAGACTAGACTCTAATAGACACTGACAGACGCGACTTAAACTTGTTTAATTGTTTCGAGGGGGGGGGGGGTTACTGAAAAACTAGGAAATCTATATTAACCTAATTAATTAACTAGACTTAGACTAAGACACGAACGAAAACTAGGGATGTATTCAGATGAGATTAACGACTACCTAGACTCGAATCCAGTTTGAATAGGGAATGGACTTCTAATGGTATTATTGTTGTATGGAGCCGGGATCGTAAAATACTAAACCTTAAGGTATTTCAATGCTAAGACTTCCCGACCCTTCTCAGGAAGAAACCTAGGAAACCCTACAAGGATGTTATGAGTACCGACTGTTAGACTTCCTCTCAGTCCTCTAACGATTCTAAAAGTGCCCTAATATGACTATCTACCTCTCAGCGCGATAATCTAAGGCAATTCTAGGTTCTGACTTGGTTTACTAGACACAAATGCAATTAGGGAAATAAGATCGACTTCTCTCAAAACCTATCTTAGATATATACTGCACTGCGACCTAACAACTAACTCGAGCCTCTCAGCGACAAGTTAAGCAGAACACTTGATTTTATTAAATTACCGAATATTACTTCTAAGGTTACTTACTAGATTTTCACCCTAAAGGATTAGTGATCTATTACGTGATATAGACAGTCACCTAAATCAAGAATCCTAATATAACCCTATTATGTGATAAAGACCGTCACCAAGGATCATATGAAGCAACAAACAATAATAAAATAAATGTCAAGCATGCATGTGCACCAAATCAGAAATTCTAAAACACTTTACTTTCAAGAATCAATCCATAAACGAACAATAAATAACCATTAAAAATCCAAACTTTAATCAAACTATCATCTTGTCTAGGTAGTATCTAAGGTTTAGCCAAGAAACATATTGTCTAACATAAACAAATCAAGTTCAAAACAAGAATTCATGGAAAAAGATTGAAAACACGAAATTAAAGAGAACCGGGAGATAGAACCCGAACAATCTTCTCTTCCACGCTTCCTAGCTTCAACCTTATGATTCCCGCAAGCTTCAACTCTCCGTAATGCTCGAAAAACTGCTCCAGACGTCGCCTAGGGTTTGTTAATTCGTAAGATACTTCTGATCGTGCGGCACCCCTCCTTAATTCTTTTTGTCCCAGTTATATTCGAATGGGATATATGCGGCCCATGATATCACGAATTGCATGCGGCTGGAATTGAATGATTTTTCACTAAATCCGTTGGACATGATGCCCTATCACGGCCCACACAAGATCCTGTCAAGCCCAATGAATTTCATCCTTGATGATATATCTTTCTGCTCCTAACCGCCTTTTTAGAAATTGTTCCCTGCGATTCTCATAAATTAATTCCCTATATAATGAGGATACATTATAATATCTCTTTCCAATTACTAAACAATCAGATGATGGGCCTGGCTCCATGCGCCACTAACCAGCCCAACATAACAAATATATGGCTATCAACCCACAAATTCTCGTTCAACATGTTTGTTTTTTCAATCTTTAGTCAACATCTTTTAAAATTCAGTAAACAAACACTCATACAAATCCTTCTTTAATGCCATGAATTAATTTCAACTTCAAGCATTTTGGCATTTTAGACCCTCAAGTTTCACTAACTATTTTTAAACAACCTTTGGCTTTATTCATCTTGACCCTTCAAGATTTCAGCTTTATTAATTCTGGTCCCTCCACTCTATTATTATATCACTCCCAGTTCCTTTCATTTAACCTCTTTTTTTATTACTTTTTTTCATCAGGATATGTAATAATAACAAAATAATAAAGTATACAATATAACTAATAAAACGAATCTAAATAATTATTAAAATATACAAAATACATAGGATAAAAGTGTGTGATTTGCAACACATCAACTGCCTCCAGACAGAGAAGTTGAATTCAGGATTCATCTACTACCCGGAATAGCACCAATTACCAAAGCACCCTACCGTTTGGCACCTGCAGAAATGCAAGAATTGAAGAAACAATTAGATGAATTATTAGAGAAAGGATTTATACAGCCAAGTTCGTCGCCATGGGGAGCGCCGATACTATTTGTTAAAAAGAAGGACGGATCAATGCGTATGTGCATTGACTACCGTGAATTAAACAAAGTCACGATTAAGAATCGGTACCCATTACCGAGAATCGATGATCTGTTTGATCAACTACAAGGAGCTCGATTTTTCTCTAAAATCGATTTAAGGTCAGGATATCATCAATTAAAGGTACAGGAAGAGGACATTCCTAAAACCGCATTTAGAACGAGGTATGGTCATTATGAATTTACTGTCATGCCATTTGGTTTAACCAATGGCCCAGCTGCATTTATGGACATGATGAACCGAATATGTAAGCCATATTTGGATAAATTCATAATTGTCTTCATAGATGATATTCTAATTTACTCTAAGAGTAAAGAAGATCATGCAAAGCATTTGCACGCACTTTTAAGTCTATTAAGAAAGGAAAAGCTTTATGCTAAATTTTCTAAGTGCGAATTTTGGTTAGAACAGGTACAATTCCTTGGACACCTAGTCAATCATGAAGGAATTCATGTGGATCCCACAAAGATTGAGGCAATTACTAAATGAAAAACCCCTGAGTCACCAACCGAGGTTAGAAGTTTCTTAGGATTGGCCGGTTATTATAGAAGATTTATTCAAGATTTTTCTAGAATAGCCATTCCCTTAACTAAGTTAACCTGTAAATCTGTTAAGTTTGAATGGGGATTAAAACAAGAAGAAGCATTTAGAATTCTTAAGCAAAGATTAACTCATACACCCATATTAGCATTACCAGAAGGAGCTGAAGACTTTGTAGTCTATTGCGATGCTTCTAAATTAGGTTATGGATGTGTGTTGATGCAACGCCAAAAGGTTATAGCTTACGCATCTAGACAACTTAAGAATCATGAAGAGAATTATTCAACCCATGATTTAGAGTTAGGAGCTATAATTTTTGCTCTTAAGATTTGGAGACATTACCTTTATGGTAGTAAGTTTACCATATTCACTGATCATAAGAGTTTAAGGTATATCTTCAAGCAAAAGGAGTTGAATATGAGACAAAGACGCTGGATGGAGATGCTTAGTGACTATGATTGTGATATCCAGTATCATGAAGGAAGAGCAAATGTAGTGGCAGATGCTTTAAGCTGAAAATATCATGAAAAGCCAAAAAGGGTACGTTCTCTTAAATTATATCTACAAGTAGATTTAAATGATCAGATAAGAGAAGCTCAAGAATCAGTAATCAAGGAAGATACTGAACAGTTAAAAGGTATGCTAAAAGAATTAAAACAAAGAACAGATGGAATTTGGAGATTCCATGAAAAGAGAATGTGGATACCTAAATTAGGAAACCTGCGTAGTCGTATATTAGAAGAAGCCCATAAGTCTAAATATACGATGTATCCAGGGAGTGATAAAATGTACCAGGATTTAAGGAAAAATTTCTGGTGGATAGGAATGAAAAAGGATATAGCAGCCTATGTTTCTAAATGTTTAACTTGCTCACAAGTTAAGGCTGAACACCAGAAGCCCTCAGGTTTGTTACAACAATTAGAAATGCCAGTGTGGAAATGGGAATTAATAACAATGGATTTTGTTACTAAATTACCCAAAACTAAGAAAAGAACTGATACAATCTGGGTGATTGTAGATAGACTAACCAAGTCAGCTCATTTCCTACCAATGAAAGAAACAATTAGTATGGAACAATTATCTAAATTGTATGTAAATGAAATTGTTTCTTTACATGGTATTCCTTTATCAATTGTTTCTGATAGAGATAGCCGCTTTACATCTCATTTTTGGTCAAGTTTCCAAAAGGCAATGGAAACCAAGTTAAAGCTAAGTACGGCCTATCATCCACAAACGGATGGACAAAGTGAAAGGACAATTCAGACAATGGAGGACATGCTTAGAGCTTGTGTAATTGACTTTGGAAGTAATTGGGATGATCACTTACCTTTAATAGAATTTTCTTATAATAATAGTTATCACACAAGTATCAATGCTGCACCATTCGAAGCACTTTATGGAAGAAAGTGTCGAACCCCAGTCTGTTGGGCAGAAATTGGGGAAAAGCAACTATCTGGACCTGAGATAGTGCAAGAAACAACTGACAAGATTATTCAAGTCAAGGAACGACTGAAAGCAGCGCATGATCGACAAAAGAGTTATGCCGATAACCGACGCAAGCCATTGGAGTTTCAAGTAGGAGATAAAGTATTGTTGAAGGTCTCTCCTTGGAAAGGAGTGGTAAGATTCATCAAAAGAGGAAAGCTAAGTCCCAGGTATATTGGACCTTTTGAGATTATTAGAAAAATAGGACCTGTAGCCTATTAGCTACAACTGCCAGAGGAAATGGCAGGAATACATGATGTGTTTCATGTATCTAATCTCAAAAAGTGTTTAGCTGATGAATCATTGATAGTACCTCTTAAGGATATAGAGGTAAATGAACAACTCAAGTTTGTAGAAAGACCTCTACAAATTGAAGACAGGAAAGTCAAAAATCTCAAACACAAGAGACTAGTTCTAGTCAAAGTGAAATGGGACTCCAAAAGAGGACCAGAGTACACATGGGAGCTTGAATCAAAAATGCAAAAGAAATAACCATATTTATTCCAGTAGATCTCGAGGACGAGCTCTAAAACAAGGTGGGGAGAATGTAACAACCCTCGGTAAAATCAACATCCTCATAATATTTCCAACACTCTAGTATATTGTAGAATGTCTCAATATGTCTTATATTACACCCCGTATGTGAAAACTGAGCCCAAATTATGTTATATTATTTGAATAAAATATAAAAGCTTAAATTTAGGGCTGAGGCGGGCCACGTAAACCCACCCCAACATCTCACGCGGGCGGTATCAAGGTTGATACCGGACTTCACTGATTTCTTAAGTTGATACGGGCCGCGTAAGCTTAAGCTTACATTGACGCGGGCCGCGAGAGATCATCAAACGCGGAGACATCCTGAGCTGACACGTGTCGACATCGTGGTAGGTCTACTTAGTGAGCCGGACAAGCTAGTCCGTTGACTAGCATTGACGCGGGCCGCGTAAGCGACCCTTGTCTTTCACGCGGGCCGCGTGAGAGTCGAATATCAGCACTATAAATAGAACTCATCAGTTTTCGTTTTCCGTCGCTCATTCTCAATTCTCAAATCACAATTTCTGAAATAGTAGAAGTTATAGTCGGGTATTATACCCCTAATTAGCGAGGTTCTGCTCCGTTGTAAGTATTATAACCCCAGTTTCGTAATAGTTACGCTGCCCGATTGATTTAGGGTTCCGTAACAACTGTCGTGGTTCTGCCCGACGTAGTTGTTGGAATGCCGTCTCGGGGAGGGTATCATTAATATTTTCAAAGGGTTATGATACTAACCAATGTAAATTTGTATAAATTATAGATTATATCCAGGAAACCCTTACGAAAAGCCTAAGATAGCAATGTGAGTAATCTCCTTTTTGTTAACAGTTTTTACAAAACCTTAACTATTTTATAATGCAATTTAACAGTGATTGAGTCTTTGTAGTTCTTCAATTACTGCCGGTATGTTGGGGTTTTGTATACAAAATTTACTACACTATGAGTAGTAAGTCAAGGTTGACAGTACGTTACCATTGGACAATGAGTTAGCCAATGTGTAATATGACCCACAAGTCAGTGGATTGATAGTACCAAATGGAGTAATTGTGTAGACATAAACAATGTGATCGCTCTCAATGTTGTTTTAATTGATAAAATGTTTCTTGATTAAATTGGGATTCACTCACCAGTATTTTCGACTGACAAATGTTTTTAAAACGCGTTTCAGGTAACCCAATGTGACAGCCAATTAGTAAAAAGCCAGCTGGAGAGCACTGAAGGCTTGGGGATAATTTGGCTATAAAAGTTACCTAATAAACGATGTTTTAAATTCAATAAGATAGGGTTTATCCCTATAAATGTATTGTAATAAGAAACTTGGGTTTTACCCATGTGATTATTAATATGAAATATGGTGGTTTTACTCTGATAAACATTTCCTAACTACGGTCCTGATGTAAATTCCGCTGCGAGATTAAATAACTGATACCACCAAAACTCTGAGCTCGCATCCGCCCATTCCCGGGAATAAGGGATCGGGGGTTGCGATACATTCTCTTTGTACCAAATTGTTTCCAAAACCCTATTTATTTTCAAAGTTATAATTACAGGGATTAAGTCTTTGTAATCTTCAATTACAGCCGGTATGTGGGGTTTTGTATATATTACATGATAATCGTCACCATTGGACAACGGGTTAGCCATTGGGTGATATGACCATAGTCACAGAATCGAGTCGAGTGACAAATACCGTTGGGTAATTGGTTGATATAAACATTGTAATCGCCCTTAATACTGTAATTTATAACAACGTGTCGTTTTGTACAAATTGAATGACTCGCCAGTATTTCCCCCCTGATAAAATCTTTTTAAACATGTTTCGGGTGATTTACTGTGAACAAGAAAAAGTGTCGCGTAGCACTACCAGCTTGGATACAGTGGCTCAGTAAATAAATAAACATGTTTTTGTAAACAGGGAGTCTCCCCGAGAAATTTCCTTTATTGTAAACTATGGGGTTTGTCCCGAAAGTTGAAATAAAATAAATGGGTGTTTTCAGTATAAACGATCCTGTTAAATTTTCCGCTGCCTAATTAAACACCAATACCACGGGTTTCTGTCCCACGGCTTCTGAACCGGGTAAACCGATTCGGGGGCCGTGACAGAAAAAGGTGGTATCAGAGCCACTGATTTAAGCTAATTAAGTATTTAGAAATACTTAATTTTTCAGATTGCCAATTTGTGATTCTGTGAGAATTTAATTTAATAAATAAAATTTTAAATTTTGTGTGTTTCTTCATGTATGCTAACAGCATGAATGAACTGTCGGAGGCACTCCGAAATTTTACTATCCAAACCACCGATATGGATGCCACCGGGACCCTATCCGGCTATCAAGCAGATACTGAAGAACCTCTAGTATTCTAGGCCCAGCCGCAGGAGAAACCAAAGCCTAAAAGAGGAGGAGAATCTTGGATTGGAAATGCGGATGTAAGAAGAAGCCAGCTGCCCAGAAAGTGAGAAAGACTGAGGATCCGAAGGACAAAGGGAAAGGCAATGAGATCGGAGAAAGTTCCGGGCAAGCCCAGGAAATGCCACCCTGGGAGGAGCTTGATCGAAAACTGGCGAATTGTGACCTCATCGGACCTGCCGATGAAAACCTTTTCAATTTCCCTGCCTAATCACAACTTCCAATTAACCTTGAACCTGCTATTCCGGACCTTATTGTCAACCCAAGACCTGTTACAAGCCAGCTGGAAGAATGGTGGACGAGCGACAGGCACTTTCAGAATTTCATGAATAACCCAATGTCTATTTTCCCCAGTTTGACCCTGAACTTGCACCATTTCCACCTATGAGCGCAGAAAACGTTGCTGAGTTATGCCGCTAAGGGCAGGAGTTGGTGGATGCAGGCAACCGGATTCGGGAAGTGGGGGAGAAAATCACCTGGAAATACGACGAGAGTGAGCGTCGTTTCTGAAAGACCAGTTAACTGTGGTTGTGTGATTGTATAATAATAATATGTAGAAAAATATATATATATATATATATATATATATATATAATATAATAATGTATAATAATAATTAAAAATAAAACTTTTGTAAAATAGTTGGTTTGTATCGACGCATATTAATATAAAAATCTATGAAAGTCGCAAGGTCGACAATTTTGGCTATACGTGTTGACTTAATTGTTTCTGTGATTGTTTTATTGTGTTTGGTTGCTATCCAATTTGTGGCAATAATTTATATATTGTTAATTATTCAGATGGAAAACGCGGAAAACCAACCGGTAAATGAAGTTAACCAATCTGAACAAAATAATGAAGACTACTTTCTCAACAGACAAGATATCGAAAATATAGTTGCCCAGGGTATAGCCAATGATATCCCGGCAATCGCCGCTGCTGTCAAAAACCCCCGTTAAACCGTCACAAGCCAACCACAGCAAACGCACTCGCGACGATAATTTTAGTCACAGTGTAAATGGAGGCGGCAATAACGATAATAATGTGGTGCAAGCCCTATTTCTTAAGAAAATGAAAGTTGCAACATCTGGTTGCACCTATAAAGAATTTCTTGCCTGTAAGCCAGTTGAATTTGCAGGCAATGAAGGGGCGACTGCCACACTTCGTTGGTTAGAAAAGACCAAAGCAGTAATCAAAATCAGTAAATGCGCAGAGGAAGATAAGGTCATGTATGCATCCCACCTTTTTAAGGAGGAGGCATTAGAATGGTGGAACACGGTACTGCAAGCCAAGGGAAGTGACGTGGCTTATGCCATGAGTTGGGAAGAATTTAAGAGGATGGTGGAAAGAAAATTTTGTCCCGACTATGAAATGGAACAAATGACAAATAAGTTCCAGAACCACCGGATGGTGAATGTGGACTGTCGAGTGTATACTTCGAAATTTTTTGAGTATACTAGAATTGTACCAACTCTGACCTCGCCAGAACCGGTACTTATTTCTCAATATATTTGGGGACTAATTAGCGAAATTCGTGATATAGTCAAAGCTGCGAGACCCCGCACAATTGACGATGCTGTTGAACTGGCCAACACCTTGACTGACGGACTGGTGCGCACGAGAGAAGAAAATAGGAAAAAAGAATTGGCCCAGAAAATTACCCAAGGATTCCGTGGGGGTAATACTAATAGCAACTTCAAGAAAAAGGGAACTGGGCAATTTTCCACACCTCCATTCTGCAGAAACAGCCGAAAGAAACATTTTGGTAAATGTCAAGAGAATTATAATTTCTGCAAGGCACAAGTATACCAAGAGGAGGAGTGCCGGAAGAAATCAACAATTTGCTTCAACTGCGGAGAAGCTGGGCATTTTAGACCAGAATGCCCTAAATTGGTCAAGCCAGCTGAAAACAAGGCAAAAGCAACTGAAGGAACTAATAAAAAGAACGCAAGAGCTTTTCAGCTGACGACCCAGGAAGCAGATCTGATCCCAGATGTGATAGCTGGTACGTTTCTTGTACATGACGTTTATGCAAAAGTATTATTTGACTCTGGTGCAAACCAAAGTTTTATAAATACTTCATTCTGCCAAGCTCTTAAGGAACCTTTAACGAAACTTAAGTAGATTTATACGGTAGAAACAGCAGATGGAATGTCACACCCCGATATTTCCACATATCACCGGTGGGCCCGGTGGGGTATCGTGACGTAATTGATATCATCATGGTCAAACACACACAGAATAGCACAGCGGAAGTCTTGGAATATAAAATATTATTACAAACTCAAATGTCTGAAAATATCAAAGTATTTATTATAGACGAGTCTGTAATATCAAATCCACAGGAGGATCATTACAGAATGTTTAAAATGAAGCTTAGCAGACTTTATGGCATCTTTAAGGATTTGCAAGATCCTCTTTTTCGACACCGAGCAACTCCCAGCCTATTACGAGTAGTACCTGCCACTTAGCCTTTTGAAAATACGTCAGTTTTCACTGGTAAATACAATTTAACCGACTCATTTGAAAAGAGTTTATGAAAATTGATTTAAGTGCACAAGACACAAAACCTTTTATAACTTGGGACAATTCTTAATAAAAATCTTGTATACTGAATTACATGTTTACCGTACATCTGGGGCCTAGTACAGAGACTGAGACATGATTAAACGACACACCACATTTAAAACCCATAAAGGAGTTATCCCCAACTTGTGGGTAATTAATAATTTATTATTGGCATCTTTTCGGTGTATGCCTACACCCTGCGCATAAGTCGTGGCCATTTACAAATGAATGAGCCAAGGATATATCCAGGACATGGTCGTTAACCCCCAATGTTTAAGTCATCAACAGAACAGTATCAAAACAGGTTTTGTGGATTTACTATCCACAATCCGGCATTTGATTGATCCACACCCGACCAAGCGGTATTAATCTACCGTATCCCAAGCCCGTATAAGGGAAAATAAGTTAAAAGTATTTACCTGAGCTAATACTTGATTCACAGCAAAATAACTCAGTCGTATCCAATCTATCTAAATGCAGGTAGCTTTTACCGGGTGGCTCTAGTCTGGAGTGATGGTAATATATAACCAATTCAGAATGCTAATGGTCTTATTTAAGTCGTAGACTTAGACCGGCTAGCTCAAAGTATCTAGAGCGGTACGATACGCTAGATTAAGCGATGACCGGAATAGAATGTTATTTAGACCCAACAAGTTTGGATACTTGTATATTATGGGTAAACTAAACACATTCCGGATTTTGAGATAAAAATGATAAGGTTAAACCCGTTTCGGCAAACATACGTAAACTAGTTACATAAACCGATCCGAACGCGTAGAATGCGTAACGGGTAACCAAATGAATCATATACAAGTTCCATATGTTATTATGCTTAGAATATGTCAATACATCAGTAGGATGTCAACATATATGCCCAAAAAGTATTTAAAACCATTTTAAGTCCCGTAAGGGCACTTTGGTAATTTTAATACTTATAAAAGAGATTTTATGACAAACTGTAGTTCTGGTCCTTTCTAATCAGTAAAAATATTTAATTTATCTCATTACATCAGTAAGACATCATACATATGTAAGGTTTACCATTTATGGCCAAACTATGCCCCGAAAGGGTATTTTGGTCATTTCACATATGCTTTTACGGACATTTTTGGAAGTCTGAGTTCACGACTTACACCTACTGTAATAATATTAAAATTTGTTTAGAAATTCAGTAGGTAACAAGTCTTAGGTGTAAATTATGGTTTAAAACCATACTATGCACCTAAATAGCGTAAAAATCGCTAATTGACGATAATTAAGGGGTTTGATGGAAATCTGAGATTTTGATTAATTTTAAGTGTTCAAAATAATTTATTTAATATATGAAATCCGTAGGAAAAGGTTTGGCATTCAAATCTTTTGTAAATCTCATTTTATGCACGAAAAGGGTATTATCGTCATTTACCGAATAATACAAGAACTCTATGATATGATCAGTTTATAATCTGATCCTAATTTCCAAAAATCTCTAAAATTAATATCTTAACAGTAGGTAATGAGTTTTGGGTCAAAATCCAAGTTTAAACATGCCTCATGCAAGATATCGTAATTTACTTAGTTAAAAGCTTCTAATTACGATATCGAGCATAACTCCTATTTGGGACCAAGAACTGATGTCAAATTTTCAGGACAAGCTTATATATCAGTAACAAAGGTTTTTTTCCTTTCACATTTCTAAAAATCTCATTCTTATGTCAAAAGGGCAAAATGGGCGTTTATAAGCATAATAGCGGAAACTAGCGTATAATTCAAACCACGAGGAATCATGCAATATAACTCCAGAGGGTTATACTACTGAATAATATGGTCCTAATGGAAGCTTAAAACATGGAAGAATCAAGCTTAATCGGGCCAGAACTGAAAAGTCAAAGCAAAGTCAAGCTTTTGCGACTTTCGGTTATAAACTGACCTTAGACTATTAATTGTCGGGTTAGGACTGATAAAACATGTCTTAATATTAATTACCAAGTCATTAGAATGTTAAAATATAATTTAGAATCTCAGGTTTATTAAATTTAATCATTTGTAAACATTCTGCCCAGTTTGACTTTTTGTCAAACTACTTTGACCCGACAATTGATCAGTCAAACGAGATAATTAAGGGATGCCCTTTTAAGGGTTAATCACCTATACTGATGTGGTTCTATAACCACTTTCAATTTAATCAGTGGTTAAGTCACATGTAATTAAAATGAAAGTCAAACTAAATTTACTATAACTTTGACTTTAGAGTAATTAAGCTAAGTTAAACGACTAATCAAGGAATTAGAAGCTTACTTAAGGTCCTAGCAACTTTTCTACACTTGATGATCCTCTTCTTACTGATGAAAGCTCCAGAGCAAGTCCCTCAAGTGAAGTGTTGCCAATGTGTGTCAAGAACACATGAACTATGGTCCTTTATATAGTCATATGCATGATCATGGATCACTTCCAGGTGTAATGGGACATCCTAAGATCATCCCAAGTGGCCTAGCTAGTGTTATTAACCGACTTATAGCTCCCAAGGTTGATAATTTCGAAGTTAAGGCGGTGGAACAGGCAAACCCGCAGCTGGAAGTCATTTTTCTGATCTGGGGACCTGATGCGGCCCGCTTCAGGTTTTGCTTGGCTTCATGCGGGCCGCCTGGGACTGGGTTACTGGCAAAACAAGTTTCAAAGCTGGCAGAATCAGTCCCTTGGCGTTTTTAACCCTTTTTAACCTGGTTTTTGGCCATAGAGACCCTTCTAGTTTATTTCTTGGGGCCCAAGGGTGTATAAACAAATCTCGTTAGGTTCGGGTTCGTTAAACATTACTATGAAAGCAAGTTTCATCAAGTTGTCACTTTTGGCCCGAAGTTTTAAAAACACGCTTAACGATATCGAAACCACGTGAAATTTATACCACTTATTCTTAAGAGTATATTTGAATATTTCGAAGCCTCGGTTTCGTTAAAAGGTCACTCAGAGGTCAGAATTGACATGTTGACACGTTTAACCCTTGTAATTTAATAATCGTCCGATTATTCTTGTCAACGGCTTCCTATATCCAATCAATGACTCGTTTAAGAATATATTCCTCCTGTAAGGTCATTCAGAGGCACAAGTTTGGCATGTTGATGTTTTCAACCCCTCTAACTTACAAACTTGTGTGTAACTTCACTTATTGGCATAAAAGCCTTGCATAGCCAATATTTGGCATTCCCGAGGATATGATGAAACATAACGAAGCTCTCGGTTTGTTAAAAGGTCACTCAGAGGTAAGAATTAACATGTTGACACTTTCAGTCCTTCTATATTCATAGTTTTCGATTTTAACGAAATTAGTCCCTCATAGTCAACGTTTGACTTTATTATGGTTCATTACACGTGTCACCACATCATTGGACACGATTTTACGAGGTGTTACATCCTCACCCCCTTAAAAGAAATCTCGACCCCGAGATTTGCTCAAAAAGATGGAAGTACTTTCTGTCGTAAACTGAACTTAACTTCCACAGTCATTTAGGGACCCTTACAGGTATTCCAGTTGACCTATCCAATAGGTGCATGCTCCTTTTCGGAGTTTCTTATCCTGTCGATCCTTGATCGATATAGGTCTTTCCATAAACCTCAGGCTTTCATCAATCTATACGTCTTCATGAGACATTTCTAGCGATTTATCTGCTAGGCATTTCTCTAAGTTAGAAATGTGGAACACATCGTGAATTCCACTGAGCTCCTTAGGCAAGTTTAGCTTATGAGCTATACTGCCATCACATTCGATGATCTCGAATGATTTATATATCCAAGGCTTAACTTGCTCTATATACCGAAACATATTGTACTCTTTCATATTTGATATTTTCGATAGAGCCTTGTTCCCTACTTGGAACTTTAAGAGATTTGCGCCTCTTGTTCGCATTGCTCTTCTGCCAATTATTGGCAGTTTTTAGATGATTACGGATCCATAATATCCTATCAGTCGTCCTTAAGACAAATCTCAGATCCAGATAAAAGAGCTTTCCCAATTTCCTGCCCAACAATTGGGCGTTTAGCTATTTCTCCCAAACAAGGTCTCCAGAGGAGTAACCTTGATGCTTATATAAGGCTATTGGTTATAGAAGAACTTATTCAGGGTGAGGTAGTTATTCCAAATACTACCCGAATCAATCTTAAGGAATTAATTACCCTCATGGTTAGTCGAACCAATCGACGATCCTGGGCATCTAATAACGATTCTTAATCGTTTCTTAGCTAAGTTGCAGTAACCAATGCACAAGGGTATTGCATGGTGCTTTCCTTTATCAACAATAATAGTCGGGGCTCCTAAACAATGAGCTAGGCGGTACAAGCCTTTCTTTATAACTCATCTGGTTAGCCTCAGTTCTTCCATTTCTGTTGATGCTAACCGATATGGAGCTTCTGTAACAGATACAGCTCCTAATAGGATGTCAATCCTAACTTCATTTTGCTCCTCAAGGGGTATAACAAGGTAATTCTATAGAGAAGGAAACAAATTATCTAACTATGATAAAGGTAGCTTCAATCCTTTACCTTGGTTCACTTATCGTCGCTTGAGCTAAGCAAACGACACATTTGATTTACGAGTGCACGGATGCCTTAAGTAGAGACGCCTACTTAGGCGTTTCTAGTATGGATATCTTCTTTGAATACCACTAGCTGACTTTAGTACAATATGACCATTGGTATATCTTGGTGACCCCATGCATTAAACTTCCATACTGATCAGGCATGGACATAATCTATGGGACGCACTGGGATACGCCAATCCTCACATGGCGCTTTTGTCAAGCATAGTTGGCACTCGCAGTCGATAAAATCAATGAGAAAAGGAAATAATTTAAAATAACATATATTGTCGTACTTGTTTTGGTCAAAAATTACCTAAGCAATTTAGTGATCAAATTAGTTAAGTGAGGTAGTGTGCTAGAAATATGTGTGAAAAATGTGTTAACAAAATTAGATATGAAAACGGTATCAGGATACGGCTCAGGATATAGAGCTGTATCTATGATCAAACAATGAGAAAAAATGTAAAGGTGGACACGTGATATACGAGGAAAGCCCTTGATCAATCTAGATCGCCGGCATAAAACCTCGGGAGCTGTCAATCGCAGCTGCCTTGTTCTTCTATTGCTTCAAATATCAGGATACAGTGCAGGATGTGGTGCGGATCGACTATGTGTTACAATGAAATTTGAATACAAGTGTGTTGTTTGCAATAAGCTAGAGAGTGAAAGTGTTCGAGAGTGTCAGTGTAAATTGTGTGCCTTAAACTGATCCGCCCCCATCTATTTATAGTAAAGATAATGTAACAAACTATCCTAAACTTCCGGGATCCAGCGAATATTCCCACTCGAACGTTGAGGACCAAGTCTTTCGGGTTCAACGGCTTCCTCATAACAAATACGCCCGAGTCTTGAGGAGAAGAAGTCCTGATGACCGTTAGTAACTTACAGCCATTAACCTGCACGTGTTTAATTCACTCAAACTTAGGATATCGCCCAAGATGTTAGCAATATCCCCGTCCAGTATCCTGGTCACAAATAAACAATAAAAAGCGGGATATTAGTCAGGATATGTATACTCAGAAAATGACCCATAACAATTGTCCCCAAATATATCGGTTGGTATACCAATCCAACGGATTCTCGTCGATCGAGGCTATTAAAATGAAACGATGGTTGAAATGACAGTGTGCCATTTTCAATGCAACATTTACTCTTTACCCCCCTATATTCAGCCTATATTTAGCCAAATCATTTCCGCTTCTTTTTATCTTTCTTCAAGCGATTTTCAGGTAATCACTTTTCTCTCTATCCTTCTTTCTTGAATTTCTTTCAGTTTGCTCAACACCTTTCATGGCATCACGAACAAGATCCCAATCGGACAGACCGGCCTCAAGCCTCGTAAGTCAAAATTTCATTGTTGATCCAGCAAAGGAGATCTGTTGCTTCAACAACGCCGACATCGCTGCTCTTAAAGATTCCGGCGCCTTCCCCACCGGAACAGTCTTTCGCCCTTTTGATCGGGAAGCCCGATCAGACGCGTTATCCGATGAGTGGGTTTGTTTCTTCGCCTACCCCTTCTCTCTTGGACTCCGGTACCCATTTCCACCCTTTATCTCTCGCTTTTTCGAACTCACCGGCCTTAGCTATGCCCAGATTATGCCAATGGTTTGGCGAGTTTTAATAGTGCTGGATCAAATCAAATCTCGTCATTTTCCTGACCTACTTGTTGAGGACCTCCCTATAGCGTACCGGTTGAGATCCCACGGCAATCACCGTTTTCTCCTGTTTTCTACCTCCAAGAACCCTCTGGTTCTTAAAGCCACCAAGAACGAGGATCGATGGCGACGAAAATTCTTTTTCGTAAAAAGAGACTCTATTGATAAGGGTTTCGATCTACCGGTTAAATGGTTAACCAAGGGTAGGATTTAGGGTTTTAGGAATATCCCCAATTATATCTTCAAACTGTATCCCGGACTTATATCCTGATGTTTTTATGCAGCGAATTTCAGAGATTTAGTGCCTCCCAGTGCGGAATCCGAATCCAAGATCAAGGAAATCTACCGACTTCCTGCCAGTGAAAGAACTTTCTCCCTGTCTCTTACAGATTCAAGCCAGAAATCAAGCTCAGAAATGTCGGGTAAGCACATTCTCAGCATATATTTTAAATTAATTACTTTTCAAAAGTATGATGAGTTTAAGAATATCTTCCCTTGTGCAGTACCAGTTGTCAACCTTGAAGGTTTCCAACTTGACGAGTTGGATTGCTACTCCAGCCTCGCACCCATCAAACAGGAATCCAAGCCAAAGTCGTCTGCTACACCAAAACCTACCTCTTCAAGGACCATTTCTGCTCCTAAAGCCCCTCCGGCATCTAGGACCCGAGCATCCAGTTCTCGGAAGAGAAAGGAATCGGATTCTCCAACTATTTCTGAAACATTCTCTCTCGAAAACCATGGGTTTAACGAAGCCACCTCATTCCTCAAACAGGTAAAATTTTCCTTTCAATATCCTGCACAAGTATGTTAGTCCTTATCCTGCTTATTTTTACATCGATACCTATGTCTTTATCGATAGGGTTTGGATCGTCTTATGCACTTGTATGAAGACGCCTGTGGGCTTAACAAGATGTTGGAGATCAAGCTGGAGAAAGCTGAAGCCACCATAGCCGACCAAGGAACCACTGCAGCTGCCAAATCCCAGCATTACGAAGACAAATATAAGGCCATGATCCAGGAACACCAATCTACCCTCCACAAAGCCAATGAGGATGCCCAAGCCAAACTAGACGCTGCCCTTCTCCAGTACCAGCAGAATATGAGTTCCTATCGGGACAGCCTCAAAGCATCCGTGGTCGTCTCTCTTCTCCAAGCCAGGATAAGGATGGCTTACGAAGCCAGGGATTTGGGCTTCGAATGCCCCTCCTGGAACATAAAGACTTGGGAGGCGAAACTAAAGGATCTTGGAGGTCATCCCGTTGCTCATCCTGCGAAGCATGCTGGTGAAGAGCCTTCTAAGGCGAGAGAGGAAGTGGCCAATGCTGACGATGGTGATGCCGAGAAGAATTCTGAGGCCGATGCTGGTGCAGATGCTGGGAAGGAAGCTGTTGATCAAGAAGGTACCGCTTCTTAAGCGGTGAAGTGGGCGATGATGGATATACGTGCCAAGGCCGGAGCCCACTTTTAAGTTTCATGGTTGTGGTTATGTAAACAATTTACTTTTCCTGTCTTCAAACAATTTATATTCCCTGCATTAGAACAATGTGATGACCAAAGGTGGATGGGTCCTAGGTTTTAGGACGAAGCCCTTGGTCATCAATTAGTATAACCTTTTTTGAATGTGGTAACGGTTGTAGGTGGACAGGTCCTGTTTTGAGATATATCCTGCAACCGCTACACAAGTATGGTAAAAACTAATTGTGCTTTTGGCGGATGGGCCTTGGTTTAAGGTGAAACCAAAAGCACAACTTTTGACTTGTTAATAATATAACTATCTTTTGATTTGTTTGTTATTGCCTTGCATTACTTAATGTAACTCTTAGCTTTGTAAGAATTTTATCTTGTTATCTTATGAAAATATCCTGATCAGTATACTCAGCAATATATTACAAAAACTTTTTTATTAGATAGGACTCCCAAACGCTCGTTCAACTTTGTAGAAAGCTTTTGAAAAACAATCTATTTTTCCAAAACCAGTTTTCGATAATACTTAAATGATCAAAGTTCCAAACTAATACTAGTTTCAAACACCTTAATCAAATATCCTGAAAAGGACTTTGAGAATATATCAGGATACTTAACCTTTTATAAAATATAGTGTTACTAAAAACTTAGACGATGTTTACAAAGGAAAGATCATACCCGGAGTAGTATATAACCCTATTACCAAGTCTCAATGTCTTTGCAACTTCTTCAATGAAGATGTCCCCTGTGCGAGGTACTTAGTGCATTAGTTCCGAGCCTTATCCTTTTAACTTTACATCACCACCTTGGTAGGAATGTCCCCTGTGTACAATGTCTTCAAATACTTTAGAAATCTTCTGAATGTCAGTTTCCATTGTATAGGCAATTTTTTACGTCCCAAGGGTAAAACCCAAGGATGTACTGGAGATAAATCCCTTGTATCCTAGGGAAAATCCCAAATTTTCTTGCGCTACAGGCGGGAGTGTATAAACTCCAAGACTTAGAAAGGTGAAAACCTTTAAACCTTAGAGAGTATGAAAATACCCTTTCGTGAGAGAGGGTGATCAATCCTCATATACCTTTAGGATTCAGGATATAGCCAACAGTAACGAAATTGTCAGCCACTTTTACATGGACTGGTCCCGCCACCTTGAACTATCCCTGAATAACTTGCGCTCCAGGCGGGGTGTTTAAACCCAATTCGGAAGAAAGGTGAATACCTTTAAACCTGTGAAGGGATCAGGATCCCTTGTACGTGAGAGAGGGGGCCAATCCTCTAATCTTCCGAAATATCCTGAGTGAGCATCCCGGAGCTATATCCCGAAGCATATACTGCAAAACATCCTTACACTAAGGTGGGTGTTAGCTTGGCTAACACCCCTCCGATGCTTAAGTCAGTATTGGGTTACAAAGAACAAATTAAACCAAACATATTTAAAAAAGGTAGAATTCATACCATCCTGAGTTAGAAATTAAATTCTAAACTCACTTGAAATAGAGCTTAAGGTGTATAGCATTCCAAGATCTCGGTAGCATATCCCCCTCCATATTCTTGAGTCTGTATGCTCCTTTCCCTGCTTCTGATTCAACTTCGTATGGTCCTTCCCATTTTGGAGCTAACTTGCCATCGGCAGGATTAGTAGTATTCTGAAAAGCCTTTCTTAACACCCAATCTCCAACCTTAAATCTTCTGGTCCTAATATTCTTGTTATATGCCCTGGATATTCTCTGTTGATATGCTGCCATCCTTAGCCTTGCCGCATCTTTCTTCTCATCTATAGTGTCTAAATCCTGACTCAAGGCTCCAGGATTCTGCTCAGGATCACTTAGGGTAGATCTTGTAGTAGGTATTGTCATTTCCGTTGGAATCATTGCTTCTGCTCCAAATACCAAGGAAAATGGGGTTTGGCCTGTTGCATTCTTTACCGTTGTCCTATCAGCCCACAAAACAAAGGGTAATTCTTCTGCCCATCTTCCTTTTTTGGCTCCAAGCCTTTTCTTTAAGTTATTGACAATTATCTTGTTTGAGGATTCTGCTTGTCCATTCGCTTGAGGATGTACTGGAGTAGATGTTATCATTTTGATTCCCCAACTCTTGCAAAAGTCAGTAGTTCTCTTGCTTATAAACTGAGAACCATTGTCACAGATTATCTCGGCTGGTACTCCGAATCTGGTCAGGATATTCCTCTTTATGAAGGATACTACTTCTTGGTCTCTAACTTGAACAAATGCTTCAGCTTCAACCCACTTAGAGAAATAATCCGTCATTGCTAGCAGAAAGACTTTTCCTCCCTGAGCTTTTGGTAGCTTTCCCACTATATCCATACCCCACTTCATAAATGGCCAAGGGGAAACAATAGGATATAATGGTTCAGCAGGTTGATGCAGTATGTTACTATGTCTTTGACATGCGTCACATCTTCGAGCATATTCTGCGGCATCTTTTCTCATTGTTGGCCAATAATATCCTGTCCTTAATACTTTTGAGAATAACGACCTGCCCCCAGCATGGTTACCACAATCCCCTTCATGTATATCCTGAAGTACTTCTTTGGCTTCAGGATCCTCCAAGCACCTCAAATACGGTCCTGCAAGAGATTTCTTGTATAAAATATTATTTATAATAGTGAATCGTGATACCTTCATCCTAAATGCCTTAGGATTTTCATTTCCAGGGATGTGTCCTTCTTTGAGATATCTCATGATTGGAGCCGTCCAGGATTTAGGATCCTCCTAAGGATGCTCTGCTCCAGGATCCTGAATACCCGCTACTTCTTTATCCCGAGGATTCGTTGCAGGATATAAGACATGTAATATTGGTATTTGGGTTCCTTCTGGTATCCTTATCGATGATCCCAGATTTGCTAAGGCATCTGCTTCAGCATTATCCTCCTTTGGTACCTGTTCAAGTGTAAAAACATCGAAATATCCTGCTAATTTTTTGAGAATATCGAGGTATTCGATTAATTTCTCACCCTTGACTGCATAGGATCCATTAAAATGGTTAGTAATTAACAAGGAGTCAACATATATTTGCAAATTCTTGATACTCATACTCTTAGCCAATTCTAGTCCTGCAATTAAAGCTTCATATTCTGCCTCATTATTAGTAGCAGGAAATTCACACCTAATAGCCTGGGGTAATATGTCCCCCTGTGGCGATTTTAGTAGTATACCTAAACCTACACCTCTTATATTGGATGCACCATCAGTATATAATGTCCAGGATCCCGAAGATTCTTCTAACTGTTGAACTTCTAGGTCTACCTCATCCTGAATATCACTACTGAAATCAGCCACAAAGTCAGCTAAAGCCTGAGATTTTATGGCATTTCTAGGTTCATATACTAAATCATAAGCACTTAACTTTACTGGCCACTTGGCCATCCTGCCTGACATCTCTGGTTTCCTAAGCACATTTTTGACAGGATAATTCGTTTTAACATGTATCCTATGTGTCTCGAAATAATGTCTAAGCTTTGTCGATGCCATGACTAGAGCTAATATTAATTTTTCTAAATGAGAATACCTAGTTTCAGCATCTAACAAACTTTTACTAACATAATAAACAGGATATTGCTGACCTTCATGGTCTTTTATAAGAACGGCACTTACAGCATTCCCTGATACAGCAAGGTATAGGGATAGTGGTTCACCATTTTCAGGCTTCATCAATAGAGGTGCGGTTGAGAGATATCGCTTCAAATCCTGCAAGGCTGCTTCATGCTTTGCTCCCCATTCAAATTTCTTATTCTTCTTGAGGATATCATAGAATTCCTTGCATTTTTCTGAGGATCTTGAAATAAATCTATTCAAAGCTGCTACTCGGCCTGTCAACCTTTGTACGTCCTTCATATTTGAGGGTGATTTTATATCCAGGATAACTTTGATCTGCTCTGGGCTTGCTTTTATCCCCCTTTTTGTCACCATATATCCAAGAAACTTTCCTGCCCCCACTCCGAAATGGCATTTAGCAGGATTCAAATGCTCCCTTGATATCCTGGAGGTGATCCTCAGCCTTTTTAGATTTCACCACCATATCATCGATATATACCTCCATGGTGTCCCCCAGCTTATCCTTGAACATCATGTTTACCAATCTCTGGTATGTTGCACCTGCATTTTTCAAACCGAAAGGCATAGCAGTATAGCAATATATACCTGTTGGTGTCATGAAAGCAGTATCCTCCTGATCCAAAGGCTCCATTTGAATCTGCTGAAATCCTGAAGATGCGTCCATGAACGTTAACATCTCATGTCCAGCAGTAGCATCTACCATTGCATCGATATGAGGGAGAGGAAATGGGTCTTTAGGACAAGCCTTGTTCAAGTCCGTGTAGTCTACACAGACTCTCCATTTCCCGTTTTTCTTCTGTATCACAACTACGTTAGCTAGCCATCTTGGAAACTTGACTTCTCTGATCATCCTGGACTTCAACAACCTTTCAACTTCCTCTTGGATAATCGCATTCCGCTCAGGAGCAAATTTTCTTCTTTTTTGTTGAACAGGCTTGAATGATTTGTCAATTCCAAGCTTGTGAGTGATAATGTCTTTGGATATGCCTGTCATATCCTCATGCTTCCATGCAAACATTGACATCCTGCATTTCAAAAAGTTTGTTAACTGTTCTTTAATATCCTGAGGGATATTGGTTCCTACGAGCACCGAGATATCAGGCTTATCCTGATCCAGGATGATTTTCTTTACATCCTGCTCCGAATCCTCCGCGATATCCTGGGCCTGCATCTTTAATTGCTATGCTGTACTAGGCTTAGTTGAGGATTTCATTGAGGATGAGTAGCATTCCTTCGCTTCCTGCTGATCACTTTCAACCTTGACAACTCCCCAAGGGGTAGGGATCTTGATGCATTGCTGATATGTTGATGGCACAGCCTTCATATCGTGAATCCATGGTCTTCCCAGTATGATGTTATAGCAGGATAAGGAGTCCATCACACAGAAACGTTGTATGGAATTGACCCCTTCAACATATACTGGTAACTTTATCTCTCCTACGGTATTTCTAGCTTCTCCACTGAAACCAACAAGCACAGTGGACTTCGAAGTGATGTCCATCGGAGATACATTCATCCTCTTCAACGTTTCCAGTTGAATTATATTGACAGAACTACCGTTGTCTACCAGTATCCTGCGTACAAAATGGTTAGCCACATATAATGTTATTACTAAAGCATCATGGTGAGGATCCTGAACAGTATCCCTATCATCACTATTGAAAGTGATCACTTTATCAGTTGTGAGGGTAGTCATTCTGACTGGTCTGTCTCCCCTCTCGCTCTTAGCTTCCTTTGCATGTCTCTTGGCCGCCGAATACGAAGTCCCACAAATGTCGGATCCTCCTGAAATAAAGTTAATTATCTTGGCGTCTGCTGGGGGTGATGCTGCTCGTTCAGGATCCTTCTCGGGATCCTGCCCTTTATTCTTCTTTTTTCCCAGCAAGTCTTTCAAATACCCCTTGCTTAATAGGTAACTTATCTCTTTCCTTAAAGCAATGCAATCCTCGGTCATATGTCCGAAGTCTTCGTGGAAGGCACACCATTTGGATTTATCCTTCCAATCAGCTTTCTGCTGGTTCTTTCGAGGCCACCTAGCTTTGTCCCCTAAGCCCTGCATAGCATACATTAATTCGGGTATATTAACAGAAAAGCAGTATTCAGATAAGTCAGGATATTCTTCAGGATCCTCGTCTTCAACAGCATTCACTTTCTTGTTATCATTTCTGCCGTATGGCCTGGAGCGATATGGCTTATACGTGGTCTCCGATTTCCTGTTAGTTGATTCATAGGTTGAGGTAGAGTTCATCCTCTCCTGCATCTTCTTGTCATCTTCCAGACGGATATATCTCAAAGCCCTGTTACGAGCTTCGTCGAGATTCCTGTAGGGATTCATTACAAGATCCTGATAAAACTGAGAATCCTTTTGTAATCCCATCTTAAAAGCTTGCACAGCTGTTGCAACATCAAGATGTGGGATATCCAAGGATTCTCGACTGAATTTGTTCACATAATCCCTCAAGGATTCTTGAGGCCCTTGAGTTATCCTGTAAAGATCACTGGTTAGTTTCTCAAAACTCCGACTACAAGAAAATTGACTGTTAAATAAATTAACCAAATGAGCAAACGAAGTAATTGAGTGAGGAGGAACATTTAACAGCCATTTTAATGCTGATCCTGTTAGAGTAGAACCAAATCCCTTTCACAAGCATGCTTCCTTGAGCTCCGGAGGGATAGGGTTAATCTCCATTCTTTCCCTATACTGAGCAATATGCTCTTCAGGATCCGTAGTCCCATCATACAGCTTCATGTTGGGAGTCTGAAATCTTTTTGGGATTTCAGCATCACAGATGGGATATGCAAAGCGAGATATCCTGTGGCTGTCTTGGGATACTTCCGGAATTGGTTGGACCACTCCAGGCACACTGGATATCATGTCCTTCAATTTCTGCAGCTCCCGGGTAAATGTTGACGTCATACCTGCATCCTGCAAAGAGCCATTATTGTTAGTAGCAAGAATATTATTATTTGACACATTACCGTTCTGAGGATTTTGGCCATATCCTGAAGCATATCCTGAACTTCTCACAGTCGATATTCTGACCGAAGAGGGTATCTCAGGGGTATGATTCTGAGAATGGCTTGGGACGATATTCCCCCTATTATCCTCAGTGTAAACTGCGGAACTGAAGTTCAAAGCCCTGGGCTGTATAGGAGTAACAGTTTCTTCAGCGGGTCTACTCGAGCTAGCTTTTAAGAGTTGTATTTCTCTTAATAGCATTTGGTTAGTCTCCTGTTGCTGCCTCATTTGTTCCTGCACGCTTCCAAACAAAGTCAAAATTTCATTATTAGAGGCTAAAACAGGAGCAGATCCCTGGACACTCCGAGTAGGGATAACATCTTGAGGTTGTGAAGAAAACGGCATCCTTGGAGGAGGTGGTGGAAGCACCGAACCAGTGGTAGTAGAGGTTGTAGCAGACATAGTGGAAGAGCTCATGTTTGATCTTGAGGCCATTGTAAACAATGTGGCAAAAAGTTTAGAAAATAGAAAACCGATTAATGATTTTGCAAAGATTTTTAGTAAAAGTAGCACCACTTGCCCCACGGTGGGCGCCAAATTGTTTTGGTCAAAAATTACCTAAGCAATTTAGTGATCAAATTAGTTAAGTGAGGTAGTGTGCTAGAAATATGTGTGAAAAATGTGTTAACAAAATTAGATATGAAAACGGTATCAGGATACGGCTCAGGATATAGAGCTGTATCTATGATCAAACAATGAGCAAAAATGTAAAGGTGGACACGTGATATACGAGGAAAGCCCTTGATCAATCTAGATCGCCGGCATAAAACCTCGGGAGCTGACAATCGCAGCTGCCTTGTTCTTCTATTGCTTCAAATATCAGGATACAGTGCAGGATGTGGTGCGGATCGACTATGTGTTACAATGAAATTTGAATACAAGTGTGTTGTTTGCAATAAGCTAGAGAGTGAAAGTGTTCGAGAGTGTCAGTGTAAATTGTGTGCCTTAAACTGATCCGCCCCCATCTATTTATAGTAAAGATAATGTAACAAACTATCCTAAACTTCCGGGATCCAGCGAATATTCCCACTCGAACGTTGAGGACCAAGTCTTTCGGGTTCAACGGCTTCCTCATAACAAATACGCCCGAGTCTTGAGGAGAAGAAGTCCTGATGACCGTTAGTAACTTACAGCCATTAACCTGCACGTGTTTAATTCACTCAAACTTAGGATATCGCCCAAGATGTTAGCAATATCCCCGTCCAGTATCCTGGTCACAAATAAACAATAAAAAGCGGGATATTAGTCAGGATATGTATACTCAGAAAATGACCCGTAATTTACATACAGGCTTCTTGCTGAACTTATGATAGTTCTTATTAAGCCCGTAATTTGCTCTTTTTCTTCGATTTCTGGGAGTTATCCTTCTCCCTTGTTCATCCTTCACATTCAAAGTGTGAACAAACTCTTTTCATGAGCAATTGATTGAGGTTTTGAATGAAATTTAGAGCGAAAAGCATTCGGCTCATTGAACTGTTGCATGACCTTTTCCATGGCCTTTCCAACTGCTGCGTCAACCACCGCTTGGAGATTAACTCCAATAATATTGAGGTTTACGTTTGTAGCATTATTAGCCTTTGTCGCCTTAATAGTATCGCGACTGCTATCCACCTCATTCGAGTTTTCCATACTCGAAACTTGGTATTAATCACCGCATTAAGCAATTGTTAATCATCATCCTGATGACTTGACATAGATCAGCCACGGTATCCATAAATCGTATAGGCTATTATTTTCCAAACATTCCTAATGAATGTTATTTGAATGTATATCCATTACATTTAGCCTAGGTCACCAAAGGACCATTAATGGCACTTAAAGTTTGGAGCGAGTCCATTACCTGTTTGACAGAGGATCATAAAGTCACAACTGTCTTTGTCACAAGGATGAATATGAATAGCTCGAAGGCTAGGCTTACATGACTTTCATTATATATATATACATATGGCATAGAAGCCCGTCGCGAGGGACGTAGAAAATATGTCATAAAGCCTAGTCATGAAAGACATAATGATTATATGGCATGAAGTCCTTGTCGCAAAGGACATTTAGATATGGCTCAAAGTGGCCTCGTCACAATGACGTTATAAAATATGGCACCAAGGCCTGATACGGAGGACATTTACCAATGCTGGCACAAAAGGCCCGTGACTAGGAATGTTAACATTTAATATGTTAATTTGTCACGAATGTCAAACTATAGTACATTGACTTGTCATGGTTGACTTTAAAACATATTTCATTGTTTTGTCACCAAGGACATTAGTTTATAAGCCGCAATCTTATCGGATTAGGGGCTTCCAGGTTTGAACATAGTTCTTCACCTTTGGACAAGGAGTCATAAACTACAACGGTCATTGTCTCTAAGGATGACGTATTTGGCACAAAGGTAAACTAATTGACATCACTAATGGATGTTCATATATCATCATTGCATTTGATGATATCAATCATGATCACGCTGATCATATAGATTGTTAGGGTTGGGTAAACCCACCCTTTGGATAGGGGATTTTTGAGGATCACCACTATCTTTGTCTTATTGACAATAGAGTAAAGTGTAGCCCGCAGGCATTCCATCACAAGGGATGTTAATATTATGATTATCATATTAATGATACTAGTCAGGATCGCAATGATCATACAGACTATGGGATTTGAGCATGGCTCACCCCCTTGGGCAAAGAATCACAAAAGATTACAATTGCCTAGTCTCATATGGACAATATAATATAGCCCTTAAGCAAAACATCATTAAGGATGTTAGATTTAATCATCGCATTGATGATTTTAGTCATGATCGCATTGACCACGTAGACTATTAGGCTTGAGCACAGCTCATTACCTTGGACAGGGGATCATAAAGATCACAATGTCAATGTCATAGAGACGTCCTCATATAGTACAAGGTTTGTCTCGAAGGGCAGTTAGATGGCACAAAAGGCCTTGTCACAAGGACACTTAAAACAAAATCAACGATCTCTTGGATCAGTGATCTTTAAGGGTCGAACATAGTTCATCGCCTTTTGACAAGAAGTTTATAAAATAAAACTATCATTGTCATGAATACACCTTCGCCCAATGGCATACATCTTAATTTGGATGTTTTTGATGTATACTTCATACTGTTGTTTGATAGCCGTGATTCGTATTGATCATATAGGCTATGAAAGTGGCTTGGAAAAGTCCAAGTACTTTTGGAAGCTAGTGTGGTCTCTCAAGTCACACAGCCAGAAATGTTAACATGTTCTTAGATGTTAACAAGGATTAATTATCTTAAGAGGGTTTTACCATCACAGCCATGTTCTTAGACATATAGGCTAGGTTATACCATTAAGAGGATCTTTTGAAATTTTCAGCTGATCGATAAAGTTCGAGTAAAATTTGGAACTATCGCGGAATAAAGGACGAAATGAATACCTACATGAAAATTTCAAAACTTTCCTAAATCATTTAGGAATTTACAATAGTGCCTTAATCAGGACTTGTATTAATATATTTGTCCATAGAGGACTAAGATGAAAAATTATAAGTCCGTATAAGGACTATGAAATATTACAAATTTATATAAGGGTTATAATGAAATATCAATGTCCTCAAAGGGACTATTTCGAATAACGTATCCCCAAGGGGATTTTAATAAAATAACATGTTCACAAAAGGACTATATTGGTACAGGGCGCACACAAAAGGGCTTTGCTGTACAGATGTCCTCACAGGGACTTTATATTGAAAGATATGTCCTCAATGGGACTTATTAATGAAATATCATATCCTTGAAAGGACTATAATAAAATATCATATCCACAAAGGATCTTAATGTAATAATTTGTCCATAAAAGGGACTTTGATGAAATAATATGTCCTTGAAAGGACTATAATGAATTATTATGTCCATGAGAGGACTATATTGAAACATCAAGTCCATGAGAGGACTATATTGAAACATCAAGTCCATGAGAGGACTATTTTAAAATAGTGTGTCCACAAAAGGGATTTTAATAAAATCATACGTCCATGAAAGGACTGTATTAAAATAGTATGTCCACCAAGGGACTTTATTGAAAATATAATGTCCACAAGGGACTATATTGAAAGATAATGTCCATAAAAGGACTAAATAGCAAATGCCCATAAGGGGTCTTAAGTCGAAAAAGGTATGTCCTCACGGGGACTAAATAGAAGAGATAGGTCCTTATAAGGACTTAAAAGAATTTATGAAAGAAGGATTCTCTAACGCTTTCCTTGCTCCATTTCAGTTGTTTCTCTTCTTTGTTTACCGTACATGGTAGATATACTGAAGATCTTAATGAATAAGGTAAGTATTTCAATCAGGATCTGTTATAGAAGTAGAATTTAAGGATCCCATGGTTAAGGAATGATATGGATTATGAATTGGGTTTGACTGATATAATCCAAATCTGGAATTTCAAAATTTGAAGGTAAGAAATAGGGATCATTAGGATCCACTGGTATTATTTTCAATACAGGAGCCTCAGGGACCACCTGATATGGACTCCACTGCGCAGACTTTAAAATCTGAGCCTCAGGGACCTTCGGTATGGACTCTGAAGTCTGATTCCAATTCATATAGGTTTGGTTTTTGGAATGAATCCGTAAAGATCTTCCTCCAAACCGGTAGCACGTTTATTCTAGCCGTATGGTGAAGCTTGGTATTCCTTGGCTTCGGATGAGGAAAATCTCTATTCAACGGCTTCCTTGCTTGGCGACTTATTTAAAATACACAAAATCGAAAACAATGTTTGCTTAATAGGGATGAGAACATTCCTATGTTAAGTCTAGACTCAAAAGGTCTAAGGAATATGCTACTGTGTCATTGAGATTAAACACAAAGGACTAGTGTTTAATTCACTCAATGTTGGCTCTGATACCAACCTGTCACACCCCGATATTTCCACATATCACCGGTGGGCCCGGTGGGGTATCGTGACGTAATTGATATCATCATGGTCAAACACACACAGAATAGCACAGCGGAAGTCTTGGAATATAAAATATTATTACAAACTCAAATGTCTGAAAATATCAAAGTATTTATTATAGACGAGTCTGTAATATCAAATCCACAGGAGGATCATTACAGAATGTTTAAAATGAAGCTTAGCAGACTTTATGGCATCTTTAAGGATTTGCAAGATCCTCTTTTTCGACACCGAGCAACTCCCAGCCTATTACGAGTAGTACCTGCCACTTAGCCTTTTGAAAATACGTCAGTTTTCACTGGTAAATACAATTTAACCGACTCATTTGAAAAGAGTTTATGAAAATTGATTTAAGTGCACAAGGCACAAAACCTTTTATAACTTGGGACAATTCTTAATAAAAATCTTGTATACTGAATTACATGTTTACCGTACATCTGGGGCCCAGTACAGAGACTGAGACATGATTAAACGACACACCACATTTAAAACCCATAAAGGAGTTATCCCCAACTTGTGGGTAATTAATAATTTATTATTGGCATCTTTTCGGTGTATGCCTACACCCTGCGCATAAGTCGTGGCCATTTACAAATGAATGAGCCAAGGATATATCCAGGACATGGTCGTTAACCCCCAATGTTTAAGTCATCAACAGAACAGTATCAAAACAGGTTTTGTGGATTTACTATCCACAATCCGGCATTTGATTGATCCACACCCGACCAAGCGGTATTAATCTACCGTATCCCAAGCCCGTATAAGGGAAAATAAGTTAAAAGTATTTACCTGAGCTAATACTTGATTCACAGCAAAATAACTCAGTCGTATCCAATCTATCTAAATGCAGGTAGCTTTTACCGGGTGGCTCTAGTCTGGAGTGATGGTAATATATAACCAATTCAGAATGCTAATGGTCTTATTTAAGTCGTAGACTTAGACCGGCTAGCTCAAAGTATCTAGAGCGGTACGATACGCTAGATTAAGCGATGACCGGAATAGAATGTTATTTAGACACAACAAGTTTGGATACTTGTATATTATGGGTAAACTAAACACATTCCGGATTTTGAGATAAAAATGATAAGGTTAAACCCGTTTCGGCAAACATACGTAAACTAGTTACATAAACCGATCCGAACGCGTAGAATGCGTAACGGGTAACCAAATGAATCATATACAAGTTCCATATGTTATTATGCTTAGAATATGTCAATACATCAGTAGGATGTCAACATATATGCCCAAAAAGTATTTAAAACCATTTTAAGTCCCGTAAGGGTACTTTGGTAATTTTAATACTTATAAAAGAGATTTTATGACAAACTGTAGTTCTGGTCCTTTCTAATCAGTAAAAATATTTAATTTATCTCATTACATCAGTAAGACATCATACATATGTAAGGTTTACCATTTATGGCCAAACTATGCCCCGAAAGGGTATTTTGGTCATTTCACATATGCTTTTACGGACATTTTTGGAAGTCTGAGTTCACGACTTACACCTACTGTAATAATATTAAAATTTGTTTAGAAATTTAGTAGGTAACAAGTCTTAGGTGTAAATTATGGTTTAAAACCATACTATGCACCTAAATAGCGTAAAAATCGCTAATTGACGATAATTAAGGGGTTTGATGGAAATCTGAGATTTTGATTAATTTTAAGTGTTCAAAATAATTTATTTAATATATGAAATCCGTAGGAAAAGGTTTGGCATTCAAATCCTTTGTAAATCTCATTTTATGCACGAAAAGGGTATTATCGTCATTTACCGAATAATACAAGAACTCTATGATATGATCAGTTTATAATCTGATCCTAATTTCCAAAAATCTCTAAAATTAATATCTTAACAGTAGGTAATGAGTTTTGGGTCAAAATCCAAGTTTAAACATGCCTTATGCAAGATATCGTAATTTACTTAGTTAAAAGCTTCTAATTACGATATCGAGCATAACTCCTATTTGGGACCAAGAACTGATGTCAAATTTTCAGGACAAGCTTATATATCAGTAACAAAGGTTTTTGTCCTTTCACATTTCTAAAAATCTCATTCTTATGTCAAAAGGGCAAAATGGGCGTTTATAAGCATAATAGCGGAAACTAGCGTATAATTCAAACCACGAGGAATCATGCAATATAACTCCAGAGGGTTATACTACTGAATAATATGGTCCTAATGGAAGCTTAAAACATGGAAGAATCAAGCTTAATCGGGCCAGAACTGAAAAGTCAAAGCAAAGTCAAGCTTTTGCGACTTTCGGTTATAAACTGACCTTAGACTATTAATTGTCGGGTTAGGACTGATAAAACATGTCTTAATATTAATTACCAAGTCATTAGAATGTTAAAATATAATTTAGAATCTCAGGTTTATTAAATTTAATCATTTGTAAACATTCTGCCCAGTTTGACTTTTTGTCAAACTACTTTGACCCGACAATTGATCAGTCAAACGAGATAATTAAGGGATGCCCTTTTAAGGGTTAATCACCTATACTGATGTGGTTCTATAACCACTTTCAATTTAATCAGTGGTTAAGTCACATGTAATTAAAACGAAAGTCAAACTAAATTTACTATAACTTTGACTTTAGAGTAATTAAGCTAAGTTAAACGACTAATCAAGGAATTAGAAGCTTACTTAAGGTCCTAGCAACTTTTCTACACTTGATGATCCTCTTCTTACTGATGAAAGCTCCAGAGCAAGTCCCTCAAGTGAAGTGTTGCCAATGTGTGTCAAGAACACATGAACTATGGTCCTTTATATAGTCATATGCATGATCATGGATCACTTCCAGGTGTAATGGGACATCCTAAGATCATCCCAAGTGGCCTAGCTAGTGTTATTAACCGACTTATAGCTCCCAAGGTTGATAATTTCGAAGTTAAGGCGGTGGAACAGGCAAACCCGCAGCTGGAAGTCATTTTTCTGATCTGGGAACCTGATGCGGCCCGCTTCAGGTTTTGCTTGGCTTCATGCGGGCCGCCTGGGACTGGGTTACTGGCAAAACAAGTTTCAAAGCTGGCAGAATCAGTCCCTTGGCGTTTTTAACCCTTTTTAACCTGGTTTTTGGCCATAAAGACCCTTCTAGTTTATTTCTTGGGGCCCAAGGGTGTACAAACAAATCTCGTTAGGTTCGGGTTCGTTAAACATTACTATGAAAGCAAGTTTCATCAAGTTGTCACTTTTGGCCCGAAGTTTTAAAAACACGCTTAACGATATCGAAACCACGTGAAATTTATACCACTTATTCTTAAGAGTATATTTGAATATTTCGAAGCCTCGGTTTCGTTAAAAGGTCACTCAGAGGTCAGAATTGACATGTTGACATGTTTAACCCTTGTAATTTAATAATCGTCCGATTATTCTTGTCAACGGCTTCCTATATCCAATCAATGACTCGTTTAAGAATATATTCCTCCTGTAAGGTCATTCAGAGGCACAAGTTTGGCATGTTGATGTTTTCAACCCCTCTAACTTACAAACTTGTGTGTAACTTCACTTATTGGCATAAAAGCCTTGCATAGCCAATATTTGGCATTCCCGAGGATATGATGAAACATAACGAAGCTCTCGGTTTGTTAAAAGGTCACTCAGAGGTAAGAATTAACATGTTGACACTTTCAGTCCTTCTATATTCATAGTTTTCGATTTTGACGAAATTAGTCCCTCATAGTCAACGTTTGACTTTATTATGGTTCATTACACGTGTCACCACATCATTGGACACGATTTTACGAGGTGTTACATGGAAATTCTGTTAGGATAGATAAGGTTTTACAAGAGGGAAAAATAGAACTCTCAGGCCATAAATTTTCTGCAAACTTGTTACCTATGAATTTCACTGGATTCGATGTCGTGCTAGGAATGGATTGGTTAGTAGCCAACCATGCTCGAATCCTCTGTGATAAGAATTCCATAGAAATTCATACACCCGCAGGAGAAATAGTTGTGGTTACCGGAGATAAACCACGTAAACCATTGAAGTTCATTTCAGTAATGAAAGTTGCTAATTATGAACGAAAACAAGGAATAGTGTATATGATTTCGGTAATCATTAACACTAAAGGTAAGGAACTTAAGGAAATTCCAGTAGTGTCAGAATACCCGGATGTATTTCCAGAAGAGCTACCAGGATTACCGCCAGATTGGGAAGTAGAGTTTAAAATTCATCTAATTCCTGGAATTACACCAATAGCCAAGGCACCCTATCGGTTAGCACCCACTGAAATGTTAGAACTGAAAAAGCAGTTAGACGAATTGTTAAGCAAAGGATTCGTACAACCTAGTTCATCCCCTTGGGGAGCACCAGTGTTGTTCGTGAAAAAGAAGGATGGTTCAATGCGGATGTGTATCGATTATAGGGAATTGAATAAGGTTACAATTAAGAATCGATACCCATTACCTAGGATTGATGATCTTTTCGATCAACTTCAGGGAGCAAGATACTTCTCTAAGATAGATTTGCGCTCCGGATATCATCAGTTGAAAGTACGGGAAGAAGACATACCTAAAACTGCTTTCAGGACTAGGTATGTCCATTACGAGTTTACAGTCATGCCATTTGGACTAACTAATGCTCCTGCAGCATTTATGGACATGATGAATAGGATCTGTAAACCATATTTGGATAAATTCGTAAGTGTCTTCATAGACGATATACTTATTTATTCTAAGAGTCAGGACGAGCACTGTGAGCACCTACATGCACTCTTAACCTTGTTAAGAAAGGAAAAACTTTATGCCAAATTCTAGAAATGTGAATTTTGGCTACAGGATGTGCAATTTTTAGGACATATGGTGAATCACGAAGGTATTCACGTAGATCCCTCCAAGATAGAAGCAATCATAAATTGGAAGGTCCCACAATCAGAAAATGAAGTTAGAAGTTTCCAAGGGTTGGCTGGATACTATAGGCGTTTTATCAAAGACTTTTCTAAGATAGCTGTTCCATTAACTAAGCTAACCTGTAAAATTGTTAAGTTTGAATGGGGACCTAAGCAAGAAGAGTCCTTTAGGATTTTGAAGCAAAGATTAACAAATGCCCCAATTCTCGCCTTGCCCGACGGAACTGAAGATTTTGAAGTCTTCTATGATGCTTCTAAGTTGGGATTAGGATGTGTGCTAATGCAACGCAAAAAGGTAATTGCATATGCATCAAGGCAGTTGAAGAAGCACGAGGAAAATTATACGACTCGTGACTTAGAATTAGGAGCAATAATTTTTTCCCTTAAAATTTGGAGACATTATCTGTACGAAAGTAAGTTTACTGTCTATACAGATCATAAAAGTTTAAGGTACATATTCGGGCAAAAAGAATTAAACATGAGGCAAAGGAGATGGATGGAAATTCTAAGTGACTACGACTGTGACATTCAATATCATGAAGGAAAGGCAAATGTATTAGCAGATGCCTTAAGTCGTAAGTACCATGAAAAACAAAGACGAATCCGTATTCTTAGATTAAATCTTCAATTAGATTTAATGGAACAATTGAAGAATGTTCAAGAAGCAGCAATCCAGGATGATGCTGAAGGAATGAAAGGAAGGATAAACGAATTAGAGCAAGGGACTGATGGAATCTGGAGATTCCATAAGAAAAGAACTTGGGTACCTAGACGAGGAGATTTAAGAAATAAGATTTTAGAGGAAGCCCATAAATCTAGATATACCATGCACCCTGGTAATAATAAAATGTACCAAGATTTAATGAATAACTTCTGGTGGATATGAATGAAAAAGGACATAGCTAGATATGTATCTAAGTGTCTGACTTGTTCGCAAGTCAAAGCAGAACACCAGAAACCTTCAGGTTTACTTCAACAATTAGAAATGCATGTATGGAAATGGGAACTAATAACAATGGACTTTGTTACCAAGTTACCCAAGACTAGGAAAGGTAATGATGCAATCTGGGTAATTGTGGATCGATTAACCAAATCAGCCCATTTCCTGCCAATGAAGGAAACCTTTAGCATGGAAAGATTGGCTAAGTTATACTTAGACGATGTAGTCTCATTACATGGAGTTCCACTCTCTATTGTGTCAGATAGGAATAGTCGTTTCACTTCGCATTTTTGGACAAGTTTCCAAGAAGCAATATGGACGCGATTAAATTTAAGTACGACGTACCATCCCCAAACAGATGGACAAAGTGAAAAAACGATCCAAACTCTCGAAGACATGCTCAGGGCATGTGTGATAGACTTCGGTGGAAACTGGGACGACCACTTACCGTTAATAGTATTCTCCTTTAACAACAGTTACCACACCAACATCAATGCTGCCCCGTTCGAAGCACTGTATGGAAGAAAGTGTCGAACCCCAATTTGTTGGGCAGAAATAGGAGAAAGTCAGTTATCAGGTCCAGAGATTGTACAAGAAACCACCGATAAGATAACTCAAATTAAGGAAAGGCTGAAAACAACTCGAGATACCCAAAAGAGTTATGCAGACAATCGACACAAGCCATTAGAATTCCAAGTTGGAGACAAGGTACTCTTGAAAGTTTCTCCTTGGAAAGGGGTAGTTCGGTTCGGTAAAAAGGAAAAGCTAAGTCCAAGATACATAGGACCATTTTCAGTTACCCAACGAATTGGACCAGTTGCTTATAAACTACAACTACCAGAAGAATTAGCCGGGGTACATGATGTGTTTCATGTATCTAACCTCAAGAAGTGTTTATCTGATGAATCACTGATAGTACCTCTTCAAGATATAGAAGTAAATGAAAAGTTGAAATTTGTGGAAAAACCTCTTCAAATAGAAGACAGGAAGGTCAAATTCCTCAAGCACAAGAGATTAGTACTGGTCAAAGTCAAGTGGGATTCAAAAAGAGGACCAGAGTATACATGGGAATTGGAATCGGAAATGAAGCGGAAATACTCTTACCTGTTCCAGTAAATCTCGAGGACGAGATTCTAAATAAGGTGGGGAGGATGTAAGGACCTGCAAAAATGTCCCACAACACTCCGTAAGTAAAAACCCAGACCCCGAAAACCCTAATCCTTATGAAAAACCAAGAAATTCAATTTTATTGTTCTGTCGCGGGCCGCGACAACTTGGTAAGTCTCCGGATAAGCTTCAGGCCACGTGTCAGATACGTGGCAGACCTACACCGTGACACGGTAGCCCTGGTCGTAGCTAGGGTGGCCCTCGCGGGCCGCGTAAGACTCTCTTCAGGTTTACGCGGGCCGCGAGAGACTCAAAATTTAGCTATAAATAGTATGTGCATGGGGCTTTCATCTGTGTTCGAAAAATCCTTTCAAAACGATCAAATTCTGCTTAGTTACGAATATTTAGGTGGTGAAACGCTGCTACGATTACAGGGTAATAACTCGATCACTGCTACGATACAATGTCCGATCGATTGAAACCGATCCGATGGATGTTTAAGTGCAGCCCAAATTCGGGCTATACTTTGTCATTTGTCATGAGGGTTTTGATTTCGTGAGCTTATCGTAAATGTTGTATTAAGTTACTAACCTAGTTTCGTGTGCATTGTTATTTAACTAGGTTACGAGCTAAATCAGTAGGCAAAATTCTGTCCAACTAAACTTGCAATGTAAGTCATTCTCTTTTTACCAAATTGTTTCCAAAACCCTATTTATTTTCAAAGTTATAATTACAGGGATTAAGTCTTTGTAATCTTCAATTACAGCCGGTATGTGGGGTTTTGTATACATTACTTGATAATCGTCACCATTGGACAACGGGTTAGCCAATGGGTGATATGACCATAGTCACAGAATCGAGTCGAGTGACTAATACCATTGGGTAATTGGTTGATATAAACATTGTAATCGCCCTTAATACTGTAATTTATAACAACGTGTCGTTTTGTACAAATTTCATATAGGGTAGGGTTTATGCGAGAACCACCTTTATTGTGAGAATCGCGAGAACCAATGTGAACATAGCAAAATAAACCCACTACACCACAAAAAAACCTAAAACAACCTAACCCCCAAAAAACCTAAAAAAATCTAAAAAACACAAATTTTTTTTAGTAAATTACAAAAATCGTCGTTTATGTATGTCACTTATTGCAAAACTGTGTCCTTTGTATTCAATAATTACAGAAAACGTACTCGATGTTTGCAAACCCTTGCAAGTTATGTCTTTTAGCCCTAACTCAGTTAACTTTTTGTGGTTAAATCTGACCAAATGGAACCCACATGAGGGTATTTTGGTCATTTTACTCTCATGTGGGGTTCATTTGGTCAGATTTAACCACAAAATACCCTCATGTGAGGTCCATTTGGTCAGATTTAACCACAAAATTAACTGAGTTATGACTAAAAGACATAACTTGCAAGGGTTTGCAAACATTAAGTACGTTTTTTGTAATTATTGAAGACAAAGGGCATAGTTTGCAATACGTGACATACATAAAGGACGATTTTTGTAATTTACTCATTTTTTATGTTTAAATCGCTACTTTTAGTAGCCAAATTTTTTTTTTATTTTTTTTAATAACGAAATCCAGCGATTTTTCATTAAAAAATATTAAATAATTTTTTTTGTGTGTTTTTAGCTATTTTTAGATAATTTTGGTTGTGTTCACATTGTTTCTCGCGGTTCTCGCAATAAAGGGTGGTTCCTAAATGATATTTCTCCTATATATATATAGGATTCGGTTCAAGAGTGAATACTAGTGTAGCTTGCGAACTGAGTGAACTAATCCTAGCCATACACATGTGTAGATCAATGGCAAGGATTTGATGTTGAAATACACTAGTGTATTTTACGATTTGATGATAGCCATACATGTGTGTAAATCAATGGCAAGGATTTGTTCACTCAGTTCGCAAATACACTGGTGTTCACTCTAGAACCCCACCCTAAATATATAATTTTTGAAAATTTTTCCGGCCCTATATTGATTTGGACCCTGATCGCAGGCACCTCCTGCACCCTTAATATACCTGCTACATCCATCAAATGATCAATATTACAGAATGAAAATATGTTGATAACGCATTGGCTTTATATATAAACTAGTAAATATCCACGTGCGTTGCGCGGGCATTTAGTCGGTATCGTATCTATTTGTTACAGTAGAGGTACGATAACGACATTCGGTATTGAAAACAAAAGAGATGTGCCCAAGAGGATATCAACATTTTTTTACATCGTTCGAAAACCAATACTGGTACCGGTACGAATATCGATGTTATTTAGTCGGAATCAGTTTAGTTCATCATGGAAACAAACGATATTTGCTTGGTTTGTCATGATTTACAACAATATATTTGAAATTTTATAAAGCATTTTACGTGACATTTGTAGATAAAAATAACCACATTAAAACCAATACTGGTATCAATATTGATTTTATTTAGTCGGAATCAATTTGGTTCATCACGAAAACAAAAGGTATTTGCTTGGTTTGTCATGATTTACAACAATATATTTGAAATTTTATAAAGCATTTCACGTGACATTTGTAGATAAAAATAACCACATTATCTTTTGTATGTTTAGTTAAGTTGCTAAGAATTAGGAAAAAAAACTAATCTTTAAATAATACAATATACTATTTTTGAGATATTCTATTTAACTTTCTATATGGCAAAACTAGGGTTTCACCCCGGCGTTGCGGGGCGGGGGTCATAGGCGTTTTCAGGGGCTTTTTTATAAACATCAAACAGAATTGTGTTTTTATATTGTGAATCAGAGACGGAATGCACATGAACCCAAAATCAAACACAATTGTGTTTTTTATAATGTGAATCAGAGATGGAATGTACATGAACCCAAAGTGTTTCTAATGAATGCACATTTTAAATGCAAAATCGATATCCCATAATTAAGTCTCATCTAACAAACTCATTACCCCTTAATAATAATTCTACAAAATAACTCTCAAATAGTCAAATGGAGAATCCGTTTGAAATAAGCATATCACTTGTGGCAAAGAGTTCAAATGTCTTGTTTTCCACATTCTACTTGCTGATCTCAATTTTGAAACAACTAAAAGTAAGTTATAAATTCTCATGAGCTTGTTTGAGCTAAATAGCTATAATTCTACGTTTTATTATATGCCAGTGCACCCTTAAAAACCAAACTTAAAATCATGTCTGTATCGAGTAAATTTGTTAGCCTCAGATCTGGTTTCTTATCAAATAGGTTCTACTCTTTCAATAAATAGAGATGTAGTTGAAACTTTTGAAGCCAAACTGAAGATTTAAATTTCAAAATTGTTATAAAAGATTAAGAAAAAGGTTTAAAAATGAGAACAATTACAATTGACCAAAAACTTGATTTTTTTTTATCATACTCCTAAAACCTTCAAATGAAAGCAACCTCGAATCTGAATAAGATCATGCATTAGGGGAGGGGGTGGTCACTAGTGATAGAATTCTATCACTCCCAATATCCAATCAACTCATGCCATGTCATCACCCAATATTCTATCACTAGTGATAGAATTGTAGTGGGGGAGGTCACTGGTGATACAATTCCATCACTCACTAATTTTTTTAATTTTTTATTTTAAATTCCATTTAAGATAAAAGTTAATTCATGATGTTTGCATGTGATTTAAAAGATTGTCAGACTCGCATCACAAGAATTTGTCCAATTAGAAAATAAAATGCTTTAAAAATTGTCGGCCATATACTGTTTTAATAATAAAATAGAAGCAAGTTTGCATGTCAAAAACAACAACGTTCGAACTTTTTCAAGTTTTCAACGCGTTAACAATTCAACACGTTTTAAAATTAACGCGTGATAAATACAGGGGCGGCGGTGTTCGTGGTGATATAACGCGTGATGGGGTGGCCATCACGGACCACCCCGCCTGCCCTTATGCATATAAAATTCAATTAACATAGGTCAAATCCAAAATTCAAAGCTGTTTAATAACATACACAAAACTAAAAATTAAGAGTTAAATTTACCAGTTCAGTTCATTTGATCATTGGGAGGGAAAAAAAAAAAAAACCGTATGAACCGGAGGGTACATAAAACTTCATATCTCAAAACCCCAAAGAGTTCGAAGACGAAAACAGAGACCACGAGATGCAAGCGAAGAGCAACATAGGTATAAGATAACCACCGACAATGATTAAAACCATCGTCAAGACCCACTGACGATCTAACAGGCTGCCGACGATAGTGGCTTTCTGCTCTCTCTCTCTCTAGTTTCACTTCTCTCTGTAAAATGCGACACAACCAAGAACAGAAAGAAGCACCCAAATAGCCCGGAATTGGGCGGAACTCTAGCCACCTTCACCGTGACGGCTGGCCACCGGAACACCATCATCTTCGTCGTCTCCACCTCCTCTCATCACCTTCGCTACCCTTTTTCACAGATCGGGTGAAAGTCTACCTTTACAGTTGCCGGAATCGTTAGAAATCTGTACCACAGCCGCTCATCATTCCAAACCCTCACCACTAACGGGTTCCTCACCTTCGAATTAGGTGTTAGGAATAAGCACACGCCGGAAGGATCTTCGCCGCGTAGGGTTGCCGGATTTCATCGCCGGTTCTCTCTCTACTCTTTGTATCTAGAAATTGCGGTGGAATAAAGGGGGCTTTTGTATGATAACCAAATCTTGTGTGGCAAAACCCTAAAAAGGGAGTTACTGTAGATAAGATTCTACGTCTTTTGTTATATATCTAATATCTACAACAACAACAACCGTACCAAGTAAATCCCACTCATAGCAAAGCTACTAGTAGGGTCTGGGAAGGGTGAGCACACCAACCACCATTAATGAAGGAGAGGGATCGTATAACTTTCTATTAATGTTCATACGTGATGAATCATATTTCAACCATTATCCCCACACCCTTCAGCCTACTGTGTGTAAGGGGTTAAACGGCAACACGAACCAAACTTTTTTACACGAACGTGTCACGTAGACATAAAACATTAAAACAAGACACGACGAGAGTATTCACAATTAACAAAAACAATCACTGAATTAACTTTATTCAAACTTTTCCCAATTTCAAAAACAAATAAAAAAACAGGTTATCAATTATGCATCTTTTGATAATTCTTATTTTATAAAAGGGTGGAGTTCTAGAGTGTTTGTTAATTGAGTGAACAAATCCTGACCACTGATTTACATCATCAAATCGTAAAATACATAACACTATTATTATATATTTCAATAATTACAATAAACGATGAAGATATAGCTACTATACTATATTATTTTAATTAATCACAATAAAATGAAATATCAAAGTGAACTCTAGATTTTAAGTTAATAATAGGTAAAAAGTAGATTTGAGTAAAGGTGATAAGAGTGTGTTATTGAAATATTGACATCGAGTGCCAAAAGTAGTGAAATTACCTGTACGTTGTAACCCCCGTGCGTTGCAGCAGGGGGCGTAAAAGCATGCCAAGTAGCGGCGATGTCGCTGCCGCAACGCCGCCCTAAACCACCGCTGCCGGGCTCCATCTCCTTTACGGTCTCTCCCAAGCTGAGGACAATCCTATTAATCATCCCGCTAATCAGGCTAATCACAAAAATGATGTGATAAATAAGGAAACTAACCGTAAGTTCGTTTTTTTCATCAATAGCTTCCTGCACTTGTCTTCGGAGATCCTCCACTTCTTTGTAACTACCAATTTGACAATCCTGTAAAGACCATCAGCGTAGGCGTTTATGTTAAATGCATATCGGCAACGTGGCTCAATAACATTAATTCTAGAGAGTTGTGTGATTACATACTAACGTTTTTATAAATCAGTATACTAATTTTTTAAACCACTTGACAAGTGACAACTATAAACTAACCTCCCAACCAGCAGCAGCAGCAGCTGAAGCTGTATTCAATTCCTCTACTTGTAGGGTATCATCATCTTCTTTCTTTTCATCACCTTCCCCAGAACCCTATTACAACACACACATTCAAATTGCAGAATATGAACAATACAAAGCAAATGGGTGAACTTTAATTTTTTCTTCAATATTACCCTAACTAAACCCAAATCCATCAAAAAAGTAAAAAAAAAGACAGAACGTTAGCAGCAAATTGAGCCAGAAATCAAGAATCATATTCTTCTTCAACATTACGTGAGCCACTGAAATGATATATCGAAAGAAAAGAGATCTCCATTCATTCAAAAAAATTTCGTACAATACCTTTTGATACTACAAATCCAGATTCTTCCCAGTGAACTGAAAGTTGAAAAGAGTAAGCGTACCTGTTGGAGCCCTAATCGTCAGATAGGAATAGTCGTTTCACTTCGCATTTTTGGACAAGTTTCCAAGAAGCAATATGGACGCGATTAAATTTAAGTACGACGTACCATCCCCAAACAGATGGACAAAGTGAAAAAACGATCCAAACTCTCGAAGACATGCTCAGGGCATGTGTGATAGACTTCGGTGGAAACTGGGACGACCACTTACCGTTAATAGTATTCTCCTTTAACAACAGTTACCACACCAACATCAATGCTGCCCCGTTCGAAGCACTGTATGGAAGAAAGTGTCGAACCCCAATTTGTTGGGCAGAAATAGGAGAAAGTCAGTTATCAGGTCCAGAGATTGTACAAGAAACCACCGATAAGATAACTCAAATTAAGGAAAGGCTGAAAACAACTCGAGATACCCAAAAGAGTTATGCAGACAATCGACGCAAGCCATTAGAATTCCAAGTTGGAGACAAGGTACTCTTGAAAGTTTCTCCTTGGAAAGGGGTAGTTCGGTTCGGTAAAAAGGAAAAGCTAAGTCCAAGATACATAGGACCATTTTCAGTTACCCAACGAATTGGACCAGTTGCTTATAAACTACAACTACCAGAAGAATTAGCCGGGGTACATGATGTGTTTCATGTATCTAACCTCAAGAAGTGTTTATCTGATGAATCACTGATAGTACCTCTTCAAGATATAGAAGTAAATGAAAAGTTGAAATTTGTGGAAAAACCTCTTCAAATAGAAGACAGGAAGGTCAAATTCCTCAAGCACAAGAGATTAGTACTGGTCAAAGTCAAGTGGGATTCAAAAAGAGGACCAGAGTATACATGGGAACTGGAATCGGAAATGAAGCGGAAATACTCTTACCTGTTCCAGTAAATCTCGAGGACGAGATTCTAAATAAGGTGGGGAGGATGTAAGGACCTGCAAAAATGTCCCACAACACTCCGTAAGTAAAAACCCAGACCCCGAAAACCCTAATCCTTATGAAAAACCAAGAAATTCAATTTTATTGTTCTGTCGCGGGCCGCGACAACTTGGTAAGTCTCCGGATAAGCTTCAGGCCACGTGTCAGATACGTGGCAGACCTACACCGTGACACGGTAGCCCTGGTCGTAGCTAGGGTGGCCCTCGCGGGCCGCGTAAGACTCTCTTCAGGTTTACGCGGGCCGCGAGAGACTCAAAATTTAGCTATAAATAGTATGTGCATGGGGCTTTCATCTGTGTTCGAAAAATCCTTTCAAAACGATCAAATTCTGCTTAGTTACGAATATTTAGGTGGTGAAACGCTGCTACGATTACAGGGTAATAACTCGATCACTGCTACGATACAATGTCCGATCGATTGAAACCGATCCGATGGATGTTTAAGTGCAGCCCAAATTCGGGCTATACTTTGTCATTTGTCATGAGGGTTTTGATTTCGTGAGCTTATCGTAAATGTTGTATTAAGTTACTAACCTAGTTTCGTGTGCATTGTTATTTAACTAGGTTACGAGCTAAATCAGTAGGCAAAATTCTGTCCAACTAAACTTGCAATGTAAGTCATTCTCTTTTTACCAAATTGTTTCCAAAACCCTATTTATTTTCAAAGTTATAATTACAGGGATTAAGTCTTTGTAATCTTCAATTACAGCCGGTATGTGGGGTTTTGTATACATTACTTGATAATCGTCACCATTGGACAACGGGTTAGCCAATGGGTGATATGACCATAGTCACAGAATCGAGTCGAGTGACTAATACCATTGGGTAATTGGTTGATATAAACATTGTAATCGCCCTTAATACTGTAATTTATAACAACGTGTCGTTTTGTACAAATTTCATATAGGGTAGGGTTTATGCGAGAACCACCTTTATTGTGAGAATCGCGAGAACCAATGTGAACATAGCAAAATAAACCCACTACACCACAAAAAAACCTAAAACAACCTAACCCCCAAAAAACCTAAAAAAATCTAAAAAACACAAATTTTTTTTAGTAAATTACAAAAATCGTCGTTTATGTATGTCACTTATTGCAAAACTGTGTCCTTTGTATTCAATAATTACAGAAAACGTACTCGATGTTTGCAAACCCTTGCAAGTTATGTCTTTTAGCCCTAACTCAGTTAACTTTTTGTGGTTAAATCTGACCAAATGGAACCCACATGAGGGTATTTTGGTCATTTTACTCTCATGTGGGGTTCATTTGGTCAGATTTAACCACAAAATACCCTCATGTGAGGTCCATTTGGTCAGATTTAACCACAAAATTAACTGAGTTATGACTAAAAGACATAACTTGCAAGGGTTTGCAAACATTAAGTACGTTTTTTGTAATTATTGAAGACAAAGGGCATAGTTTGCAATACGTGACATACATAAAGGACGATTTTTGTAATTTACTCATTTTTTATGTTTAAATCGCTACTTTTAGTAGCCAAATTTTTTTTTATTTTTTTTAATAACGAAATCCAGCGATTTTTCATTAAAAAATATTAAATAATTTTTTTTGTGTGTTTTTAGCTATTTTTAGATAATTTTGGTTGTGTTCACATTGTTTCTCGCGGTTCTCGCAATAAAGGGTGGTTCCTAAATGATATTTCTCCTATATATATATAGGATTCGGTTCAAGAGTGAATACTAGTGTAGCTTGCGAACTGAGTGAACTAATCCTAGCCATACACATGTGTAGATCAATGGCAAGGATTTGATGTTGAAATACACTAGTGTATTTTACGATTTGATGATAGCCATACATGTGTGTAAATCAATGGCAAGGATTTGTTCACTCAGTTCGCAAATACACTGGTGTTCACTCTAGAACCCCACCCTAAATATATAATTTTTGAAAATTTTTCCGGCCCTATATTGATTTGGACCCTGATCGCAGGCACCTCCTGCACCCTTAATATACCTGCTACATCCATCAAATGATCAATATTACAGAATGAAAATATGTTGATAACGCATTGGCTTTATATATAAACTAGTAAATATCCACGTGCGTTGCGCGGGCATTTAGTCGGTATCGTATCTATTTGTTACAGTAGAGGTACGATAACGACATTCGGTATTGAAAACAAAAGAGATGTGCCCAAGAGGATATCAACATTTTTTTACATCGTTCGAAAACCAATACTGGTACCGGTACGAATATCGATGTTATTTAGTCGGAATCAGTTTAGTTCATCATGGAAACAAACGATATTTGCTTGGTTTGTCATGATTTACAACAATATATTTGAAATTTTATAAAGCATTTTACGTGACATTTGTAGATAAAAATAACCACATTAAAACCAATACTGGTATCAATATTGATTTTATTTAGTCGGAATCAATTTGGTTCATCACGAAAACAAAAGGTATTTGCTTGGTTTGTCATGATTTACAACAATATATTTGAAATTTTATAAAGCATTTCACGTGACATTTGTAGATAAAAATAACCACATTATCTTTTGTATGTTTAGTTAAGTTGCTAAGAATTAGGAAAAAAAACTAATCTTTAAATAATACAATATACTATTTTTGAGATATTCTATTTAACTTTCTATATGGCAAAACTAGGGTTTCACCCCGGCGTTGCGGGGCGGGGGTCATAGGCGTTTTCAGGGGCTTTTTTATAAACATCAAACAGAATTGTGTTTTTATATTGTGAATCAGAGACGGAATGCACATGAACCCAAAATCAAACACAATTGTGTTTTTTATAATGTGAATCAGAGATGGAATGTACATGAACCCAAAGTGTTTCTAATGAATGCACATTTTAAATGCAAAATCGATATCCCATAATTAAGTCTCATCTAACAAACTCATTACCCCTTAATAATAATTCTACAAAATAACTCTCAAATAGTCAAATGGAGAATCCGTTTGAAATAAGCATATCACTTGTGGCAAAGAGTTCAAATGTCTTGTTTTCCACATTCTACTTGCTGATCTCAATTTTGAAACAACTAAAAGTAAGTTATAAATTCTCATGAGCTTGTTTGAGCTAAATAGCTATAATTCTACGTTTTATTATATGCCAGTGCACCCTTAAAAACCAAACTTAAAATCATGTCTGTATCGAGTAAATTTGTTAGCCTCAGATCTGGTTTCTTATCAAATAGGTTCTACTCTTTCAATAAATAGAGATGTAGTTGAAACTTTTGAAGCCAAACTGAAGATTTAAATTTCAAAATTGTTATAAAAGATTAAGAAAAAGGTTTAAAAATGAGAACAATTACAATTGACCAAAAACTTGATTTTTTTTTATCATACTCCTAAAACCTTCAAATGAAAGCAACCTCGAATCTGAATAAGATCATGCATTAGGGGAGGGGGTGGTCACTAGTGATAGAATTCTATCACTCCCAATATCCAATCAACTCATGCCATGTCATCACCCAATATTCTATCACTAGTGATAGAATTGTAGTGGGGGAGGTCACTGGTGATACAATTCCATCACTCACTAATTTTTTTAATTTTTTATTTTAAATTCCATTTAAGATAAAAGTTAATTCATGATGTTTGCATGTGATTTAAAAGATTGTCAGACTCGCATCACAAGAATTTGTCCAATTAGAAAATAAAATGCTTTAAAAATTGTCGGCCATATACTGTTTTAATAATAAAATAGAAGCAAGTTTGCATGTCAAAAACAACAACGTTCGAACTTTTTCAAGTTTTCAACGCGTTAACAATTCAACACGTTTTAAAATTAACGCGTGATAAATACAGGGGCGGCGGTGTTCGTGGTGATATAACGCGTGATGGGGTGGCCATCACGGACCACCCCGCCTGCCCTTATGCATATAAAATTCAATTAACATAGGTCAAATCCAAAATTCAAAGCTGTTTAATAACATACACAAAACTAAAAATTAAGAGTTAAATTTACCAGTTCAGTTCATTTGATCATTGGGAGGGAAAAAAAAAAACCGTATGAACCGGAGGGTACATAAAACTTCATATCTCAAAACCCCAAAGAGTTCGAAGACGAAAACAGAGACCACGAGATGCAAGCGAAGAGCAACATAGGTATAAGATAACCACCGACAATGATTAAAACCATCGTCAAGACCCACTGACGATCTAACAGGCTGCCGACGATAGTGGCTTTCTGCTCTCTCTCTCTCTAGTTTCACTTCTCTCTGTAAAATGCGACACAACCAAGAACAGAAAGAAGCACCCAAATAGCCCGGAATTGGGCGGAACTCTAGCCACCTTCACCGTGACGGCTGGCCACCGGAACACCATCATCTTCGTCGTCTCCACCTCCTCTCATCACCTTCGCTACCCTTTTTCACAGATCGGGTGAAAGTCTACCTTTACAGTTGCCGGAATCGTTAGAAATCTGTACCACAGCCGCTCATCATTCCAAACCCTCACCACTAACGGGTTCCTCACCTTCGAATTAGGTGTTAGGAATAAGCACACGCCGGAAGGATCTTCGCCGCGTAGGGTTGCCGGATTTCATCGCCGGTTCTCTCTCTACTCTTTGTATCTAGAAATTGCGGTGGAATAAAGGGGGCTTTTGTATGATAACCAAATCTTGTGTGGCAAAACCCTAAAAAGGGAGTTACTGTAGATAAGATTCTACGTCTTTTGTTATATATCTAATATCTACAACAACAACAACCGTACCAAGTAAATCCCACTCATAGCAAAGCTACTAGTAGGGTCTGGGAAGGGTGAGCACACCAACCACCATTAATGAAGGAGAGGGATCGTATAACTTTCTATTAATGTTCATACGTGATGAATCATATTTCAACCATTATCCCCACACCCTTCAGCCTACTGTGTGTAAGGGGTTAAACGGCAACACGAACCAAACTTTTTTACACGAACGTGTCACGTAGACATAAAACATTAAAACAAGACACGACGAGAGTATTCACAATTAACAAAAACAATCACTGAATTAACTTTATTCAAACTTTTCCCAATTTCAAAAACAAATAAAAAAACAGGTTATCAATTATGCATCTTTTGATAATTCTTATTTTATAAAAGGGTGGAGTTCTAGAGTGTTTGTTAATTGAGTGAACAAATCCTGACCACTGATTTACATCATCAAATCGTAAAATACATAACACTATTATTATATATTTCAATAATTACAATAAACGATGAAGATATAGCTACTATACTATATTATTTTAATTAATCACAATAAAATGAAATATCAAAGTGAACTCTAGATTTTAAGTTAATAATAGGTAAAAAGTAGATTTGAGTAAAGGTGATAAGAGTGTGTTATTGAAATATTGACATCGAGTGCCAAAAGTAGTGAAATTACCTGTACGTTGTAACCCCCGTGCGTTGCAGCAGGGGGCGTAAAAGCATGCCAAGTAGCGGCGATGTCGCTGCCGCAACGCCGCCCTAAACCACCGCTGCCGGGCTCCATCTCCTTTACGGTCTCTCCCAAGCTGAGGACAATCCTATTAATCATCCCGCTAATCAGGCTAATCACAAAAATGATGTGATAAATAAGGAAACTAACCGTAAGTTCGTTTTTTTCATCAATAGCTTCCTGCACTTGTCTTCGGAGATCCTCCACTTCTTTGTAACTACCAATTTGACAATCCTGTAAAGACCATCAGCGTAGGCGTTTATGTTAAATGCATATCGGCAACGTGGCTCAATAACATTAATTCTAGAGAGTTGTGTGATTACATACTAACGTTTTTATAAATCAGTATACTAATTTTTTAAACCACTTGACAAGTGACAACTATAAACTAACCTCCCAACCAGCAGCAGCAGCAGCTGAAGCTGTATTCAATTCCTCTACTTGTAGGGTATCATCATCTTCTTTCTTTTCATCACCTTCCCCAGAACCCTATTACAACACACACATTCAAATTGCAGAATATGAACAATACAAAGCAAATGGGTGAACTTTAATTTTTTCTTCAATATTACCCTAACTAAACCCAAATCCATCAAAAAAGTAAAAAAAAAGACAGAACGTTAGCAGCAAATTGAGCCAGAAATCAAGAATCATATTCTTCTTCAACATTACGTGAGCCACTGAAATGATATATCGAAAGAAAAGAGATCTCCATTCATTCAAAAAAATTTCGTACAATACCTTTTGATACTACAAATCCAGATTCTTCCCAGTGAACTGAAAGTTGAAAAGAGTAAGCGTACCTGTTGGAGCCCTAATCGTCAGATGGAAACCGTCTGCAACCTTTCGATTTGGTAGCCCTAATGTCTCCGGCGCCAATTTGGGGCAGAGAGCCGTTGTTCGGAGAAGAGCTTGAGCAGAGAGGTGTAGATCAGCGGTGTTAGGAGGTGGCTTTGTTCGGAGAAGAGGGTGGTGAGCAATAGATGTATCAGGTGAGGTGGTGGTGGGCTGGGTGGTAGATTTGTCTGAAGAAGGCGAAGGTGCTGGAAGGTAAGAGGCTTTTTGTGGATCTCTCTACTGGACAAAAGAATGCATTGTTCACATTGGTTCTCGCGGTTCTCACAATAAGAGGTGTTATAGAAAAAAATTTATGTTGAGATGGTAAGTAGATTAAATATATTAGATTGAATACAGTCTAAAATGTTGTGCATCAAAGATTAATATATTACAATGACAAAACAAACATGTATGAAATGAGTGTTTTATGAGAAGAACCTGATGGTCATCTAGTTTACTCATCAAGTCAGAAAAAACAACATTTTTGGTACACTCTTCATAGGTGGTGTTAGAAGGTGTGATAAGAATTTTAAGTGAAGATGGAGAAGTTGCTCGGGAAAGGGCAACGTATAATTGACCATGAGTAAATACTGGTTCAGGAAGATATATGCCAATTTTGTTAAGAGATTGACCTTGGCTTTTGTTAATAGTCATAGCATAGCATATTTTCAATGGAAATTGTCTTCTTATAAATGAAAAAGGTAAATCATTAGTCTTATGTACAAATTTAATTCTTGGGATATATACACGATTACCTATTGAAGTACCAGTTATTATGCGTGCTTCTATGATAGTCGGCAATAATTGAGATATTAACAATCGAGTACCATTGTAGTTGATACAATGATTGCCGCGATGTTACCGGTAGCGCCTAGGGTTCCAGCCGAATTCCGACGAGTAAGATCTACCGTGCATGTCCCTTTATGGTGTACATCGCCAAACACCGAGGTATCGATAGTGTGGTAAGTTCCCAACCTATTGCTTCGCTTTTCTAACAACTGATGAAGGATTGAGGTGGTTTAGGTCTTGAGCTGGTGCTTGATGATATCGTTACTATGTTAGGGTTTTTAAATATTGATTTCCTTTTACAAAAAGTCATCTTTTGCTTTTATTATAGGTTTTAACCTACGGGTGCACTATGCAGGTAAGGTGTTCGAAGAAATGGCTTTATACATTTCTTATATAAATCGGTTTTTAAGTTTCGACGATGTGATATAAGTAGGTATGAGTACTCTTTGCTGCACCATTCTATGGTGATGATGATAAATCATCAGCCTTAACTGTCCTAAAAAGTTGTTCAGTTTTAGCCCCCAATAATGAAAAAAATTTGTTGATGAAGACGAAGAAGATTCTGGAAGATGAAGTACCATGATTATCGAATTCAAATGTCGTTAATAAACGTGTTAATAAATCCAGTGATAATAACTCTTACAATGTGGCTACAAGTGCAGATTGTGTGAATTATGATTATAGCCCATTATTGATGATATGAGAATGTTGGTACCCAACATTTAAGTTATAGTCAACTGAGTGATGATCATGTAAATTATAGTGGTTATGAGGGTTACGGTGATTATGGAAACTATAGCCAGTAAGAGGGTAAATGCATTGATCGTTCAATTGGAGATTTGGAGCATGCGCCTAAGAGCTAGGTGTACTTAGGCGAGAGGTTTGTCGCTTCAACGCTTCTACTATTGAGGTGACGAGTGAACATGAGGCGCACTGCATAGGCAGAGTTTGTGTTTCTTTTAGATTGTAAATATAGCTTTTAGGTTGTACATAGAAGTTAAAATATATATAACTGTATGCAGCCGTTTTACTATATATATTTTGGGTGACAGAAACATACAAATTTTTTTATGTAAATACCTTGCATCTCGCACACGCCTATTGCTTTTTATAACCAAGAAGGGTTAAGGGTTTAGGAGAGAGATGGTGGAAGGGATGCTAGAGTGAAGCTGATATGGAGGATAGTGATGGGCAATGACGGACCCAAGATTTATTTTCTGAGTGCGATCAGAGGGTTTTATCATATTTTTAAGGGTTGCGATCAAGATTTTTACCTATATAATACTTAGGTCCATCCCTCGTGATGGATGTTCACTAGTAAATCACATCCATCAGCCTACCAATGAGAACATCCTTGATTTTTTAGCCACCACCGCGTAAGTCATAAGATTCGATAAAGCTAAATCAATGGAAATTGCGTAGAAGCTGCAACATTTGCACATCGCATTTCAGATTATAATGATTCATAATGATAGATGAAATAGATAGGATGGAGAAAACCTTCTACATGTAACTATTACAACACTGATTTCGTTCCACGAAACTTAGTTTTTTGAAAGGACATAATCAAAAGTGGTTAATATTCCTTCCTCCACTTGCTATAAAACATTTTTATTTGTTGGGAGTTTGATCATCTTTAAATATAAATAAATAAATAAATAAATGGTGGAGGATACGAGTCATTTACTAACCCGGATTTTAAGTAAACATCGCACATAAATTTAACTGGCATCCATGTTACGTCCAGTGGTGGACCCATAAATTATTTTATGAGGGTGCGAATGAAGGGTTTAACCAAATTTTCAAAAGGTGCGATCGTGATTTTTGCCTATAAAATACACAAAAAAAATAAAATTTTAGGGGGGCGCCCGTACACCCAAGGCTTGCCTTGGGTCCGCCCTCGATTACGTCCAGAGTGGACTATAAACACAAACTTGTGATATCTCAAACTAAAGACTATTGTTTGGGATTGCTTATTTTAGCCAATTTATAACTTATTGATTTTTTGAAAAGTTAAATGATGTTTGGTATTGTGAGTGTATGTGTGGGGAAAAGTTATTAGGAGTTTTGAAAAGTCACTTCATTGTAACTTATTAACTTTTTTTAAAAGTTAGAGTGAATTTCAAGGATTGTCCTTTATCTTTATACCTTTTTCAGGCGCTGTCCTTTATATTCAAAATTGACGAGTTTTGTCCTTTATGTTTTCATATCATACACGTTTTGTCCTTTAGGCCTACCACAGTTAGTTTTTTCAGTTAAATTTGGTCATGTGCTTTGCACATGAGGGCATTTTTGTCAATTCAAGGCTAATCGTCACTAAAATCCCATTCGCTCGAACTATAGGGCAATGCCTCACTACAATTCGCGTATGATTAATAATCGGCTGGAAGTGTGTGCGGCGAGGCAAGCTGCTCGGCGTTGTGAAGTCCGTTGGTGTTTACGACGTATATCTCTGTCGTCGATCTCTATGACTTCGTAATAACAACAGCGGCAAAACGGAGCGCCGATGGTATGAACCTTCTATCAATTTGATTTTTGTGCGTTTGGTTATTTTAGTTTTTTTTCCTTTAAACAAATTGAATGTGTATGCAATTAATCAAATTTCATCATTGTTGCCAATTGTTTTTGGAAGTCGTATATCAAATTACATCGCGGGTTTGCACCAGTAGAATTTAGGACATTTATGTTTTGGCCACAGTTCTTTAGTTCCCTACTTTCGCCCCCTCCATGGTTTCATGGGCGTAGCATAGTGGTGCGGGGGGACCCCCTGAACTTTTCGCTCATTAGTGTCCGGTATGTAGTTTTCGTATAGAATTTTTTTAGGTATATACGTTTTCGACCCCCGGTTTTATAATTTTTTAGGTATAATTTTAGGTCCGGTGACTTCCGACCCCCTGGTCGGAAATCTCAAGTTTCGCCTTGTCTTAACATACTTCTACACCTGCTATTTTTACTTCAGGACAGAGAGAAAAGAGAGTCGATACATAGGAGGGAGAGAGAAACTTGGTTTTAAAAAGCGCGCCTAGGCGCAAGGCGACATAAGGCGCAAGGTCTGGGGCTTTTCGCCTTCTCGCCTTGTGTTTTTACAGGAAGCGCCAAAAAAGCGCATTTTTTGATGTTTTTTTGCGGGATTTTTGCCCTGAGGCGCGCGCCTCATGGACCCTAGGCATTTTTTTTACACTGTTTTCAGAAAAAAAATACAACAGCAGCCAAAAAAAAGGTGCAAAAACTGCCGCACGCGGACCTGGGTTTTCGGAGCTGCATTCGTGTCCGCAGGACGTGCGGGCGGGCACGAGTTCAAGCAAATCCCAGCTGAGAAAATCATTTTTTGCACCCCCCCTGCGCGCGGGTAGGACTTGTGGTAAAACATGTCATAAAGCTACAATGGAGTAGTAAAGGCTTTACCTTATAAACAACCACTCACTTTGTCCCCACACCGATGTGGGACAAAGTATGGGATATGTATAAAAGCCTTACTTATAGCTATATTTTGATTTTTAGGAAGCTAAAAACCTATGAGATATGTATGGGATATATAAAAAAAATTATATAAACATCTTGCGCTTCGGGTACGAAAAGCCCACCGCTTTTGCGCTTTGCGCTTCGCGCCTCAATTTTAGACCTCGTCGCTTTTGTGCGCCTCTCGCTTTTTAAAACCAAGGAGAGAAAGATAGACGGGAATTCTGGTGTCCTTTCCGACGCTACGGCTTTCATCCTCTTGAAGAAGGTACTTTCTGTTTTATTGCTTTAAAATCCGGTGAAGATGGTGGTATTGTCTTAATTACCTTCACAGTAGATGAAGTTCTAGGTACTTACTCTCCCATTTGTGTGAAGAAAGGTGCTTATTTGGGAAAATTAGTTATGTAGAATTGGAGTTTGTCAACTATATGAATTCTTTGGTGCTTCTGTTTGTTTGTTTCTACTGCAAATTAGCTAACATAAACATTCATAAGTATCAACCATGAATCAACATTAATTTAGCTTAGCCTCTTGATGATTGAATTGGTTTGATTGATAAATGATATAAGTTAGAGTTTGGTTTAGATCTTATATTCAATGATTATGTGTTTAAGATACCTTTTACACACTAAAAATATTTAATAATGTCTACTTAAGCAGCATGCAACAAAATTTGTGTTTCTAGATAATTGAGCACTTTCAGATTCCGCACATAGTTACTCAAGAGAAAATAATGCTAAACCTAATTTAAAACAATAAGCAAAGCATATAGATAGATAAATTGAAAGAAAGGAATTAAAAGAAAGAGACCATGTCGTCCTGGTGAAAAGCGATCCACACGCGAAATTGTCGACGGGTGTTCGATTGGGTCTGCAATTGAAGGTCATTCTGATGCCCTAATGTTCGATTAGGGGATTTTGTAGGTGGCGAGTGATGGTGCCTGTGGTGACGACAGAGGTTGGCGGATGTGGGGGACGAAGCCGGAAGAAAGCGGTGGTAACCAGTGGTGAGCTGGGTGGTGCTTGCTGGTGGTATAAGTTGGGTGGGCGACATGTCTGTGCACTGCTCTGTGTAGAGGTGGGAATGACTGGCGGATGTAGGTTGGCAAAACCTGAAGACGGGAACTGTATCCAACATCCTACCCTAAATGTTATATAGTATAATAACTAGCAAAGAACCCCGCGCTTCGCAGCGGGTAACTGTATTTCATTATCATATTCATAATGAAAGTTCTTAAAACAACACAAAACAACATAAAACTTGTATATCTGTGATGTGAAACCCTGTAGTGAAAAGATCACCTGCTGCCATTTTTTATATCCAAATTGACCCATTTAATCATTTGTTAGTTCTTGAGTTTTCATGCTAATAAGAGTAGGAGGCTGCGCAATAAAGACCTGTGTTAGGTTTAGGACTTAGTGTTGGTACTCAAAACCTTCTTACCTTACGTTTATTTGGAAATATTTATAATACAAGTTACGAAGGAGAAGGAGAAACAAACCTTCTTATCCATGTAGCCCATCACTGATTATACACCATCACCAACTGCTTACACATGTAAATTTTGCCACAAAACCTAAAAAAAAAAAACCCAATAATATATATTGTTAGAAAATACATTCCATGTAATGAAATGAAAACAAAGATTTGTAGTCGAAGACTTGACTTGATCGCTCTAGCTATGAAGAAACAAACCTTCTTACCTATGTAGCCCATTACTGATTATACACCCACCAACTGCTTACACGTGTTAATTTTGCCACAAAACCTAATAAAAAACCCAATAATATATATTGTTAGAAAATACATTCCATGTATTGAAATGAAAACAAAGATTTGTAGTTGGAGACTTGACTTGATCGCTCTAGCTATGAAAGCTTTGTTGCGGCAATCAATCAAACAAAATGCAATTTGTTGCGGCAATCGATCAAACAAAATGCAACAAACCAAACTTCCAGCAACCAAATTGTTATAAATTTTGATTTTTTGAACGAATACCTAAACCAACTTGACGACTAACAAACCCAAGACCTTAGGTATACTGACAAACAAATTGAACCAAGCAAAACACACAACATAATGATTTGTGGAATCTAACCTCAAACAACCTCAAATTAGCTGAATCACGAATATGGAAGTCATGTTGCCAATTGGTGGTACAGGCACATTTGGTCTTCATCATAGAACTCGTATACCCTTTGTCATCGTCATCGTTGTCGTCGCCTATAGCACAATAGAAAATAGGCTGCACAAAAAGATTAGATTGAGCTTTTCTGATCTACTACCTAATGAAGCAAAGAGCCTTTTTTTTCTGCCAATATTAGATCCAGCGAACATTCTCAACAAACAAAGAAACGAACGCCAACGGTTAAGCTGTCCGATGGTGTCAATTTCAGCATCTCTGGTTGGCCTCCTGTAACGCCCTAACACGTTTTAACCCAAGATTTCGCAGCGGAAAACACATAATTAAAATTTCTTTAATGATATTCTTTCTTTCACTTAAATACATTAATCCCTTTCTATAATTTGATTAACAACTAACATACATATATCGAATTAAGTGACCACATACACACCCACGTACAATCCATGTCTTGACTCAATCTTCAACCGCGTACAATTCTTGATGAAACATCCATAACCCTGTACAACCTGCAGTCACCACATTCAATCTCATCATTAGTAACCGGTGACATAATACAAAAATATTAACACATGCATAATAAAGCGTCCACATATCATGGTTTCTCTTATACTAGCTCCTTCATCCCTCCATTCGATCACTCACATCAGATTGCAGAGTCAACCTTCACTTCCATTGTTAACCTGCCTATGCTTCACATTAATTCTCAATAGAAAAACGGTTAGAATCATTAGCTTCCTTTCATAAGGACGTGCCCTCAAATACGCATAACTCGTCTTATTCATTCAAGCATATAATTAAATACCTCTCTCAAGCATGTATTCATTTTCTATTCACACCCGTACTTACAATTTACATCCTACATATATAACTCCTTAATTCAACTTTATGCATAATTCATTATGTAAGTTCCATTTCTTACCCAAACTTAATCGAATCTCTTTCTTAAACACTTCCGACTCATTTCCACTAAAACTTAACTTAGTAATAACAACGATTCATATCTTCATATATTACATTCAATAATTACCATATATCCTAAATACATTACCAAACAAAAGGGTAAGTTTGGAGTTCACTTACCTCGTGCGTCCGAGTTCAAGCATAGCTTCCGTGTTTATCCTTGGCCCGTTGCCCTTCCATGCTTGTGTCCACGTTGACATGACTCCTATCCGTACATGTCATTACATTCACATTCTTGTTAGCATATATGATTGTGCGTATGAACGATCATATCAATTTCATATCTCACGTATGACTTTCATTAGTCAATTCAAACAAACATAAAGCATACTCAACATCAACCTAACATAATCTTCACATGAACTATATCTAAAATACATTCCTCATGTTAGTTTACTATCAATTTCATTAATACCACATTCTATACATGTTTACCCATTAATTGCATACAATTTCACATATTATTGCCATTTAGACATTTCATCAAACACTTGGTGTGCGTACTACTTCCTAAGCATAATATACAAGTATTTCATGTGTTTCTTCCTAATTATCACCTTCATTTATCAACACAAGTAAACATCATACAAATTCCATACCATAATCACTCTATATACAAATACCCGTCACATACTACACATATTCCTAATCAAGTTCATACCATTTCATGGATTAAACATAAACCCACTTAACTAAGTGTGGTAATTCATCCAAACACCTAAATTCTAGCAATTTACTCAGAGTCTTCGCTTAGGGTTTGTTCCTAAACGTGCATACATCACTAATTTGGGCATAACCTTCATGATTCATACATAAATCACCACTAGTGATGATTATCCAAATTTCTCAACTTCATTAAACATCAAAATTCGACATACCTTATGATCCCCTAGCTTGGGTGATCGTTAATTCATGTTCCTTCTTGAATTTGAGCCCCGATTCCTCCTTCAATTGGGTGGTATATGATGAACTAGGGTTTGGCTCTCTAGAGCCTTCCCCTGATCACGCACAGAACACACACGAAGTGTGTGTGTGTGTGTGTGTTATTTTCATTTATTAAAACCACTTTCAAGTTATCCCACTTTGGTCCCTCTTGTTTCGTTTTAATTAAATAGGGCTACAACTCTCCGTTTGATATCAACGATATTAAAAATCAACTAGGTTAATTATTCCTAGTTATTATTCATTTACGGGTTTACTTTTACCCCTAATGGTATTTTTACCCGTTCCTTTATATTAACCGGGTTTAAATTACCAAACCCATTTTTGGGGTGTTACACCTCCACAATTGCCTGAATACCTTCCGATCTCCCAATCGCCTGAATCTGCTTGTTTGTTTTCACAAAATCTACCTTCGTCTTTTCTCCTAATTTGAGACTATTTGTAACCCGTTGGAGCCTTTAGCGTCACATGCACTATCGTAAACAAAGCAATAGGTCGGAACTTACCACACCGTCGGTACCTCGGTGTTTGTGGATCTACACCAAAACGGGACATGCACAACATGTCAGGCTCGCCGGAGTTCTTCTAGAACCCTAGGCGCTATCACCTTCACGGCCTGCTTCGTTTTGAGTCCATGATCACAATTAACCTCTGGTATCAACGACGCTCGTCGCCGCTGCAACAGGAGCAGAAGAGAGATGGTCATCGGAACAGGGTGGTCTCTCTATGTCGCTTCGATTATCTCTCTCTCTATTTCTTCTTCTCCCTACCGATCTGATCCCCTTCATTGGACAAAAAGAAACCATGGCAGAACCATAAATATGTTTGAAAACTTGGTCAATTGGTGTACTGTTCCTAAGGATCGACGGTAATTGTTATTATACTAGCATCGTTAATATCGGACGGGTCGAAACTCCAAAACAATATGTAACGGTCTGAAAAGTGCCTCAAAATCAATGCTTTGAAGGATAAGTATCGCTTTTGTATAAGTAAAACGTTATTTGATTAGTTTTATGAACATCTATAATACACCCTTCATCTTAAGATATGTGTGTATGTACACACACTATATGTATGTATGTATGTATGTATGTATGTATGTATGTATGTATGTATGTATGTATGTATGTATGTATGTATGTATGTATGTATGTATGTATGTATGTATGTATGTATGTATGTATGTATGTGTGTGTGTGTGTGTGTGAATGAAGATATGTATATTATATAATTTAATTTAATGTGTATTAACTTCAAACATATATAAAATTTAAAGACAGAAAACCTAATTAAAAATGATTACTCAGTTGAGATTTTAAGAGTAAATTTGCAATAAATTATTTCATCATTAATACGGTTATAAATAATTTAACTCTTAAATATGATAATATTTTTAATTTTAATCAGAAACTAAACTCTAAAAAAGTTAGGTTTTTTTTTTTTTTTACATTTTTATCATCATCATCATACTTACTCAGTAAATATCTTAAAAAAGTTACAACAGTTTTATTTTAATTATTATTATAAATATCTAAAAAGTTTATCAAAGAGACTTAAAAAAAGTTACAACAGTTTTATTTTAATTATTATTATAAATATCTAAAAAGTTTATTTATAAAGACTGACCGGGTGTCTGGTTGACAGGACCAAAACGCGGCCAAAGCTCGGTGTTTTGGTCCGGTCAACAGACCCGTCAGTATTTGTCTGGTTGACCGGACCAAAACGCCGCGCTTTGGTCACAGCTCGACACTGCAGGGTGTGCATATAGGACAAAAAAACCATTTTTACGCTCACTATCTACACACCAAGTGTGCAAATAGTCTCCCCCTTTCTTTTTAGGGAATGTATTCCATAGTCGGCCTGTAAAAATTAAAATCTAAAACAATAATACTAATTGCAATACCTTTAACTTGCAATTAAGAGAAAAGAAATCACATAGCTTTTTAGAATGCTATGGCTCTAAGAAATTGTACAATCATATATATGCTTCAAAGGATTGTATTTTCCTGTTACTAAGACAATTCATGAATTGTTATTATATAAAATATGATATGAATCATGTTATAAAAAAAATCATATCTAATATTTATCACACGTGTCTTTTTATGTAGCTTGGCCGGATTTTATAAAGTTAAGACATATATCCACAATAGCTTAAAAAATTATAATATTTTGGATCACTTCATTTATAAAGTTAAGACACATATCCACAATAGCTTAAAAAATTATAATATTTTCGATCACTTCAATACTTGTCACCTAAGAATAACCGTCACTTTGTTTTATCAGTGTTTACAAAAACCATGCCAAAAACAACAATCCAACATTATTTTAAAACATCACAAGTCCAATTCTTGGATCATCAACACCAACCCACATCAAACAAACATGTTGGCTCAACGGAACAGCCCCAATACCACCGTAAAACCGCAGACCGGAAAAACCACAACCTTGCAATTCCTCTTCGATCTTGATTCAAAATGTTACATAACTCAAAACGACCAAACGAAGAATCAATCTTCCAATTCTAGAGACGAAGAACTTTCTTCGATAATCATTTATTGCACCCACTCGCGTTCTGATGATCAAGAATCCGCTTTAAAAAAACTCAAACTCACACAACTTCTATCGATCATTAAAACTTCGGTAACTCCAATTTCTGATCATACTCTAGATCTTTTGTTTAAGATGGTGGCTTCAAATCTCTTCCGACCTCTCCCACCACCATCTTCCACCACGTGTTCAACCATTTTGCTTGAAGATGATGATGTTATAACAGTCCCTTCGGCCGCTTGGGCGCACTTGCAAATCGTCTATGATATTCTCCTTCGGTTGATAATCAAGATAGACGTGACCAATCAAGTAGAAACCAATGTTGGATCAAGGATCTTAAAACTAGGTATGCTATTTAACATATATACGTAGTGCGGTAACTATTATGGTCTATTTTAATTCATGTGCATACTCAACCAATATATTTGGAACGGTTAACTCACACACCTTCTAATGATTCCATTAAGAGGCTAGGCTACCTCAGAATCAGTGAACAGTAAGTGTGTTTGGTTCACTGACATGATACCTTTGAATAAGTTAGTAAGCCTCTTACCCATTAAATTTTATAATGATGTTGAATTAAAATATTACTCCTTTATTTATTCACCTACGTTCATAACCCTCAGCCGGCCACTCACACACCACCGACCCACCACCCACTCCTCCACCACAAATCCAATCAGGCCGAGCCAAGTCAATCCCCTTACTGGTTTAGAGTCTGTTACCCAATTACAGCTCTTTATGCTTCAACACTTACCGGCGCAAAGTTTATCAAACAGCCCCTAACTCTACCGGCCTAAATTTACACCATAGGACTGTAACTTCCAATTACTTGAGAGAACATATTTACTACACACTTGATAACATTAGGCCACAACCCCTTTAATACCGGACCTATACATACATGCATAATTAGGTATATTTAAGCATATAGACATTGACAGAAATTCATCATACTTCAAAATCGAAAGAAAGCAACGAAATTTAGGAAAATAATTATTTTGATCAAGCATGTTTTATATAAATAGTCATTTTAACCAACTTACAAAAACACTTGATAGGCTAGAGGATCAAATGTTCACGTTCAGACCGATATATATATTAATCATCAAATCATGGCCTTTGATTTACACTTATGTATACACTTGTGTATTGATAATCAAGGGCTAGCATTAGTTCACTAGTGTTCACAAATTCTTATACTCTTTTTGGGTTTTTAGCCCAAAGCCTTACAATTTTCGATTTACGGCTAACAATCATCACGTGATTGGTTACTTGGCCAAGTTATGTTTCATTTGGCTTAAACCATGCTAATGTCGATTTTTAAAGGCACGTGTCGATTGTAATTTATAAGATTTATATTACCGGTTATACTTTGGTATAATTATTTATATCATTCAGAAGAATCATGGCCAGGCGGCCAGCCCTAATAAGATTTATATAGCCGAAATTTTAATTTTTTTAATATAATATATATATGAAAAAGAAAAAAACTATGTAAACCCAAACCCCATTTTATTTATTTTAAAACCTAGTTTAAAGTAAGCTCATTATTCTTTTACTTATCAATACCCATTAGAAAAGTTTAAACCCATTTAGAATTGACACTAGGATTGTCCAAAAAGCTCTCAGCTCAGAGCTCGCTCGGATTTAGCTCGGAAAAAACTCGTTCGATATGGTGAGCCGGGCCGGCTCGGCTCTGTTAGAAAGTGAGGCTAGCTCGGCTCGGCTCCTGACGAGCCAAATTGGCTCGGTTTGGCTCGCTTGTTAGCTCGGCTCGGCTTAGCTCGAATTATTTTACTTATAACATATTTTATTTTTATATACATATAATATATTACAAAAAAGTGATTATTATTTACATGTATTTAGGCTTGTAGTTTGCTATCTATGACATATTTAAAGGTTGATTGCCATGCTAATGAACAAATATTGTATTTACTTGAAATGTAAAACTTATAACGTGATTTTGGCTTGTAATGTATTAGTTTGAACTTACTTTGAATATGTTCTTTTGAAGTATTGAATAATATTTTAGAATACTGAATTTTGAGAGCTATGTATTAATTTTTATTTTTAAAATCGAGCCAAACCATGCTGAGCCGAGCCAACTCGGTTTAAAACCAAGCCGAACCCGAGCTTAGATTTTCAGCTCGGTTTCAAATTCGAGCCGAGCCAGCTCGTTTTATAATCGAGCCAAGCCGAGCCCGAGCTTGCCCTAGCTCGACTCGGCTCATGAATAGCCCTAATTTACACCATTAATAGATTAAAATTAAACCCAATTAACGTTTAAGCCTATTTAAAATTAGCCCAATAAAAGCCCCTTTTTCTACTTGCCTTGGGCCTAAATATTCTCAAGGCCGGCCTAATTCAAATGTATATATTAGGAATAATTATAAGAGTGTGTGAGTTTGTCTTTAAAAAGATGTATGTATTTTTTTTTTTTAAATATCAAATAATTAACTAAATAGAAAGAGGTAAAATTTGTCATTTTCATGGTGTTTTAAATATATTATTATAGGAAAATCAACAAAGTAGACATTGACCAACTACAAATTGCTAGAATAAACAATGGGAAACAACATTCTCTAGAGCTATACATGGAAGAAAAAGGCTAACCATTTTTTTATCTCATCATCTTTAAACGTGTATAATTTCTTCATATGATAATATTTTTTATTAAATTATATCAAGTTAAAGAAAATAAAATGCTTTTTAATTGTGGGGAACCTTTTTTTATAATATTATCATACGGAAAACGTTATGTCCATTTAAAATCGCAACCAAAAATAAAATAGGAAAAAGCTACTCAACCTTTTCTTCCATTGCACCCTAGTTGTTTCAAGATAAGGGGAGGGGGTGGTCACTAGTGACCATTTTTCCATCACTCACAATATCCAATCATGTTCCGCCATGTCAGCAACCATTTTTCCATCACTCACAACCTTTTTTAGTGGGGGTGGTCATCACTCACCACCACACCCAACAATTTCCCCCCAACCAACAATTACCCTCACAAATAAAACCATCACGGCGTGGAAAAAATAACGAAATCATGTTTTCGTTATACTATAACGCGTTATAGTTTCTTGTGGGAGTGGGAAAATGGAAGTTCAACGCGTGACCATTTGTTCCGTGATAAAAATAACATGGGTGCCCCGCCTGACCTGACTAGAATGCTTTAATCACTTGCAGGCTATGTAGCCTCTATCATGTCTCATTTTTATTGTTTCTCAATGTTAGTCCCACAAACATGGAAAAAACCTACACTGAAGAGAAGAGGTTTCCTCCATGTGCGATCCTTGTGTAGCCTTTTTTCTCTTTTCATTTCCCTGTGAATTTTATATGGGTATAACTTTTTTGTATGATGATATCTATTTTTAAATATTATATCAAGTTAAATAGCATTTTATTCTCTTTAATTTAGTATATTTGTTTTTTAAATATATTATCGTATAAAAAAAAGTTATGCCTGTTTAAAAACGATAGAAAAAAAGAAAACGGAAAAGGCTACACAACCTTTTCTTCCTTGTGTAGTCTCTGGAGAAGCCACATCCAATGTCCAGTATGGCTTTTCTCATTGGTCAACGTCTAATTTGGTGATTTTCTATATTATTATTATTATGAGTTAAATGTCATTTTAGTCCCTATGGTTTGGGTCATTTTAACAGTTTAGTACAAATGTTTCATTTTTCGCCTGTGAGTTCAAAAATGCTTCATCGTTGCCATTTTAGTCCACTGGGTTAACTTTATCCATTTTTTCTGTTAACGAGAATGACAATTCGATCATTTTATATGTAATTATGTTAACTAGAAGGGCAATTGCCCTTATCATTAACAGAAAAAATGGATGAAGTTGACCCAGTGGACTAAAATGACAACGATGAAACATTTTTAGACCTACAGGCAAAAAATAGAATCTTTTTAGACTAAAGTGACAAAATTACTCAAACTATATGGATAAAAATGAAGTTCAACTCTATTATTATTATTCCTACACACAACTATACAATGCATGGGTTTACATGTAGGTCTAACAACCGGAGAAAAGTTCATAAGCCAGAACTTCATTCTCAACCTCCTCACCCTCTTCAACTCAGACGATCTCCGAGAACGCGACGCGGTCAAGAACATTGTCCACCGTATCTACTCAAAGTTCACATTCCACCGATCCTTCATGCGCAAATCATTAACAGACATTTTACTCCATTTCATCTACGAAACTGATCATCGACAAAACGGGATCGGAGAGATTCTCGAGATATGGGGAAGCATAATCAATGGGTTTACGGTGCCATTAAAGGAGCAACACAAGGTTTTTTTATCTAGGGTTTTGATCCCGTTGCATAAACCGAAGAATATGGTGGTTTATCACCGTCAGTTGGTGTATTGTGTGTCACAGTTTGTGCAGAAAGAGCCGGTGCTTAGCCGTGTGGTGCTCGGAAAGATTTTGAAGTGTTGGCCGGTGACGAATTGTCAAAAAGAAGTGTTGCTAATCGGAGAGTTGGAAGAGATTGTGGAGAATATTGATCAAAGGTGGTACTTGATGGTGGCTGTTCCAGTGTGGAGTAGACTCGCAAAGTGCATAACAAGTGATAATTCACAGGTAGCTAAAACTAATAATTATCTTGGTAACTTGGGTTTTAATAATTTAAACTGGATAATAGTAATACGAAAAAATCATACCTTAAACTTTCACCTTCGTTGTCAAGGGCAATCTCAGGAAAAGTGCCTTTGTGTGCCTCTAATAAACAACTGACTGAGACAGAGTGTTTTAATTTATTTTGAAATGACACGAATGAAAATTCGAGGAAAACAAAGTTATAGATAAAGCGGTATAGCTTTTTTCAACGACAGTTTAAGTTAAGAATGTCATTGGTCACATTGTAGTACAAGGTACTATCGACCATTGGGTATAATTTGAACTCATTTTCCTGCTTTTTCTATATTTAGTTTATTGGTGTTTAGTTGATTATTTCTTATTTATTTTTGCTTGTTTATGTTATATATTCCTATTAGAGCCAAAATGCTTTAAGAAAAGTCATATTAATGGGCCACGTTCAAATTTGACCCTACCCGATTTTTGTCATCCCTAACAAAAATTCATGCAGATTTTCGGGTATATGTGAAATCACAGGTAGCCGAGCGGGCTCTGGATGTTTGGAACAACGAACAATTCATGAGGGTGGTGTCTCAAGATATCGAGATAGTGTTCCCTATTCTAGTTGAAGCCATTGAAATGAACCTTAAGCTGCACTGGAGCAAAAACGTACAACAACTGACACAAAGCGTGAAGAACTTACTTCAAAAACTTAACCCTCTTCTCTACAAAAGGTGCCTCAACCGGCTAGATTAGTAGAAAACACAATTTCATCGATTTTGTAGGTATATACAAGTCTATATCACTGATGAGTTAACATTAGAAAACCATTCAATTTTAAGGTTAATTAGATTGTTGCCATAGGTCGTACGTTGTGACGACGACGCCCTAGTTGTTTATAGCTGGCGGCAGGTTATGTGATGTGTTAACGATATGAAAACGTGTGTTTTGACTTATCCGATCTAAAACATTGTGGTTACAAAAGAAACGGAATCAAACCCCGGTTGGTTCGTTTAGTGAGGGTTCCATCTAACCACTACACCGCGTCGAGACTTAGTGACGTCGAAATGAAGAATATCTCAAATTTATACCGTCGAATGAATATGTATTATATTTAGGCTGACTCATTTACGAACATAGTTTACTTCAAAACGTAGAACAAAAAAATGTACGAAAAAATAAACATGAAAACGTATTGTATTTATGTAAAAACGTGAATTTATATAGTTTACATTGAAACGTGAATTTATATAGATACGTACATTAAAATGTCAAAACGTAGACCACTTGAAAACGTACATAAAAATAAGCATGAAAACGCATTATATTTGACCCCACTCGTTTCTAAAAAAAATTATGTCGAAATTTGAATTTAGACCGGCACGTACATAAAAATTACAAGGTGATAGTTTTTTGTTCTTTTTAAGCTAAAGAATAGAAATATATAGGGTAAATATGAAAAGTTAGAACTTAAGAGGTGAGATTAACATTTTATAAAGTTTTTAGAAAATCCAGTGGCTGTTTTTGTCATTTTTAAAAGTTAAATAACTTTTTCTTTGTCTTTTTGTCGGTGGCATATGCCACCAACCTTTTACTTTAAGACAGATATAATATAATATATAACTAGGGTTAAGAACCGCCCGCGTTGCGGCGCGGGTACATCGTAAACATTGAATGGATTAGTCCAGACGTTATATGATGTATTAACCATATGAAAACACACATTTCGTCGTATCCAAGTGAACTCAATGTAACTTGTATAAGCATTGTGATTGGATCAAACGTAAAGTAAATCAAATTCATATCGAACAATCATAACGTATTATATGTGACCCAACTCATGCATAAAAAACGTAACGGGTATGAAGAAAAATATGCACATGTACGGGATTAATTAGAGCTTTCGGAAAAAGGGGAGAAAAAGAAACCATAATTTGACTGCACTTGGTTCGAAACAAATTTTACGAAACATACATAAAATAAACACGAAAACATATTATATTTAACCTGAATCATTTCTCAAAAAAGTTTACATCGAAATGTAGAACAACTTGAATTTATACCAAAACGTACATAAAATATGCATGTAAAAATGGTTTCTTTAAACGAAAACGTATGATATTTGACCTGACTCATCTATAAAAAAAAGTTTACAACGGAATGTAGAACAAATCATATTTATACATACCCGTACATAAAATATGCACATAAAAAAATAGTTTTTAAGTAAAGGAAGTACAGGGGTAAATCGAAAAAAAAATATGAGTAAAAAATTTAATAGGTTAAAAACGTTCGTAAAACCGTGCCAAGTAGTACCAATGCCACAACGACATCGACTCTCAACATTGTAAAAATGAAATAGATAAAATAGTAAAAATTACACTGAACAAAAAGCAGACTAAAATCGTTGAACCACGTACACCCATTACAGTGTGTTAATGCGAAGAAATTAATCAGAAACGTAAAACCTAGAAAATAATAACTTAGTCGATCTAGGACTTGCCCGTTGCGGGGAACTTTTCAAAAGGGAAAAAATGGACGCGTTGCGACGGGTATGTCAAATATGAAAAAATAGAGCAAAAAACGTTAAACCTCACATGCACGCTACGACATGTTAACTCGCAAAATTTAGAACGAAACGTAAAACGAAAAACTTGCGAAAGATAAAAAGTATGGGGTACCAAAGTTGTAAATAATAAAGTGTTGTGTTAAATTATAAAAGATGGAAAACTTTGGGTTAAAAGTAAAAAAGATAAAAAGGGTCAAAATATAAAATATGAAATATTTGGGTTAAAAGTGAAAAATCAAAAAAAAATTTGAAATACTCCCCAAGCACATATTACAAGTCATCTAAGCAAAATGTAGTTGCTTATTTATAGTGGAATAATAGTAGGTTGTAGACCCATGTATTACACGAGTTTCACACCTTAAAAATGTATGCACAAATTTGTTTAGCAACTTGCTCGTATATACTACCGAGATACATGTTATTATTTCTTTTTTCAATTAAATATCAAGAAAATATAGTAACACTATCATATTTAACAATAATTGAAACCATTTCAATTAATAGTATTTAAGCAATTTTCCTTATAAATTACAAGGTTTTATTTTCCCTTTCAAAGTATTTTGCATGTTTCCAATTTTTATTTCATGAAACACTTCTTATAAATATGTCTAATTATTTTTAATAAGTCATCCGTTACTAACACTTATATTCTTATATTTTCTTCAATCTAATGTGGAGTTGCTAAGCCACAACGAATATGTATTAGCTTTATGCTACTAATACACTTTTTTAACAATGCTTGGCTTTATTGTGGTCCAATTTTTTAATTATACTTTTGTTATATATAACTTTTATATATTATTACAACTTTTTATAAGTATATTTTATTCTTCTTAGATTTAAAAACCATAATATCAAAGTGTTTTTTTTTTATGAAATTGTACCGATTATTTACAAACATTTAGATGAAGTTACTGCCAGAAATAAACTTTCAGGGTTTTTTAGTTATGTAAACATAACGAACATTATTAATTTATACATTTTTTTTTTCTAAAACTCATATAATACAAGTGTTTATACACTAATATTCAAACCCGCGTAATTCACAACTGAATTTTGAGTGAATCTTGTATCGAACGTAGATTAAAATAAGCATTAGAATTTTATAAAAGATCATATTTATAAATCTTTAAAAGAAAAACAAAATATATTAAAACTTAATAATAATAGTAGTAAAACAAAAAAAAAAAAGAAAAATCCTAAACCCACCACATGTATACAATTGCCGTTACAAGTGCATGTATAAAACACAACAAATAAATAAGAAATTAGGATAAATTAAGATAATTTATGTTTAAGGATACTATCAATTTGATGAGAAATCTTTCTAAAAAATCTAAAGTTTAGTTTGTATGTTAAATTGAAAATATAAGATATGAAGAATTGTATAAATATCAAAGGCAAATAAAAAAAGATATTAAAAAAGGTTAATAAAAGAAATTAGATTAAAGGAGGTGTGGTGAAATGATATTAATTGGAATTATTTATTGGAAGTTAGATAAGATAAAATATGATAAAAATAAATTATAATAATAAATAATTAATAAATAAGGACTATAAATAATCAAAATTTAATATATACTAAAAAAGGGTTTTTTTTTTTTTCATATACCAAATAGAGAAAGGTTATTGTACAAGAGAAAAGAATTGTACGAAGTGTAGGAGACAAGTTTGTCCCTTGATTTACAAGATCAATGGTTGATAGGACTTTGGAACCTATGCCTTGTGTCATGCAGACTTGGTTCCATCAGAGCTTGATTTGTCACTTTGACCACTATTTTGACCCATTGACAGCTTTTGTACTATCCTAATCAACTCTGTTTGGTTCTCTACCAGTGCCTTTATTTCATCGCTTTGATCAGACCTCCTTTGCTTGTACTGATTAGGGGTATAATGGGAATTCTTCTGTTTTGACCATACATTTGCAGGGGGTGCATCAGTCACTTGTACTAGTTTGGTGAATATCCTGTGATTCAAGGCTAATGTGACCAGTGTTTCAACAGTTTTAAAATTTTCAAAAGAATCAGTACATTCACAATAACTGGAATCACTAAATTGATAGAACACTGGCTTTTCATAAAAGTTTTCCAGATTTTGTATCTTGTTTTTCTCATAAGCTAAGACCATGTTACAATCCTCAATGTTGTTGTTTGTTTTCTCACACCTTGTGCAGAACAATGTTCCTTTTGTGTTCTTACCCTTTTTGGAACAAAACTTTGATTTTTCTTTGAAGTTTTGGCTAGGGCCAGCAGTTTTGGATGAAACTGCTAAAGAGTTAGCAATTGATGTTATTTTTTTTCCTTCAGAAGTCACAAAAGGCATTGGTTTGAAATTCTTGTCAACATAAGTTTCATCAAACCATCTAGTGTTGTGTTGATCAATGAATTTATGAGAAGAACCATCAACGGTGTTTACACTTCCTTTTTCAATGGACTCATTTTCACTAAGTTGAGTTTTTTAAGTGTAATCACTTGGTCCTTATGTGTGATTGTATCCTAGACCAAATTTCACATTACTTTTAGTTTGTTGATTTAACAAACCTCAAAACCTTCGCATGATTTTACCCATTTTTACAATTTACTTGGGTAGATTCCAGTTCATTTTGACTTGTTTGGTATTTTGAAATAAGTGATTGAACTGTGTAGAATGATTTAAGGCTTCATTTTTTAAATCAGAAATGATTTGGTCTTTTTTTTTCAACACTTGTTTATGAGAACTACTGGTTTGTGCCAGAAGTTTCTCAACATTTTAAGTTTTTTTCAAAAAGCATGATATTCACTGCTTTGATATCCCCAAATGCTTGAATGTTTTTTTAAGAACAAAGTTCTAATAGTATTTCTAGGGATATATCAACTTGCTAAGATGGTCCAAAAGTTGTTTATCCAGCAAGTGGAATAATGTACAAACCAGTAATTTCACCAGTGCGTTGTTATGATGTGTCATTAAAGTTTTCTAAGGCAACTAATGCAAGGTTCTTGTGTCCTTGACCAAGTGCAATCATGCTACAATGTTCATCACTCAAATCCTCAAGTAGACTACTCCAATCTACAAAGCTTTGAGTGAAAAAGCTTTGTTGAGTAGTTTCTTGTGCAGGGGAACCAGTTGTTTGAGAAACTCTTGGTAAATTAACCTACGATTGAGTTTGTGCATGTGAAGGTGATAGAACATGTGCTTGTGACATATTACCTTGCGGCATGTAATACTGAAAAGGACCATTCACATAAGAATATGAATTTTGAGAAGGTCCATGTGCAAAATGAGATGTAGACTGTGTGTTAGGACTAGGGGTATTTTGGGAAAAGACTTTGATGAGTATTTTGAAAGCTTGAATACTGACTAGTAGGGGTGAGCAAATTAACTGTCATAATCGATAACCGAACAGTAACCGAAATAACCAAACCGCTATTAACCTATAACCGTCACAACTGATGATTATGGTTATTAAACTTTGTTTAACCGATCAGTTGGTTATGATTACGGTTATCAAACTTTGGTTAACCGATACAACCAAAACCTAATTGAACTTATAATGTTAAGTCTAGATAATGCATTTATGTTTTACATTAGAGGGTTTTTGCTAAGATTAAAGTATGGTATTAACAAAATAATCTTCATGTAGACACCTTTTATTTTGATGAAATATTAAGGTGTTATGATGGTAACTTTTTTACTTCCTTCAAAGGAATGAAACAAAGGCCACGGTTCTATCACAAACTACCGTATAACATTTGTACTTCTTTCAAAGCTATATGTATGACCTACATTGCACACCAGACTTATAAATTAATAGTATATAAATTAAAAATAAACATATAACTATATAAAGCAAATCCGATGGACTAGATTGTAATTTTACCACACGTATAAATTTTAAAGCAACATGTACAAGAAAGAACTAGCCATTTTAGAGGGGGTAAATTTGGACATTGATATAACTAGAATTCTCTAAGGCTGAATTTCAGTTCAATGGTTACCATCGTCTCTTCCACATCCCACCATAACCCTCATCAATCAGGTTAATGAATGTGAAATTTAAATCTTGATTGAATGTTGCACTTGAAGCGTCGTGCGTTTCCATCCCACCCACTAAATTCTAGGTTTAGAACTGAATAATTTGATTCTCTTAGTTGTTCGAAATGGCTTCTGGATGATCAATTAGGTCAAGAAACAGTGCAATTCACACCTTTTGCTATGAAATCAATTACGTTCTTTTTATTTTCAATGTGATTTAATCTTCACAATATTTGTTTTCTGGCACTCACATATTAGGGCTCAACGCATTCAAGTATGAACGGACGTTAACTTTCGATTTAATTCTTCAGATCTCGTAGAATTGAGGTTCTTGAATCTAGGGTTAGGTAGTGGTTGTGTGTGATTCGATGTTAAATTGGATTGTAGAAGATTTATAGTTTAATTTATACATTGTTTTGCAACACCTGGAATTGAAACTTCAGTCATGTGCGCATGCTAGGTTTTTTTTGGTTGGGACTAGAGAATTATGTTGTCTAAGCAGGTAGGGCAATTTGTGGTTACTATACAATGTTAAATTGTAGAAACCAGCTGGATGATTATATACTGAAATTTAATTCATCAATTGAAATTACGATTTTCACATTTAATTCTACAATCGAAAGCTTTTGAATTCTATTTAGGGTTTCAAATTTCGTTCCATGTCCAAATCTGCCTAGGAGCCAAATCCACCATCGTTGTCTTCTTCCATGTATTGTATGGTCTTGCTGGTAGGATCTGTATATGCAAGTCATCCTGAGGTACGAGCACTATAAATTCCCGGATTCGATTTCTTTCATGTAACATGATTACAATTTCATTGTTACACTCGGGGTTTTAGGGGTGCTGTAACAACTCCCAAAATACCCTCTGAAGAACCCTGATCGAAACCCCGGACTTGTATGGCGCGACCCAGCACGAAAAACGAAGAAATCGATAACAGGACGCTCCAGAGCATCGCGGGGATACCCCTGATTCTTCCGCGACACGCGGGGGAGTACCAGGACACGTGGCACCTGAGCGCGACAAGTGGCAAGCCTATACACATTACGAGGCTGACCTAACCCTAGCGGAAGGCCCCCGCGCCACCCCGAGGAGTCTTGTACTCCCTCCGTGACGCGGGTGGGAAGCCCAGGATGGCTATATAAATCCTGGCGTGGGACTGAAGCTTTTGCACCTATTCGATTAAAATCCGAGAACAATTACTCTCTCGTTCTGCTATTCTTTTCCCAAACCCCTAAAGCTGTGAAACTTTGCTCTGTAGTAAGTGTACGTAACCCTGATCACTGTACGATACCCTGTCCGATCGATCTAAAACCCATCAACGGATGTCAAAGTACTGCTTGAATAAGTCTATACTTTGTTAACTACATTGGGGTTTTGATCTCGTTATTATCGTTAAAGTTTGAATTGGGTTAATGCACTAATACGTGTTGCATTGTGTTTATTAGGAACCCAGGCTTAACACCAAGAGGCTATAGTAATCAAAACCCTAAAATCTACAATGTGAGTCATTCTCTTTTATCAATTTGCAAAACCCTAAATGTTTTTCAGTTATACTTACAGTGATTAAGTCTTTGTATTATGAAATTATTGTCGGTATGTGTGGTTTTGTATACACTACTTGATAATCTTCACTGTTGGACAAAGAGTTAGCCAATGAGTGATATGACTATAGTCACAGGAACTGCCACCGAGTGACAAATACTGATTTGAGTAATTGATAGATATAAACAAATGTAAAAATTCTTAATGCTGTAAATTATAACAAACTGTGTCTTTTTATACAAATGAATGAACCCACCGGTATTTTTCGCTGACATAATGTTTTTAAACGCGTTTCAGGTAACTTACTGTGAAAGTAAAAGAAGCATGTTATGAGGCATTGAAGGCTTAAATAAAGTGGCTATGTTACCAGAATAAAGAAAAGAAATTGTGTTTTGTCAATTAGGGTTTATCCTTATAAAAACCTTTGTTTTTAATATGGGTTTTATCCCAATTGTTTAATATTAAATCATGGTGTTTTTACAAACTCTGAAGTTTTCCAAACTACAATCCTGATGATATTTTCTGCTGCGAATTTAATAAATACCGGTATCACTTGAATGTTCACGGCTCCCGTCCAGAGTTTGGTCGAGGGTTGTGACAGGTGCTTGTTTCTGAATTTCATCCCAGGTGTTATTGTTCTTCAATCTTTTGATTTTGGCGTTCATAAGTATGCTTTTTGTTTTGCTTCATTTAGTTTTGTACGGTCTTTGATACTATACTATAGTATGGGATGGTCTTTGATATTTCACAACAATATGTGTTTAAAATTAAGAGTTGCATAATTTTTATTCTCCAGATACGTACCATTTTACAATTGTGCACCTGATACGACTTATTGCTGGATGACATTGCAACTGATTTGCCAAAAGCACGATTGTGTTTAATGTTTTAAAGTAAGCAATAATCTTGTATATAAAATATTAACATAATCATGCATAAACAGTGAATACCAATGGATAACAAAAGACTGGATAATTAAAAATAATATTTTCTAAAAGTATCTTTTGCCAAATAAATATCAAAGTTGTTACAAATTTAACAAAGGTATTATTATTTTTTTTTTTTTTAGTAACTTTTGTCGACACCTACAACTACACTTGAATAATCAGATTATAGCTTGCTATTAATATATATATATGAGAAGTCAAGGTATTATTTTTTAAAGTAACTTTTGCCGACACCTAAATAATCAGTTTATAGCTTGCTATTAATATATGCTGCTATATATGAGAAGTCAAGTATATATAGATTCGTCGATAAAAAGAAGTATATAGGTTTTTTTTTATGTAAAAGATTTGTATGTTAATTCGTATGTCTAAAATAACAATGTACTGAAGAACAATATGAGCATTGCTGATTATAATTTAATATTCTTAAGTTGTTCACCATTTTAGACTTTCAATATGCAAGTTAGCTTAACATCATTTGACTTGTTCATCGGGTGCGATGAACATCATATAATTTGTAGAGACGGATGCTTCATGAGTAACTAGTCAGATGTTATGATTTGCAGTTAGCAAAACATCATCTAACTTGTTAAGTGGACGAACCTTTAAGAAGGTTAAGGGTTAGATGTTAGAAGTATGTGCCAGATGTTGCATACCTATACACTAATACACATACATAAATATCAAAGATGATGAGTTGCTTGCAAAATACATGAAGATTATACACAGTTGTTGAAACACAAATATTGTTAGCGGAAGCCGTCATCATGATCGTCATCGTATTCGTGTTTGTGTGTGTGTTTGTACAGAGAATTGAGAAGCATGCATATGGATATTGTATTGAAATATCTTGGTGATCATCATAGTTTCAAATGATCAATTATTTATACACTAATATAACCGACAGTTAACAACAGTTATTTACGGCGGGAATAACTGTTAATAACAGTCAACCGGCGCCATTCTCAACCGCTATCACTATCATATCGTTTCGAATATTTACGACCTATAATAATAATAATTACAAACTAAGATAATTAAGTTTACTATCTAATACACTCCCCTAAACTTAATTCGGTTTAAGAGAGTTCTTGAGCACGCTTTTGTTGGCTTCGTCCAAAGCTTTTGCTGCTTGTTTGAAATCGAAACGTCTCCTTTTTTTGCAGCCTCTTCATTCCATGCCAGTCATTTCCAGCAAATAACGCGTAATGCTCTCCTTCTTCTTCCGGAATGCAGCCATCGCTCATTGCTCTTTCTCTCTGTTCTGCAACTATATCTTGTTTCTCGGAGTAAATCCGACTTCGGTTAATGGGTTCACCACTATTCATTGTTCTTCTTTCACAAACATTCTGCTGGGTTGTCTTGAACTTGTAATAATACACGAGAACATCTAAGTACATAGCATGCATTATTCTCATTAACTCACCATCACCATAATCATAACCCATGTCTTTGGCTACTATCTGTAATGACTCGTCTCGTCTTCGTCGATGATAAAATGTCTTCTCTTTGAATTTATCATAATGCGTCCATGAATCTACCATGAATTGTTTTGTGATGCCGAGTACGGTAATATTGTTGCTCATTTCCCATTTTGTCGCTGAAAGTCTTTCAACCGTCGTTAATGCCAATTTAGTGTTGCTAAACATTGTCACTAAACATACCCTCGTTTTCTTTCTTCTTTGTCGAACCTTTTCTTCTAAATCAGTGCAACTTGATTTCCAGAAATTTCTGTAATTGAAATTGTCAAACCTCCCTTTTGTTGCTAATAATCGTTCTGTCGCTAATCCGTCATCTGTCACTATCTTTCTTCTTTTGTCACTAACTGTCGTTGCTAAAACTGGAAATCCATTCTTTCCTTTTTGTTCCCGCCGTTCCTGCATCCTTCTTTTCTTCATTTTAACATCCGATGATTCATTCTTAATCATGTGTTTCTGTCTCCTCATATCATTCTTGAAGAATAAAATGTCATGATTTCTGTCGACTATTTCCGTCACCGTTTCCGGTGATCGGTTCCGGTTGTATCCTTTGCTCTCTTCTTCTTCGTGATCATCCTTTGTTTCCTTGTCTTTCACAAACTCATTTTCTTCATTCTTTTTATCCAGAACATCTTCACAGGCCATCTCATCTCTTTTGGGATCGTCTTCTTCTTTATCCTGTTTCTCGAATTCAATTTCTTGTAACATTGAATTATCTTATTTCCGTGTTATTACTTCACCTGCATCTCCGTTATCTTCGTGACGTCCCGATTCGTATTCCAGTAATGCAATTTCGTATTTCAATTCCATTATTGCAATCTCTTGTTTCATGATTGCAATCGCGCGTAATCACGGACTTATATGATCTGAATCGCTATTTGTTTCTCGCCTCTTCCCGTGTTTGTTTTTCATCTTCTTCATCCGTATCTTCCCAGGATCGTGTAATTCTGATCCTAATTCTTCGTTTTCTAACCATGGGCTCTGATACCACATGTTAGCGGAAGCCGTCATCATGATTGTCATCGTATTCGTGTTTGTGTGTGTGTTTGTACAGAGAATTGAGAAGCATGCATATGGATATTGTATTGAAATATCTTGGTGATCATCATAGTTGCAGATGATCAATTATTTATACACTAATATAACCGACAGTTAACAACGGTTATTTGCGGTGGGAATAACTGTTAATAACAGTCAACCGGCGCCATTCTCAACCGCTATCACTATCATATCGTTTCGAATATTTACGACCTATAATAATAATAATTACAAACTAAGATAATTAAGTTTACTATCTAATAAATATTAGAAGATGTTAGTATTTCAAATACGAAGTTTGAGTTTAATTATTAGAAGCATTTATTTAATGAGTATCTCTCCTTAAAAGACTATCCTAGTGATAAGGTAGGCCGGGGCACTCCATGGGTTGGCCATTCCGGCTTAGAACTCGCGCCAGAACACCATCGCCACCCTTGCGGATATGGTTGGCGGTTCCAAAAGCTAGTAGGGTAAGCCATGTGAGAGTTGTAATTTCGATGGGACGGTCATATAACCGTTATTCAATTAAATTAGAAAATGTGTTTATTTCTTTTATTTATCTTTATAAACAACCATCTGATTCTCACTTAAATCTTAAACCATTTACAAACTAAATCTCTTTCTCATACAACCATTTTCACTCTAGTCTCATGGCTAATCACTCATACGAAGATTTGGGTATTTATTTACCGCCCGACGATTACGATTACGAAGACGATTTTCTACCGATAATAGCTTACTTTATTTCGTAGAGAAGTTAGAGGAAGTCGAAGCGGGAGCACGGCAACGTCTTCGGGCGTTCAAAACAAATCGTCAAACGTGATCGCATACAAGATAACGAAAATCTTATGAACGATCATTTTGTTGATGAACCAAAGTATCATCATGAAACATTCACTTTCTGTTTTCGTATGTCAAAACGATTATTCCTAAAAATTGTTGGTGATGTGGAGTACAATATCCTTGGTTTCAAGAGGGATTAGATGGGCGATACAAAAAGAGTTTTGCGGCGATACAAAAAGTACCATCCGCCATTAAACAACTCGCGAGCGGTAATACTCCCGACGAAAACGACGAGTACTTACAAGTGGTCGAAAAGAATTTGTGAGAGTGCCTACATTTTTTTGCAACGCTGTTAATCAAATGTATGGAGATGAGTACATGCGTAGGCCAACAAGCACCGACGTATCAGATTTCTACAAAAACCACAAGGAAAACGCCACATTCCAGGGATGGTAGGGAGCATTTATTGTACGCATCTTGTGTGGAGGATGTGTCCCAAAGAGTTACAAGGCCAGTATATGAAGGTGATCACGAATACCCAACGGTCATGGTCGAAGCAGTCGCGTCACAAGATTTATGGTTTTGGCATGCGTATTGTAGTTCACTAAACAACGTCAATGTTCTCCAATAGACTCCAATCTACCTCGCTAAACGGAATAAAACCGCACCTAAGTCGTCTTATGTTCTAAAACAAGTCTACTACTTCAACAAGTACTTAAATTCCACAATACTAGTAAGTTTACTTTTTTAAAAGAATTTCGGTGTTGAAAAGTCTCCTAATTTCTTTAACATTATATATAGTTTGTGAATAAAACAACTAACTCACCCTCTAATCCTAATTAAAAACAACTAACTCACCCTCTAATCCTAATTATAAACAGTGACGGACGTAGGAATTTTTCTAAGGGGTGCGGAAAAGTTTTAAGGATTTTAGGCCCCTATTATATAAAAAAATGGGTTCATAGCGGGTGGGATATGGTCAAGTCATGTAAAACAAAACAACATCAAACTAAAATTCATATAATCATCAAAAGCAATTCAAACGTCATTATGAACATATTTAAAGTTTTGTCCTACGGGTTTTTAATTTTTGAAATATATCCAAAAAATCATCTAAAGAGACCTTCTTAAACAATAAAACCCTAGTAGTACTTGATTGTAATAACATAAATAAACACAAATTCAAATAAAACAACAAAATCAATAATAATAAAAAAAAAACATCAAGAAAATTTCTCCAAAACATTCAATAAGACAATAAAATAATTAAAATCAAAAGCTAAACTTAATCGAATCGAACCTAATCAAATCAAATCTCATTCGAGTGAAATTTATCACTTTTTTTCAAATATTAACCCTATTCCCAGTAGAACGGAAGTGTTTGAGGAGCTCCATTATCACGCGACACATGATGATGATTACGAGTATGATTATGATTATGATCCATAATCGACTCCAGACCACCATAACCCACACCAGGATCCAATGGGTTCGGTGTTGCAGTAAACGAGTTAGGTGGGTGCATCACATGGCTCAGGGTTGTACATGATGTTTGCGACGGTGATGATGACAGAAGAGAGAGAGCACAGTCGGATGGCACCACCGGCTGCGCCACCCGAGCCGGTGGCGGATACCCGTCACAGAACAGCTTGTCATAGTTGCTGCTATTATTATTATTAGCCTCAAAACTAAGAAGTTGCTGATGACAGACTTTTGGTGGTGATGTTTGGTGGTTGAGTTTAAGGTGTGAACCCGAACAGTTGTTATGAAACAGGTTGAATTGCTGTTTTCCGGGTAGTTTTTTGGTGCCCGAAGATGATTCTGGATATGGGTTCTGTTTTAGGGGCCGGGACGAGTATGTGGGTTCTTCTTCACACTTGACCATTCCCGTCCATAGTGGGTTCGTGAGAGTTGGTGTTTGGTACACGTGTGGACTTGCGAATTGTAACATCGTGGTACCTAAAATGTGTCAAATCGATTATTAGCAAGCGTAAAATTTCATCGGCCCGTTATATATATAATGGGTCAATTTGGTTGTGTTTCATCTAAATCGTTATATTTTCAATGCACACCACGTACTAAATCGTTATATTTGAATTATGCTTATACCAATATTGAAATTTTAATCATAGGTATCTCACTGTTTATTTAGAAAATACTTTAATTAGGTTGACTAAAAGGTGTTTAAGGGTCAACATGACCGATTACCTGACCCACCCGACCCACACATCGAACCACCTGTAGTTAAGATTTGAACAGACCTTGGTGAGTGGAGAAAAGCCCTGCAGCACGTGAGGTATCGGGTTGAGGCTTTCTTCTCCTACGATTATGTCCATCAAGACGTTTTCTGCAGCTTCGCTTTCCCTCATCGAATTCTTCTAGTGAATGAAATCTACAATGAGTGACAAATTTTTAGTACAGGAAATACTCCATAGTTGACTTTTAATAGTCAAATTAGAGACCTTTTATGCTATAATCAATTAAACATATACAGTTTGGCAATAACAAAATGAATGAGCATTGTGTTAAAATCTAGAAAGAAAAAAAAAAAAAAACTTCAATGAATAATGATGCGCGGTGGTAAGGTAATGGGTTCTCGTGGTCAAGGTAAAAAAACATTCGACTTAAAATAGGTTACATTTTGTGATGAATTATATGGGAAGCCAGTCACGTGACAAATTAAAGTCGTCCGGCTTAAAAAATGTTACATGTGATGTTTTATGTCATCCGGACTGAATATATAAAACGTTAGACATTGTGTGAAAGGTAATACAAGGTTTTTAATGTTTCAAGAGATTAAAGTTGAGCTTCAAATAATGGTGAAGTTATGGTTGTTGAGATACTTGACCTACCTGAATATGCACTTACAAAACAAAAAAAGATTCATGGATGCATTATAAATGACAACTTGTATTTTATATTTATTTACAACATATAAAAGAACTTTTCGAGAGTACAACGGACCACCCTACAAACTTTATACAATAAAAGACAAGGTGAACCAAACAAAATGCTAAAGAGTTACTATCTTGATTCAGCAAAACATTAACTACCTCGATTAAAAAATCAACATATATTAAGATACTGCTAACAAGACTAAAGTAACAATGTTGTATATACCTAATCAAAACCACCCTTCTAGAACAAAATATATAGAATTAAGGGGTGTTTAGATAAAAACAACTAATGCTTATATTATAAATAACCAGCTTAGTTGAAGTCCACCTTATTTGAGAAACATTCTGAACCACACATTTCCCTAAGTTTTTTGTAATATAAATAAATGTATAGTTTAAAATTAACTATATACATATATGTATATTGTCAAATCTTGAATTATACTATACACGTCTGTATATACTATATAGTCAATTTTAAACTATACATACGTGTATATTACGAAAAGCTTAGGGAAAATGTGTGGTACAGAATGCTTCTCAAGTTTCTCAATTAGCCTAGTATTTCTCACACGATCCTAACCCTATATATATATATAGGATTAGGTTCAAGAGTGAATACTAGTGTATTTACGAACTGAGCGAACTGATCCTGGCCATACACGTGTGTAAATCAATGGTCAGGATTTGATGATGAAATACACTAGTGTATTTTACGATTTGATGATGAAATCCTAGACATACACGTGTGTAAATCAATGGCCAGGATTTTTTCACTCAGTAAGCATTTTACTTCATCCAAACACACAAAAAGTACTTATTCCACATTTAAATAAGAAATCCCAAACCAAACGCCCCCATAGATATGCATTTTAGAAATGAACATGTGATAGCGAATAATCAAAAAACACATAACGTCGGCGCCTGTCGCCTCATGAAGCCCAAGACTCATCGCCTAAGCACGCCTCCTATTTCAAACTAAGCAAACAAAAGAACACAAAACGAAATAATCGAGAGCCATACCGACTACACTGCTGGCAAAACCGTTGTTTGTGACCATTAATCGAAACCTCAGGAGTCTTGGAATGGACTTCACAGACCTTATGGCGCCTATGATACTCCTTGCATTTACTAAGGTCAGCTTTACACCCATCCACAAGACAAGCAGCCCCGTTAACCGGGTTACTAACGGGCCGAGCCCGCTTCGATGATCCGGAAGGAGACAAGGCCATTTTCGAACCACCACTAGATACAGCAGCCTTCAAGTTATTAAACTCATTCCCTGAATCAATCACTTGACCAAGCTTTAAATCAACAGAAAAACTGCCCCCTTTAATCCCTGGACCTCCATAACTACTTGACCCGTTATTAGAATCAATATTGGGAATTGATCCTTGTTCAAATTCTGTGAATTCCCATGAGGGTATCTTCAAATTCCAGTCCATAATCCCCTTTCACTTTCACTTTCACTTTCAAATACTTTATCTTTAGCCTTTTGACTCTTGACTTTTTGAGTCTTTTACTCTTTTTCCTGTTTATTTCCTAAGTTTATCTGAAATCAATGTTATAAGTTATAACCTCTACAAACCCATATTAAAAAAAAAAAAAAAAAAAAAAAAAAAAAAAACACCAGTGCAGGCAATCTATGGAGCAGGGGAAAAGCATATGGTTAATAAATTAAAAGAGTAAATACAGAAAAAGCATTACAAGTTTCCGGCTACTTAAAATAAGGTTAACAAAGTAGAAATATAACTACTACTACTACTAGTAGTAGAATAAGTTGAAGTAGATTGATACTTGATAGTTGAAAACAGTTGAAGATAATCAATCAAGTAGCTTTCCCATATAAGAACATATATAGAGAGAGAGAGAGAGAAAGAGGGTACTTACAGAAACAGATGTAGAGAGAGAAAGTGAGAGCTTTACAGCCTTTCAAAGCCTGTGAAGGGTAAGAAAAGGAAAACACCAAAAAAGTGGAGATGGGTGTAGGATAAGAATCTGTGCTTCACTCACTGAGGCATTTTATCAAACACCATCAAGGCAAAATATAAACATTAGGAAGTTAAGTTGATCTTGGATTTGGGAAAAACAAAAAGAATATTTTTAACTATTTTTATTTTGATTAATCAATAACAAACATTGGAATTTGGAACACACTTGTGGGGGGAATGGGAATTAGATACCAAAAAACCCTTAAACAAAATAAACAAGAAATAGATATATGTATATATAAAAACAGTTGTATGTATAGTTTTTCAAATCAATGATGGAGGTGGGGCAGGGGTGTATGTGGTATAATGGACTTTCTTTTATTGAGGTGGGTTCAGTGTTGTTTGATAAAGGAGGATGACAGGGACAAGGTGTCTCATGAAAAAGTTAAACAAAGTTTCAAGTACAAATTACAATGGAGAGAAGGATAAAAGAGGGATTTGCATGTCCTTTGATTTGTTTCTTGTAATCCTGCCTGCCTGCCTGTGTATTGTGCTTCACATGTCATGGGCATGTTTTTATTGCTTTTTGGCATATATTTCTTTCCACACATAATAAGATGTTTTTAGTTAGTTTTTGGTTATTTATATTAATTTAAGGAAAATGGGTTGTTGTTGTTGTACGAGTATTGACAATCTTCGTATCTGATTGTAAAATTATGTTTTATGTTTGCCCTTGTAGTCGTTGTGTACCCCTTACTCGTTACTTACTAACTTCATGGTTTATGTATGTGGTTTTTGTAATGCCCGTTTGTGGTCATGTGTGCTTAAAGAATAACCATAGTGGGGCTTATTGACTGAGACCGATCATAAACTCACCTAAAACTATTAGAATTCAATAATATAGTTAGGGATACCGATACTAAATCAGTTCCATGCCAAGCCATTTTAGCTACCAATTAGGTACCCACTTTTGCATTTTCCTGGTTCCGTATGGTATTTCAGGTTGATTTACCTTCGAATAGCGGCACCCATTTTTTACATTTTTAAAGATCGGTATTTTCGGTTCGGCACCAGGCTCATCCCTAAACATAGTCATTTTAAGTTTTTAACAACTCTGAACATATTATTTATTACGTTTTTAAGATTATATAATATATTAATATAATTGATTTTGATACAAGTAGGGGTGAGATTCTGTACAAATGAAATCAACTTACTAAACATACATATAACATGAATAACTATTACTTTACTCTACAATTTTGAACTAGAGTAATTACACTGCAGAAATGAAGTAAAGTAATAATAATTACTTTAGTTCAAAAATTATAGAGTAATAATAATTATTATATTTTTTGGATAATATTCTAGTTATTAGATTAGATATATTAAATATTACCGTGTTATGAATTTACTATAAGATAGATTTTAAACGGGTAACAAGATGTGCCGCTACTTTACTCTAATCATTTGTATTTAGTTATAGCACAATATTGTTAAACGAGATTAGATAATTAGACAAGTATCATCTAATATCATACCAATTACGTATCCGTAATATTTTGAAATTAATATTGTACTAGTCTCATACCCGGATAATTGTTTCAAATTTTTCGAATTTTCTAATCATGTTGGTGTCTTTTCTCATCCCTACTTTGATTTGATGAGAAATAATGACATCTAATGAATCTTTTCTGAACTTTCCTTTATTTTTCTTAGGGTGTAAGGGTGATCGGGGCACTCGCGGGGAGGGTGTTCGGTGACCCCATTCCCCGATCGGGAACACCGCCGCCATCACCGCGGGGACCCGAATCGGGGAGGGGTTTCGGTGGGGAGACACCGCGATGAAATGGCACATTGATCGAGGATAGACGTTGGCAACGGTCGTTTTTTTTTTTTTTTTAAATTCAATTTTAACAATATAAATAACCAACTTAAACTCACTCTCAAATAATTTTTTTTACCACACCCACCACTCTCAAACTCACTCTAAAAAAATCTATCAAATACAACACAAAATGGATTCCAAGTTCCCGTTTTTTTCTCCCCTACCCGACTTTCCCGACGATGAAGGTTCTCCGTCAAACGATAGTAGTTTAATTTTCTTCCAAAATCTCATTCAACAAGCGGAGATACTAGACACGGCATCGTCTAGTAAAAAAAAATTGTCCCTCGAGATCGTGAGGGTGGCCACGAAACACTAATGGCCGATTATTTTGTAGAAAATCCAAAATTTAATGCCGATATTTTTCGTCAGAGGTTTCGTGTGTCCAAGTCTTTGTTCCTAAAAATTGTTAGTGACGTCGAAGCGAACGACGAGTGGTTTCAAGAGGGCTTGGACGGGAGAATGAAGAAAAGTTTCACGCCGTTGCAAAAGGTTACTTCTGCGATTAAACAACTTGCAACCGGTAACCCACCAGACGAAAACGACGAGTATTTAAATATGTCTGAAAGGACCTCTCGTGAGTGCCTTGAATATTTCTGCCAGACGGTCTGTACAATGTATGCCGGTGAATTCTTACGTAGACCAACGAGCCACGACGTTGCGCTATTGTATCAGGCTCATGAGGAGAGACATCACCTACCTGGTATGTTGGGTAGTCTGGATTGTACACACTTCGTCTGGAGAATGTGCCCCACAGAATTGCGTGGACAATATATGAGAGGCGATCATCAATACCCGACGGTTATGTTAGAGGCGGTGACGTCTCAAGATTTGTGGATTTGGCATGTTTTTTGTGGCCCGGCGGGTTCACAAAACGACATCAACGTGCTCCAACAATCTCCGTTATTTCTTACTCAACGAAACGGGACGGCGCCATATTGTCCATTTCAGGTGAACGACCACTTATACAAACGCGGGTATTATCTTACTGATGGGATCTACCCTAGCTGGTCCGTGTTTGTGAAGTCTTTTCCATATCCTCACATCCCGAATGAAAAAAAGTTCAAGAGGCAACACGAGGCCGCAAGAAAAGATGTGGAACGGGCGTTTGGTGTGTTAAAGGCGAAGTGGGGAATACTAAAGCGTCCAATGCGTTCCAAAACGGTGAAAAAGATAAGGTTACTCGTGTATACGTGCATTATTTTACATAACATGATTATAAAAGACGACGGAAGGGCGATAGCACCGGTACACATTCAAGATCCTCCAGTCGAACCCGTCTTCGCTGATACAGCTTATAGCGAGCTCATTGACGAAGAAACGCATTGGAGACTAAAACACGATCTCGTTGAGCATCTCGGACGTTTAGATCTACCTCACCTTGAAGTGAGTTCCGACGACGAGTAGTTTGTTTTTATATTTTCTAGTTTGAATGTAATTTTTATTTTTCTAGTTTAAATGTAATTTTTATTTTTAATTTAATGAAATGTCTTTTATTAAATTTTATTAATATTTTTTTAATTTATAAACATTCATAATTTTACAACAAATAAAAAAAAAAAACACAAGTCCCCTAAGAGGGGAGTGCCGCCATCAAATTAGGGTGTTAGGGGAGTTTAAGAGGGGAGTTGACGTGGCATATGCTGATTGGTTATGCGTAAGAGAGGGGACTCCTCTCTTAGGGGAGTGCCCCTCTCACCCTAAGGGGCACTCCTCTAAGTGGGGAGTGACCTCTCTTACCCACAGCCAATCAGCACGCGCCACGTCAACTCCCCACTTAACTCCCCCACACCCTCAATTTGATAGCGACACTCCTCTCTTGGGGACTTGGTTTTATTTTTTTTTATATAAATATTTTTATAAAAGTAAAACACAATTTAAATAAATTAAAACTAAATAAAAATAAAAAATACAACATTTCATTTAATTAAAAACAAGTTTGAGGGGTATTTTTAAAAGTAATAAAAAAATTTAAGTGTTTTTTTTAATTAAAAACAAGTTTGAGGGGCATTTTGAAAATTCTTTTTCTTTCTTCCTCCTCCCCTTCTTCTTCTTCTTCATATTTGAAAGTGTAACAGGTCCTAACTTAACTCACAAACTCAGCATGTATATTAGATTATCACAAGGAAAAAACAAAAAACAAAAACTCAAAAAAATGGCATCTCTCATCGGTGAACACCCACCGCTCCCCATTCCCCGCTTAGCCTCCCCGAGGGGTAGACGGCGATGTTCCCGCTCGGGAACTCGCCTCACCGAACCCCTCCCCGCAAAGCGCCCCGTTCACCCTTAGAAATCCAACAATAGTATGTTATACATTGTTGTTTGAAATCATAGGAAATATAATAGTTTATTGTTTCCTTTTTTAAAGTAAATCAAATAAAATTAGCAATGTGGAGCAGGTCGAGTATGCTGAGATGCTGCTGCTTCTTTCGGCCGTTTCCACTACTTATGGTGCGGATTCGTGGACTGCTAAATTTATTGGTTCTGGATGCTTTGAAGTCAGCTCGATAAAGAAACTTATCATTGAGGCAACTTGTGTTATACCGGAGGAGTCTTACGAGTTGTGTAATTGGGTCCCAAGGAAAGTGGGTATAGTGGCTTGGCGTGCGTTTCTAAATCGCCTTTCGACTGCTAATGCATTATATCGGAGGAATATTCATGTCGAAACACCTTACTGTCGCATTTGTGATACAAACATGGAGTCGGTTGATCATTTGTTCACGGGTTGCCCGGTTTCTATGGAGGTTTTGCAGGTGGTTTTTGCGTGGTGTCGGGTTCCAAATCTTTTTGCTTTCCATGTGCGGGATCTTTTAAATTATTACAAGACAGCAATAACTAATGTTCGGGCAAAGAAGGTGTTTTATGGGGTTGTGTTAACAACCTTTTGGAGCTTATGGAAAGCGAGAAACGATCTCATTCATAATCAAAAGGCGGTTGTGGTTCGGAATGTTTTTGAGGAGATCAAGATTATGAGTTACCAGTGGATTACAAATCGGGGGAAGATGTCGGATATGACGTGGGACTCTTGGGGTAGATTTGACATAAGTAAGATGGGATAGTGTTCGGGTTGGTTTTGTCGTTTTGCCGGGTTGTTTTTTTTCTTCGGTTGTTGTTCTCGGACTGTGCGTGCTAGCATCTTGTTAGCGTTTTTTGAATAAAAGTTTTGTCGGCCGTTCAAAAAAAATTACAATGAGAGGAGGGGGGTGTAGAAAGTAGATAGGGGGTGCGAATAGAATGAGCCAAAAAAAATTGTTTTGTTTTTTTTTCGGCAGTTTATTTTCCTTATTGTTTCCTTTTTCAAAATTCAAATTCAAAATATATATGCAACATCTATATACTATAAACTCTACAATAACATTTTTTTTGAACGGCAAATTCGGATCACTGACGGACCACTGGAGTATCATCGTGCCACCAGAGGAACCACCCGATTATATCCATCTCCACTAGGCATAATGCCACACCAATTCAGGAGGAAACCCAAGAAACATGGGAAAACCCCCTTGTGGGAATCAAACCCAGGACCTATTGGTCTCAAAGTCTTATTCCACCACCAAAATGCCACTAGGCTATAAAGCCATGTGCCTACAATAACATTTACATGTTTTTTGGGTCCAAGTTAGAGATCCATTAATTTTTTTTTTTTTGAAAAATTAGAGATCCAATAAATAACACATAAGGTTGCGAGGTATAGTACAAAGAAAAGGCATCAAACAATTGCTCATACAACACTTAGGGGCGTTTCGCGAAATTTTTTGTAAAGGAATTGAAAACTGGATTAGAATTGGAATTTAAATGGAATTCTTTAAAAAAATTAACATGTTTGGTTCTTAAAATTTCTAATGGAATTGGAATCTTAAAAAACCTTACACACAAAATTAACCCCAAAGGCTCAAACCATAGAAAATCTTGGAATGCATTATGTTCAGTCGTCTTTGATCATCATCCCTAGATTCATCCCTCAAATTATCATTGTTGTAGTTACTACTTTGGTAAATGGTTCGATATTTATATTTCATTTCAGTTTATACTCGATGTTTATTATTATGTGTTGATTTGAATTTTTGAAAAAATCTTTTTGATATTGAGTAAACCGCTAAAATGGTCTATCAGGTTTGGTCACTTTTATCATTTTAGTACAAAACTCAAACCTTTTGAATCTGGGTCCCTGTGGTTTCAATTTTGTTGTCATTTTCATCAAAATCAAGCGCCCCGCTTGCGGTATGCGCATATAATGTATATGTGTGTGGGCCCTCGGGGGCAAAAGTGAAAGTGCACTAATTTTAACGTTATTTTATTAGTTTCGTGAAAATAACGAAAAAAACGGGGGGCGTTAATCATGCATCATGTGGTGGCGTTGATAGCAGAAAGACTAGGGGTACATGCACTAATCGGCGCTTGTCCCAATTGTTGAGTGTTATGTGCCTTATGTCCAAGGCTTGATGCAAAACTACTATCGAGCCGGGGGTCTCACTGGAAGCAGTCTCTCTATTCCTATGGGGTAGAGGTAAAGTTGTCTACATCTCAACCTCCTCAGACCCTATTTTAGCCTTGCTATCGGTGGAATTTACTGAGTATGATGATGATGATGATTTCATCCAAAATCAAAATCTGTTCAGATTTTTCAGTTGATGTCCAATTTTTTTTCTCTTTTTCCTCATTTTTAATGAAGCGCAAAATGGTCTTTTAAAGTTTTATTATAACAAATTAAAAAAATCTGATCATTTTGCTCATCATTAAAGAGGAGGAAAAAGACAAAAAAACTTGGATGATATCTGAAAATCTGACCAGATTTTGCTTTTGGATGAAAATTGCAACAAAATTAAAATCATAAGGATTCAGATTCAAAAGGTTTGGGTTTTGCACTAAAGTAACAAAAGTGACGAAACCTTAAGTACATTTTGGCAATTTACTCTTTGATATCTGTGCTCGTAAAGAATTAATGAAACGTATGAGCAACAGAATTAATTTGATTAAAAAACCTATTCAATCATGAATTCATGATTTAAAAAAAGAATTTGATTGTTAGTCAGAATCAGTTTTTTGTTAAGAAATATGATTAATATCATTTGTCTAACATTCCAATGGAATTAAACTTTTTTTTAGGTCGAAGGATTCTTAACTTCCATCAAATAAAGGAATTTGATGGAATTCTTTCCATTCAAGTGTCCAATCAAACAAGATTTTGGATAGAATCATTTTCGATTGCAATTCTAATTTCATAGGTGGAGTTTGTTTTTTCAGACCCAAAAGGTCTGCAGTCTGTGTAACACCCCGAAAACGGGTTTGGTAATCAAATCACGTTTACATTAAAAGACGGGTAATTTACCTTTAGTGGTAAAAGTAACCCGGTGAATATTTGGATTATTAAATAAACAAGAATTTACTGACTAGGAATTATAACCTAGTTAGCTAATAGTCTAGAAATAACTTATAATAAGGTTAAAAACATGCCAAACTATAAGTTACACAAAAGATGAGGGGTTAATCTTGTAAAAAGTGAAACTAGAAATAATTAAAACAAAAACCAAACACACCATTTTGGTGTCTGGTTCGATCAGGAGAAGAGAAGGGCGACCAGGGTTCTTCAAACCCAAAAACTTCACAAATCTCAGAAATTGGAGGTTCAATTCAGTCCCAAATCAAGTTCTAAACACGAATTAATGATCACCTCACTGAAGGGATCATAAGGTATGCGAAATTCTAGTATTTTGATTCATCTCAAGTTCTAGGTTAATTGTGAAAAACTGAAATTGAGCTTGATTGTGTCATGCATGAGTGAATCTTGAAGTAATATGATGTCTAGGAGTAAACCCTAGTCAAATAACATGTTAGATTGTTGGATAGTCTATGAGATTCATGATGATCCATTGATAAGCTAAGTGGGTTTTATGTTGATATAATGAACACTCATGCTAGAATGTAAGATTTATGAATATTGAGATGATGATATAAGTTCTTGATATAGTTCATGAACACTAGACTTAGAGGTTTGAATGTGTTGATGTAAATCTTGGTAAAGATAACTAGTTATGAACTAGTTAGTAAATAAGTAATATTATGCACATTAGGTGTTTGTTAAAATGCCCGAATGAATGTTGACATAATGAAAGTATGAAAGAAACGCGTAATTGGCTAACTCGACTAACTACGTGTAATACGGAATAATAGGGGTTCTAAACGTGATGTTGATTGAGCTTATTGTGTGTATAATATGATTGAAGTTAGTTGACTATTGAAAGTCAAACTGACCTATAATCCGATAAATGGTAGTTTTGATATGAAATTTGTAAGGTGGAATAATCGTATTAAATTATGATTAAACTAACCACCTTGAAAACGATGATGATAGTTTGACGCGTAACAAGCTAGGTGGAAGCTTGTGGATGAAGGGGGTCAAACGGAGCGCGTACGGAAAGAAAAGCGTGGCATGGATGCAAGGTAAGTATAGCTTACACTAGTCATATAGTTTAGAATGTCCTTTTGTTGTTTTGATTCCGAACAAGACAAAGGGGAAATTGAGATATGGTGTTTCCGGCGTGCAGTCGTACGGAACAAGATAACCAATAAGGGTAAAAATTGATATTTGGACACTTGTTGACAATAATTATCGGTTTTTGAAAGATATATATTACGTAAGCCTTAATAGGCCAAAAAGCGTTAAGAGGTGGTTTATAGTTAAAACGACTGTGCGGTGTAAATCGGAACGAGTCGTGTAGACGAGATGGCAATAAGCTTTATCTCGCCAATATTAGCGGTCATTTAGACCAACGGGTCAAAAGGTGGAAATACCACTTTTTGACAATATCGACTAATGGTTTGATGAGTTGTTTGATTTCAGAAATAAATATCGAGTGGATATTTACATCGCTATTACTTAGTAAATATTGAGGCAAGGTACTTAAATGGGTCAATGTAATGATCCGAGCCAGGTACGCATAATAAGAAAACTCTCATTTAAATGTAAGGCTAATGAGAGTTAAACGAAGTCTAAATTTAAGTTTTTGGTTACTTTAATAGGTAAACCAAAGGTTACGGACGACAGTCATTATATTTGAAAGGCCTAGTGCCCTTTTAAATAAAATCATAGTTAAAAGATCGGAGTTGGGTTAAACAAGTAACTAAAAGTCATTCGTCGTAAATGAAGGACTAATATTGACCAAAACGCCCTTGTAGGATAAATTGAACAAACAACCCTTAAAGGTTGTTTGGAAATGAGTTTTACAATTAAATAATTACTTAGGAGGAGTATAGAAGTTGAAAGATGTAAAACGTTAGTCAAATGGCTCTATTTGAGTCTTTGCCGTAAAATAACTATTTGAAGGGTAAATTCTGGTATATATATAAATCACCACATCGAATCCACCACAAATATAGTTGTGGTGGAAGATCCTTTGTTAAGAAATGTGGATATATGTATTTAGAAATGAACGAAAGCATTTGGTGCTTAAAATATGCTTGAATACCTCAAACGGGTCAAAATAAGCGTATGGGTGAAAAAGGGTTAAAGAATGTATATAATTCTATAATTGGAACCCAATATATTAGACATCTTTGAATTAAATAGGTTTATGAGAAATAAGGGTCAAATAAACTTGTATGTTTGATAAAATCACGAACGGGTCAAATTTTGGTAAAAGAGTAATAAGCCGAAGACTTAAGAGTCTTAAATTTTATCAAGCCGGATGTCGGATTTTAACTCCATATGATGGAGAATCAAATTACAAACATGCAGGAAGAAACGGTAGGTCAAACGGATAAGCGGTTTGAAAGATACGAAAGATTTCGTGTCAAATTACGGCAAAAAGGAAAGGTGGGATGCAGGTGCCACCGTAAATTACGGTGCCACCGTAATTTACGGTGGACCTGAAATGATTTACGGTGAAACACTCCTGATTTACGATGGAAACAAATCAAAACAAGGACTACCGTAAATTACGGTGTCCACCGTAATTTACGGTGGACCCTGTACAAAAATGCATTTTTGATCAATTTTGTTTTCCGGACTCGTTTAGATGCGTTTTAAATACCGTATGACTAAAGCATTTCATGTTTATGAAATGTAGGTACTTTCTGGGATGCCGGAAGACGATCAAGCTCAGCGAAGAACCGAACACGATAAAGATACACGCTTCCGCACATTGCAACGTTGTAGATTTTAAACAACGAATTCGATCACGTTTTGTAGAATAACCTATGATTTGTAAAAGTTTTAATAAACTCGTATTTTTATAGCATGTGTAGTCTTAACTACACATCTAATTGTTGTTATTTACATATAAAATAACCAGGGTGTTACAGTCTGCGGACCACATCTGCAGGCATCTGCAGGAGAAGAGGTGGACCAAAGGTCTGCAGTCTGCAAGGAGAAGAGGGTTTGTTTTTTTTTACTTCTAAAAAACCCCTTCACAATACACAACACACACAACACACTCCTCTCTCTCTCTGCAAACCCTAGCCACCGCCTTCAAACTTCGGCCACTATACTCCGGCCGCACACCCACCCCATCCTCGTATACCCCCTACAACTAACCCCTTGTCCCTGTAACACACCCACACCCACCTGATCCCTCGCTGATAATGGCCATCAACTTGATCCGTCGCTGATAATGGCCAGCAACCGCCTGATCCCTCGCGGTAGTCATCGAAGAGAGAAAGAGAGAGACGACAGAGGAAGAGAGAGACGACAGAGAAATAGAGAGACGACACGGCGGCGACACACGGCGGCAGACATCTCAGCAGTGGCTTGGTGGCGGAGATGTAGGGGTGGAGGTGGTGGCGGAGATGTGGGGGTGGAGGTGGTGGCGGAGATGTGGTGGTGGAGGTGGTGTCTGTGTTTTGAAAGAGATAAGAGGTGAGAAGATGTGGGGTTATGTCTGCGTGGGGAAGAGGTGGGGAAGAGGTAAAAGGTGAGAAGTGCTTCCGGAAAACTAACAAGCTGCAGGACCCAAAGGTCTGTGCGTGTCTGCGCGACGCAGACATAAGTGGCCAGAAGTGCTTCTGGCCAAAAAACAAACAGCACCATATAATTCTGCAAACCAAACGAACCCTTGAGATATGTTAGTTTATGTCATTGTTATTCAAGTTATGCCTATCTTATATAGGTTCAACCATTCTATGGCGTGACAAAATTGGCATTAGTTGTCAATCCAGTGTTTTATTAGGGTACAAAATATCGTGAGACTAGTTTACATTCCATTCGTAATATGTTCATGGTGTGAAAAATCCTTTTCTTTTGTCGAAGACTAGGACGAACCTTGCGGAGGAACACTTAAGTTTTCGAGGCATTGGATTCTCACCAATGTTTGCGTTACTCAAGCCGACATTCTCGCTTCCGCTTCGTCCACTACCGCTCGCGCTGGTGCTTCACTCTAAGGCGCAACGCTCCCCTACCGATTTATTGTTACATCCCACAGCTTCGGCAGATCGCTTACTCTTCGAGATTGATATGTTTATCCTCTATTTAGCTTTCCGTTTTCTAGCTAAAGGTTTGTCATCCTATCTGTTTGACATCATTTGATCCAACCTTCATGTTACTGCAATCATTATTTGATCCAACCTTCATGTCAGTGGCGAAACTTGAGATTTCCGACCGTGGGGTCGAAAACGTATATACCAAAATATTTCTATAAAACCAGGGGGTCAAAAACGTATATACCCAAAAATTTCTATACGAAAACTACATACTCCCCACTACTGAAAGAAAAATTCGGGGGGTCGGCCGCCCCCTCCCGCCCCTATTATCCTGCGCCCATGCTTCATGTTACTGCAATCGTTGGCATATTAACTAACGTACCTTTTGTGTGCGATATTGTCTTTTTTAGGGGGATGGAAGGATTTCTTCTTGTAGTAGCTTTCTCTGCATGATAAGGCTTTGAGACTAATACGTCCTCTGAGTTTGATTCTCATAAGGGAGGTTTTTCTCATGTTTATTGGGTTTACTCCTGAATTGGTGTATATGTATAATGTCTAGTGGAGATAGATATGATCAAATGGTTCCGCTAGTGGTACAGTGATACTCCAATAATCCGTCAGTAATCCAAATTTACCGTTCAAAACAGATTTGTCTATATTTAATTTTTGATGATGTAAGAAAGAAACATACGAAAAATAATAGCTATTGTTTCAAAGTCGTTTAAAACACCCAAGACTTTTAAATTGGTTATGACATGATCAAATGATTTTGTCTCCTGATTTGAATTTTAAAATTTTGTTTTCTATTTATCTTTTATTTATTTATTTATTTATTTATTGACTTCATCTCTAAGGTTGTTAGGGTCTAAGAGCATTCACATCCAAACCATCAAATTATACATACATTCCACTAAAAAACAACTCCTATATCAATATATTTCCACTAAAAACAAATATTTTTTCTCTCTCCTTTTCAATTAAATAATATTATCATCACATTTTTCTCTCTCCTTCACTCACAACCACTTTCAATATATATTAAAAAAATTATACTGGGTGAACAGTGTCCCCCCAAATATACAGATGAACAGTAACATTTTCTCTCTCCTCCACTCACAACCACTTTTTATACCCTTTATAATATAAAAACTCCCCCTCACATATTTTGATGGATAGAATGTGAATGCTCTAATATAAATTAAAATTTGTATGCGTGCGTGGGTTGCATCGCAGACATAATGAACGCAAAGCATTTAGAACATAGACATACCATTAACGGTTGTTACATATTGTTAGTTTCGAATACATAAGACTTTCATACAAAATTTGAACCTAAAAGAAAACCCTGTTACAAGTATCACGACAATACTTTTACAAAAATAAGAAACCCAACCGAACTTTTGTGTAATACAAAACTGTTACTTTCGAATACATAATACTTTAATAGCCACCTCTGAAACATGTTTATTCGACTTCCAGTTGAAGTTGGAAAACGTGAATCTTGTGGTGGGTCAGTGATGTTATCGCATTTTCACTTGAGTCTGCATTGTGAGACAGTGATGCTATCACATTTCCTTGCATCTATACATATTGGCTTCTATTAGTGACAGGTATTAAATCAAATCCACATCATTGACTTCCAGTTGAAGTTAATAAATGTGAATCTTGTAGATGGGTACATTGAATTTCAGATTCCAATAAATCATCCATCACATATTAGTGAGATGAAACGTATACTGAGTTTGATATAACTCAATTATCTGAAGGCTGCAGGCACCAGCATTAAAAACAAATGTAAAATAACAATTTCGATAGAATTATCTGAAGACTAACCTTATGAGCTAGATATGAAATCCGTTTCTTGGACGCCTCATATCCAAAGGTTGTCTTGGAATTGAGTGTGCATGTTGTCCCACAAAATTAATAATTAATTATTCGTCAAAATAGCTAAAAAATCTAACGAATAAAACGATAAGAAGTACGCTTACCATGATGTGATCAACTCCAGCACACGCATCGACAACGGATGTTTGAATCCGAAATAAGCACTTAAGTGGGCAGGCAATAAGGAAACAAACACAATTTTGCATAAGGTGTAACAACTTATTGCATAAAAGGGAAAAAATGTACAAGTTACACATCAATATAAGTTGAACAAAAGTAAAAAGCTTATCAACCATCTAAAGTAAAGAGCCTAATCAAGAATATTGCGTAATATTAAGCATGCCACAAACTTAAACATGTAAAATAATGCTATAATACACATCTTACCTTTGCCAATGCCTCTTGAAATACTTGTCAATGAATCTATCCATTATGTCCGCGCCAAATTTGACATTTAATAATCTTTTTAAAAAAATAATCAAAAGTTCAACTAACAAAATGCAAGTTAAAAGCATTAATCCGACATAAGCCCCACAAACCTAGGTTGTGACAACCCGAACTTTCCGAGGTTAGCACCATTCACTTCCTCGTTTACCAATTTATGACTCGTTTATGTTTTCATGTCACACGATTTAATATATTTAATAAACATCCAAACTAGCAATTTATATATATATATATAGGGTCGGGATTTAGAGAAAACGGTGGAAAGTGTGAGAACGGTGAGAACGCTTATGGATCGTCAGATTAAAACAATCCATGGACTAGATTGCGCGGTGACGTTTTCGTAAATAACCTCAATTTTATTATGTGGTACGCGCTTCATTAAGGGTAAAAGGGTCTTTTACCGCTCAAATTCAAAACGCCATCAAATGATAACATGCCATTAAAAAAAAACGCCATTAAAAACAAAACGCCAAAAATTAGTGATAAAACGCGTTGGATATTACAGGAAGAGGAAACAACACAGTAACTGAATTTCAGTTATTAACATTTATTAGAAGAAATTCCCTCCTAAATTACGCGCCAAAAACATCATTATATAAACGACGAAGAAACATCGCTTCCATAATCACTTCAATCTATCCATTTCTTCAAAAACATCTTTAACCAAAAACACCAATTTAACCAAAACGCCAAAAATGCCAACAATCGTTTTGTGGAGATACACTCTGGAAATCAGACGATTCGTCCTGCGTTTTAACAACGGAAGGAGGGTGTATGTTAGGACAATCAAGGCAATTTTGAAGATAGAAGAAGAGGTACAGAGGGGTATCCTATCCCTTGGCATCGCTCTGGACAACGAATGCCATGAAACACATATGCTTATAAAAACATTAACAAGGAAATTTGGACCAATCAAAGAAGATGTAAAGCCGGACCATGTCATGACATCATGGCGTTTTGATGATGAAACAGACATGGTGACAGTTATATACGACAGCTGAGAGCAGGAAGTCTACTGGCTTGAAAACATCATGACAAAGCATGGGCTTTGTTTCATGGCAGAATTGCATAACGCCACTTGTGTGAACACAGAAATGGACTCAAAATGGGAATTAATACAAAACATGTTCAAGTGGAGGCTTCAGAATCTTCAAGAACAGGAAGCCGATAAAGGTGAAGGTGATGACATGATTGAAGATCCAGATGAAGACTCCGAGGAAGAAGATGACGCAAGTGATGGATACTTTTCAGATAAAGTACCTTCTGACGAAGGGTTTTAATTTTTTTTTCTTCTGTATAATCTTCTTTTTTAAGATAATTAAATGATATATTTCTCTATTTATTTGCAAAACGCCAAAAAAGTACTAAAAAGGTTATTGCTTACAAAACGCCAGAAGTAACAAAAAATATTTTTCCTGCTTAATATTTTATTTTCTCCGTTATTGTATTTTGTCATCTTGGTCTGCATAACGCCATTTAAAAAAAAAACGCCAAACTTAGAAGATGTGACGTCTATCACCTATAAAACTGATAAAGCTGATCAAAACAGTAAATACAAAAACAGGAACTGAAAAGACGGTTACTTTATTACAATAATTTATTACATTAAAAAAGGCCCGCCTAAACTACGCGCCAAAAAACTCCTATAAGAGAGGGGTCTATACACAATGAAATGATCACACCCAGAAAAACAAACGCCATATCCTCAAGAAACCACTCACTTTAAAAACGCCAAAAAATGTTAGTTAAAATAACCACAGATGGCAAAGCTTTCACTGAATGGATTATTCTTCTGAGGGGGTTATCTCAATAATATTTTGTTGAATGAGATGGACAAATATTCAAGAAAAAAAGACTGATGACAGTGATATGTCATCATGTGAGCTTTGTTCTTGATGACTATATGCATAGAAGAAAAGGATCAACACAAGAGTAAAATGCTATTTTGGACTCCATTATTATAAATAGCATCAAGCAAGAGTTGATCTTAATGACATGTCACCAAACAAGAATATCACACCAAAACACAGGATGCCACTAAGAAGCTTCGTCTGAAAAATTTTCAAAACACCAAAAGAAATTCAAGAAGAAAAAGAAGCCGATGACAGTGAAGATTCGGAAGGGAAATTAGATTACCATTTTTTTTTTTCATTTTATATTGTTTTGTTATCAAGTTATATGTTGTTTTGTTATCTAATTCTCTACAAATAAAATACATTATTATATAAAACGCCAAAAACTACAAACACCAAAACGCTAGTAGTATGAAAACTGTGAGAATGAGTGCTGGCAAAGCACCTTGTCAAATGTATTAAACGCCAAAAAATTCACTAAACGCCAAAAAAAAAACATTTAGTCTTATTGTAATCTTATGAAAATATTAATGACTCGTAGTGAATTATTATACAAAATGCCACAAAGCGCCAAAAAATTGACCAGAAAACGCTATAACGCCAAAAAATTATCTGTGTGACACAAAAACAATTAATTCAACGCCAAACAGTTTCATAAATACAATTAACGCCAAAAAAATCTTAGACGCCAAAAAATGTTATAACGTGTTCGGAAAATAAAAGAAGATTGAAAAGAAAAAAAAACCCTCGGACCCTGATCATGTCCCGAGACACGTGTTTGGCCAGAATGCGTTCTCACCGTTCTCACACTTTTAGGCGTTTTCTCCTGATCCCGTTCATATATATACATATATATATATATATATATGTTATAATAACGGATGATTCGGAACCTAAACTCGTTTACATGACCCAATCAAATCTTGTAACCGAAACTCCATCTAAGTTACGCTATATTCGACCCGACCCAAACCCACGTAACCGAAGCCCAATCCCACATCCTTTGCAGCCCAGTTGCGGTCCGACATAAAATACACCCAAACTGCCCACCCCCACATCCCTTGTGTTGCAACCCAACCCAAATTCGGCTCCCCTCTTTACAACCTAAACTCAATCCGGCCCAAACCAAATCCCAAACCGCCCCAAATACCCCTATACTTTATGTACGTGCATGCAACCCCTCATAACTTCAAAACCTTATTACGATTCCTAGTCTCTCCCCCGCTGCCTCTCTAATCGACGTAGATACAAGGCTCAGGTTTGTTCGGTTCAAGTCTTTATTGATCCACACCACTCCCTTGCTCGGTAAATCACTTGTAATTGTAATATTCTTGCTAATATTATAAAATCATGGTTTTATTTTCTGGTTCTTAAGGTTTTTGATGTTTGTGATGCTACTTGTAGTCTAGGGTTGCTAGAATTCATGATTGATTGGTGCTATAAACGCATAAGAGTTCGTATAATTAATAGGGTTTGATGTGGTATGATCTTACTTTGAATATTGTTAGTCTTGATTGATGAATTAGATGATGTATAATCTAAATTACAATGATAACCTGTTGTAGATGATGTATACATGTCGTTTTGTTTGCTAGGTATGTGTTTAAAACTATAAAAGTCGTTTTAGGAAGTTGGGTAGCGAAACTGTTTCTGTCCAGAAAGTTACAGCTGACTTGTGTCGACTGTAACTGGGTCAAAATTGAACAAAAATAAGTGTTTCTTGAGTCTATAATGTAGTTCCAGGAAATAACTTTCAAACCTCACTGGAATTATATTTTTTTGACGTGATTTGATATTTTAAATGAATTTTTCCATAACAGGTCCAGGCTGCATTTTCAGGCAGAATTTGAAGCCTATTACGAATGTCATAACTTGATGTAGAAATTGAATTAATGCCTAAAAATTTTACTGTAGATAGTGCTAAGTAATAATGAAATTCTTCCACTAGAATTTCGTTAAAAGAGTTAATGAGGATTTTTAAATGAATTTTGCCATAAACTGTCACCAGAATGTTACGAATAAGACCTATGTGTGATAGATGATTTTTAGTGAATTTTCTGTAAGTAATTAGGTCATGAGAAAAATCCACAAGTATTCGTGAACTATAAAATGTCTGTTGGATTTGAGTTTGGTTTTGATTGTATTTTCGTTTGAATTAGAATGAAGATGGATGAGTTGTGCAGCGGAATTAAGATGGAAACAAACTTTGCATACAATCAAACGAGGGTATTGCTTTGATCAAACACTTTTCACAAAGAACCGAAAGATTGAATTTATTTCAATTACGATTACAATGCAATGTTGAATACAAACTCCCCCTCAGCCAGAGCTCAGTGTTTGTTCGTGCAGAGAAGACGATTTTGCAAAGAGCTAATAGAACAGTACAGAGCACTGTTCTATTTATAGGCACTAGCAAACCACTGAGCATCTAAGCTGACGTCACCATGAAAGTGACATCTAACCTCCTAACAAACTCTAACCTCTGATCAATACAAACACTGCTATGCTAACTACTGCTATTACAGTTCATTACATAAAAGACATCTAAATAACTGCTGCATCCTTCCACTGCTGTGAACCCAGCAGTACTTGTCCGGATCAGCAGTGCTTGACTCAAGGCAGTAGATTGAACAGCATAGCTTTAGTCTTTCATCAGGCCTTTACTTGATCAGCAGTTTGCACGATCAGTAGATAGGAGGTCAGCAGATGTTGAAATCACTTTCAAGGGGAGAGACTTGTATGTAATATCTGCTTATTCTGGATCCACTGCTCTGATCCAATTTTGGCTTTAATTATTTGTTCCTTTGATAGGGTTCAATCCCAACAATCTCCCCCTGGAACAGATAATGCCAAAACTCTTCATTATTGTGGAACTTTATTGCCTCATCAACAGCTCCCTTATCTGACCTTTAAGTTGTAACTCAGAGTCTAGGGCATCTGTGTCATCTTCATCCCTACCAAGTGGAAGATCAAGGAGATCCTGCATATCTTCAAGACTCAGGCCAAGAGCTTGTTCCCTTGTCATTTTCTTCACTTCTCCACCAGACCTGATCATAGTCAATACATGGGTCTGTTTGTCAGTTTCCCACTTTAGTACTTTTGAGCCTGGTGGGTTTCTTGGGAGATTTTTATTTGAAGAGGTGTTTGGTGAAGCTGGCCTATTGATGACTGACTGAGCAGCACTTGCAGTTTGATCCAAACCAAGAGTTTCTATAATCATTTTCTTTATGCCTTCTTTTACAAGGTCATCTCCTTTTATCAGCTCTTGGATGGTTTCACCACCCAACTGTTTTAGTTGCCTTCTTTTATAGATGGCTGCACCAGTTGGAGCAGTGGCTCTCCTGATTTGCAGCTTTGATGGTCTTTTTGAAACCTCTGCTTCAGGATAGTCAGGTTTTTGTGGAACTGTGGGATCTTTCTTCCTTAATTCCTCCAACCTTTTGTAGGTGGTCCTGACTGTATCTTCTTTCCATCTTACCACTTGATGTTTAGACCCATAATCAGCAGCAACTAACTCCTCTTTCATTCTCTTCAGCTCAAGTGATTTCTCAGGCACATTCTTTTTGTACTTTGACCAATCAGGAGGAGTGTGTTTGACCTTTTTGTTTATCATTTCTTGAATCCTAGCTGCTTCTTGTTCAAGCTTAGGAATGGTCCACTCCTTGTACATGTGCTTTTCTCCATTGTACTTCTTGGTTGACATAATGCTTTCAATGTAGTCTTTTCTTAGAGTTTCATCTGCTCTTTCTGAAATTTGTTAACATACATTTTTTGCAAACTGTTCCAAGGATCTGACTTGTGTGAGCAAGTATTGATAGTTCTGCTGTATTTCCCTATCAGATTTCCCTTGTGTATTTCTTTTTGAGACATCCTCTGCTTGCTTAGCCTTGATTTTCAAGTATTCTTCAATATTGTTAGGTTTGGGATATCCTTTAACTGATGGCAATCTCCTTTTAGTAGGGTCATCCTCATAGTAGAAAGATTTGATTTCTTCTTTAACTGCTATAAGTTCAAGAGGGAATTGAACACCTGCAGGAGCTAAGGGCTGTTGAACTTGTGCTGATGAGAGAGGAACATGTTTGGGTATTGTAACAAGTGATAGAGATGTTGAAGATGTTGGTGGTGGTGATGGTGAATCATCACCTGGTATGAAAATCCTTCTCCTTTTTATTTTAGGAGAGGCAGATGATGTTTTGGGTGGATCAGTGGTGGTGATTTGAGTGGCAGTGGTTGGTGATTGACTAACAGCTGTTGAAACAACTGGTGTTTCAACCACTGTTGTCATTACAACAGATGTTGTAACATCTGTTGTCTTCTGCTTTTTGGTAGGAGACGATGGTGGTGGTGTTATTTTTGGTGGTGATGGTGGTGGTAAAGCAGTGGTTGTGGTGTGTGTTGAAATGGTGTGTGTTGAAGTGATAACAGATGTTGAAACCTCTGAAGTACCAGCAGTAGTTGATACAGCAGGAGTTACAACAGCTGTTTGGGTGGAGGTTTGATGTTGGAGGCTTTTGGATGATGGTTTTGGAGTATGCTTTGTGAGTCTGGATGGGATGGACTTGGGTTTTCTTTTTGGCTTAGGATTTTTAGCATCCTTTGACTCAGAACAACCCTGCACACTCAGCTCCATGTAAGCTCTTTTCTCCTCATTCCATCTTGACATATCCTTTGCCTCTCTGTCCCTTTTTACACATGCTATAGCTTCATCAAGTGCATTTTAGGTAACATCAACCTTTTTGCTACCATCTGGCAAAGGAATATTTCTGGTCATAGCATCCTTTTCTGGTTCAATGTAATGACCATCATCTACTCCCTTCTTCTTCCACTCCTGAATTTTCTCCCCTTTTTTGGCATTATCTGGGGGAAGTTGATCAATAAAAAGAACTGTTGGAGGAGCAGTGCCAGTGGTTTTCAATAAATGGGCCTTGATTGCCTTAATATCTGCTTGTGTGTTCTTGAACCTTTACTCCATGGTGTTTCTCAGCTCTTGTACATGTAGTGCATGTTGCTGATCAGCCATGTGCTTTTGTTGCTGGAGAAAAGGTTGAAATAGATTCCAGAGCTCATTTGTAGCAGTTGCTTGGGATGGAGCAGGTGCTTGAGGTGGAACAACAGTGGATTGCATCTTTTGTACTGTCAACAACTGTTGTAGCATGTTTTTGATATCTGCAACAGCTGTATCCAGTTTATCAACTCGGTCCGTCAAATCCAGATATTTCAAACCATCACCCAATTTAATGGGATCATCTGATTTCCCACTAGCAGTGGTTTTATCAGTGGTTGAGGTAGGGAGTGTACTCCAAACATTAACCACTGATGCCCCTTTTTCTTGGTACTGGGGTCTTCTTCCTTCAACACTTGACAACCTTTTGATGTTGCCAGTGGGTAAAACAAATCCACTGGTGGTTGGCAGAGGTGCTATGGAAGGAATTGCCTCCAAGGAAGTCTTATTGATGTAACCACTGTCCAAGTGCAAACCAGTGGGTTCAGCACTTGTAGTGGCTGCTTCACTTGGAATATCACCAAGAGTTACGTGTAACTCAAGGGGTGTAACCTCCTCAGGTTGTGTTGGTGGGTTAGCAAAGATTGATACATCAGACCCAGTCATTTGTTGAGGCATGTTCTCATTGATAGGTGATTGAGAAGGACTGGTTAGTGCCTGGTTCAAATCAATTGCATCCAACAGAAGTTTAGTTGGTGGGGGAATTGTGGATGTGATGTTTGGTGTAGAAAGAGAATTTGCCCTGGGCATTGGGCTGTGGATGATGGAAGCGAGTGATTCCAGAGCATCATATTGTGGAGTCCCTATGTGTACAACTTGTTCTTTTTGAGAAGAAGCAGGAGGAGTTTCGGTTATGGGTTGAGATATTTGTACCAACTGCTGTGAGGAAGTAGCAGCAGTGGTTTCTTGTGACTTTTGTGTTGTCACTGGCAGTAGCTCTGGTATCTCATCCTCCAGAGTTGCCTTTTTGATGGGTTTGGGGGGGGGGGTTGTGTTTTTCTTTTTGTTGGCTTTTTGGTGATTGTAGGTGTGGGTTTCAAAGCAGTTGTTTTGCTACTTTGATCACCTTGAGCAGTGGGCTCAGCAGCAGATACCTGAGGAGCAGTGGTAGCTGCTAAATTCTGCTCAGGCACCTCTGCTTGTGTTTTGCAAGGTGTTGACATTCTTGTAAAAGTTTCAGCAGTTAAGCTGTGCATTTGAAAAGAGTCACCTTGATTTATTACAGCAATATCATCCTTACTGAATTTCTTTTCAAAATAATAGCTTAAAAACCTGGGAAACAGTAAGAATGATTTTGTTTCAACATTTTTAACCAAATCATTAAAGATTTCCCGAGAATAATTAAGATTTTCTTCTTGAAGAATAGCATATCCCAGATTTTGAATCTTTAATGGTATTTCATTAAAAGCAGTGGTTTTGTTTGAAACACACATTAAGAGGGTGTGAAATAAAAATCTTGTTGCAGAAGGGAAGTAACCTTTTTGTAAGGTGTCCTTTTTTACTTCTGCATTATACCCTCTTTCTAGAAAATCATTTTTTAACTCGTTTTTGGGAAAAGAAAGTTTACCTTCCTGATCATCGAGTTGAAAGACCTCTGAAAGTGATTGTGGTGTAATCTTGACGACTTTACCCTTTAGAGAAGAGTTGATGGCTATTACAGTGTCTCCTTGTTTTTCAAGGGTTGCATTCTTCCAAAACTCTCTTTGGGTTGTCAGGTAAATTGGTGCATCTGCTGTTAACAAAGTTTTGTACTTTGATGCAGATATGGTAGCAAGGATGGAATCAAAAGCTTCGGTAGTGCCGGGTTTTGTGAGGGGACCCAGAAGATTGTGAGATGGTTTGTGTGGAATTTCGGTGAATTTGGCCTTTTGAGAGACCTCTTTTGAAGATGATTTGGAAGTGGGTTTTGTAGATGGCTTCGATTTTGTCATTTTGGAGATGATGATCGAAGAAGATTTTGAAGGAATTTGATGAAGAAACTGCTTTGAGAAGAGAATTTTTGAGAATTCAATTCGACAGTAAAACCCTGTTTTGGTGTGAAGTGGGGGTTTTATAGAGGAAAAAGTGAAGGCTGACGTGGCAGCGGTTACAAAAGTACTGACCACTATGTACTGCCCACATGCCAATCTCTGATGAAATGAAGGACCGTACTTTTATGAAAGTTACTGATGAAAGCAATGGTTACAACGGTAACAAATGGAAGCAGTGGATGATTTTCACTATCAGTGGATAAGACACTGCTTTTGAACAACAAAGTTTATCAAGGAAATGAGAGAACAGGGGATGGCTTTCAGCAGTGGACATACATTTTGAAGTAGGACAGACCTTTGAACAAGCAGTGGTTATGGCAGACTTTTAAGGATTTTAATGAAAACTTCATTTTTAGCTATTTTTAAGGATGGATTTTTGATTTTCTGAAAACATTTTAATGCTTTTATTCATAGAAAAACAAGATTTTGCTTGTTATTCCATGTTTAGCATGCCAATCCTAGAGACCAAGCTTTCAAAGGTGGCAGTATCTAATGCTTTTGTGAGCACATCTGCCAGCTGGTCTTTAGTTGGAACATGATGCAGAAATCAAACCTTTTTCATAGCAATCCCTCACAAAGTGATGTCTGATGTCGATGTGTTTGGTGGTCGAGTGAGAGACTGGATTTTTGATGATATTTTCTGCTGCCTGGCTATCCAACATGAGTGGTGTCTTTAAGGCAGTGATACCAAAATCCAGCAACTGATTTTGAAGCCACAGGAGTTGGGCTGTACAGCTTGCAGCAGCAATGTATTCAGCTTCAGCAGTGGATGTTGAAACAGCTGCTTGCTTTTTGCTTTGCCATGAAACTAAGCAATCACCTAGAAACTGGCACCCTCCTGATGTGGACTTCCTTGTTGTGTTACATCCAGCAAAGTCACTGTCTGAAAATCCTGAAAGCTTGATATTCCCATTAGCTGGATACCAGATACCAAGTGTGGGAGCACCTTTTATGTATCTGAATATCCTTTTTATTGCAATAAGGTTGGATTTTCTGGGGGCTGATTGACTTCTTGCACAAACACATGTCGCAAACGTGATGTCTGGCCTAGATGCAGTTAGGTACAGCAAAGACCCAATCATGCTTCTATATAGAGTTTGGTCAATCAACTCATCCTTTTCATCAGACATGACAAGCTTATTTGTTTCCATGGGTGTGCTGCATGGTTTACAATCATTCATATCAAACTTGTTTAATAGTTCTTTTGCATATTTGCTTTGATGAATGAAAGTACCATTTTGCATTTGCTGAACTTGGAGACCAAGAAAGCATTGCAGCTCACCCATTGCACTCATTTCAAACTCAGCTGTCATGAGTTCCCTGAACTCTTCACACATTTTATTACATGTGCTTCCAAAAATAATGTCATCCACATAAATTTGGACAATCATTAAATCCTTTCCTCTCCATTTTAGAAACAATGTTTTATCAATGGTACCTCTTTTGAAACCATTTGAGAGTAAAAAGGTGGAAAGAGTTTCATACCAGGCCCTTGGTGCTTGTTTCAGGCCATACAAGGCTTTGTTTAGCCTGTAGACATGATCTGGATAAAATGGATCCTCAAAACCTGGAGGTTGACAGACATACACCTCTTCTTGAATTGTACCATAGAGGAAAGCACTTTTGATATCCATTTGAAACACCTTCATGTTGTGGTTGACAGCAAAGGCCAGGAACAGTCTTATAGCTTCCAATCTTGCTACATGGGAAAAAGTTTCATCATAGTCAATCCCCTCTTCCTGTCTGTAACCTTGAACCACAAGCCTGGCTTTATTCTTGACAACAATACCCCTTTCATCAGTTTTGTTTTTGAAGACCCACTTTGTGCCGATGGGGCTAACCTCTTCAGGCAGTGGTACAAGCTCCCATACTTGTTGTCTTTTAAACTGTTGGAGCTCCTCTTGCATGGCTTCTACCCAGCTGTTGCCTTTCAGTGCCTCTTGGTACTTGACTGGCTGATGGAGTGATAGAAAACCAGCAAAAAGACAAATGTTTTGGGTTTGGCTTCTTGTGAGCACCCCTTCATTGATGTTGCCAATGATTTGATCAGGTGGATGGGATCTCAAGAAGATTAAATCTCCTTGGTATGGTATGATGACATTTGTTGGTGAAGGCTGCAAATGTGTATCATCTGAGCTAACCACTGCTGGTGACTTTGATGATCCAGCAGTGGCTTCAAAAGGTGGTGGAATGGGAGGTAATGGTGAGGACACATGCTGACTTTTATCCACTGTTTGGGGACTTTTGTCAGCAGTGTTTGATGATGTGGAAGCAGTGGTTGATGGGCTACTTTGGTTAACAACTGTTAAGGTAGCAGTGGTTGAGCTTTGACAGCTGTTTTGTACAACTGATGCTTTTCCCATTGTGGCAGACTTTTGTTGAGGAATGATGATCTCATACCCATAGTCTGGTGTTGAATCCTCTGATGGACCTGCACTGTTAGTCTTGACAGCAGTATTTTCAAAAGTGAATTTATCAAGATCAAACAGATCTGCAGGATTTGCTGGGATTTTCATTGATGAAAGTTCATTGAACTTTACATTCAAAGTCTCCTCCACTGCCTTGGTCCGTGTATTAAACACTTTGTAGGCCTTGGCAGTGGTTGAGTATCCCAGATGATAACCACAATCAATTTTTGCTGCAAATTTTGAAATGGAATCTTTTAAGTTCAAAATAAAGCATGGGCAACCAAATACCTTGAAGTATGAAATGAGTGGTTTGATTTTATACAGAATTTCATAAGCAATCTTTTTGTGCCTGGGGTTTATTAAAACTCTGTTTTGGACATAGCAAGCAGTATTTACTACCTCTGCCCAAAAAGTTAATGGCAAACCTGAATCAGCAAGCATGGTTCTGGCAGCCTCAATCAAAGTTCTGTTGTTTCTATCAACTACCCCATTTTGCTCTGGTGTTCTAGGGATGCTGTACTGCCTTACAATCCATTTCTTCACACAGAAGGCATCCAACTCCTTATTTTTGAATTCTGTGCCATTGTCACTCCTGAAGACTTTTACTGGAAGGTCAAATTGCTTTTCAACCTGTGTCACAAAGTCTTGCAAAATGCCTGCAGTCTCATCTTTTGAGTGTAAAAAGAAAGTCCATGTAAACTGATGTGTGTAAAATGCAACATATAAATTACATCAATTGAGGCATAAAACTAACCCTTTTTAAGTACTAATATTGGAAAAAGAGTGTTTTTGTCTTCCTTTTGTATTTTCAGGATTAAATGAGCTCAAAAACACAAAAGAAGCAAAAAGACAGCTAATTCCAACATAAAAACAAGGAAAGGAACATTAGTGGACTGCCCGACCCCTCAACGGCACCTTCCAAAGCAAAATAGAGAAATCAGAAGACTGAACACACCCCGTGCTCAGCCAGCACGGGGCCGTGCCCAAGAAGCAGCATAAAAGACAAACCTATAGAAGCTTCTATTGCCCACCACGGGCCGTGCCCAGCGGACACGGGGGCGTGTCGAAAGTACAGCAGGCGCATTAATTGTAATTGCGAATTACAATTAATGAGGAGAGAGAGTGTCAGACAGGCACGGGGCCGTGCCCAGCGGACACGGGGCCGTGCCCAGCTCTCTGTTCAGCCTATAAATAGGAGTGCTTGGATTCATTTCAACTCATCCCTTGGCACACCACCTCTCTCACACTTCATCCACCACCCACCACCATCACAACACCATCATCCACCACCATCATCCATTGTCCATCGTAGAGTGTGTGAGTCGTCTCGGGATCAAAGATTGATCGTAAGAGTTCTTGACAATCAAGGCCATGTTTGCCTAAGTCTCTTACATCACTTGGTGAAGACAAAGTGTCTAGTATAATACTTTTTATTTCTAATCTTTTGCACTTTTTATTTGGTTTTGTATTAATGACTTTAATAACTAGTTACTTATGTTGAAGGTGATCTTTCCTTATCGTTTGTCCGTGGTGTCTTGGCATTATTTTACTGTCTATATAAAATAAAGGATTTTCACCATTCATATCTCCACGGTCTATATGGAGGTATGTTGGCTACCTGGTCGGGGGTTAAGGGAACGGTTTGGTAAAGGTCTTGCCATTGTTCAGCGTTTAGAGGTCCTGCAATGGACCTGGGTCAAATTTAGTAGGACCTCCTTCAATACTTCACGGTATTGGATGGCGGGGGTCCAAACTCTTTGATCCCCTCATAAGTTAACTACTATTAATACTATAACCCGGCTATTTAGGACTGTATCCCTGCTGACTCAGACTACTTAGCCGAGGGTAACGTCACCGCCAAAAGCGGGGCCTACCACAATACTGCATTAATAACTTAATTCATTATCTTCCAATAATCCACCCTTTTAGGATTGTATCCTTGCTGACTCAAACTACTGGGGTGAAGGTAACGTCACCTTCAAAAGAGGGGCCTACTACAATAACTAAGATAATCTCTTAATTATGTGCAAAAGTGCGGAAATAATCAAAGGTTATACTAGATACGAGTCGGAACCAAGTGATTCATCTTGTCTATCTGTTTTTCTTTTATTTTTATTTTCAGCATTTTAGTTAGTTTTTATTTTTCTTAGCTTAAAACTTTTTTCTAAACTTTTATTTTGGTTAGACGTTGAGGATAAACCGGTATTAAAAGCTCTTGTGTCCTTGGACGACCTCGGTATCTTACCAACGCTATACTACGCTCGACGATGGGTGCACTTGCCCATATGTGTGTTTAGTGTTAGTAAAATATCGTGTTTTATAAATTTAAAACTTGGCTAAAATAAGTGTTAAAAAGGGCTTAAAATATACACCTAATATATATAACACTTCACACGCATCAAGTTTTTGGCGCCGTTGCCGGGGACACAAGGATTTTAAGAAAGTTAGGAATCAACGGCATAATCATTTTTTCCTTTTCCTTTTTCTTTTTTAGGATTTTTTTTTTTTTTAGTTTTTCAGCTTCTGCAGAGCTCAGCACGGGCCGTGCCCGCTGAACACGCCCCCGTGCTAAATCATTGGAACTGGCAATCCTGTTTTACGTCAGACAGTAAGCTGAACACGGGGCCGTGCCCACTCAACACGTCCCCGTGCCCAAGTTTCAGTTACTGAAAACAGAACCATTAGATCCCGGCGGTTGGTAATTTCTGACATAAACATGAGTGATAGTAATTGTTTTTACTTTCGGCACTCTTATGGTACGTGGTGTCAATTATGTGGTGGCAAACATGAAGAAGTAGAATGCTACTTTCTAAATTATAGGCCCCACTACATGGACCCACCGACTTCTTACAACCTTAAGAGGGGCGAAAGTAAAAATAAGCACTATTTCTCCCTCGAATGCGCCCAGCCAGATATTCTAGGGGAAATGCTCCTTGATGAGTTATTTCACCTAGAAAAGCTAATTCTGAATTGGTTAAAAGAGCTTAGGAAGGATTTTATTGATCCACCCCAAGACGATAACCATGAAGAAATGTTGGAACCGCATTCCGACAACCTCGTTGCTCCCGAAAATACCTTCGTTTCTAGCAAAGACTTGGACGATAGTCGTCCCTGTGTCGATTGTGCCGTGAAGGACTCTCCATCGACTTCGTTCGATGCATACATAGACCTGAGCGATTCGGCATACACCTTCTTTAACGAGAGCCCGGGAGAGGGTTGGACTTGTCCACCTAGAATAAAAATAGGAATTACCCTCACCGACAACCTCTTGCGTTCTCGCCTTAGTCTAGGACAATTAAGGTATCTTAGGCACTTTGGGGTTGTTCCAACCAGTAAGGAACCACCCGATTTCAACGAGACCCTTAGAAGTAGCAAAACTCCATAAAACAGCCTCCAGACACGGGGCCGTGTCCAGGTCAACACGCCCCCGTGCTCACCAAAAAGATTCTCTGCTGATTTGGTCAGAATACGGACAAAATGTGTCAGGATTTCCTCTGAACACGGGGCCGTGTCCAGTGCACTGTCGTTTTCTTTAAATGCAGCCTGAATCCTGCTCATTTTTGACCACTTCAAAAGACAGAGATTCCTGGGATCTTCACTCATACCATCCTAGGTAAGTGCTAAAAGAAGGTTCCAAGGACCATCTTGTCCCTTCCACTTTTATTCATTTCCTCCTTTTTCAAAATTTTTCAAAATTTCCTCCATGGAAGCTTGGAAATCCCTTGATTCCAACCCTCTATGTGAAGTTTGTAAGATTATTTGCTAAGGATTCTTGTTTAAAGTTAGTTGTATAACTTTATTTTAAATTATCTGAGCTTAAAAACCAGATAAAAATCATGAAAATAATTTAAAACTCCAAGATTCTTTAGCCAAAAATCCTGCATACAAATGGACACGGGGCCGTGCTCAACGAGCACGGGGCCGTGTCCGAGGATCTGTTTTGTAAAAATTTAGCTTTCTTCGGTTTCCTTCGCAGAAAATGGCAAGCAGAACAAGCGGATCATCTTCAAGAAGTAACCGACAAGGGAGGAGATCTTCAACAGCAGAAGACTCTCTTGTAAACTATGTTTACGCTCTAAGGGAGGCTATTGATGAAATGACGGGAGTGGAAGAAGCATTGGTCGACCGTATTAACCATCTTACAGTAGGGCTGGAGGGCTGTCTCCATGAAGTAAACCTCTTGCACCAGAGGTTGAACCTTCTCGCCTCCCCGCCCTTGGTACCTATAATAACCCAAAGGGCGTGGAACGTGGTACCCGAAGTTGTCATTCCAGCCGAATGGTACGCCATGCACCAAGAGCCTCCGCGAAGAGTGGTGCAAGGAGTCCCGGTGAATGTTCCCTCTCAACCACCAGCTGCGGAGGAAAATGAAGCCGCATTCTTCCTTCCTAGGGAAATCGAAGAATGGCTTTAAACAACGTTTAGGGAAGAAATCATTCGGCTAAAAGTCCTACTATATCGGGAAACTATTCTCGAAATTTTCTTAAAATAGTAGAACTCCTTATGATAACCTCGTGTACCTGCTGACCTATTTAGTTAAGTTTTAATTTTATCTTAATTTAGGATTATGTAAGTTCTCTCTATGATGAAATGAAATGATGGTTTTAAGGTTTGGATGGTTTGTAATGAATAAAACACACTCATGGTGGTAAAGGATGAAAAGGGGAACGAGAAAAATGAACTCATGCACAAGAACAAGGCAACCCGACAAGTCTCTCCATTTCAGAAGGTTCAACACGGGCCGTGCCCAACCAACACGGCCCCGTGCTGAACCACCTGCAGAAAAACGCCCAGTTCAGGTAACTGGACACGGGCCGTGTTCACCCAACACGCCCCCGTGTCCAGACTTCTGTTTCTCTTGTTTTAATTTTGTTACTGGCACTTGAACACGGGGCCGTGCCCGGATAACACGGGGCCGTGTTCAGCGCCCAGTATCACAAAATTTTTGCTTTTTAACATTATTTTACACATCTAATCAACCTAAAAATTTATTTTTGGGACACATTAGGGACAATGTGTAATTTAAGTGGGGGGGGGGGGGATGCTAAAACTTTGAATTTTGCAAGTCCTAAATACAAGCCTTACACAAAACTCTATTGGAACCGCTAATCACCCCAAATTTTTTTCAAAAATTTCATTTTTCTTACTTGTCTAGGTTTAATTCGAAAAATTCAAGTTCTCAAAAAGGTTATATTTTTACGAATTTACAACCGATAGCGTAGTGATAAAAAGAACCAACATAAGAAAATTATGAAAAGGCATGGCAAACTTAGTTAAAATTTGATTATATATACTTGATCACATAAAAACCCATTCCCACAAAAGTGAGTTTTGAGCCTTTATTGAGCACAATTACATATCATTAAAACTAAATGCTCATTTTTCGTTTCTTGTGTGAATAGCCGCTTGGTTCTTACGACTCTAGAACTTGCCATGACGATACATTCCCGGTCCTTATCAACTTAAACCCGAGTAAGTAAATGATGGAGGCATTAGGACTAACCTTTTTTTTTTTTTTTTTTTATTTCTACACCATTATTTTTATTTTTCTTTTTCTTTTACCACCTACCCAAAAATCCCCCTAGTTAGCCCCTTTGAGCCTAAACCTTTTCATTTCATCACCCAAACCAAAAACCCTTTTACCCACCAAAACCTTTTTCATTTTTTTTTAACCCTTTGTTTTAGTAACAAGTTCGGTTTTTCGTAAAAAAAAAAAAAAAAAAAATTGTGTGTTGATGAAGCAAAAAGAAAAAACAAACAAGTTCATCAAAAATAACTTTGTTTGAATAAAAGCTTCATCAAAATAAAAAGTTGCAAAAAAAAAAAAAAAATCTTACGAAAACCGACACTTATTACGCTTTTCGCCCTTTTTTCCAACCACCTACCTTTAACCCAAGCCTAACCCTTAACCCACAAAGTCCTCTTGATATTTACAAAGGCATAAAAGTTAAAAAGGAGGAGGATTGATTGCTTGGCAAGCCTATGGTAGGAATAAGTCCCATGCCGCTCTCGAGTGATTCACTAAAAATACACCATCGGCCGAGTGTGAGTGATTTCTCCCGTGAGGTATGTGAACTTGTATATAAATGGAATTTTAAAAAAGGCATGTTATGCCCAAATAAGTAATTTCTCCTATGAAAAGTTCTAAATAAATCATTACGAATAGGATTGTAAATAAATAAAGATAAAACCCAAAAAGACCTTGGATTCCCGACACTCTACGACAAGCCCAAAACCTTCTCTTCTACCTATTCCATTTGGGAGTGTAAGCCACATATTAAAGAGTTTTGCTTGAGGACAAGCAAAAGTTCAAGTGTGGGGGTATTTGATGTGTGTAAAATGCAACATATAAATTACATCAATTGAGGCATAAAACTAACCCTTTTTAAGTACTAATATTGGAAAAAGAGTGTTTTTGTCTTCCTTTTGTATTTTCAGGATTAAATGAGCTCAAAAACACAAAAGAAGCAAAAAGACAGCTAATTCCAACATAAATACAAGGAAAGGAACATTAGTGGACTGCCCGACCCCTCAACGGCACCTTCCAAAGCAAAATAGAGAAATCAGAAGACTGAACACGCCCCGTGCTCAGCCAGCACGGGGCCGTGCCCAAGAAGCAGCAGAAAAGACAAACCTATAGAAGCTTCTATTGCCCACCACGGGCCGTGCCCAGCGGACACGGGGGCGTGTCGAAAGTACAGCAGGCGCATTAATTGTAATTGCGAATTACAATTAATGAGGAGAGAGAGTGTCAGACAGGCACGGGGCCATGCCCAGCGGACACGGGGCCGTGCCCAGCTCTCTGTTCAGCCTATAAATAGGAGTGCTTGGATTCATTTCAACTCATCCCTTGGCACACCACCTCTCTCACACTTCATCCACCACCCACCACCATCACAACACCATCATCCACCACCATCATCCATTGTCCATCGTAGAGTGTGTGAGTCGTCTCGGGATCCAAGATTGATCGTAAGAGTTCTTAACAATCAAGGCCATGTTTGCCTAAGTCTCTTACATCACTTGGTGAAGACAAAGTGTCTAGTATAATACTTTTTATTTCTAATCTTTTGCACTTTTTATTTGGTTTTGTATTAATGACTTTAATAACTAGTTACTTATGTTGAAGGTGATCTTTCCTTATCGTTTGTCCGTGGTGTCTTGGCATTATTTTACTGTCTATATAAAATAAAGGATTTTCACAATTCATATCTCCACGGTCTATATGGAGGTATGTTGGCTACCTGGTCGGGGGTTAAGGGAACGGTTTGGTAAAGGTCTTGCCATTGTTCAGCGTTTAGAGGTCCTGCAATGGACCTGGGTCAAATTTAGTAGGACCTCCTTCAATACTTCACGGTATTGGATGGCGGGGGTCCAAACTCTTTGATCCCCTCATAAGTTAACTATTATTAATACTATAACCCGACTATTTAGGACTGTATCCCTGCTGACTCAGACTACTTAGCCGAGGGTAACGTCACCGCCAAAAGCGGGGCCTACCACAATACTGCATTAATAACTTAATTCATTATCTTCCAATAATCCACCCTTTTAGGATTGTATCCTTGCTGACTCAAACTACTGGGGTGAGGGTAACGTCACCTTCAAAAGAGGGGCCTACTACAATAACTAAGATAATCTCTTAATTATGTGCAAAAGTGCGGAAATAATCAAAGGTTATACTAGATACGAGTCGGAACCAAGTGATTCATCTTGTCTATCTGTTTTTCTTTTATTTGTATTTTCAGTATTTTAGTTAGTTTTTATTTTTCTTAGCTTAAAACTTTTTTCTAAACTTTTATTTTGGTTAGACGTTGAGGATAAACCGGTATTAAAAGCTCTTGTGTCCTTGGACGACCTCGGTATCTTACCAACGCTATACTACACTCAACGATGGGTGCACTTGCCCATATGTGTGTTTAGTGTTAGTAAAATATCGTGTTTTATAAATTTAAACTTGGCTAAAATAAGTGTTAAAAAGGGCTTAAAATATACACCTAATATATATAACACTTCACACGCATCATAAACCTAGAGAAGTCATCAACAATAACCAAACAATATCTTTTCTTCTTGAGACTCATGACTTGAACTGGGCCAAACAAATCCATGTGCAGCATTTGCAAACACTGGGTTGTTTTGGACTCTTCAATGGACTTAAAAGAGCTTTTATGCTGTTTTCCTTTTAAACAGGAAACACAATGCTCAGAACATGAAAACAATTTTTGTGGCAAGCCTCTTACAAGGCTATTTTTTGAAATTTCTGTGATTGTCTTGAGATTTGTGTGCCCCAATCTTCTGTGCCAAAGTTCTGTCTCTTTGTTAGAGGTAGCTGAGAACAGACGGGCATCAGCTCTGGGACACTCTTTTGACATATCAACAACATAAACATTGCCACTTCTTTGAGCAACAAGTTTTGTTTGACCAGTTTTTATTATTGCTTCAATCTTTTTGACCATTTCTGGTCCAACAATCCTACAACACTCCTTTGTGAAGAATGACCCATACCCCTTGTCACTCATTTATGAAACACTCAGGAGGTTGAATTTCAGACTGTCTATCAGATTGACATTTTCAAATTTTACATTGCCAGACTGTACTGTACCAGACCCCAGAACTTTCCCTTTACTGTTATTCCCAAAGGATATATCACCCCCTCCATGAATTTTGAAATCTTTGAGTAGGGCTTTACATCCAGTCATGTGCCTGGAGCCTCCACTATCAACATACCAGAGGCTATCTAAGCAGGCAGAAGCTCCCTTGGCAGCAGTCATCATGGCACAATCACATTGATGATTTTCTTCATCATCAGCTCTTACTTCTTTCTCACCTGCTCTCTTCTCTTCCTCTTCTTCTTTGTCCTCTTTGGACTAGGGATCTGTCAGTGGTTCAATCAGGGTTTCTGAATTTTCTCCCAGCAGCAGTTCACCAGCAACTGCATTAACAACTGCTTCAGTCACCTCATCCACTGTTTCATCACTTAGCTGTTCACCTTCAGTTTCTCCCCCTTCTGGTATTGACTCTACTGCCATCAAACAAAATTCATCATTAGAAGGTTCATTAAAAGCATAGAGTGCAAAATTTTCATCACCAAGCTCATCAGGCATGCTCCTACAGTCAACAAAGCCTTGAGTGAAGAAGCTTTGCTGATCTGGTTGAACCACTGCTGGAGCAGTTGTTTGAGGTGCAACAGATTGCACTTGTGCCTGAGGGACAGGGGTTTGAACGTACTGAATTTGTGGAACAGTGGTTTGGACATAATGCACAGGCACAGGGGTAGCAGTATAGTTAGCAGTGTTAACATGGGCTGCAGGGGTATATTGGGAATAGTGCACAGTGCTTTGATTTTGTGGTCTAGGGTTTGAGCTGGGATGAGTTATTATAAGACCAGTAGTTTGACTCCTGCATTCCCTAGCAAAATGACCTAGCCTATTGCACTTGTAGCACTTGATTTTCGATTTATCCAACCCCACCCTTAAATTCCCATGTAACCCTGGGAATTTTCTCCCTGTTCTTTTGTAGAATTTGCTTGTTCTTACACTAAGCAAAGCCAATTGATGCAAAATGTCCATCTCTTCTAAGTCAGTGGGATCAAAGTGTTGCAAATCATTGAGTTCAAAGCACAAATTATCTGACATCTGGTTTTCACAATTTGCAGTAAAAGCATAATTTGCAGAGTGAGGATCAGGGTTGTTAAAATTTCCACCAGCAGTTATATCAATGAAGTGATCATAACCCTGTTCCTTACCACTGCTACTAGATTCTTCCTGACCAAAAAGAGCTGTGCTACCGAATGAATAATCATCAGTAACTTTGCCAGACTCTTGCAACTTCTTTTTCTGCTTCAACTCTCTTTCATAGGTCAGGAGTCTACCATGAAGTTGGGTCAGGGTCAGATCTTTGAACTCAGCAGAGTTTCTAGTAACAAAAGCTATGGTGTCCAATTTTTCTGGTAGTGATCTAAGGAACCTGATATTTTGAGTTGTGTTTGGAAAAGTTACTTTAACAAGCCCTAGTTCACTAATGAGACAACTGAATCGCTCAAACTGCTGAGTCAATGATTCACCCTTGATGTGACAAAATGTTTCATACTGCTGATTCAGAATTTCCCTATTGTTTTCAATGACTTCTTCTGCCCCCCAAAGTGTTCCTTCAACGCATCCCATAGCTCTTTAGCACTGTTACAATGTAACAGTCCAGCATAGATCTCATTTGGTAATGCAGATGCTATGATGCTAAATGCTTTGGCATCGAGTTCGAACTTTTGAAAATCAGTTTCAGTATAGTTTTCAGATGGTTTAGGAACGAACTTCTTTGCATCCTCAGCACTTGGCACCATAGGAACATGGGGACCAAAAATAACAGACCTCCAACATCCAGTGTTCTGTTGAGCAAGGATGTGACCCATCCTTCTCTCCCAGATGTTGTATTCATTACGTTTAAGCATGGGTGGTTTAAAAAGAGAGTCAATGTTATTCTTATCATCTTGTGATTGTGACGTTATCCTGGTTGTTTTACAGGCACTGATTAATCAACTTTAATGGTGATTAAACCTTACTCAGTTTTTCAACAAACCGAACAAACTATCGATATCAACGATTATGAGCTGAACTATTTATGTCAAAATGATTGTTAAATCAAATTTGACTGTCCAAGCTCTGATACCAATTGTTGGATCTGAGTTTGGTTTTGATTGTATTTTCGTTTGAATTAGATTGAAGATGGATGAGTTGTGCAGCGGAATTAAGATGGAAACAAACTTTGCATACAATCAAACGAGAGTATTGCTTTGATCAAACACTTTTCACAAAGAACCAAAAGATTGAATTTATTTCAATTACGATTACAATGCAATGTTGAATACAAACTCCCCCTCAGCCAGAGCTTAGTGTTTGTTCGTGCAGAGAAGACGATTTTGCAAAGAGCTAATAGAACAGTACAGAGCACTGTTCTATTTATAGGCACTAGCAAACCACTGAGCATCTATGCTGACGTCACCATGAAAGTGACATTTAACCTCCTAACAAACTCTAACCTCTGATCAATACAAACACTGCTATGCTAACTACTGCTATTACAGTTCATTACATAAAAGACATCTAAATAACTGCTGCATCCTTCCACTGCTGTGAACCCAGCAGCACTTGTCCGGATCAGCAGTGCTTGACTCAAGGCAGTAGATTGAACAGCATAGCTTTAGTCTTTCATCAGGCCTTTACTTGATCAATAGTTTGGAGGTCAGCAGTTTGCACGATCAGTAGATAGGAGGTCAGCAGATGTTGAAATCACTTTCATGGGGAGAGACTTGTATGTAACATCTGCTTATTCTGGATCCACTGCTCTGCTCCAGTTTTGGCTTTAATTATATGTTCCTTTGATAGGGTTCAATCCCAACAATGTCTGGTTAAAATATCATAATTTTTTTGAGTCAGTTTATTATTTTAAATAAATTCCGTAAAACTGCTTAAAATCTGATGTGAAACTGAAACGTGTTGAAAGTGATTTTTAAATGCTTTGAGTGTACTTATGTGTTACTGTAAGGTGTTAGGGATTGTACACAAAATCCAACAACTTTTGAACACATGCAGCTATGTGATCGAACGATAAAACACAAAAAACCCAACAAAACATCATCAAAGCCAACATTGGATACGAATCGTCAAAAGCAATCGGTATACCCAAAACATCATTCGACTGTAAAAAATCCTAAAATATGTCTTCCTTAGAGACGAAGTTAACACTAAGCATATGATGACGTCAAAGTTCCGTTAACATAAAAAACAAACAAACCCATCAAACAAAAAGTCACAAACATGGAAACCCAAAAACGAATACGATCAAACAACGTACAACAAGACATGAACAAAATAAGCACCGTAATACGTCGGAAAATGAACATCACAAAGACAGAAAGGCAGAAAACCCAATCGTTCAAAGAGTAATACCCAATAAGCAACCCGATCCAACAACACATGTAAACAAAGAAAGTAAATACTTACCTAAAGTAGCCAGACTGTCGTCGGAGAAACTTAACTAAAGTAGTCCTCGTTTAGAGAGAGAGAGAGAGGGAGAGAGAGAGCCGCGTAGAGCTACAGTGTAAAGATGGAAGAGGTGTTGAGGGGTCAACCTTTTAAACCACACCAACCCAAAAGGTATAAACCAGAAATCTAAACAAACAACCGTCACAAAGTAAGTAAAAACCATAAAGCCCAAGGTAACACGAACAATGCACAGAAATCGTGTAAATTAACATTATATAAATATTGTTTCTTGGTGAATATTCATGTTAGTTTTTTGGTTGATTTATATTATAACGTGAACTTTTAAGTTCTATCATGAACCTTTGTGTTTTCTTGAAGCTTTTGGTTAATCTTCGAGTTTTTAACCATTCGAATGCTAGTCGTAGAATCCCATTATTTGGTATCAGGTCATTTTGATTAACATTCACATGATATATTATGAGTTATTGAATTATTATTCTATAAATTCTTTCAGTTTGAAGCTCTTTGAATTAACATGAATCTAGTCATTTGATTGCTTAACAATTTTGCATCATATGGCATCGTAGCTCTTGGTTATCAAAATGGTTGCTCACGGAAGAAATCGCCACCCTACTCACAAAATGACCGAGGCAGCAATGGAGTTGATCTCGACCCATGGGATCTCAAGAACAAGTGTCTCCAACAGAGGATTCGAGATCTTGAATAGGATATTATGATTAAGCGACTTCAGCAAAGGATCCGAGATCTTGAGCTACAACTGGGATGTGTAATGTGGGAATGAAGTCAAGTACCGTCATCTAGGACGAAGACGACTCAGAGAGGAGTGTCTGTTCGGTAGTCACCCTCTTTGAATCTACGAATTGATCTACCATGAGTGTTTTTATCAAAAGATGAACCTATATTCAATGAAGAAGGGATTGAACCTATTGAGAAAAATGTGTGTTTATTTAAAAGGTTCTTAGCGAGATTACCATTCAAGAGGATGAACATGTGGAAGAAAAGTGTGATAACAATTTTAAATCTTCAACGGTTTCTTGAGGCAATTTTACTGAATATTTACATAAAGTGAAAAATCAAAAGGAGACCATGGATAAGTTTTTTCAAGTTCAGCTTTCACCGCAAGTGCGAATATAGAACAAAGGAGCCGACATTTTATCTCGGCTTGCCAGAGATCTTTTTGATGTTCTCAAGACTTAGGGGCAGGTCTTTTTCGAAGAAGGGGAGAAGGGAGCTGAGAAAAGGAGACCCGACAACGCAGTTGACCTAGGACATGCCAACTCAGTGCTGAGCAAGACAAATCACAAAAGATGAACTATTTAATCCCGTCAAATTAACATTTTACAAGAGACGACCCGATGTTCCCTTACAACCATGTGGCTTTGGTCCAGAGGCAAAAGTATGATACATGGGTATCTCCTAATTTGAATTTTAAAAGTCTGTTTTTCGTTTTATCTTTTATTTATTGATGTGTTATCTCTAAATTTGTTAGAGTCTAGTTCAAATATTGTTTCTTAGTGAACATTGATGTGAGTTTTTTGGTTGATTGTTATTATAATGTGAACTTTTAAGTTCTATAAAAAAACCTTTGAGGTTTATTGCAGCGTTTCATTAATCTTTAAATTTCTAGACATTTGATTGCTGTTTCTAAAAGCGTATCACCAAATTAGTAAAATTATAGAACAAAATATAGTATCAAACTTCTACGATTATGTGTTATCGTTTTTTTTTTTCACTTTACTTAAAGTAACTGTCACTTCACTGACACATCAACACACATATTCATTAACATTTTTCACTAACCCTTGTTATGATTTTACTAGTTTTCACCTACCACAATAATTTTTTAATCATTACCCATTTATCTAAATTTGTAATTTTAATACTAACTAATTTAGATTAATTATTAAATAAAAAAATAAATTTTGTTAAGATACATAAAAATAAATTTAAAAACCTTTAAAAAAGGATTGAAATTAAAAACATTAAAATTGCAAACACATAATATTAAACATACTAAAATTTAAACTATACATACTTAAGCCCAAAATAAACAAAACTAAAATCTAGCTACTGGAATATAAACTTTTTAATATTTAAATAATTTTTTAAAATATATATTTTAAATTAGCCCATAATTAACCTTTTTAATTAAAATATAGCCGTTGGATTATAATCTTTGTAATATTTAAATAATTTTAACATTTATTCAATTTATATTCAAGTTAAAATATATCCATTGGAATATAACCGTCGTAATATTTAAATATTTTTTTAGATATTTTTAATATATTTTCATTTATATTTTAAATTATAATTTAATAATAAAGAAACTTAAATTTAAATATTCATATGTAGTAATAAATAAAATAAAACACTAAAATAAATTTGAAACACAAACAATTAACTGGTCAAATAAGAAAAGTACATAATGAAACTTAAATAAATTAGATAATTCAAACTAAACAAACTACATAATTAAACTAATCATCAACCTGTGAATCGTCTGAGTTAGAATCCAAATGCGTAGCTAGACCCAAATGAAGTTGGTATCTTAGTAATTACTAGAATGAGATGTGAGTAAATGTTCAACTATAAGACGTCTGGTATTTGCAAAGGGCGTCTATGATTGCTTTCGTCTCTGTTCCACAGTCATCGCGACCCATCACGACGTTGAAGAGTCGGTTAAATATGAAAACCTTTGTTTTCAAATCCCTAAACCTTGAAGCAAATTGGTATGTAGAGCAATTGGTTTCGCCTACACACTAACGAAACTTTTGAAATGCAGCTCTTCCAAATGAGTCGGTTCCTTGTGGCATGTTCTCGGACATGTTAATCCAAGAGGCGACCAAAGCGATGTCTTCTTCTTCGCCATTTTTTTTGTGAAAAATATATAAAAGAGTGTGTAAGGAAAGGAACCATCCATTCCACCTACAATAACAAATGGTCTAATACTTTCTTGTACAATTATTGGCCTAAACTATAAACAAATGATTATATTAAGGAACCATCAAATTCTTGATTAAGTACTACATGTGTTATATACAAATAAAACAACACCGAAACCAAATATGACTTGCTCGACGATGCTTGCTTGAATCTGAATAGGGTGTGGGGTTTAATCGATCGGTCCTGGGTGGCCATCTAGATCTAACCGTGCTCTCTATTCGGGTTCCTGCGACATCCATTCGCTGCTTTAGTTTCTTGTGGTTACATCAATGGCGTTCCAGTACGAGCGGGGGGAAGAGAAAGATAATGGTGGTCCGTGGTCGAACGTTCAGTACCGGAAAAATCGAAAAGGCAAAGGTGATGGTGTGGAATGGACGTTCCTGGTTCAGAATATATCAGAACGGGTAACTAGAAATATTCTATGGAGATCCTTTCAACCGTTTGGATTCATATCGGACGCGTATGTGGCTCGGAAATGAGATGCGAGGGGCCGGTGCTTTGGGTTCGTTCGGTTCGTAGGGGTAGATGATATGAAAGAGACACTACTGAAGTTAAACTCGATTAGGATGTTTGACATGAAAGTTGTTGTGGCACTAGCTAAATATGATAAGGATCACAAAAGAATCAAGTATGCACCGGCTTCGCAGGGCCGTAATATTTGGAGACCGAAGGAGAGTAATTGGGAGGGGCATTTTGGTTCCGGTTGTAATGTGGAAGGTGGACAGCAGCCGGGGGGACACAAGAGCCAACATAACCAGTCATCGGGGTATGGCACATCAGGTCAACCATTTGTTCAGGGGGGGCCATCTTTTGCAGATTTATTTAAAAATAAGAGCATGGAGAATGAGCATGGTGCCAAAGTAGTCAATGTGGATGGAAAGGGGTCTCTCTATCCATTACACTGCATTGGTAGATCGGTCCTGGGGTATACTAAGGAGGTGCTGTCCATGAACAAGATCAGGCTGGCTTTAGAAGGAGAAGGATTATATGATGTTGGTATGTCGTATGTTATGTTGGGGGTAAGACGTTTTTATTAACTTTCAAAGATAGAAGGGCTGCTAATGAATGCATGGAGATACACTCTTCTTTCTTTGACATGTTATTTTCAAAATATTCTATTTGGAATGGAGAAGAAATTCCATTTAATCGTTTTGCCAGTTTAAACATATCCGGGGTGCCGTTCATTATCAGAGATAATAAGTTATTCGACAATATTGGTGGCCTTTTTGGGGAGGTGGTTCAGCAGTCAGCCTTCTCTTGGCAGGAGGAAGACAATTCGTATGGTTCAGTAAAAGTGCTAACGTCCCAAATGTCTAGGATAGATGAAGCTGCAGTGATCAAGTGGAACGACAGAAGTGTTGTTATCTGGGTTTCAGAGAACCCGGAGCTGCGGCACCCAGAGCTAGATGTGGGGTCTGCATGGAGTTTTAAGGAGTCGGAATCGGAATTGGAGTCGGATTCCGGGGACGAATCGGAGGGCATGGATGATTTAGAGGAAGGCGAGATTAAGAACGATATGGGGCCGGAAGATGGTATTCAGGACGATAACCAAATTCCGGTGATGGTAGCAGAACAGTCAGTACCGGCTCCGGCGGATAATGATCGGGCGGTGGTTAATGATCGGACGATGGAAGATGTGGAGTCACCGGAAGGTCAAAGGTCGATTGGCATTAATGTAGGTGAGCCAATAGAGGATTTGCATGAGGAAGTGGATTCGTCGGCATGCGAGTTCCAAAATATTGGGAATGGGGGGGGGGGGAGAATCTAAAGAATTCAAATGTTAGTGGGAAGGATGGGCCTAATGAGATTAATGTGGACAAGTATAAGTCTGGGCCGGGTAATGAGGTATTGAAGGTTGGGCCTACTCCATTTGTTAACTTGGGAAAGAGAAACAGAGAGGACCAAAGCCCACCATCTATTGGGTCAATACAAGGGCCAACTCAACGTATGTTTTACCAGCCGAATAATGATGAGCATGTGCCTTTAGACCTGAATACTCCAGTTAGGGTAAATTCTGTCAATGGGGAGGATGATGCCGAGGAGTATGTCACTCAACATAGTGTGCCGAGAAATGGGGAGTCTAATCTGAAGGTAACCGAGGATAATCCGGCCCCGGGGATTCGCCAAGAAGATTTTGTCTCCAGCCCCAATTGTATTGATGAAGTGTCGGCTACTGTTCAGGTTGGTGCGCTAGTTGGAGTTGTGTTACAGGGGTTCGAATCTGCCGTTGAGCAGGTTATTGTTGACGAAGGTGTTCCCAACTGTTTAAGATGAATTGTCTGTCTATTAATCTAAGGGGGGTGCGGAACAATAGGAAATCGGATTAGATTCGTGGACTTAAAACAAGTTATGGTGTTCAGTTCCTCGCAATACAGGAAACTAAAGTACAAGACGCTGAAGCCTTTGTGTTCAACCAGTTTTGGGGTAGGGCCGAATACAGGATTGCTACTGTGAACTCTCAAGGAAGGTCGGGTGGATTAGCATGTTTATGGTGTCCAGCTGTGTTCAGGTGCGATAATTTAATTCATAACAGGTACTTCATTGTCGTCTCGGGTAATATGGTTAGGACTGGGTGTAGAGTTAATTTAATTAATGTGTATGCACCGAACGATGCGGCTAGTAGGCGAGCAGTTTGGGTGGAAATCTTGGGGATTAGGAACTCGTTACAAGGGTTATGGATAATAATGGGGGATTTCAACGAGGTGCGAAATGCTAGTGAACGTATGAACTCAGAATTCATTGAATCTAATGCAGAAGCTTTTAACCAGTTTATTTTATCGGCCGGGTTGGTGGAATATAATATGGGAGGAGGAAGTTTCACCTATATATCAGACAACGGTAAAAAATTGAGTAAATTGGATCGATTTCTAGTATGTCTGGGTTTTATGGAGAACTGGCCTAATGCAACGGTCACTGCTCTTGACCGTGAAGCGTCGGACCACCGTCCAATTGTTTTATCTATTTCTCAGTCTGATTTCGGGCACATACCGTTTAGATTTTTTAATTATTGGTTCGAGTATTCGGGATTTTTTGATTATGTATTGCAAAGATGTGGTGAATTCGCTTTTTCGGGGCCGGGGGATCTTGCATTTGCTATCAAGCTACGGTGGTTAAAAAATAACATCAAGGTATGGTTAAAAGAGGAAAAGCAAAACAGGGAAGGGGAATATGGTAGGAAGAAAAGTAGGCTGGCACATATCGAAAATTTGGCTGAAGAACGTGTCCTCCTAGATGAAGAACTGGATGAAAGAATGGAATGCAAATGTTTTTTGGCAGAATTTGACAGATTGAAACAACTAGATATCCGGCAAAAATCCAGGTCAAGATGGGCAATGGATGGCGATGAAAATTCTGCATTTTTTCATCATGTTATAAACTCTAATATCAGCTCAAATAGATTGAACGGGCTGATGTTAAATGGTGAGTGGGTATCTAATCCCTTAGCTATCAAAGAATCTTTGTACGAGTTTTTTAGAAGCCAGTTCACAGAACCGATGCAAGATAGACCGAATCTGGTGTGTCCGAATTTGTCTACTATTTCTGAATCTGAGGCGGTTATGCTGGAAAGTCCGTTCTCCGAGGAGGAAATTAAAGCAGCGGTGTGGGACTGCGAAGGAGATCGCGCACCGGGGCCGGATGGTTTCAACTTTAAATTTATCAAACGGTGTTGGTCAGGTCTTCGGGTGGATATAAAAAATTTGTTTGACAGATTTTACATGGAAGGTTCGCTTAATAAATGTTGTACATCCTCGTTCATTGCTTTAATTCCTAAATCGAAAGATCCGGTTGGCCCAGCGGATTATAGGCCAATTAGCTTAATTGGTGTAATTAATAAAGTGATTTCTAAAGTGCTAGTGAACAGACTTAAAGGGGTGATGGGGAAGCTGATTTCGGAACAACAATCAGCCTTTTTGGCAGGAAGAAACATAACGGATGGCCCATTAATACTTAGTGAAGTTCTCAGCTGGTTAAAGTCAACTAAGAGATCTGGGATGTTCTTTAAAGTTGATATTAATAAGGCGTATGATTCAGTCAACTGGGCGTTCCTCGATGCGGTTATGGCTCAAATGAATTTCCCAAGTAAATGGAGAGGATGGGTTATGGCTACGTTGTACTCGGCTCGTGCGTCCGTTTTGGTAAATGGTTCGCCAACTAGGGAATTCGACTATTCCCGGGGACTCCGTCAGGGGGACCCGCTATCTCCATTCTTGTTCGTAATTGCTATGGAGGCTTTAACTGGAATAATGAAACAAGCCACTTCAATCGGGCTATTCAAAGGGATTAATATCCCTAACGGTGGTCCATCACTATCTCACTTGAGCTATGCGGATGATGTAATATTCATTGGTGAGTGGTCTTCGTCAAATATTATCAACTTAAGGAGGATAATGAGGTGCTTCTACCTAGCTTCTGGCCTAAAAATAAATCTTGCTAAATGTAGTATTTATGGGATTGGGGTGGAAGAGCAGGAGGTTCAGGTTATGGCTTCTTTCTTAAATTGTAAGCAAGGTACGTTCCCATTTAAGCATCTTGGCCTAGTAGTTGGTGCTAAGATGAATCTTGCTCGAAATTGGAAGTCGGTAATTGAAATTTTCAAAAATAGACTGTCACTCTGGAAAGCTAAAACATTATCTTATGGGGGGAGAATAACACTCATTAAATCGGTATTGAATTCGTTGCCAACTTATTATTTCTCTATGTTTAAAGCTCCATTGAAAGTAATTGAATCGTTGGATAAAATAAGAAGGGTCTTCTTTTGGGGTGGTTCGGAAGAAAAGGCGAAAATGAATTGGGTGGCGTGGGAAAAAACAATCGCTTCGGTTGAGTATGGGGGGTTGGGGTTTGGTTCGCTAAGGGACGCAAATCTAGCCATGTTAGCTAAGTGGTGGTGGAGGTTCAAGACCGAAAAGGAAGCTTTATGGCGTCGAGTAGTATGGGCGATTCATCATAGACCGAGGGCATGGAATGAATTCCCCGGAAAAGCCTCAATTGCTGGACCATGGAAAAACATCCTAAGTATCTCGCAGCCGCTTTCGCTAGCTAATGTTGATATGAAGCAAGCTATCTCAGCATATTTAAGGAGTGGCAATAATATCTCGTTCTGGCTGGACAGGTGGGCGGATCCAGTACCATTGTATTTGAAATTTCCGAACTTGTTTAAATTAGAACAGGTGAAAGAATGTACGGTGGCTGAGCGGCTAAATAATGGACAGCTCAGGTCTGGGTTTGTTTGGGCCTGGTCTCGGCCTGAATTGAGTGTAGAGGAATCAGTCCAGCTTCAACAACTTATTGGACTGATCGGCGGGTTCGCTCTATCGGCTGGAAGTGACAGTTGGGCTTGGAAATACGAAGCTAGTGGTAGTTTCAGTGTGGCAAGCATCAAATCTATCCTCGGTTCTTTTAATCGATCAAATCCGGTAAGAGGTTTTGAGTGGAACAGTTGGGTACCGAAGAAAGTCGGAATCGTTGCATGGCGGGCCGAGATGGAAAAACTACCGACAAAACAGGCTCTGTCAGTTCGGAATGTGCCGGTTCTGGATCATAGATGTGTGATGTGTGGGGAGTATACTGAAACGAGCGAACATATTTTTGTTGATTGCCAGTTTGCACAAACAATTTGGCAAAACATTGCGGGTTGGTGCAAGTGTCCTCCTATATATGCGTTTGGCTTAAAGGATCTGCTCGAATTACATGAAACAGTCTCTGGCTCAAGGATAAAACGGAAAGCATTTCATGCGGTGGTCTTGGTGACTATTTGGTGTATATGGAAATCGAGAAACGACGCTGTGTTTAGGCAGATAACTCCGAATACTACGAAGTTGTTAGATGAGATAAAAGCAATGGCGTTCCTTTGGGTAAAGAATAGATCTAAATTGGCGACATTATCTTGGGAGGTTTGGAGCCGTTTTAGTTTTGGTGGATAGAGTAGTCAAGGTGTAATTGTCTAATGTATTGGTGTTAAACTATTGTATATTTGGTGGTAGCATCTTGCTACGTTTTTTGAATAAAGTTTTGTCGGCCGTTCAAAAAAAAAACAAATAAAACAAAAAAGCTTCTAACCAAAATCGATATTACGTTGTTCTCTAGAAGTAATAAGTTCTCTAGAAGTAATAAAATACAACAAATAAAACGTGTTTATGTTTTGAGCATAGTTAGTCAACCGTTTACAATTGACCATAAGCATGAATAGAATCCAAGTCAAGCAAGCTCCAATAATTATAGTTGTTGGCCGTCCCATTGCAATCAAGAAGCAAAGGGTACATGGGTAACTTCAACTTTGTCTTTACTTTGCAATTTTGCATTGTACACAACTATACACATGATAGTATGATACCAGTTCTTGTGCTTACCATTACAATATTTACATTCTTTAAGCAAAGTACATGAAGTCTTGAGAAGGGAAAAAGATTGAGAACTACATAATAATCAATGCTAGAAAAAAATATATATAAGAGCCATCTCTCCAAATAAATGTTTACATTTTTTTCTAACGGTTTTAAACCAGGGTAGGACAAATTTGAAAGAAAATATTATCAAATAAAAGTTTCTCAACGCCTCTTAGTTTTACTATAATAAAAATCACGCCTAAAATACGAGCCAAAAACTTCCTATATAAACAACCTCTCAGACCTACTAATAACCACACCGAAACCCCAAACGCCATATTTTCCTCTATACCATTCATGTAAGACCCTAATTCGTATTTGACAAAAGTCGCAGCGGAAATTCGTGCCATAAAATTTCTTTTTTTGGCTTACTTAAAAGTTCGTTTTAATATGTATCATTTACAAAAATAAAGCATAAGTCCTGTTTACTAATAGTACATACTCAATTATTCCCGTACAATCTATCTTGTGACTCGATTCTTCGATCTCTAATCCTCGTGGTAACCGCACGTGATTCGTACAACCTGCATTCACCACATACATCCATAACATTAGTACATAATACATAAACAAGATTCAATCTCGTACACCTTCCATGTCATTATCTTTCTAGCTTTAAGCATTTCATCTGCGTATCCATATCCTGGTGAGGCTTCAATAATGTACCTGCATTACTTTTCATTCTCAAGGCACCCTATTAATAACGTATTACACGTTAAATCTAAATCACGCATACATACATTCTTACATGCATACATACATATCTACAACCGTACATGCCTTTCTATATCTCTACATACATGCATACAACCATATGTACCTTCATATGTACCAAATACACATCTATATATACGCATACATTACTACGTCTCTACATACATACATATACACATACGTATCTTTACATATACACAAATACACGTCTACATACGTACATACATTACTACCTACTCACATACATACTTACATACTTGCATCCACATATATACGTTCATACCTACACAAGTATGTACCTTCATACTTAAATACATAATGCTCATGCTCATACATAACTACTTGCATACATACATACATACACTGATACCTACATATCTACATACATGCATACATAACTACATACTTACATACATTTATAAAATGGATCATAACTACACCCATGCATACCTTCGATCACACGTACATATACTTACGTAATTACCTAATTACATTCATACATACATACTAACTCATACGTACCACTTACTGAAACGTGGTTAAAAACTTGTGCTCGAAATAGTGAAATTTTATGCTTTTAAATGAGTTTTAATCTTGATGGCCTACTTCTAATTAAATTTGTGTTTATGCAAATTTAACGAAGTTAGGAAGCCTTTTGGGAGCTTTACGGGTCACCGAGTCGGAAACCGGAGCCCCAGGATGCGTTACGGTTCAACCGGTAATGCATGACGCGAAAAACGGAGAAGTCGAGCTAGACAAGCCGTCAGCGACGGGTATGAACCCGTCCCCGACGGATTCGGGAAATAACCGTAAACTAAACCAGCCGTAACCAGTGTGTTAGGCCGTCAGCCACTTTTGAATAAATCGAAGCCCGTCGGCGACGGGCTGGAAGCCGTCGGCGACGGGTTGTGCATTTCTGATCCGAGAAAAACTTACTTTTGGGTTGTAGAAATGATTACAAACATGATTTTTGCCTTACAACCGGGAATGGCACTAGAGGTGTGGTTTTTACATAATTCTTAGAGCCATTTTATCTACCTCAATCATCTCCATTCATCCATAAACAATAAAAATCTATATGTATACTAAGAAGTGATTCGAAAGTCACTTACCTCGAGTACCCGTTTCGTACATGCTTCCTCCCATCATTTCCGTTAGGCTTCCATGCTTTCCCATCTTGACATGATCCTATACTTTCATGTCATCATGGTTGCCACTTCGTTAGTATAAACTCACATATGGACATAGCATGTACTTAATGATTTCTCTAACATGACACTTGTGACAAAGCCTTGTTATGCTTTTCATACACAGTTGACTTTCAGAAAGTCAACTGTCTATCTTACGAATTATCAATCTAATCCATATATTCGCATCATTATAGTTGATTATACTACGGACATCAAGTACATCCCCTACTCACATAGTAAAAACACCATGCTACCACAAGATCATATATGCACACCACATAAACAATTCCTTCCATACTAGTCATTTCATAATTTCATGACTAAAAACATCATTCAAGATTAACTAATTTACACTATCCTTGAACCCGACATTAACCTTACTAGAAATCCACATACCATACAAAGACACCACTTTCACCCCTTAATCCCTATCATCAAATCAACTACACGCATGGGGTGTACCGTATCTTCAAGCATAGAGTACAAACTCCTAATACATGCTTCTACCATATCATAATAATCATTCAAATTTCCACATGAACTCCATCTAAAACACACTTCACATATTAGTTAGCTAACAACTACTTCATTATCACTTTCTAAACTTATTTACTCACAACTTGCATATAATTCCACATTTAATTGTCACTTAAGCATTTCATCAAACACTTGGTGTGCGTACACCTTTTAATGCACAATTTACAACTAATTTATGCATGATCTTCCAACTTCATGTATCATTCATCAAATACTTCCTACAAATCATAAAGTATCATTCACATATAGACATTAACATAACAAAATCTCTAGTTCTTCCTACTCATTCATACTAAATCATAAACCATCAAAACCCCCAAGTTCTTGAACATGGGTTCTTTCATTAAAACTCTTAATTGAGAAGATTAGATCATAATTGACACTAAATTATTGCATTCATACTCAAACCCAACCACTAAACACCTCCAATTTACCCAATCGGGGTTGATTCATCAAAACCCACCAAAACTTTCAACTAAGAAGGTTCAAGAGGTGAATTTGATACTTACATGATGTTTATAAAGTGATGAACACCTTGGAATTTACGGATTTTCCATGCAATTTCTCAAACCATCTTCTTTTTCTTCTTCTTTTGATTCACAAGAACACACACACACATGTGTGTGTGAGTGTCGACATAAGTGTCTGCCCAAAATGGGCTTCCCCTTTACCTCCATCACCTAATTAAAATATCTTCCAATTTACCCATATTTAGCCCTTGTAGTTTAGAGTGGTAATTGTTTAGTCACAAAACTTTATTACAATTATCTAACTTGTATTTGTAACCAAGTTAAATAACATATATATCACATTTTATTTCATATTCCCTGAAATCATATTAGTGAGTTAAACGTTTGGGTTTTGGGGTGTTACAAGTCTACCCCCCTTAAAGGAGGTTTCGTCCCCGAAACCTTGCTTATTTCCACTTAACATTGAACACCTTCTTTTACGGGTTACCTCTAACCCTTCTATTTCGCACACTTAGAACACACTTCTAGAATGCATACCTTTAAATTTCGAATTCTTGCCTCATGTTAGTTCCTTAATGATGATTAACACTACATGTTCATTCACTCGTTTCATTCAAAACGCATATTATGGCATTAATTCACTCATGCATTATAACAAGGGCTTTATTCGGGTACAAATATATAATCGTACTTTTATCCCTACTTTGTTAATCAAGCATAATGCTTCTATGCATTCATTGATCATAGCAACCCGATTATCTCTACTTTTATTCTTAAATCATGTTGGACATGCCATTCTTACCTTCATCGCACAAATACTCATTACAACATTCCATTATTAATATTCTTCCTAATTACTTCCATAGCCACATAATGTGTTCGGATATTATCATAAGTATATCGTAAACATTCGGTTATAGTATTGCTACCAGAACCAAAGTACTATGTCATACTCACTTATTCATACTTAACTCAAAAGTTAACATCATCCTACATTTGTTACTATTACATACTACTATGTATACTCACATGTTAAATTCCAATTCATTTTATTCATATCACCTTGGTCATTACTAACATTTTGACACTCACACCATATTTTGCATTACGGTTTCAGCTACGGTCTTGAGATGACGGAGGCGATAGAAATACTGCACTAACAGACTCCCCCTTGGATATTGCCGCAGTCAATCTCAATCATTGAGTCAAACTCGTAGCTTCTGGTCTTTCTCTCTCTCACTGAATCTTCTTGAAGCTTTAACACATTTTCAGCAACGAAGACTCCCTCTTGCTCGAATAGAATCCCGGTGGATCTGTCTTCAGCTCCAGCTCCCCCTTTCGGTAGACTCTTCAGGCTCCCCCTTTCGTCAAGCTTTCGTGCTTTGTGTAACACCTCGGAAATTCACGACCAATAAAGCCTTGACACGTGTCATAAGCTTTGTATATGCGAAAACATACTTTAGAGGGACTAAAGTTGACAAACGGTGAAACTATGTAAATTCAAGGGTTCAAAGTGTCAACGATTGATAAATCAGTCCTACAATAACCCTACATGGTATATATAACTTTAAACGGATAGATCATGGATCATACGAAGCGAAAAGTGGAAGAAAGTGAGGAATTACAAACTACAGGGGCTAAACGTGTCAACATGTTGAATTTATACCTCTGAGTGATCTTTTGGCAAACCCGAAGCTTTGTAATGATAAAATATACTCACGAGATTATGTGATAAAAATTTCATGAAGTTTCGTGAACGTATGAGAAAGTTGTGATTAAAACCGTACAAGAAAGGTTAAATACGTTATCGTTGATTTCAAGACTTTTCGGGTAAGCGCAAAATCGTTCAAGGACTTTATCATATTTATAAAAGTCTCAAGACCCTTAAAAGTCAGGTTTAGGGTCCATTGTGCAAGAAAAACAAGCCAAAACACGTTACAAAAGTACAAGGACTGAAATGTAAAAACAACAAAACTTGTTTTGCTGGTCGACCAGGGGTACGCGGCCCGCGTACATGGTCCTCGCGGCCCGCCTGCCAGCGCCCAACGACAAACAGACCTGCAGATGCCAGTTCTGAGTCTGTTCTCGGTCATGTACAGCTGTTGTCGACTAAGGGAGCTCCCCAATCGAATTACATGCATTCTAGGACACTTGTATTCTTCCTACAACATCAGAAAACACCTGTAACATCCTCAATTCAGATCCAAAGTTGCATATAAGGCACCTTATGTAGTGAAAACAAGAACACTTGAACTTTCAAAAACTCACAAGACTTCTCCTGGAGCATTCTGATCGACAAGGCAGCCTCATAAGTGATCACTAAGCTTGTTAGGACCTTTATAAGTGTTTATATCATCCTCTAATTCGTTCTAGCTTAGTGTTCTAGCCGAAAGTCAAACTATCGTAAATTACACTTGACTTTACGATTAAACGAGATTGGCTCTGTCATTTCTCAAATTAAAAGTACCGGCATGTTGGTATTTATGTGTGTAACAAACCCCTAAAAGGGTATTATCAGATTCACACTCTAAACATGCTAATTGTCAAGTCAAAGATCGTTTCAAAAAGTCAACATAATGAGTTTTCGCAAAATTAAGCATATCTAGCAATGTAGGCTACATGAAACCTGTTTGATCATCAAAATAACCTTGTAAATAATGTAAGAACATGTTTCTTCATGATCAACTCGACAATTTTCTGTATTAAACCCGAATCGGAACCGAAAGTCTTATAAATCGACTTTTTCTTTGACTACCGGTTCTGATTCGTACATGCATGTTAAGATCTGCACTAGAGCATATTTTGGACCAACTTTCATATATGTTTAACACTCTGGAATTTTACATCTTGGTTCCATGTTTAACCGATTCATATGCATGTTACCGGGTTATGCTCAAATATGACTATTTTGCCCTTTTTAATATAAAACGCGATTTTTGAAAAAGTGAAAGAGTAAAATCATTTGTTACTGATTTATAAACATGCACCGAAAATTTCATATCAGTTTGTGGCCTAGTTTAAGAGATATGCTCATTATCGTAAATTACAAGCTTTATGTTACATAAATAGCGTAATTAGCGTATAGCCTATTTTAACCCACTTTTTGGTATCAAACTTTTATACACTGATGTTATATATTATTTTGAGATTTTTAAAGATTTTTATTTAATTTTTGGCTGATCATATCATAGGTCTCTAAGCTTAATTCGGTAAATACCGAAATTGCCCTTTTTGGCCATAAAACGAGTTTTATAAATCCGATTGACCCCAAACCACTTCCTACTGATTTTATTTATTAAATAATGTATGTTGAACCTTCTGGAAGTATAAGAATCTCAGCCTTCTTTTACAAACCCGGAAACGGCTCTAAATCGCCTTTTTAGGCATTTTTAACGCATAGTATATACTATAACCATATCAAACATATAAGACTTATAGTTACTGATGTGTTTAACATATTTTTATAAAATAACAGTAAGTACGAGTTTATAAACTCAGATTTCCAAATTTGACATTTTTAGCCTTTGTTAAATTACCAAAATGCCCCTAAGGCGCATAGATTGGTTTTAAATGATAAGTTTTATATATGGGTCATACCCTACTGTTATAACATAATAAGTTAAGTATATTTTCTGTATAAATCAGACCCATAACTCAGATTAACAAATAAACTCTTTTATAACCTTTTAAATGACCAAAATGCCCTTATGAGGCGTAAGTTGAGTTTAAATACATTCCGGGCATAATAGAAAATATCTTGCTGATATTATAACATATTTGGAGCATATTAACTCAGGGAACTTGCATATGTCTCTTATGGTCACCCGTAACGCTCTTTTCGCGTTCGGTACGGTTTATGTAACTAGTTTGCATAAATTGACCGAAACGGGTCAAACATTATCATTTTTGTCTCAAAATCCAGAATGTGTTTAGTAAACCCATATTATACAAGTCTTCAAACTTGTCGGGTCAAATTCACATTCCATCCGGTCTTCGCTTAATCGTGCGTGAACCCTATCGTCTTTTAAAACTAACCGGTCTAGGCTTAGGCTTAAATAAAGACCCGTTAGAAATCTAATAGGTTATTATAAACCTTTGTTCCAGATTAGGAGCACCAGTAAAAGATACTTGCATTTTTCTTGATTGTGATTGATACTTATTCAGGTAAATACTCTTTGGCTTATTTTTCCTATACGGGCTTGGGTTACGGTATATAGAATACCGCTTGATCGGGCATTAAATCCTCCACCGTTGCGTGGGTAGTTGGAATAATTTAATCGGCTCGTTTAAGCAGTCTTGTGCACTTAAGGCCTTTGGGGGGTTAATTGACCATGTCCCGGATATCCTTGGCATCATCCTACGAGATGGCCACGACCTGAGCACGGGGTGTAGGCATACACCTTTCCGTGTATAACTCTTTAATGTGGTGGGTCCATTGATCTTTAGCCCGGACTAGATCCGGGCCACTGAACGCAAGTAACATGTAATTCGTTCACATGATTATTATATTAAATAATTGACCCAAGTTAATAAAAATGTTTTGTGCCTTGTGCATTTAAATCAATTTTCAACCTTTTCAAAATGAGTCAGTCGAATTGTATTTACCAGTGTAAACTGACGTATTTTTCCCAAAAAGATTAAGTGCAGGTACTACACGTAATAGGCTGGCAGGCTTCTAGAGCGTCCACAATAGGTCTCGCAGCTTGGACGACAAATAAACTGTTGAACAATTATCCTATTTTATTTTCGATCCGCCTGTGGATCCGTTTCAACTACTTGTGATAATTAATATTACATTTTTAATTAAAGTTGAAATGAATCTATCTTTTGCTTCCGCTGTGCATTATTATATTGTGTTGTTTGTCTATGATGATACCAACGACGTCACGATACCCCCACCGGGCCCACCGGTGACACGTGGAAATTAGGGGTGTGACAGGTTGGTATCAGTGCCAACTCTGAGTGAATTAAACACTAGCCTTTTGTGTTTAATCTCAGTTACACAATTGCACATTCCTCGATTCTCGAGTCTAGACAAAGAACTTAGGAAATTTCCAAATTTTTGTTTAAATTTTCTAATTTTGTCTTATAAATATTTTGTTGTATCACTTGTTTGTTTTTGACAGATAGCTAAACATGCCGCCAAGAATGAGAGGACGAGGAAGAGGACGAGGAGGATACGCAGCTCCAAATGATCACGAAGCCGGGCCTTCGCACCGGCGAACACCTTCGGGCTCTCATAACACAGATGCCCAAAATCTATGGAGGTCCTTCACTGAACCAGCCTCCTCACCATCCATTCCCCACTCATTTTGGCATCATTCGGAGAATGAGCCCCACCACTCACCGCAGTCCTACATTCCCCTACTTGGACACCAGTCACCCTTTGACAACACATCACCCACCTTTCAAGGGCTGTACAACCCTGACGATTACCTGCAAGAACCAGTGGGTTTTAACCCACTGGGACCGGAAGACCACTTTTCGGGTGGCAACCCGATGGATGTCGACGAGGATACTGATCCTGTCATGCCACCCTCTGGAACACCAAACCACCCCATCAAGATATCTGATGGGTCACCATTTTTGGGATCACCTTACAATGGTCCTGATAGTTTCGAGGAGAACTTCAGGCAGCACAACTGGGTGTACACTCCCAGTTACCACAACTCTCCTCTCCACCCGTCCTACCACAGCTCTCCCCTGCACCACCAGCAGCAGCAGCCAGAGCAGCAGCAGAATCCATCTACGGATTCTCGATTTGTGGCGGTTACTCCACCGCCACCACCACCTCCGGTTCAGCCTCCCTCGCCCCCGAGGCGAAGGAGAGGAACGAACGCGAGGATGTCCTCGCGAGGAGGAGTGCGTATCCACACCCCTCCACAGTCAAGCAGCAGCTGGTACTCACCAGTTGAAGAAGAAGAAGAGATGTGGGAATCCTCACACCCCGTCTCAGAGGTAACTACTGCGCCAGTCGCACCACCATCACCACCACCACAGGGTTTTGGAGACCCAATCCCTGCTTATACTAGTGCCGCAACATTTAACCCCTTCGAGCCGCAGTTTCCCCCCGGCTACAACTTTACGGAAGATCCATACTGGGTGGCAGCAAACTCCAACACCTTCCACCAAGAGGCTCCCTTCGGAGGTCCCTGGGCTACGGGACCCTCGACCTATGGGTATCCACCATATGGGTACCAACAGCCGCAGCCTCCTCAACCTCCGTTTTACCAGCCTCCTCAGCCATCGTACTACCAGCAACCACCTCAGGCGCCGATGATGTCGCCACCCCAAGTTCAGGAAATCATACAGGAGATTCAAGGGGTGCGTCAGGAATTTCGGCAGGAGTTGGAAAATAATCAGAGGCGTAACCGGGGGATGATTCAGAAGGTGGTGGACTTGCTCAAGGGTAAGAGCAAGAAGGATTACTAAATCCTTTGTTTATTTTAGTGATAGTCATGTCCCTGCGTGGACATATCTTATGTACTCTACCCCTGCGTGGGTAATTTTCTTCTGTTTCGCCCCTGCGTGGGCATATCTTTTATTTCGACCCCTGCGAGGGTTTGTTATTTGTTTAGCCCCTGCGTGGGCATGATATTTATGAAAAGTCCCGTTTAGGGCAATTTTGTACTCGTTAATTTTAAATTAGAATGGTAATTTCAGCTTTTCATTTTTAAATTATATGCACAAATATAATAAATGAATAAATGGAAAATAGCATTATTATTGTAATTCACCATTTTAATAAGGATCTTAAAAGGTAAAACCTAGCTGTTATGTTGTCATAAACCTAGCCAAGACGGTATAACCTGTTTAAAAAGATTCCAATCTCTGTTAACATCTGTAAATATGTTAACATTCTTGACTACTGTGACTCGCAAAATCACATATGTCACCCTTTTTAATAAATTATCCGAGATTATATTTTTATATAATTGAAAGTGACATAATGCCTACGGGTCATAATAAATGTCATATAAAACAAAAAGGCGGCCGTAGCTTATAGACTCCCTGCCAAGAAAAAGGATTGATTCGTTTTGATTATTCAAACCTTAACCCTATAAAAATCTAAATTTATAATTTAGAAACTGTCTACGTGACTAGGCCTATTGTGCCAATATATGTAATTCATTTCTAGGATAAAATTATTGATAAAAAGTCCTAAATGAAACTACTTAACAAATTAACTAATATGGCTTTTAATTACCATGGTTAATAAATCGTCAAGAACGATAATAATAGTTAGATTTCTAAATAGACTTTGTCCTTGTTTTATGTAGCATTTAAGACTACATGACTAAGTCGGAAGAAATGAATAGTCATCCAGCAAATGACCCTGATAACACGAAGATACTAGTAACTGGTGCCGAATTGAAAGCATTAGTAAATGAGGTTGTTGTCGAAGCAATGAATAGACAGTATAGTGAATCCAACGAGACCCATAGTAGGACTCGATCTGCATCTCATCCCAAGTCGAAACCCAGGATTCAGTCAGAGGCTCATAGTAAGCCGCCCTCTATGAAGGTTATACCTAAGAAAGAGGAACCCAAGAAAGACAATGACAGACACTCCTCCAACCAGAACAGTGTCCCCTCTAAGAAGATTGTGAGAAATGATGCGCCTCCTGCTAGAGGATGCACGTACAAGTACTTTGTTTCGTGTAAGCCCCGAGACTTTACTGGGGAAAAAGGGGCTGTCGACTGCATAACCTGGTTGGACGAGATTGATACAGTGGTAGACATAAGTGGATGTGCTGAAAGGGACATTGTGAAGTTCGTATCCCAGTCCTTTAAGGGTGAAGCCCTAGCATGGTGGAGATCACTGATCCAGGCCACCGGAAAGGTACATTTGTACAGCATGACCTGGGAGCAATTTGTTGCTCTCATCAAGGAAAATTTCTGCCCGCAGCATGAGGTGGAGAAAATAGAGTCCGATTTTGTATCATTGGTGATGACAAACCTGGACTGCCAAGCCTACTTAACGAGCTTCAACACGATGTCTCGATTGGTTCCATATCTTGTAACCCCTGAACCAAGGAGAATCGCTCGTTTTATCGGGGGGTTAGAACCCGCAATAAAGGCAAGTGTGAAGGCCTCTCGGCCAACGACTTTCAGGTCAGTAACTGACCTCTCCTTGTCCCTCACAATGGACGCAGTCCGACTAAGATCGCTGAGGAACAAAGAGGCCGAGAACAAGAGAAAGCGTGAGGATGATACCTCACGAAGGTCAGAGAAGAGACACAGAGGGAATGACGACCACAGGAAAGGGTCGGGATCGAAGAAGAATGGGCAACAATCAGGGGAAAAGCCCAAATGTAAGACTTGTAGGAGGTATCATTTTGGGAAATGTCGACTTGAGTCAAGATCCCAGTCTCTCACAAGACCCTGTGGAATCTGTAAGTCCACAGAACACAAGACTTTGGAATTTAGGAAGTTGAAGGATGCAACCTGTTATGGTTGCAACGAGAAGGGGCATATTAAGTCAAATTGCCCAAAGAACGCTAAGAAAGCCGAAGACGGGAAGAATACCAATGCAAGGGTCTTCAGGATGGACGCTAAAGAGGCTATCCAGGACGACAACGTGATTACTGGTACGTTTCTTGTAAATGATATTCTTGCTAGAGTCCTGTTTGATTCTGGAGCAGATAAATCCTTTGTAGACAATAAGTTTTGTGAATTGTTGAAATTGCCTGTAAAACCCTTAAGTGTGAAGTATGAAGTGGAGTTAGCTGATGGAACCATAGAAACCGCCCCGACTGTTCTAGATGGATGTGTTATATCCATTAGGAATCACTCGTTTCCATTATCCTTACTTCCCTTTAAACTAGCCGGTTTTGACATAGTAATAGGCATGGATTGGTTATCACACAACCAAGCCCAGATTGTGTGCAATAGAAAGCAAGTGGTAGTGAAAACTCCGTCAGGTGAGTCACTCACTATTCAAGGAGATACCCAGCATGGATTGCCTGAGCAAGTGTCCATGCTCAAAGCATCCAGATGTATGCAGAAGGGTTGTGTCATTTATATGGCGCAAGTTACTGTTGATGAGCCTAAGCCGAAAATTGAAGATATCCCTGTCATTTCAGAATACCCCGAAGTTTTCCCAGAAGAACTACCTGGTTTACCACCAGATAGGCAAGTGGAATTTCGAATCGACATTATTCCGGGTGCAGCACCAGTGGCGAGAGCACCATATAGATTGGCTCCAACGGAAATGAAGGAGTTAAGAACGCAGTTAGACGATCTGTTAGCAAAAGGTTTCATTAGACCTAGCTCGTCTCCCTGGGGAGCGCCTATTTTGTTTGTTAAGAAGAAGGATGGATCGATGCGTCTGTGCATCGATTATCGTGAGCTCAATAAAGTCACCATCAAGAATAGGTATCCTTTGCCCAGGATCGACGATCTGTTCGATCAGTTACAAGGGGTAAGCTACTTCTCAAAGATCGACTTAAGGTCAGGCTATCATCAGTTGAAAGTCAAGGATGAAGATGTACACAAGACAGCGTTTAGGACTCGTTATGGACATTACGAGTTCCTAGTGATGCCTTTTGGGCTCACCAACGCACCAGCCGCGTTCATGGATCTCATGAACCGCGTCTGCAAGCCTTATCTAGATAAATTCGTCATAGTCTTTATTGACGACATCCTTATCTACTCAAAGAGCAAGGCTGACCATGAGAAACACCTTCGTTGTATTCTCAAGCTTTTACATCAAGAGAAACTCTATGCCAAATTCTCGAAGTGCGAATTTTGGCTTCGAGAAGTCCAATTCCTTGGACATGTAGTGAGCGAGCGTGGTATCCAAGTGGATCCCGCTAAAGTAGAAGCAGTAATGAACTGGCAAGAGCCAAAGACGCCTACTGAAATTCGTAGCTTCCTGGGTTTAGCAGGATACTATAGGCGATTCATTGAAAAATTTTCTAGGATTGCTGCGCCCCTAACCTCGTTGACGCGCAAGAAAGTTAAGTTTGATTGGGGCCCTAAGCAGCAGGAATCCTTCGATATTCTGAAGAACAAGTTAAGCAATGCTCCAGTGCTAACATTGCCAGATGGTATAGAAGAATTTGTGGTGTACTGTGATGCATCACACACTGGTATGGGCTGTGTACTCATGCAAAAAGGCAAGGTCATTGCCTACGCTTCACGACAGCTAAAGATTCACGAGAAGAACTACACCACCCACGACTTGGAGTTGGGTGCTGTTGTATTTGCATTGAAGCTATGGAGGCATTACCTGTATGGAACCAAGTGTGTGATCTATTCAGATCACAAGAGCCTTCAACATTTGTTTAATCAGAAGGACTTAAACATGCGACAAAGGCAATGGATGGAAACTCTGAATGATTATGACTGTAAAAAAAAATACCATCCAGGCAAGGCAAATGTAGTTGCTGACGCCTTGAGTAGAAAAGAAAGGGTTAAGCCTATAAGAATCAATGCTAAGCGCATTGAAATCAAGAATGATTTGAACAAAAGGATATTAGCTGCACAGAAGGAAGGTGTGCTGGAAGCTAATTATCCTGAAGAAAAGTTGGGAGTAACTGAGGAGCAGTTATCTCAGGACAAAGACGGAATGCTTAGATTGAATGGACGAATATGGGTCCCTGTTTTTGGAGGTCTCCGAGATGTTATCCTCCAGGAAGCCCACAGTTCCAAATATTCTGTCCATCCTGGAGCTGATAAGATGTACCAGGACTTAAAAGCAAACTACTGGTGGATTGGTTTGAAAAAGTCCGTAGCTGCTTATGTAGCTAAATGTTTGACTTGTGCGCAAGTCAAAGCTGAGCATCAGAAGCCGTCAGGTTTGTTACAACAACCTGAAATTCCCACATGGAAATGGGAAATGGTGACGATGGATTTTATCACCAAGTTGCCAAAGACGAGAAAGGGAAATGATACTATATGGGTCATAGTAGATAGACTGACGAAGTCAGCACATTTTCTACCCATCAAGGAGACTTATAGCTCCGATATGTTAGCCCAATTATACGTTGATAAGATTGTAGCTTTGCACGGTATACCTGTGTCTATTATCTCGGATAGAGATACTAGATACACGTCACATTTTTGGAAGAGTTTCCAACAATCTTTGGGCACTCGTTTAAATTTTAGTACGGCTTATCATCCTCAGACTGACGGTCAGAGCGAGCGTACTATTCAAACATTGGAAGACATGCTACGTGCATGTGCGATCGACTTAGGTGGTAGTTGGGATAAGAACCTGCCACTAATTGAATTCTCCTACAACAATAGCTACCACACCAGCATAAAAGCTGCACCTTTTGAGGCCTTATATGGTAGAAAGTGTAGATCGCCTATTTGTTGGGCAGAAGTTGGAGATGTCCAACTATCAGGACCAGAAATTGTTTTTGAGACAACGGACAAGATTGTCCAGATTCGCGATCGTTTGAAAGCTGCCAGGGATAGGCAGAAAAGTTATGCGGATCCGGATCGTAAAGACTTTCATTTCGAAGTAGGTGATAAAGTGTTACTTAAAGTATCACCCTGGAAGGGGGTGATGAGGTTTGGTAAGAAAGGCAAGCTAAGCCCGAGATACATAGGACCTTTCGAGGTTATCGAACGAGTCGGGTCAGTTGCCTATAAGTTAAACCTGCCTGAAGAACTCAGTGCTATCCATAACGTGTTCCACATCTGTAATTTGAAGAAGTGTTCCGCTGATGAACCACTGGTTATACCGTATATGGATGTACATATAGATGAAGGCTTGAAATTTGTGGAAAAGCCGTTATCAATTGAAGACCGAAAGGTAAAGAAGCTTCGAAGGAAGCACATACCTATTGTTAAGGTCAAATGGGATGCCCGTAGAGGTCCCGAATACACATGGGAGGTAGAATCCACGATGAAAGAAAAATACCCTCATTTATTTCAGTAAATCTCGGGGTCGAGAATTCATTTAAGGGGGTGAGGATGTAACACCTCGGAAATTCACGACCAATAAAGCCTTGACACGTGTCATAAGCTTTGTATATGCGAAAACATACTTTAGAGGGACTAAAGTTGACAAACGGTGAAACTATGTAAATTCAAGGGTTCAAAGTGTCAACGATTGATAAATCAGTCCTACAATAACCCTACATGGTATATATAACTTTAAACGGATAGATCATGGATCATACGAAGCGAAAAGTGGAAGAAAGTGAGGAATTACAAACTACAGGGGCTAAACGTGTCAACATGTTGAATTTATACCTCTGAGTGATCTTTTGGCAAACCCGAAGCTTTGTAATGATAAAATATACTCACGAGATTATGTGATAAAAATTTCATGAAGTTTCGTGAACGTATGAGAAAGTTGTGATTAAAACCGTACACGAAAGGTTAAATACGTTATCGTTGATTTCAAGACTTTTCGGGTAAGCGCAAAATCGTTCAAGGACTTTATCATATTTATAAAAGTCTCAAGACCCTTAAAAGTCAGGTTTAGGGTCCATTGTGCAAGAAAAACAAGCCAAAACACGTTACAAAAGTACAAGGACTGAAATGTAAAAACAACAAAACTTGTTTTGCTGGTCGACCAGGGGTACGCGGCCCGCGTACATGGTCATCGCGGCCCGCCTGCCAGCGCCCAGCGACAAACAGACCTGCAGATGCCAGTTCTGAGTCTGTTCTCGGTCATGTACAGCTGTTGTCGACTAAGGGAGCTCCCCAATCGAATTACATGCATTCTAGGACACTTGTATTCTTCCTACAACATCAGAAAACACCTGTAACATCCTCAATTCAGATCCAAAGTTGCATATAAGGCACCTTATGTAGTGAAAACAAGAACACTTGAACTTTCAAAAACTCACAAGACTTCTCCTGGAGCATTCTGATCGACAAGGCAGCCTCATAAGTGATCACTAAGCTTGTTAGGACCTTTGTAAGTGTTTATATCATCCTCTAATTCGTTCTAGCTTAGTGTTCTAGCCGAAAGTCAAACTATCGTAAATTACACTTGACTTTACGATTAAACGAGATTGGCTCTGTCATTTCTCAAATTAAAAGTACCGGCATGTTGGTATTTATGTGTGTAACAAACCCCTAAAAGGGTATTATCAGATTCACACTCTAAACATGCTAATTGTCAAGTCAAAGATCGTTTCAAAAAGTCAACAGAATGAGTTTTCGCAAAATTAAGCATATCTAGCAATGTAGGCTACATGCAACCTGTTTGATCATCAAAATAACCTTGTAAATAATGTAAGAACATGTTTCTTCATGCTCAACTCGACAATTTTCTGTATTAAACCCGAATCGGAACCGAAAGTCTTATAAATCGACTTTTTCTTTGACTACCGGTTCTGATTCGTACATGCATGTTAAGATCTGCACTAGAGCATATTTTGGACCAACTTTCATATATGTTTAACACTCTGGAATTTTACATCTTGGTTCCATGTTTAACCGATTCATATGCATGTTACCGGGTTATGCTCAAATATGACTATTTTGCCCTTTTTAATATAAAACGCGATTTTTGAAAAAGTGAAAGAGTAAAATCATTTGTTACTGATTTATAAACATGCACCGAAAATTTCATATCAGTTTGTGGCCTAGTTTAAGAGATATGCTCATTATCGTAAATTACAAGCTTTATGTTACATAAATAGCGTAATTAGCGTATAGCCTATTTTAACCCACTTTTTGGTATCAAACTTTTATACACTGATGTTATATATTATTTTGAGATTTTTAAAGATTTTTATTTAATTTTTGGCTGATCATATCATAGGTCTCTAAGCTTAATTCGGTAAATACCGAAATTGCCCTTTTTGGCCATAAAACGAGTTTTATAAATCCGATTGACCCCAAACCACTTCCTACTGATTTTATTTATTAAATAATGTATGTTGAACCTTCTGGAAGTATAAGAATCTCAGCCTTCTTTTACAAACCCGGAAACGGCTCTAAATCGCCTTTTTAGGCATTTTTAACGCATAGTATATACTATAACCATATCAAACATATAAGACTTATAGTTACTGATGTGTTTAACATATTTTTATAAAATAACAGTAAGTACGAGTTTATAAACTCAGATTTCCAAATTTGACATTTTTAGCCTTTGTTAAATTACCAAAATGCCCCTAAGGCGCATAGATTGGTTTTAAATGATAAGTTTTATATATGGGTCATACCCTACTGTTATAACATAATAAGTTAAGTATATTTTCTGTATAAATCAGACCCATAACTCAGATTAACAAATAAACTCTTTTATAACCTTTTAAATGACCAAAATGCCCTTATGAGGCGTAAGTTGAGTTTAAATACATTCCGGGCATAATAGAAAATATCTTGCTGATATTATAACATATTTGGAGCATATTAACTCAGGGAACTTGCATATGTCTCTTATGGTCACCCGTAACGCTCTTTTCGCGTTCGGTACGGTTTATGTAACTAGTTTGCATAAATTGACCGAAACGGGTCAAACATTATCATTTTTGTCTCAAAATCCAGAATGTGTTTAGTAAACCCATATTATACAAGTCTTCAAACTTGTCGGGTCAAATTCACATTCCATCCGGTCTTCGCTTAATCGTGCGTGAACCCTATCGTCTTTTAAAACTAACCGGTCTAGGCTTAGGCTTAAATAAAGACCCGTTAGAAATCTAATAGGTTATTATAAACCTTTGTTCCAGATTAGGAGCACCAGTAAAAGATACTTGCATTTTTCTTGATTGTGATTGATACTTATTCAGGTAAATACTCTTTGGCTTATTTTCCCTATACGGGCTTGGGTTACGGTATATAGAATACCGCTTGATCGGGCATTAAATCCTCCACCGTTGCGTGGGTAGTTGGAATAATTTAATCGGCTCGTTTAAACAGTCTTGTGCACTTAAGGCCTTTGGGGGGTTAATTGACCATGTCCCGGATATCCTTGGCATCATCCTACGAGATGGCCACGACCTGAGCACGGGGTGTAGGCATACACCTTTCCGTGTATAACTCTTTAATGTGGTGGGTCCATTGATCTTTAGCCCGGACTAGATCCGGGCCACTGAACGCAAGTAACATGTAATTCGTTCACATGATTATTATATTAAATAATTGACCCAAGTTAATAAAAATGTTTTGTGCCTTGTGCATTTAAATCAATTTTCAACCTTTTCAAAATGAGTCAGTCGAATTGTATTTACCAGTGTAAACTGACGTATTTTTCCCAAAAAGATTAAGTGCAGGTACTACACGTAATAGGCTGGCAGGCTTCTAGAGCGTCCACAATAGGTCTCGCAGCTTGGACGACAAATAAACTGTTGAACAATTATCCTATTTTATTTTCGATCCGCCTGTGGATCCGTTTCAACTACTTGTGATAATTAATATTACATTTTTAATTAAAGTTGAAATGAATCTATCTTTTGCTTCCGCTGTGCATTATTATATTGTGTTGTTTGTCTATGATGATACCAACGACGTCACGATACCCCCACCGGACCCACCGGTGACACGTGGAAATTAGGGGTGTGACACTTTGGGATCGACACCTGGCTTTTCGGTTACAAGCTCTTCTGGGAAAGAAACCTGGCTCCTTTAACGCTTCCCGTTGCGTTGAGCTCGTCTTCAGACTCCCCCTTAGACTCGGCTGTCGGGATCGTAGTCTGGAATCTGCAATCCTCAAACATTTATAAGTAAAACATTTTACAGTGAAAACATTTTCAGTTGTCCAGGTATCGTAACCTGGCTCTATTAAACTTTCTAAATCAAGATCCTGGCTCTAAAGATTTAATAATATGAATATATCCAGGATTACTTGATTCACTCCCTCTATCAACAATCTTCAAAGATTTGTCAGTTTCAGCGAACCGGATCAGAAACTGGCTCTTTTACAGATTTTAACAATATAAGCATCCAAAATCCTCACAGTTAATCATCCAAGTCCAAATTAATGACCTTGGAGATATCACAAACTATTTTTGACTTTTGATTTTAAAAATTTCAAGTTTCAAATTAATGAACTTGTTTTATTTTCAGAAACACAATCAGCATACTTAGATTTTGAAACTCAACATCCAGACATCGGTTGTCGAAAATAAAGCAGAAATCAAAATCTTTTTGAATTTTTCCGAAACATAAAGCAATAAAGAAATATTTACAAACATATTTACAGACAATATTTTTGTTTGAGTTTGCGTCTGAGGATCATATCAGTTTTTGACAAGTCACAAGTACCGTTGAGCTTAGTTACACATTAAGAATTAAACAATTCACTTAGATTGTCGATATACCGATCCACTTAAATTTTCACACAAAGTTCAACTGATTCAGGATACGGATTAGATGTATTAAGAACTTAAACTCATTCATGTGTCCCACCTCTTGAATATACTCCCGTATCCAGATCCCAATATTCAGTCTTACAAGTGAGTATACCTAGATGATATCTGTAAGGGGAATAAATTATAGTACGAAACTGTGAGAGCTCAGGTCAGAACTTCCGTTCAGCAGAGAGATGGCAGCTCGACTTTTGGTGTGTCCCCTTTAGAGGATCTTTTTGTTACAACAACAATGACTATCAATTTTATTGTTTCATCAATTTCCTGAGGGCGGCGCTATATTTCAAGCAATGCAGAAAGTATTCTCCGGGGACTAGGCCATTGCTTCCGCAAAATCAGAAGTCCCGAGATAATACCCCAGATATCACTGAGTATAAAGACCTAGTATCTCAGAAAGAGGGACCTTTCAAACGAGATTTCAGGGGTTACCTATATATCCAAGTAGTGTTCCCCACGAAATAAGCAAGTTTGAATTTAGGTTTATATCCCGAAAAAGTTTACTAAATGTATAAAAATCTATCGGCATATCATCAGTGAGACTGTTTAACGCTATTTAAACATTACATTTCTTTAGCATACTGTAACTGTCTACTGATGTACTATCATTTCCTCTTTTTACACAAAACTCATTTTTGAATTTTATCATGTTTTTTACTTTTTCAAAATTTTCTAATGTTTTTGGATTTTCTGACAATTTCTTACTCCCCCTAAAATGCAAAACCATTTAAAGAAAATTTGATAAACCGATACTGATAGCTTTGTCTCGCCATCCATTTTCTGCTTTTCATGCACTGATTTGCAGAAAATATAACGTACCCCCATGATTTACAACACATTGATTTTTACCGTTTGAAAACCGTTTTTCAATCTTGTGAAATTAATCATGTTTGTTCAGCCGTGAGGGTTTCGGCGTATTCAATCAACATATTTTTGTATTTTTGAATATTTTTGACAAAAATTAAAAACAACCATATTTTTGGTTTTTCAAAATTTTCAATTTTTAGGGTTTTAAAAATATTGTTTATTTATGTACAGAAAACAAACAAACTCCCTATTTCAACCAACACAGGGTTCAGCAGCCTCTTCTTCTTGTGCCAGGCTGCTCCGATTTCCATTCTCACAGTCTTCAGTTTTCTTGAGCACCTGCACATTTACACTTACTCAATTACTTGAACAATTTAGCCCAGGTCTGTTGGACCTTAGGCATTTCAACACAATAATTTTCATTCAATGCTGGAAACTCTTTGTCATCTTTCACAAAAATCTTTTCAACTTTTACTTCAACTTTTTCATCTTTTTCAAAAATCACTTGTTTCTTTGCACTCCATTTTTGACCTTTAGGAGTACCACGTTTGTAAAAATGTGACTCCTTTTGAACATTTTGTTTTTTATCAACAACTTTTGGTTTCCAAAACTCTTGAGGTTTTGTCATATCAACAGTTGTTTTCCAACTTTGAGTTGTTCTGACTCTGGGTGTGTGAGAATTCCAGGTCTGTCTTAAATCGAACCTGTTCGGGTTTGATTTCCAATTTTGATTTGAAGCAAACTTGTTTGTATTGTACCTCCAAGTTTGTTTCGAATCAAATCTGGTTGACCTTTGTTTCACATTCTCAGATTTTTGTTTCTCAGCATCTACTTCTTTATGTCAACATCCACAGGTTTTAGATTTGGACACTTGCGTGCAAGATGTCCTTTTTGATCACATTTGAAACATGTTCTCATGGACACATCTTTGACCTGTGGTTGTTGCTTTTTCTTTTTAGCAAAGAACTCATCATTAGACTTTCTCAATTTGAGTTCTTTTTCTTCTGCTAAACTTATTCCTTGAACAAAATTCATTTTTGCCTGAAAATTTGGCGTTTCATTTTTCTTCCAATTTTGTTTCTTCTTATAACCCAACCCAGCCTTCATGTTTTTCTTCTTGTAACCAGGTTTGTTATAAGAAGTTTTGTGACCTTTTCCAGCAAACTTTGGAATCTCAGATTTCTCAATCTCAACCATTTTGAAAACTTTATCAACCTTTTCTGAAATCACATTCTGAATTGGGAATACAACATCTAAGAATAATTTGTCCGATCCAATCATGGTATAATCCAATCCTTTTGAATCTTCATTCAAATTTTTCTCGGAGTTTTTCAGATATCCATCATGAAAATTACCTTCATTTTCATCCTGTGATTCAGATTTACCTGTTTCAACTGACTCTTCTTTCAACACACTTTCAACGACCTTACCTACCACCTCTGAATCACTAGAATCATCAGATTTGGAATAGGTTATGTCAATGTTGTCTGGCAATTGATCTACCATGTTGAAAGCTTTTTCGACCTTTTCATCATCATAAAATGCAAATTTTCCCGGTGGTGGAACTTGATGAAACTCTGAGCCAATGCCTTTCTTGTTTTGCTCAGACTCACCATCTGCCGGTTTTATATTGAAAATACGTTCAAGCACATATGACGACACGTGATAACTCTTTAACTTGTTGTTATCCTGTTCTAACTCAGCAATCTGACGCTTTAACTTAGTAACATCCTCAATGTAGGAATTAACAACACCTTGTTTTATTTCATACATTCGCTTAAGCTCTTTAGTTGTTTCAGAAAGATAATTCATTCTTGATTGAGCAAATTTCATTTCATCTTTCACTTTTTCATATGACTCTTTTGTAATGTGATATGCCAATTTTATTGAATCATATTCTTTCTTCATTTCTTGGCAAACAATTTCTTTTTGATCACATTCTTCTGTCTTTTTCAAAACATTTTCTTTCAAACCTTCATTTTCTTTTTCTAACTTTTTACATTTTTCCAAAAGTTTTTCTTCATTATCTTTCAAAACTTTTTCGTTTTCTAACATTTCTTTGCATTTATTTTTGAAAACTTCTTCAATTTTATTAAATTGTTTGTCTTTTCAGTACAAGCACTGCACGTTTCCATGCATTTCTTGCATTGTTCAACAGTTTTCAAGATTTCAGAGTTAGAATTTTCCTCAGTGATTGGCACTTCGGTGTTTGCAGCAACTTCTGTCTGATCAGCAACATTCTGCTTTTCTTCAACACCAACACCATTCTCATCAACATCTGTTGAACTTTCAACCTTCACTTCTTCTCCAACCTGCTGTTCTTCAGTAACAGCTTCTTTCACAACTTCTTCATTCACCACAACCTTTTCAACAACCTTTTCTTCTACCTTCACATTCTCTATTTTCACAGCTTCATCTTTCACTTCTTCTTCAACCTTGACCCCCTCAGCAACTTTCTTCAAATCATCAACCATCTTCTCAATATTCTTCTTCATTCTCTCTTCATCTCTCTTCTTCAAAATCTATATCATGACTTCTCTTATGAGTTTTTCCAGCTTTTCCTCATAATTTTTGTCTTTTACAGCATTTGAATAAAATTCACCAACCCGAGGAATTACTAGAAGAACATCATCAAAAACTATGTCCTTCTTAGAAACAACAGGTTCACCATATCTGTTGACATAACATTCTCGTTTCTTATCCCATCTTTTGTATCTGACTGCTTCATCATATTCTCTTTGCATATCATTTATTCTATTCGCAGCCATTCTTCTTTCTCTGTCTGTTTTCTCACTCAAAATTTCTTCTCTGGTTTTCTCTTTGATTTCAGCCATGATTTTATTTCCTCAATATTCACACCTCGTAAATCACAACACAAGAAACAATCAAATAACAATGATTATTTACAACAAGAATATCAAACAACTTGAATAGGACGGGAGGTTGATCGATCGGACAGGGTGCTGTTCGATCGGGCATGAAAGCTGTTCGATCGGACGGGAATGCTGTTCGATTGGACAGGGTGTTGATCAAGTGAGTCAACGAAAGTCAACTTGTTGTCCGATCGGCTGGGATTGCTGTCCGATCGGCTAGCTCAAGTGACTTGGAATCAGTTGACAACCCGTACGACCCTCTGTTCGATCGATCAGCACTACACCACAAAACAATATGCTGTTCGATCGGCTTGCGTTTTCAAATGATGGCACAAGACGACAAAATGCTTGATTGATCAGCTGACACGTTGATCGATCGGCTTGCGTTTTCAAATGATGGCACAAGACGACAAAATGCTTGATCGATCGGTTGGCGTTGTCACTTTGACTTCTTTGACCTGAATCACATGTAAACTTACAACATTATTCACTTACAATTGTCAATGGCCGACAATTCTGATTTGAAATAAAATGTGATTGGGCCGTTCCAATTTAATCACATGGAATGAAGATTTTTAAAGCAAACAATGAGCCATTCACGTGACAATCTGATATCATATGCTTTGCAATTAATGAATCACTGATATAGTTGACTTAATGACACGTATTGCCGACAATTATCAATATCTCATGAAAACTTATCACTTCAACTTGGAATATGGATCAAAAGCTCACATGCAATTAGTAATGGCTGACATATTTGTAAAGATCACATGTAATACTGAAATGAATTAATGAAAACCTAGAACAGTTGACTGAACAAATGCAGAATATGTTGACCTAATGACACGTATTGCCGACCGATCGGTTGGGATGCTAGCCGTTCGGCCAGCTGTTCGATCGGTTAGGTCAAACAAAGTCAACACTTTAAATGTATGACAGTGGAACGAACAAGTGTTCGATCGAACAGCTGTTCGATCAAGTAAGTCAACAGGTCAACAAATGAATTATAAAGTGAAGATGCTGTTCGATCGGTCAGAGATGCTAGACGACCGGCTGGCAAGTCAACAAAGTCAACAACTTAAAGAGTGATGTAATGGAACGAACAGCTGATCGATCGAACAGCTGTTCGATCAAGTGATGATGTTGACCGATCGGTTGGCATCCATATGAACTTCAACATCAACAGCAAACATATCCCAACTTTTTCGAACACAAAATTTCAGATTTCTCTCAAACGGCTTGGAATTTAGATCTGAAAATTTGTAGGCTTGTAGATCCGATAATTTTGCACAACATATCCAAAAATTAGCCGATTTTAACCGTAAAAAGTCGTTTAATTTGGTGATTTTCGGTCGAAAACGTGAAGAAACGTAAAGATGAAGAAATTTTGACAAATCTGTAAGAATTTGACTCTGAATCTGCTGAATTCAAGTGCGTAATTGTGTGTTTGATCCGTGCAATCGAGCTCCTGCTCTGATACCACTTGTTAGGACCGGTTTTTACTCCGAAACGATTGCGAACCGACTCGTGTAACGTGCGGAATCCGTACACGAACGTGACCGAACACACGAACGTACTCAATCTGTGATTCTATAAAACGTATGAAAGATACAAGCACCTCGAATCATCTTTTGCCTTTCTCTCTCTACTTTCTCTCTCTAGCTTCTCTCTCTAACACTAGAGCTCTTCAAGTCTTCAAATGGCAAAAGTTCTAAATCCTAACCCTAAGGGTTCTATTTATAGGCAAAGGATATAAGGAGACTCTCCTTATTTACAATTATGCCACCTTGCCTTTCTAACAAGATATTACAATATAATGCAAGAAATAAACTGTTTCAGCTACGGTCTTGAGATGACGGAGGCGATGGACATACTGCACTAACACAACATTGTTAGACATCTTTCTTGACTGAGGATTAACAATGTTATCCATCTCGTTTAGCAAAACATTATTGAGTTTAGCATGACCAAAATTAGAGGTTTATGGTAGTTTTATTTAGTGGCATTGTTTTTTTTTTTGGCGTTTGATTTGGTTGTCCGATCTTATATTGTTTGTTATGTAACTTCGAAGTAACATGTTATGAACAAATAGGTCGAGAAAAAAAGATGGAAAAAAATGATGTAGAAAGAATGATGTAAAACGCCAAACTGAGATCTGTGTGTGTTCTATAAGAATGAAAAATACAAAGCGCCAAACTACTCTTCACTGGCTCTCGAAGACCATCTGTGTGTGTTCTGTAAGAATGAAAAATACAAAACGCCAAACTACTCTTCACTAGCTCTAGAAGACCTTGTCGGTCTTCTTTTAATTACGACCTGTTTGCATGTCGATGCGTAGTGTCCATAGTCTTTGCAGTTCTGACACTGTCTTTCTTTGGCCCCGGGTTTCGACTTTGATTTCTTTTTCTCGATTGCTATCTCCTGTTTAGATTTCAGGCGCTTCCGAGAACCAGAACCTTTGGATTTATACCCAACAGGGACTTTTATCGGATTCTTGTCGTTTTTATATTGACCGGTTATCTCGGGAAATCTATCCCTAGTACTAGCGGGAGGAGCAACAATCTGCATATCTTGAATCTTCTTCATATAAGATTGAACATGATCCTTGTATAAGGATAGCTCCTCTTTATTACCAGATAAACGGTTCAAAGTATATTCCGTTGAAAAAATAATATCTCGCATCATACTTTGCACATCGGGATCAAGCTCGGTCATATATTCACGACTAATTGAGTATTCGGGAGAGTAGTTTGGGGAAGCCTCTTTGCGCCATCTATTCAAAATGTATTGTTTTGAAAATTCCCTAATGTCCATAATTCTCAAAACATAGAATTATGTCTACATAGCAAACCAAACTGCTCAAAACACCTGCATGAGCAACTGCATGTGCAATCAGACTTACGGTGCATTACCTGAAAAACGCCAAAAAAAGTATCTCTATAACGCCATGTAGAGAATGTTTGTCTAAAAAAATTAAAAAAAACACAATGGATATGATAAAACTCCATGCACAGAAAACGCCATATAAAAAACAAAACGCCATTGTTTACCTCAAATAAGGATGTACAAGGCAGCTGGAAGTCATTTATGTAAAACTTAACAAACTCATCGGGCTGATCTTCGTAACGTTGATTTATGCAATCCGCAATTCCAATTAGCTCAGCTTGAACGTCACAAAAAATACTTTTTGTGTATATGTCTGCAGCTTGGCCTTCCAACAATTGGTAATTACTCTTCAACTGGGGTCGTTTGTATCGAGATTCATGATCATTTTTTCGATGCGTGTGCCGTTGTGCTTCTCTTGCAGTTTCGTAATGAGTCATGAACTCAACAAGAGTAGCTTTCGAATTGCACACTTGACCAAAAAATTGATTCTCACTCTCCGACCTCGATGTCGTTCGCATAAGACCCGACATCTCTTCCATTCTATAGTATGTAGGGATCCAAGATTCCCTGAGTGCAAAAATATCAGATAGGCAGTCATTATCTGCTAAATTGAACTCGCAGATAACCACTTCCCATTCTGATTAAAACTCTTCAGGTGTGAAATTATCCGTCCACACAACACCACAAATACGTTCTGTGACAACCTGAAATCTCAAGGCCCTTTCTCTACGTATCACTTGTTTTCACGATTCTTTTTACGTTGTAACATGAGTACGATATGTGAATGAATTAAAGTATTGCTTATGTTTGGTTGATAAATGAAAGCATAGGAGTTGTTAAATGTTTGGATGTTACACGTTCATGCTTTACAATACTTGGCCACACACCACACTCGTGATCGCACACCTCTTGTCCTTGTCCTCGACCTAAACTCGAACCAAGGGTACATAGATACCCGGTCCAAGTGCAACCCAAGGTTGGGCCTGGCTGTGACAACTCGTATAAATCCATGTATTTTGTAAATTAGTGTTACGTTACGTGTAAATTCATGAATGATATGTGACTTATATGTGGTGTTTGATTATTGTCCTTGATTGATTGTGTAAATTGAATCATGTGAAACCGGAAACCAAAACCGAAGTATTGTGATACGTCACCATTATGAAGCGAGATATTGTAGTAGGCTAACTTGCGACACGAAACATCTTAATTAAGTTACGTGGAGGAACTCGCAAAACCACCACTTTACAAGTTTCGCGAAAACGCCATTTATAAGATTGACACTTTTTAAACCCACCCCCTATCCCTCCTCGCTACCAATCGGCCCAAACCCTCACCCCATACCCCTTGTGCGATCAACAAGCCCAACCCACCACCCTTACCCCCTCTTGCGCAACCCGACCCAACCCCATCACCCACCCAATTGTTTCTTACGGCCCACTCCACCCAAACCGCCCCAAAATCCCACCTATTATATTAAATACGTATCTTGCATGAGGAAATCAAAACCCTATGTCCCTTGGTGAACCTTGTGTGCGACGACAGGAGAAGAGAACCCCTCCTCATTCGCAAACCACTCCAAGTTAATTGCCTGATTCTTCCGTTCTGCTTCAAGGTAACTTGTCATTCTTCCTTTAGTGTTTTATGTGCTTCAAATGTTTATACATGGCTGCGATTTTAAGTATGGTTTACCATGATGTTTATGTGAATGGTTACAAGCTAAGGTCGTTAGAAACTTGGTGTTTTTAGGGTGGTTTTGGTCGTAAAAGTGATTAGTTAGTAACTAGGGTTTTTGTTTGCGGTTTGGAATTTGTGATGATGATAGTACCAATGTTCACACATAATTCATGTGAAGTTATCGCGGCTAGGTTTATGTTTAAATAATGATGGTGATGTGTTAAGATGACAAGGTGTGTCTAGGGTTCATGAGAATCAAGAATCATGCATGGTATTACCGATAATATGTGTAGGCATATGTATGTGGATTAGGGTTTAAAATCGTGATGTCCAAGCATGTTAAATCTGCTAGAAATCTGCTATAAATGACTTATTGTAGGATCGTGAAATGATCGAAACGAGTCTATCAGAAGAGTTCTCGGTCTAATCAGAGGCGGAATTCATTGATTAGACTTTGTAACAGCTTGAATCACATTTAATTGTCCTGTTTTATTGATTTAACACGTTTACAGATCAAATGACACGTCGGTAGCACTTCGGTACCGGAAACATGAACGTTACAAATGACTCAGCATGACAGGTATTTATAGTGGTGGGTATTTTGCACGGAATGACATCATGCTATTTCGTGCGAAATAGCCAATGGTTATTTCGTACGAAATAGCTCAATCACACCCAAACCCTATTTTCTTCGTACAACGTGCCCTGATCTAACAATTCTATTACAAGACTCGATACAAGATGAAGTCGACAGACGTATGCACCAACAGACTCCCCCTCGGATGTTGACGAAGTCTTCAGTGTCAAGTCTTCACAATCTTCAGCCTTGATCAGTCTTCGGGCTTTTTCAAAAATTATCTGACAATGTAAGCATCCTCAATCTTTAATATTTCTGAATCTCAATCTATCTCTTCACATTCTCTTGATCAGATCTCTTGATTCCTTAAACTCTTCATCATCAGACTCCCCCTTAAAGAATGCTTGGGATCGTAGTCTGGCTTTCTCAAGTTCTAGAATCGCAACCTGGCTCTCTCATAGCCATAACCTGCACATTCTCTACCTCAAAGTAAATTTCACAAATTTAAAATTTGACAAATTTAAACTCTGCTAACCACTTGTAGAATCAATTACAAACCATCATTTGAAAAAATCATTCAAAATAATTTTAACATTTTATAATCTCGAATGACCACTTGTATATGAAACATTCAAATTTGGTTTCAACTGAATGAACCATTTAATCATTTAATTTTTTTTTCATTTTAACAGACTCTCCCAACCTTGTTGTTCATCATGTTTAGCACTCGGAATTTTGAAAATCAGCTTTTAAACATCAGTTGTCTAAAATCTTTTTGTATTTTTCAAAATTTATGCTAAAACACACTGAAAATCTTTTTAGACTTTTGAAATTTAAAGAAAATGCAGTAAAGAAATATTACAGACAATATTTTTGTGAGTTTGTGTAAGAGGATCATATCAGTTTTTAAGACAAATCACCAACACCGTTAAGCTTTAAACATTTTAAGTTCTAAACGATTCACTTAGATTGTCAGTATACTGATCCACTTAAATTTTCACACAAAGTTCAACTGTTTCGAGATACGAGATTAATGTTTTAGAGACTTAAACTTATTCGCGTGTTCCACCTCAGAATATACTCCCGTATCCAGATCCCAATATTCAATCTTACAGGTGAGTATACCTAGATGATATCTGTAAAGGATTAAATGCGAGGGCCATGAGAGCTCAGGCTATTGCTTCCGCAAAATCAGAGAGATTATGGCTTCGACTTTAGGTGTGTTCCCTTTAGAGAATCTTTTCTTCAACAGCACATGATTAGCATTTTTCAATGTTTCTTCATTTTTATGCTGAGGGTGGTGCTATATTTCAAGCAAGCGAAAAGTATTATACGGGGACTAGGCCATTGCTTCCGCAAAATCAAAAGTCCCGGGATAATACCCCAGATATCACTAAGCATAAAGACCTAGTATCTTAGAAAGAGGGACCTTTCAAACAAGATTTCGGGGGTTACCCATATATCCGAGAGATGTTCCCCACGAGATAAGTAAGTTTGAAATTTAGGTTTATATCTTGTCACAATCTACTAAATGTGCAAAAACCTACTGGCACATCATTAGTGAGACCATTTATCACATGTTAACTTTCCAATTCTTTAGCATGCTGTGATAGTCCACTGATGTACTATCATTTCCTCTTTTTACAACCAAACTCATTTTTGCTTTTTCAATGTTTTTGACATTTTCAAATTTTCAAATGTTTTTGGATTTTCTGAAATCTCTTACTCCCCCTAAAATTCAAAATCATTTAAAGGAAAATGAAAACAAACTATACAAGTAAAGTGACAACTGATTTTCAAGCTTCAAATCGCCATCCACTTGGCATAAACAATCAGAACTCCCCCTGTCAACAAACTATTTTCCCATTAAGATTTCAAAACACTTAAGTTTGTATTAATCAAATGGTTTTTCCGAAAAATTAGTTTTGTTGATTTTACCACTAGTAATATCGGGGATCAATTCATCATCTTGTTTTCTCAACCATTTGAAAATTTTAACATTTTTAGATTCTATCAACAATATCACTTGTAGGAAAGATAAATCAAGTACAACTTAATGTCCCTGATTAATCTTGTAGGACGAAATATCACCGAAGTGAATTTCTCAAGAAAGATGCCAATTCATGCTCCACGATTACCCACTTGGGAGCTCCGGCAAGTCAGAATTTTAGTTTGAAAATCCTGTCACCCAAGCCTGACCAGCCTTGGGTGATTTTGAATCAACTCTATCCCAACCTCCTTTCGATTGATAAAAATCTTTTGCACTTTTCACTTTTCCATCTACCATCTTCCCAAATATATGTTTGACTTTCCCATTGAAAGCCTTTTCAGCATCAAATTCTCCTTTACCAGGGAAGAATTGATCTGAAATCTCAATCTTTCCAATTTTTAACTTCAATTTTTCTTTCGACAATGGCGGAAAGTTTTCATAGTTCAACTCTGGAACGAAATTCTCATTCTTTTTCCCAACATATGACTCCTCTGATTTTATGAAATCAGATTCATTGTCAGAACTACTCTCAGATTTTACAACCCATCTTTGTTTGTTCAAATCAACTTTTCTTTTGTAAAAATGTTTCGAACTCTCACCTTCTTCGAAAGTCGAATTTTCAAACACTTTGAATTTTTCTCTTGATTGTACTGTTTTATCAACACATTTCTTTTTCATTTCAAAGTTAGAAGAAACTCCCTGTTTTGAATAAGTGGACTCGTGGCAATTCCAAGCAATATGTCCAGCTTTTTGACATTTAAAACAGATTCTTTTGTCAACTCTTGGAACAAATTTATTCATATTCTTCTTCCTTTCAGCAAGAAACTCTTGGTTTGACTGTCTCCATAATGGTTTCTTCTGCTCTTCTTCAGAACTTCCTCCTGCAACAAATTTTGTTTTTGGTTTATAATTTTTCTCATTTTTATAATTTTCTGAAGAACTAAAACCTAAATCTTTCTTTTTGAAATTACTATTATGGTTTGGTTTCTTTTGAAAACCATAACCAGAACTGTAACCCTTTTTCTTGTTCAATCTCTGTTGAACTCTTGATGTGTAATTTTTAGGTTTTTCATGAAGATTTAAATCTTTTATTTCAGAAATATTAATTTCCGTTAATTTGAAAACCTTTTTGATCATTTCAGTTTTGACACTTCTTATTGGAAATTCCTTATCAGAATTTAATTTGTCTGAATCATTCAAAGTATATGCCACTTTGATTGGTCCGTCATTCAAATTAGATTTTGATAACAGGAATTCTTTATTGTAAACCCATTTAACCGGTGAACTCGGACTCTTTTCTGATGAACTCAATTTTTCAGATTTAGACTTTGACTTTGACTCTTCATCCATATCCAACACCTGATCGACCACTTTCTTTAATAACTCAGACTCATGATCAGTGTCAGACGCTGTGAATGTGACATCAATGTTGTCTGGTAACTCATCAATGGTTTCAGACGTTAACTTTATGTTGAGTGCCTTATTTAAACGCTCCTCATTTGGTTTTCTGGGAGAATAACTTTCGTAGATCGGAGGCGGACACTTATTATACTTGACATTTGGTTTCTTACCAGCATCCGTATCTTCCGTCTTTTTATCTTGAAAAGCTTCAAGACCTGCAACAGTAGGATAAACTCTGTCAATCAAATAATCACAAGTTGTATAACTCAACAGTAATCGTTTGATTCTTTCACTTTCAATCTTTTCGAGTTCCAAATCCTGTTTCAGCTTTGCACAATCTTCAATATACTCATGGATGACTTTCTGCTTTGTCATTAATGTTGAACTCACCATTGTCATAGCAGCATCTACCTCTAAGTTTGTCTTGTTCAAACTATCAACCGTCTTGTTCAGCACATCATATGATTCTTTCACATACTTCACATCAAACAATAATTTTTCTTTCAGCTCTTCAAGTTCATGAATCTTCTTGTCTTTCTCATCACAATCCGTACAAGATTCCAAACATTTCAAACAAGGTTTCGTGATTTCAACAATCTTTTCTACCTCGACAACTTTCTCAACTTCGACGAATTTTTCAACTTCAACAATTTTTTCAACTTCTATGATTTTTTCAACTTCAACGATCTTTTCAACAATTTTCTCCACTATTTTCTCCACTTCCTTCTTAAACACCGATTTTTCATCAAATTCCACTTTTATTTCACATTCTTCATTTACAGCCTTTTCTGTGGAATTTTCTTCAACTTTTGTTTCTTCAGCTTCCAATTTTGCCTTTTCTTCAGCAATTCTTTTTGTTTCCAACTCTCTCTTCAATCTGGCAGCCTTCTTCTCATTCAGCATGTCAACCTTATCTGCAAAGAAAAATTAAAACTATCAGGATCCAAACCTTTTCTAGCTTTATTAATATATTCTTCTTCATCATCAGTATCTGCATCACTTCCTAATTTTGGAAAATCGGTATTCTTTTCGGACTAGATTTGACTTCTTCTTCTTCCAGAATTTTAGCAACAAGACTTGAACCGGGTGGAATGTATTTGTCCCAGCTAAAACCCTCTGCAACCTTTTCATCATCTTGATTAACAAGATAAGCTTTTTTCTTTTCAACATCAATGGCACGGGATGATGATGGTTGTTGAGCAAGCTGGCGAAAAATTGACTTTTGATAATAATCATTTTTTACATTCTCGTTTAAAATGTCCCTTTTCTTTGTAATGAAAACATGTAACTTTTGATTTGTCAAACCCTATCGGAGATGCACCCATTTCACAAAACTCATCTCTACCGGTAATTTGTTGGAATTTTTCTGCTCTTCTAACAGCACTAGCCAAACACCACTTGACATCCATCAACTCAAGTTCCTCAGCATCAATATGGTCATAATCCTCTTTGGTGAGCATCGGATTTCCAATTTTTCCCGCAACTAAACTTTCATACGATTCTAACATAGCAACAAGTGATGCCATATGTTGCTTAGCTATTTCTGGAGAAAGATTTTGACCATTTTGAATGTTCAAAGTAACATTGCATTGCAAATTTGTTGGATTCTGTCGTTGAGGACTTGGTGTTGTGAAATTAGGGTCAAAACTTGAATACGAAGACGAATATCCACCACTCTGAGTAACTGTGCTACCCGTTGATCCAGACGAACTATCAGCACAAAAAGCAGTCTTAACCTTTGGACTTGGAGTAGTCTCAAATTTGTTTCCTCTGTAATATAGACTAACATCTTGTTGAGCATTTGGATTACTCATGATAGCAGTTTTCTGAATATCCAACTCATGTTCTTCAATCTTCTGAATAAATTTCGCCAAATTCATACTTTCAGATTTTCTCATATGTTTTAAGATCAACAAATATGTTCCCCATTTATTCTGAGGTTACGCATCGGCTAGCTTATCAACCCATTCATCATCGTCTTTCTTTATGTCCAATCTTCCCATTTCCAAAACCAGATGACAATATCTATCAATGGTCATTTTTGTTGTTTCACCTTCAAAAGCTACAAACATATCAAATGATTTCTTTAGTAAAGCCTTTTTGTTCTTTATCATATCAGCACTTCCCTTAAACTTGTTAATCAATGCTGTCCAAATTGATCTAGCAGTACCCTCATGTTGGAGCAAAACAAAGATATCTTCTTTAACTGCTTGTTGGAGAATACTAATCATCATTTTTTCAGTCGTATATTTCAATTTTTCACCATCCGAGTAGTCACTAAACGCTTTTTCAAGCCCACGTTCATTTTTCGGTTTCACGTAATCTGCCTCTAACGAACACCATGCGTCAAACTTATAAGCTTGCACCCAATTTTCAAACCGATTTTGCCATCCTCTAAAATCTTCAATGTACATAAGCTTTGGTGGTTTCTGCTAAGTTCCCGTCTCATTCTCACTGTAAACAGTTTCGGCAGCTGTAACTGGAGCAACTGGTGTCGCAAACGCATTATAAAATTCCTCTTCCATGTTTCGGCAAACTTTTTCACAAAATTACAACTTTCAAACGAAATGCCTTTTGATGCGATATGAGTTTGGTGCGAAATGAACTGTTTCACACGAAAACAACTCCTCAAACGAAATGACTTCTGGTGCGAAATACTCCTTTGGTGCGAAATGACCACTTTCAAGCGAAATGATCCGTTCAAACGAAATGACGTTTGATTTCGTGCGAAATGAGGTGATTTCGTACGAAATAGGTGATTTCGTACGGAATAACAAGAACTGAGGCTATTCCGTGCGAAATGAAGATTCCAAGGTGTATATCGTGTGAAATAAGGACCTGATTCAAACGAAATAGGCTATTTCGTGCGGAATGCTGCTGATATCATCTTTTCGAACAGTTTTCAAGCGAAATGAACAAATTTAACAAATTTTAGATCGATTTTAGATCCAATTCTTTCAAGGATTGTTTAAAACAATGATTCGCTTATAATGTGTGAAATTTAACCCATTTTGACCGTTAAATCTTGTTTAATTTTAAAAAGAAGGTGTAGAAGTCAGATTTTTGAAGAAAACAAGCTGAATTTGGTAAGAACTCTTCCTCCTGAGCTCTGATACCACTTGTAGGATCGTGAAATGATCGAAACGAGTCTATCAGAAGAGTTCTTGGTCTAATTAGAGGCGGAATTCATTGATTAGACTTTGTAACAGCTTGAATCACATTTAATTGTCTTGTTTTATTGATTTAACACGTTTACAGATCAAATGACACGTCGGCAGCACTTCGGTAACGGAAACATGAACGTTACAAATGACTCAGCATGACAGGTATTTATAGTGGTGGGTATTTCGCACGGAATGACATCTTGCTATTTAGTGCGAAATAGCCAATGGTTATTTCGTACGAAATAGCTCTTTGCTATTTCGTGCGAAATAGCTCAATCACACCCAAACCCTATTTTCTTCGTACAACGTGCCCTGATCTAACAATTCTATTACAAGACTTGATACAAGACGAAGTCGACAGACGTATGCTCCAACACTTATAATCTGCTGTTAGTCGATATTAGAAAGAGTACCGATCATATACATGTGTTTTGGTAGCGTTTAAATGTAAAACAACATGCTGATTGACGAAAACAACCAACTTCAGTTGGCTGTAAACGAACCGTTATAAATCGAAAAATTGATTTTCTAAAGTCTAAAATATACGTTTTTGAAAAACGCTTCATATGGCACTAGAATCAAATATTTTTGAGGTCGTTTGCTATTTTTAAAGGTCCGTTTTGTACAACAGCCAAAGCTGCGTTTTTTCTGCAGAAAATGTGTGTTATGTTTTTCGTCATAACTGTAAATCTGGATAGAGTTAGGTCATGAAATTCGTACAGTAGATGGCCACGGGTTTCTTTGTAATTCTCCAACTGGAATTTCGTCAATCAGACTTACGATGAATTTTAAATGAATTTTTCCGTGGACTGCAGTCAGAAAGTGACGAATCTGATTGCAGCCCGGTAAATGATTTTTATAAAATAACTAGGTTATCACCCGTGAACTTCGCGGGTTGGACCATTTAAATTTTATCAAACACAACTCTATATACATTTTTAAAAGAGATGTTGGATTTAAATAACCTGAACTTTCATCAATTGGTCGATAACACTCAACTTTCGATTTGGACCACACCACTCTCAACCTTTAACTTATTAGCCGATAGCACTCCCAAACTAACATAGTGGGCATTGAGTAATGAACTATTAAATAATGGTATGTCTACTGTGAAGAGGAACTGTTGAATTTAGGATATACTATACAGTTAGTAGTCATAGGCATAGTTAAAGCCAGCTTAGAGTATTAGAATCAAATAGGCCGAACAAAAAACGTCGTCTTTATTTTTCTTTATAATAGATAGGTTATCACCAATGAATACTCACGGATTCAGATATTTAAAATTTGTCAAACACAACTGTATATATAATTTAAAAGACGAATAATGTTTGAAAAAAATCAAAGAATGTGTGAATTTTATTTACATAAAAAATGAATCGTCAATCAACGTTGACCGCCTTCCAAACCGCAATCCATTATGTCAAGACCGTTATCTATCATCTCAGCAATGACCGCCAATCAACATTAACAGCCTTCCAAACCACCATCCATTATGTCGGTACCACGATCCGTAGTCTCAGCATCGACCTGTTGAGGCTCATAAAAGGTCAAAGCCAAAATTTGTTCAAATTGAGTGAAGTCAACGGATAGTGGTGTTTCAATGTACATATTTAGCGGGATATTTTTGTAATAATAAACATATTAAATTTATTAAAATTATTAAAATTTTGCCATCAATTGCGTGAAAGGGGTCACGAAGCTGTCCAGAAGTGATAAAATAATATGTTTTCGAGGTATTGACAAAGTACTTAATATAGTTTATAAATTTATATATATTTTTAGTACGTTGGAAGTTTTTTGAAATTTTTTCATCATTATCTAAGATTAATAGTTTTAACCTTTCATACTTTTAACTCTTAAAAACGCCACATATAAAAAACAGTTTGATAAAACCCAATTTACGAAATTGAGTTAGATGAATATATGATCAATATACGATAAAACCCAATTTACGTAATTGAGCAAGATGAATATATGACCAACAAATGGTTATAATATTTTTATATAGATGCAAAAGAAAGTTAGCGACATATAGTTTCATATCACTCTCAATGTTCTCCCTTGTAGTGTACTTTAAAAACACCATGACTACCATCTATTTGCCAACATTCATGCTACCTATAATTTGAAAAGACGACATTTAACATGAATATGGTAGATAAAAAAAATAAACAAAAACTCATATGAACAACCATAGTTGCAGCCTTTCTTATTTCTCTACTAAAATTTTACTTTTTTTATCGGTCAAACACAACTAATATTCCACACCAAAACATAAGATTTACATTAAGATTATATTTAAGTTTTGACTTGTGAGACTTGAGCCTCATGCAACTACATCTCCGACCATTAATCTTTTACGTGCCAAAATATTTTTTTTTGTCTATATTCATTCTTTAATACTAATAACTAATTATTTCATCACATTCTCTACACATGCTTATTTAATTTCCTACTCTTTTATCACGTGACCCACTCATGGCGCCCTAAACTGACATGTTGTAGATTTTGGAAGAAAGTCATTAGGTAAATTTGATGTAACAAATGGATCAGTATTATGTGTTCAACTCTTAAAAAAAATACCCAAATCTGATAAGAAAAAAAAAAACATAAAAAGCATTAGATATTTATAGTTTTCCTAATAACATTATACCATAGTTACATAGTTACAAAAGATACAGGCATTCACTGATAATCCTATATAAATTATGAGATGAGATAAGATTATTGATTTACTGTTTGAGGATATAATCTATAGTTTTAAAATAAATAACATTTGGCTATTGAAACAGCTGGTATAACTACTTAGCATACCAATTTGTAAGAAACAAATATTAAACATTGTTTATTAAAATCAAATGAATCCCAACAATAACCATTTTCGTACCCGACGTCCGTATCAAGAAAAAGTAACTCAAAAATGTATCCATGTTCATCATCAATGGACATATTGATAGAAATTGCATTGTACAGAATGTATAAATATCAAAGATCGTATAAAAGTTAACATTTAAAAACTCTACACCGATCCTATAGGCATATTAATATAAAAAATGACTATTGGATTATATATTTCTCTGCCCTATAACCTCTAAAACATGGCACCAAAAGCTTTCACAATGGCAGCTAAAGGTGTGGGTTCCATCTTTTATTAAGTAGCCAGTTCCAATGACTTGCCTACCAATAGCAACATGTTGAATAAAAGATATAATATTGTTTTAAACAAAAGACTCCAAATGACTCTCAAAACGTATTTCGTCAGTTTCATGTACTCCATAATTCTACATTTTTTTCCAACATGAGTTAGTGAAAACATACCCGCAGGACGTTAATAAGTGAAATTGTACTTATCACGAACTGATATTCAATTGGGTTGCATAAAGATGGCCCAACAGGCGACCACATAACTATCATGAGCGGAAGATTTCCCAGTTGAAGTTCCTGACCCGCAACTTGTTTACAACGTTAACTCCAGCCATCAATGCCATCTTCTTTGATAAGCGCTAAAGTACATGAAGGCATATATATTATACATATCACAAATAGCATATAAATAATTATTATATATTGAGAAAAGTATTTAAAAAAGCTATATACATTAGAAAGAAATTTTGCCATTATTCACAACTAAAAAATAATAATAACCCTGCCAAGCAGCCTCCAAATAAAGAAAATTTACCATTACTCACAACATTATCAAACTAAAAATTATAAGAAATTTACCTGATTAAAATAATATATTTTTAGCTAATAACATTTAAGAATCATCCATAAGTTTCCAACAAAACATAAAACGCATCCAAAATTTGCTAACTAAAAAATAATAATAACCATGCCAAGCAGCTTGGGTTCTTCATCAACCTTAAATAAAATTATGTAACACTACCAGTATGACCACTTTTGGAACTAATCACCGATACAAAAGCACATATTCCACAACATGATCCATAAGACTTCCCACCATATGTTATGTTTCCATCACTTCCAGCCAAGCCTTCTCTTTTGCCTAACATCCATGTCATGTGGTAAAAAAGAGGCCTATTATATTCATTGACCAAGAAATACCTGCAAAGAGGAATGGATGTCAAATTTCACTGTGATGCCCAACTATCTAATTAATAAAATAACATGTAATATTTAGATTTGAAAGAATGGAGTTCAAAATCCTACACAATCTATGCCAACTTCTTTAAGAAAAAGAGATCACCACAAATTCCCAAGAGATAGAAAAAATACCACAGAAAACCTACCTCGTATAACCTCAAAAGTAAGCTATAAATCAAACTTTGAGGAAAAAATACTCTGTGATTTAAGAGAAAAAAAACTTTCGTAAATCTTCATCTTGATGATTAAAATCTAGCACCCAAAAACCAGCGACCGATTGGTCTATCAATGGTGCATGCAATTATCAACTTGTTTTAGGGTGAAATAACAAAAAGCATGTTCAACGTATTTATCTAACTCGATATGTTATTACAGAAAACTTAACTTGCAGACATAACTGAAATTAATCTATTGACTTACTTGATTTGATGGGGTAGTTTAATAGGCTTGTGCGTCAACAACCGAACCAAGTTTGACAGAGAGGTCATTTAGGTTTAAAACAGATGCTATATATCTTTCCAAATTCTGAGAAACTTGAAAAATAATGTGATTGTCAAAAATTATGGAAACTAACACAAAATTTGGATGCAATTAAAACTTTAATATAAGTTATCTTGATAAATTTGAAAATACGTTACAATTTAGACAACTTTGATAAGTATCCATAATTAATACAAATTTCAAAAATTCAAATTTTGAAATAATCAGTCAAAACAATATACTTAAATAGTTAAATATCATTCAAACTTAAATTCAAAACCAATGAGCTTAATATATTCAAAATATAATCAATATCTAAATGATTGTGAAAAAAAATCAATCACAATCATGGACCTGAGAAGAAGCTCGAGACCACTGATTCAATTCATACCTTAGTTGTCGGATGAAGAATGTTGTCTGGAAAAAAACTCATCTTCAAATCTACTGAAACCTACCCTCGTCCAAACAACATCGACGCTCTTCTTCTCAATCTGGGGACCTTAAACAACACAATTCTGACACAATTAATAAACCCTTAATCCAGAAAAGAAAAACTTACTTGGGCTCATTTCTTTATCATCATCGGGGTGATGTTAAATACATTGCCAAAAACCCTTAATTCAGAAAAAAAAAATTATATGAAGAAACCTATCAGTATATTGCTAGAAACCCTTAATAAACCCTTACCATCTTGTTGGATGAAATACGAATAATATCAAAATAGAATACGCAAAATTGAAGAACGCAAATCAAATAACAAACCTTTAAAGGATTAAAAAGATTGAAAATGTAAGATTTTGAAGAGATATCATGTCTTTTCATTTCCTTTAAAGATAATCTTGCAAATTCTTAACCCCAAGTTTGAATTTAAATCTGATAATTTCTAATATAATTTTAGTTAATTCATCAAATTTGAATGATTAAAAAGAAAAGGACAACAATGATTTAACCACAACACATAACACGAATATCATTTATAACTAAAAAATTATGTTTTACTATCTTGAAAGTTAAAATCGCCATGGTATTCTCTTTTAAAAAAATGTTATAAAAATTGAAAACATATATATGTTAGGCAAAAGCAAAGGATTTGCAAAAGGGGCTAAAGGTATGGAAAGGATGGAGAAATAACTCACCACAAAATCATCAAATCAACTGGAATTTGATCTTCTTCTCCACTTATGAGGAATTGATAAACCCTAACCGATAATCACAAGACCGATTTGATGATAAATGAGAAATCAAACAATGTAAAAATAAAGAACACAATCAATTCTTTAATCTGAATGGTAACTGATCATTATGTGATTATTAAGTTTTCTCATTGATATGATGTTGATGATAAAATCGATTAGATCGAAGATGATACCTGATTAACACTTCAAAACAAAATATCGTAGGAATCGGTCTTGATCATATGAAAAAACAAAATGTAACCATCATTAATAACATCAAAATCAATGATTTAAGATAAAATATATGAACAATATGAAAAGGAAAAAGGTTAGGGTTAACTCTTACAATCGACCGATGAATATGAATCTCAAATTATAGATCCTTTGAATATGTAAGATGATTGATGAAATAAAAAAATAAAGATTTATTAGATTAACAATATGAAAACAAAGAGGGAATGACAAAAAAACATACCTAAGATTAAGAACGATCGGTGAAGAAGGAAGAAGTAGAATTAGGAAATTGGTATGTAGGGTTTGTGAAAAATGAGGTTATGATAAATCGTGGTTGTAAAGATAATATATAGGATCCATTTTTAGTATTGGGTGACCCAAAAGTCCGACCCGAACATTGCCGGATCTCGCGTCCCACTTGTTTTTTGGTTTGTGTTTTGAGAATTTTGGTTTGTTTATAGAGAATGAGATGGATTCCCTCCCAAAATCACCCTCTACTCAAACATTGGATGACACATAAGCAAAATTGCTCTACCATCCAATGACACATGGCCCAAATCATCTCATTTATTAATATATATAGATTGGTAATGAATTGAGTCCCGAGATTTTTACACAATGATACGTGGACCATTTAGAACATTCTGTAAAATTTTGAGAATTTTTGGAACAAGTTACCTATTTTATAAAAATACCAAAAAACGGTCCAGTTTTGGATGTTAAAGCTGGAACAAGTTGAGTGGGGATTTGCGTGTCTAAATGTCGGTTATGTTATCTGATAATGATCCAACTTTTTATATGTCAACGAAAGTGTTATGTGAAGTATCGTCCGCTTACTCTTGAGTAGTTATAGGTGGAATGTATATATGGGCGTGAACTGTCAAAGTGAGTGCATGTTATGTGGTAGATGCACGTAGGAACTTTGTGCTTTATTTGAAATCACTAATGAACTAAATGGTAATCATACTAGGACGTGATTGACCAACCTTGACTGTTAGCTATTTTTAAGAGTCCAACCGAGTAACCAAAGGTGAGTTCACACTTTCGTCAAAGCATGGGATTCCTGGTGGTTTGGGAATGGGTTAAATAACAACTATCCCCCTTAGGTGGGATATAATCTGCGTATTCTCCTTGGGTAGAATACGTACCCCCGTCCTCATTGGGTAGGATAACAACCTTAAACTTACTAGACAACAACTCTATCATGAAGTCCCTCATTTTTATACCGACTTAATCGCCGGGCCATTGGCGAACGGGTCATTAGTTAAATAGCGCTATTAGGTCTGACAAGCCTTACACTGTGCCGCAGAGGACGGGAGTGGACTAATGTACTTGGGCACTTAGTCAATGATGATAGACATTGACGCAGGACACTCAAACATTACTTAAGTCAGTAGTCGATATGGTAACGGGTCTAGTGGTTTACAACATGGGGTAGCCCCCATGGTATATGGTTATGGGAACAAGGAACTTTACAACTTTTGGTTTTTGAAACAACTTATGTTTTTTGGAATAACATTAAAACAGGCAATCAACTGTGAACTCGCCAACCTTTTGTTGACACGTTACCACATGCTTTGCAGGTCATTAGGTACATGGCAGGGGCTTGCATGTCGAGTGATCGTTGTGGCAAGGAACCTACTGTGGGGTTCCTAACATTAAACTTTATGTTTTGAATTATTTATGGGTTTTAGACTTTACGCTTCCGCTAACTTTTAAATTTGGTTTTGGATTTTGGTTTGGTGAACTTTAAACATTTGGTTTGCTATGCTTTTATTTTACTTTACTTTAATTAAATGTTCAGTATGATTGGTGGTTTGATCCTGGTCAGTCACACGCCTCGCGGTAATACTCCGCTTGTGGATTTTGAGGGTGTGACACTGGCCCTTGTAATCGCATACACACACGGTTGTGTGTATGGTTTCCCCATAATTTTGCAAACACCTAAACATAGTCAAACCCTAAACTCTCTTCTACCTCCGCACAACTCGATGGCAGCCCCTCTCTTCTCTCATTCGAAGCCCTCTCATCCTAAACGTCACCGATTCATCCTACGTTGCGGTTAGTGTTCTACCCTTGTTCGTTTGTTAAAGACCCGGTACATGATAATTGTGTTTGTATGTGTGTTCTTGCATGATTTGTGGAATAGTATGTTAGTGAAAACCTTGATGAACCACTTGTGATAGTCAACTGTTGGAATGGATTAGGATATAATCAGTGATCAAGGATTGTTCATGAACACCTTGTGATGACTATTATGTATGAATGGATTTATGTGTTGGTGAATCGGAAAAACTAGGATTTCACAATGGTTAGGACTTATTGAAATCATCATGTTAGTTGATATAGTTCTAGTAACGATTGTGTTATAGTCTCGGATTATGATTAAAACTATGAACATGTTGATTATTATGATTATGGTGATCTTGGTAATTGTTGTTAATTGGCAAAGGAATGATTAGTGTTCATGCAAATTTTTGGAAAGTTGAGTACAGAAACCTTTCTTGATTTTCTATGATTGATTCTGTAACTGAATCCCATGATTTATGGCTGAATACATAACCGACCGCACACACTCACCGATCGCACACCCGTAGTTGAGTCGCACAGAGCATTGGGCCACAATCCGGAATGGATTGGATGGTGTTGGGCCGCACGACTTTATCTGGTCGCACACTCGGTTGGGCCATGGATCAGGTTTGGGCCGCACACTACACCCCGAGTCGCACAGTCTTCTGTGGGCCGTTAGTTCATTGGGCCGCACAATCGAAATGACTCGCACACTAGACTTTCCCTGGGCCCGTAGCTGATGTGAGTCACACACTGGAATTATGTCGCATACTGTTTTGGGCCGGTGATGCTGGATCGCACACTGGCCGTGGTAACTTGGGTTGGGCCTCAGATTTAGTAGATCGCACACTTTTATAGACACTTGGTGTTTAGTGTAGATAACCTGAATCTTGAGTGAGAACAAGTAAACGAACTAGTATGAGGCCCGACATCTACTATGTGATGTTATAACTTGCATGATGATATGTGTAAACTACTTGTGTATTGTGTTTAAGGAATATGTGACTATGTGTTCATGGAACTGATTATGGTTGATAATCACATTAGGATTTGGGTTGACTAACTTGGAACACGTGCTTTAATTTACCGAGCAAAACTAAGGTGAGTTCACTACTCCTTGAGCATGCGTCCCGGTGGGTGGGATATTCAAACGGGTATTCTTGAGAGGAATACGTCTTTTCTGGGTTAAACTGGGATGTTGGATAATACACTCACTCCTATCACCTTAAGTTCCATCTTACTACCGAACTAGTTACCTGAGAGGTAACGGGGTATTAGTTGATATCGCTATTAGGCTTGGCAACCTCACACCGTACCTGAGAGGACGGGCGTGAACTAATGACCTTAACCACATGACCAATGTTTGATAGGGCATTAGGGAAGGGCAAACAAACTGACGCTATCTTGCGGTACTCGAGTTATTATCAACATGTTTTCAAACTAAACACTTGGCAACTAAACGTTTTTACAAAACTGTGTACTCGCCAGCTTTGTGCTGATACACTTGTCTGCATGCTTGCAGGTCATTAGGTTCTTGGATATGGAGCTTGCTATCTGGATTGCTAGAGTGGTCATGGGTTGAGATACTTGAAAACATGTGACAAATCTATTGGTTCTCATACACTTGGATTTTGAAACACTTGAACAATAATTTACATTATGCTTCCGCTGAACATGTTGGGTTTTAAGTTATGTTTTGAAATACAATATCTTTATAAATGGGAACTTTTATTTATTATTTCGTTATTAGTTCAATGTGATTAGTGGTTGGATCCTGGTACGTCACATGCCTCGCGGGGTTTCCGCAGGTGGTATTTTTGGGGTGTGACACGTTATTTGAAATTGGTGGAATTGCATAGCCTAACACCAACCTATGTATAACACGAAAACGCCATGCATAAAAAACATATATATTACACAAAGACAAAACTTAATTAAAAAAAGTAACAATGTACAGAATGCCATGTATTTAAAACGCAGTGTATCCTAAAACGCCAAAGGTAAAAATAAGCATACCAACCTTCAGAGAAAGTTTATGCATTACATGCCACATGCATAACCGATGCCTCGTGTTAACAAATACAATAGAAATAGCCTTCTTCATTGCTGGATCTTGGTCAGTGACAACAACTTTTGGTTGAGAACCAACAACTTTTAGAAAAACTCTCAACAACCAAATATACGTATCAGCAGTTTCCGACGCCAATAATGCAGCACCAAATGTAAGATTGCATTGATGATTGTCTATACCAGTTAACGGTACAAACACCATAGCGTATCTGCATATGAAAACGCCATGAGAACTGAAACAATAATAAAACACCATTGCATGTAAACTAATAAAACGCCATTGCATGTAAACTCATAAAAACGCCATTGCATGTAAACTCATAAAAACGCCATTGCATGTAAACTTATAAAACGCCAAAAAACAGAAGAAGTTGATTATAAAATATTACTTGTTGGAACGATACGTGGCGTCAAACGAAATCACATCACCAAACACGTGGTAATTACGTTTGGCTTGATAGTCACACCAAAAAAGTCCCTTCAAACGATTGTCTTCATCTGTGAAGTAATCATACGAGAAATTAGGCTGGGAATGTTTTTTTTTTCATCCAAATGTCTCACAACCATATCGGCGTCATATTCCTCTATAAACAAGTTAATTTGCCTATTGTAGTTCTTAAATTCAACTTTACTTGCACCCACATCTTCAAAACCGCCAAAACAAGTCTTCATAACATTAAACGCCTTGACTGGACCCAAATTCAACTTAGACATGCTGTGTATAACAAGCTTCTGGAGCTGAGTGAGGTGTCTTCAGTTGGAAGAAAATGCTTATCAGGACGTTCAACAAGATCATGGTTGTGCTCCTCGACAAACTTATATACCTTCCATGATCCAGCCTAAAAAATTACACCTAACAGTGCACCACAATCAGTCCTCTTTGAAAAGTTGGATCGCACTAATCGCTCATTTTGATTGGGGTCCAACGTATCAACCTTCTTGTCCTTATATAACCCAGCTCTCGTACACAAGTAATACTTAATATGTAACACACCTTTAGAGTTTGTCTTTGTAGTCCCTTTCCTGACTGAAAACCCACACTCCTTGGCATACTTAACATACATTGAATAACAATCATCAAGGTTTGTGAATACCATGTCCATTGTGGGCTTTATTTCTTCACTAACGCCAGGAATGATAAATGGTAATCCAGTTTTAGGGCAAAACCTTTGACTCGAGGAAGCAACTTCGTCTGAGAAAACACAGTGAGGAACAGAAAAATCAGAAAAACGCCATTAAAAATAGAAAATGTCTCGTAATAACATCATAGATTAAAACGTCATTAATTGAATAATAAACACATAATTTGAAAACGCAATGATGAAAACGTCAAAATACGCACACCATAACTTTATTGATTAACAAAAATACTAATGCGACTTGATAATGAAAACGCCATGAGATGAATAATTAAAAACACTTAACAACATAAATAATTAACAAAAATATAACATCATAATGAAAATGCCATAGTTAACAAAGCTGATATTTACACAAATTAACAAATAGTAATAACTGATGTTTACAAATACTACTAAATATTATTCAAAACTAATCAAAGAGATGTAAAACGCCAATGATCGTAAAAACATAAGAAATATACTAGATCCTAAATGGAAATTAAAATTAATATTGAAAACTCCAATTATCAGTTCTTACTAATTGTTTAACTACCAATTAAAACGCGATTAAATTGGATAAATGAACAACACCATTGAAATCATACAACACATTATGAAATATTAATTTAAAAAAAAACAATGAAACAAACATAAAAGAACAAAACGCCATATCCGTTGCATGATTTGCTGGAACAAAAATAGGAAACATCATCGAATTTTACTTTGTCGAACAGAATCCACGTTAGACGCCATAGATCTAAGAAAGCTTGCAAAGGAGGTAACAACTAACAAGAAATCTTTGGAGTTTTAATTTCAAAGAGATTTATAACACGAATAAGGAGAGAACGTATAAAAGGACAATCGTACCCATGCATATCAACTAGCGCCCCCTGCCACGTGTTGAGCCAGGATCCGTTCTCACCGTTCTCACACTTTTCACCGTTCTCTCCTGATCTCGTTCCTATATATATATATATTCAAGTTTTATTGAATTGAATACTTTTACTCCAATACTTTCGTTGCATATTATTAAATTGTGATACTAAATTGTGATACTGTTATCCAATCGTCACGACCCATCTGGGCCCACCAGGGATCGGGGTGTGACACAAATAGAAGTCGTAATTTTAACCCTAATTTTGTAGCGTTGTTACAAAACCCTTTGATAAACTTGTAATCTCTTTGTTTTGTTTTTGTCTAGCCTCTTGCTAGTTGCGTTTTCATTAAATTCTGTTGTTTCCAAAAAAAAAAAAAAGTTGATTGTATCTTGTATATAGTAAGACTTTTGTTAATTTGAGGCATGGATTTGGTCAATCTTCTTAGTCCCTCCGTAGTGACAAGTTATATGGCGTCCTATGACGCCTTGCTACACCAAAACAATGAGCGCTATGCACTTTCTTCCCCCACTTTCAGCGAAAATTATAACGGCAAGCCCCTTCCTCCCCCATTCACACACACATATTTACATGTATGTATAATTGAAGGGATTATGTAACCCCCTTACCACTACACCCTTTTATGATATAACCCTCCATAAAGTTTCCTCTTGTATTTTTTCATCACTTGTCGTACAACCCCTATCAAAATGCTTTATGGGGCTTTATAACTAACTACAAATGCTTTAGTGGTAACTTTTACCATCAATTTTTTTTTTCAACAATCTAATGTTGACCGACTTCAACCCCGGTATATTACTATTGTACACTTCCTACTATATAAATATTATCGGAAGAAATCTTTATGCTCGAATTATACTTACCCTTATAAAATTTCACGTGTGACAAGTATGAATCTCCACTACACGAAAATCAATAATACACACGTAGCATATTGGTATTCGCATATTTGTATCTATTTTAATCCTTTCACAAGTTTTAATGCAAAAAAGTTCCACACTTATTTGGTGTTTTATAAGTTTAAGTAAGTTTTTTTATTCATAGTTGATATAAAGAATATGGCCCGTAACTTTTTTAAAACAAATAACGAATGACCTTTAAAACTATTTTAACATTTAAATGATTTTAGTGAACCTATTTATTATAGGTAATCTATATATACAGTAATTCATTATCCATATACATATATGAAGAGAAATAAATAATAAAAAGAAAGAGAAAGAGAAAAAAAGAATATAGAGATAGGTATGGTAAATGAGAGCTGGGGGTTTTAAATAATAAAAAAAGAAAGAGAAAAAAAAAAGAATATAGAGATAGGTATGGTAAATGGGAGGTGGGAGTTTTGTTTTTATAATAATACATAAATTTTAAAAAGTATGATTTTTTTTATTAAATTAAATAGGGTAGGAGATGATAGAGGGAATGTAAAGGTTTTTATTTTTATTGCATTCATAAACATTTATTTCATTATATTTCTCGTGTTTATACTTTATTAAATTAAACAGGGTAGGAGATGATGAAGGGAATGTATAGGTTTTTATCTTTATTGTATTCATAAACATTTATTTTATTATATTTCTTGTGTTTATACACTTGTAATACTTTGATAGATAATGAATAACAATTTTTTAAAATAAAAAGTTAGCGTAGTATCTTTTTATAATTTAGGATTGTGATAAGGAAAAGAGTTAATTATTGTTTTCGTCCCTGTGGTTTGTCAAAAATTACTATTTCAGTCAATTAGTTTAAAAATTAAGATTTCAGTCTCTGTGGTTTCACTTTCGTAACCATTTCAATCCATTTATTTTGTTAATATACGGACTAAAATGGTTACGAGGTGGACTGAAATGGTTACGAAAATTAAACTACATGGACTGAAATCGCAATTTTTAAACTAATGGACTGAAATAGTGATTTTTGACAAACCACAGGGACGAAAACAGTAATTAACTCTAAGGAAAATGTTGGAATTGAACCCTACAAAGGAACAGTTGATTAAAGCCAAAACTGGACCAGATCAGTGGATTCACAATAAGCAGTTGTTTGCATCAGTCTTTCCCCTTGAATGTGGCCTAACATCTGATGATCTCTAAGTAATGCCCTTCTACAATAACTGCTGTTCTACAACAACTGCTGATCATCCAAACACTGTTGAAGACTAAGAACTGATGCTCAATCTACTGATATGGATCAAGTACTGCTGAAGACACAAAGCACTGCTGGAGCTATAACAGTGGAATGAGAAGCAGTAGTTTACTTTGTATTTTGTTTTATACTTGTAATCAGTGTTTTGTAATCAGTGTTTTGTAAGCAGTAGTTGTAATAGTCAGTGGTTAGAGGTTGTTAGGAGGTTAGATGTCACTTTCAAGGTGACGTCAGCCAAAGATGCCTCAGTGGTTTGTTCTGTACTATAAATAGAACATTTGCAAACATTAAGGAGGTGAATGAAAACTTTAGAGATAGATTGTTAAATGATGAAGTACAATTTGAAAAATCTTTAAAAGAATTGAAAAACAAATTGTCAGAAAAGGATAATGAGATCTGCAGCCTCAAACAAGAGCATAGCATAACCAAGGACCAACTCCAGACCATGATAGAAAAATATCATGTTAGGATCTGAGTTTCTTATGATTGTGTTTTTGTTTTAGAATTAAGAAGATGAATAAGTAATTGCAGCGGAATTGAAATGGAAACAAACTTTCACACACAATCAAGCAGGAGAATTGCTTTCAACACACATGTTTAACTTTGAACCGAATGATTAAATTTATTTCAATCTTCAATTACAAATGCATGCATGTATTACAAACTCCCCATCAGCCTGAGCTCACAATAGTTTGTTCGTACAGAATGACAAGTGATGAAAGAGCTAATAGAACAGTACAGGGTACTGTTCTATTTATAGGCACGAGCAAACCACTGAAGCATCTTGGCTGACGTCACCATGAAAGTGACATCTAACTTCCTAACAACCTACAACTACTGTTCTATACAAGCACTGTTATCTTAACCACTGATTACATTATAATACACATAAGTAAACTAATCTACAGCTTCTCATTCCACTGTTGTGACTCCAGCAGTACTTTATATCTTCAGCAGTGCTTGACCCATATCAGTAGATTGAGCACCAGTGCTTTAGTATTCATCAGTCTTTAGACTTGATCAGTTGTTGTAGGACAGCAGTTGTAGACGAACAGTAGATGGAGGTCATCAGTTGATAGAACACTTTCAAGGGGAAAGATTGAATACAACATCTGCTTATTCTGGATCCACTGCTCTGATCCAGTTTTGGCTTTAATCAACTGTTCCTCTGATAGGGTTCAATCCCAACAATCTCCCCCTAGAACATATGATGCCAAAACCCTTCGTTATTATGGATCTTTATTGCCTCATCAACAGTTCCCTGACTTGTTCTTTGAATTGTAATTCAAAGTCCATGGAATCTGTATCATCCTCATCCCTGCACAGTGTAAGATCAAGAAGATCTTGCAGATCTTCAACACCCAGGCCCAGTGCTTGTTCCCTTGATATTTTCTTCACCTCACCACTGGATTTAATCAGAGTCACTACGTGGGTCTGTTTGTCAGATTTCCACTTTAGTATTTTTTTAATCCGGTGGGTTTCTTGGGAGAGTTTTTATTGCAGATGAGTTTGGCGATGGTGGCCTGGTTATAACTTTTTGAGCAGCAGTGTTTGTAGCTTTAGCCAATTCAGAATTTTCTGCTATCATCTGTTAAAGGACCATTTTTATAATGTGATCCCCTGCTGCTACATCTTCTGATGTTTCTGCATCCATCTGCTTTTGTTTCCTTCTTTGATAAAGGATAGCAGCAGGTGGAGCAGTGGATTTCCTGACTTGCAGTTTTTGTGGTTTAACTGGAACCACTGCTTCAGAGTAAACATGCTTTTGTGGAACATTAGGAATTTTCTTTCTCAATTCTTCCAGCTTTTTGTAAGAAGCCATCACTTTATCCTCTGACCACCTTGTCACATGATTCCTTGACCCAAAGTCAGCTGTTATCAGCTCTTCCTTCATCCTCTTCAGCTTTAAAGTTCTTTCAGGTACATTTTTCTTGTACTTTATCCAAACAGGATGAGTGTGTCTTATTTTTTCTTTGTTCATCTTTTCAATTCTTTCTAACTCCTCTTTGAGCTCATTAAGGGTCCATTCTTTATACTGAGCTTTATCTGCCTTATATTTCTTGAATGCCATTATGTGTTCAATGTAAGCTTTTCTTAGGCTTTCATCTGTTCTTTCTGAAAGTTTCTGACAAAGATCTTTTGAAAACGTTTCCAAAGTACTGATTTGAGTTAGCAGGTATTGGTAGTATCTTTGGATCTCTTTGTAAGATTTTCCCTGTGTATTTCTTTTAGAGATATCCTCTACTTGTTGAGCCTTTATCTTCAAGTATTCTTCAATTTTGTTAGGCCTAGGATATCCTTGAACAGATGGTAGGTTCCTTTTTTCAGGGTCATCTTCAGAGTTGAAGGATTTCATCTCCTCTTTAACTGCTGGAAGATCTAATGGATACTGAACAACTGCAGGAACAATGGCAGTGTTTGGATTTTGAACTTGTACTGAAGAGAGTGGATCAGGGTTTGGAATGGTAGCAAGGGTCAGGGGTTGTGAAGAAGTTGGAGGTAGTGAAGAATTATCTTCCAATATAACCCTTCTCCTTTTAGGTTTAGGAGAGGCTGGTGGTGTTTTGGTGGGTTGAGAAGTGGTGATTTAAGTGGTGGTGATTGAAGTGGAAGTTGGCTGACTAACAGTTGTTGAAACAACTGGTGTTTTAACCACTGTTGTCATTACAACTAATGATGTGTCATCAGCTGTCTTCTACTTTTTGGCAGGTGGCTGTTTTGGTGGTGATGAGATTTTTGGTGGGGCAGTGGTTGAAGTGGGAGCAGTAGTTGAAGTGTGTGTTGAAGTGGTGGCAGTTGTTTGGGTAACAGCTGTTGAAACCACTGAAGTACCAACAGCTGTTGATACAACAGGTGTTTTAACATATGTTGGTTTGGAGGTTTGATGTGTGGAGTTTTTGGGAGTTTGGGGAGTGTGTTTTGTGAGTTTGGAAGATATGGACTTGGGTTGCCTCAGTTTTCTTGTGGGCTGTTTTCTTTTAGGCTTAGGACTTTCTTCATCCTTTGGCTCAGAAATACCCTGCTCTTCCATCTCCATATAAACTTTCTTCACCTGCTCAAACCTTGATTTACCGTTTGCCTCCCTATCCTTTTTCAGCCTTGCTTTTTCATCAGCAATGACATTTAAGGTTACATCAACCTTTTTGGAACCATCTGGTTTAGGGATGTCTGCAAGCATACTAGATTTGTCTAGTGCAATGTACAGACCATCTTCATATCCCTTTTTCTTCAACTGCTTCATTTTCTCCCCCTTTTTGGCATCAGCTGGTGGAGGATTATCAACAAAAATTATTGTAGAAGGAGCAGAACCAGTGGTTTTCAGCAAGTGGGCCTTGATTGCCTTGATGTCTGCTTGAGTATCCATGAACCTAGCTTCCATTAAATTTCTGATCTTTTGAACTTGAATTTCATGTTGCTGATCAGCATATGCTCTTTGTTGGTGAAGCATAGGTTGAAATAAACTCCAGAGCTCAGTGGGAGTAGGAGCAGATGATGGAGCAGCTGTTTGAGTTGGTGCAGTAGTGGGTGTGGCCTTTTGAGCTTTCAACAACTATTGCAGCATGTCTTTGATTTCTGCAACAGATGTATCAAGTTTATCAACCCTCTCCGTCAATTCTTGGTACATTTAACCATCACCCAACCTAATGGGATCATCTGATTTCCCACTAACAGTGGTTGTATCAGTGGTTGACTTAGGGAAAGTATCCCAAAAATCATCCACTGATGCCCCTTTGTCTTGGTACTGGGGACTTCTTCCTTCAGCAGAGGTGACCAGTTTTAGTCAACCAGTAAATACTGGAAACACCCTGGTTCCCAATGAAGAAATTTCCTTCAAGGAAGTCTTATTGATGAAACTACTATCCAAGTGTAAACCAGTGGGGTCAACACTTGTAGTAGCTGCTTTACTTGAACTACCACCAAGAGTTACATGTAACTCAAGGGGTGTAACCTCCTCAGTTGTTGGTGGGTTAGCAATGATAGGGAGCTCAGACTCAGTCACTTGTGGTGGCATACTCTCAGTAATAGGTGGTTGAGAGGAACCGATTTCTGTCTGAGCTATATCAAGTGCATCCAACAAGGGCAATATTTGCGCTGGAATTTGGGCAGTGAGGATAGGGGTGGAAAGAGAATTTGCCCCGGGCAGTGGGCTGTGGATGACGGACTCAAATGATTCCAAAGCATCATAATTTGGTGTCCCTGTTCTTACAACCTGGTCTTTTTGAGAAGCAGGAGGAGTTTGAGGCTCAGGTTGAGATCTTTCTTCCACCTGCTGTGAGGAGGTAGCAGCAGTGGTTATTGGTGACTTTTGTGTTGTCACTGGCAGTTGCTCTGGGATCTCATCTTCCAAATTTGCCTTTTTTGTAGGATTGGGGGGCTTTTGGGATTTTTCTGTTTTGGTCTTTTGGTGGTTTTAGGTGTGGGTTTCACAACAGTTGTTTTGCTGCTGTGATTACCTTGAGCAGTGGGCTCAACAGCAGGTGCCTGAGGAGCAGTGGTTGCTGCTAAAGTCTGCTTAGGAACCTTTGCTTGTGTTTTGGAAACTTTTGACAACCTTGTGAATGTTTCAGGTGTTAGGTTGTTTATTTGACAAGGTTCACCTTGGATAAGCAGATGAGCATCATCCTAGGAAAATTTCTTTTGAAAATAATAGCTTAAGAACCTTGGAAACAGTAAAAACGATTTTTTATTAACATTTTTGACCAAATCATTGAAGATCTCCTGGGAGTAGTTAAAATTTTCTTCATTCAGTATAGCATAACCCAGGTATTGGATCTTCAATGGAATTTCATTGAAAGCAGTGGTCTTATTTGAAACACACATTAGGAGGGTATGAAATAAAAATCTTGTTGCAGGAGGAAAACTGCCTTTTTGTAAGGTGTCCTTTCTAATTTCCTCTTCATACCCTCTTTCAAGAAAATCTGTATGATACTCTATTTTAGGGAAAGAAGTTTTACATTGAAGATCATCGAGTTCAAATACTTCCGAAATGGTTTGAGGTGTTAATGTGACTGGAACACCCTTTATCAAAGAATTAATGGCTATGGGCTTTTTATCCTTAGAATCAAGCTTAGCATTTTTCCAAAATTCTTGCTGGGTTTCCAGGTAAAATGGAGCATCAAAAGTCAACAAAGTTTTGTACTTTGAGGACGAAAGAGCGTCAATGATGGAGTCAAAGGTGGTGGTATGACTTGGTTTTGTAAGTAAACCAGAGTAATTGTGAGGAGCTTTGAAAGGAAGAACCATGGCGATTTGAGTATGAATGTGAGAGGAAGAAGATGATGAGTGATTTTAGAGAAATGGATGATAACTACTTTGAGAAAGGAATTTTGAATTCGATTCGACAATGAAAACCCTATTTGGGGTTTTGATCAGGGTTTTATAAAGGGAAAAAGTGAATGCTGGCGTGGCAGCGGTTACAAAAGATCTGACCACTATGTACTGTCCACGTGTCAACCACTGATGATGAATGGAAGACAGTTGTTAAGGAAACCACTGATGGAACAAGTATCAGTGGTTGCAACGGTTATAATGAGAACAGTGGCTGATTTTTAACTATCAGTGGGTTAAAACACTGATTTTGAACAACAGTGATTAACAAGGAAACAGTGGTTGACTTTCAGCAGTGGACAATAAACAGCAGAACAGATGTTTGAACCAAAAATAGTGGTTATGGCAGACTTTTAAGGATTAATGAAAGATTTTCATTTTTAACTATTTTTAAGGATGGAATTTTGATTTTCTGAAAACATTTTAATGCTTTTATTCATAGAAAAACAAGATTTTGCTTGTTATTCCATGTTCAGCATGCCAATCCTAGAGATCAAGCTTTCAAAGGTGGATGTGTCTAATGCTTTTGTTAGCACATCTGCCAGCTGATCTTTAGTTAGTACATGGTGCAGAGAAATCAAACATTTTTCATAACAATCCCTCACAAAGTGATGTCTGATATCAATGTGCTTCGTGGTTGAATGGGAGACTGGATTTTTAATGATATTTTATGCTGCCTGACTGTCCAACATGAAAGGAGTCTTTAAGGCAGTGATACCAAAATCCAGCAATTTATTTTAAAGCCATAACAGTTGGGCTATACAACTTGCAACAACTATATACTCTGCCTCAGCAGTGGATGTGGAAACAGCTGCTTGCTTTTTGCTTTCCCAAGATACTAAGCAACTGCCTAGGAATTGGCACCCTCCTAATGTGGACTTCCTTGTTTTGTCACATCCAGCAAAGTCACTATCTGAGAAACCTGAATGCTTGATATTTCCATCAGCTGGATACCAGATACCAAGTGTGGGAGCACCGTTTAGGTATCTGAATATCTTTTTTACAACAATAAGGTTTGACTTTCTAGGGGCTGATTGGGATCTTGCACAGACACATGTTGCAAACATAATGTCTGGCCTAGATGCAGTTAGGTATAATAAAGACCCAATCATGCTTCTATAAAGAGTTTGATCCACCAAATCATCCTTTTCATCAGACATGACTATCTTTGTGGTTGCAATGGGTGTACTGCATGGCTTACAATCATCCATCTCAAATTTCCTTAAAAGTTCTTTGGCATATTTTCCTTGATGGATGAAAGTACCATTTTGCAGTTGCCTTACTTGGAGACCAAGAAAGCACTGGAGTTCACCCATTGCACTAATCTCAAACTCAGCTGTCATGAGTTTTCTGAATTCTTCACACTTTTTAGTACATGTGCTTCCAAAAATGATGTCATCCACATAAATCTGGACAATCATCAAGTCCCTCCCTTTCCATTTTAAAAACAAAGTTTTATCAATTTTACCTCTTGTGGACCCAATGGAGAGTAGAAAGGTGGAAAGAGTTTCATACCAGGCTCTTGGTGCTTGTTTCAGGCCATACAAAGCTTTATTTAGCTTGTAGACATGATTTGGTTTAAATGGATCCTCAAAGCCTGGAGGTTGATATACCTCTTCTTGAATTTTACCATAGAGGAATGCACATTTGATATCCATTTGATACACCTTTATGTTATGGTTGACAGTAAAGGCCAGAAATAATCTGATAGCTTCTAGACTTGCTACAGGGGCAAAAGTTTCATCATAGTCAATGCCCTCTTCCTGTCTGAACCCTTGAACCACAAGCCTAGCTTTATTCTTGACAACAATACCCTTTTCATCAGTTTTATGTTTGAAGACCCACTTTGTGCCAATAGGACTCACACCCTCTGGCAGTGGTACAAGTTCCCAAACTTGTTGTCTTCTAAACTGTTGGAGCTCCTCTTGCATGGCTTCTACCCAGCTGTTGTCTTTTAGTGCCTCTTGGTACTTGACTGGCTGATGGAGTGATAGGAAACCAGCAAAAAGACAGATGTTTTGGGATTAACTTCTAGTTAGCACCCCTTCACTGATGTTGCCAATGATTTGGTCAGGTGGATGAGACTTCAAGAAGATTAGATCTCCTTTGTATGGAACAATGGCATTTAAAGGTGAAGGCTGCAGATGTGAATCATCTGAGCTAACCACTGCTGGTGACTTTGATGATCCAGCAGTGGCTTGAAATGGATGTGGAGGAATAGGAAGAAGTGGTGTGGAAACATGCTGACTTTTATCCACTGTTTGAGGACTTTTATCAACGGTGTTTGATGATGTGGAAGCATGGGTTGATGGGCTACTTTGGTCAACAACTGTTGAGGTAGCAGTGGTTGAGCTTTGACAGCTGTTTTGAACATCTGCTGCTCTTCCAAATGATGCAGACTTTTGTTGTGGAATGATGACTTCATATCCATAGTCTGATGATGGATTTTCTGATGGACCTACACTGTTAGTCTTGACAGAAACATTTTCAAAAGTAAATTTATCAAGATCAAACAATTCTGCAGGGTTTGCAGGGATTTTCATTTAAGAAAGTTCATTGAACTTCACATTCAAAGTCTCTTCCACTGTCTTAGTCCTTGTGTTGAACACTTTGTAGGCCTTAGCAGTGGTTGAGTATCCCAAATGATAACCACAATCAATTTTGGCTGCAAACTTTGAGATAGAATCTTTTAAGTTTAAAATGAAACATGGGCAACTAAAAACTTTGAAGTATGAGATCAGTGGTTTTATTTTATACAGCAGTTCATAGGCAGTCTTTTGATGCCTGGGGTTGATTAAAACTCTGTTCTGGACATAGCAAGCAGTGTTTACTGCCTCTGCCCAGAAAGTTAATGGCAAACCTGAATCATCAAGCATGGTTCTGGCAGCCTCAATCAATGTCCTGTTCTTTCTTTCAACAACCCATTTTGCTCTGGTGTTCTTGGAATGCTGTACAGCCTTACAATTCCTTTTGACACACAGAAATCATCCAACTCCTTATTTCTGAACTTTGTGCCATTGTCACTCCTGAAGATTTTTACTGGCAAGTCAAACTGCATTTCAACCTGTGTAACAAAGTCTTGCAGAATGCCTGCAGTCTCATCTTTGGAATGTAAGAAATAAGTCCATGTAAACCTAGAAAAGTCATCTACAATAACCAAACAATATCTTTTCTTTCTAAGACTCATGACTTTAACTGGGCCAAACAGATCCATGTGAAGCATTTGCAAGCACTTGGTTGTTTTGGACTCTTCAATGGACTTAAAAGAGCTTTTATGTTTTTTTCCTTTTAGGTAGGAAACACAATGCTCAGGACAGGTGAACAGTTTTTGAGGTAAACCTCTTGCTAACCCCTATTTTGACAAAGTAGTGATTGTCTTGAGATTTGTGTGCCCTAATCTTCTGTACCAAAGTTCTGTCTCTTTGTTAGAGGCAGCTGAGAACAGACAGGCATCAGTTCTTGGGTTCTCTTTTGACAAATCAACTACATAAACATTGCCACTTCTTTGAGCAACAAGTTGGGTTTTTCCAGTTCTTATTATTGCTTCAATCTTTTTAACCATTTCTGGTCCAACAATCCTACAACACTCTTTGGTGAAGAATGAGCCATAGCCCTTATCACTCATTTGTGAAACACTTAGGGGGTTGAATTTTAGATTGTCTATCAGATTGACATTTTCAAACTTAACATTACCAGACTGAACTGTACCAGACCCCATCACCTTCCCTTTACTATTATTACCAAAGGATATATCACCCCCTCCATGAGTTTTGAAATCTTTGAGTAGGGCTCTACATCCTGTCATGTGCCTGGAGCCTCCACTATCTACATACCAAAGACTATCCAAGCATGCAGAAGCTCCCTGCACATCAAGTAAAAGGTTAGTTCATTAGGGTCTCCAAAGCCAATAAGGCTCTGGATGGGGTCTCAACATTGTCTATGTTAAGTTTAGGTGGATGGACAGTGGTTAGCTCAGGGGTTTGGACAGCTTTGGAACTGTTTTTCTCTAACCACTGTTGGGGGTCTTGCCTATCATCTGTTGATACCCAAAGGGATGCTTGTTCACTCTTGGTTTAGAAGACCTTTTGTAAGCCTCATAAACATGTTGGACCCTTGGGTATGGTGGTTGACCTTTACCTCTTTGGTATTGGTTAGCAGCGGGTGCATCAGTCACCTGAACATCTCTTTTAACAGAGGTTTGGTTTAGCTATTTGGTAACAGCTATTTGAACTGGCACAAACAGTGGTTGATTCTTGTTTAGGGGTTTTGATGAACTCATGGATGTTTTTGAAGTGCTCTCATTCTTTTTTGCATCAAAGGGTTTGAGATACACACATTCCTGAGTGAGATGGTTTGATTTTCCATAAATGGTACAGCTCTTAGCAGGCTTAATTACACTTTTTTTGTTGATATCATATGCTTTTAGATGAAAACAATCTTTTGTTAGATGATTTTTCTTTTCACAGAAATCACAAAATAAGTTTTAACCTTTTCTTTTCTTCTTTTCAGACTCCTTTGCAACAGAGTTTTGAACTACTGTTGGGATGTCCTTAAGAGGAATGACCTTTTCCTTGGGAGCTTTTACACCATCAGTGGTTGTGAAGTCCATGGGCTTGAAGTTTTCAAGGATGTCACACTCATCAGACCATGTGGGTTTAAATTGGTATTTCTCAATTTCCTCAAAAGTTGAGGACCCCACAGATCTTTCCAAAGTGATCTTGTTACCAAGTTTGTCAGTTATTTTAATCTCTTGGCCATCCTTGTTGGTTTGTATGATTTCAACAGAACCAGCTTGATTTGCAGCAGTGTTTTCAACTTTGTCATTTTTTTCTAAACCCAATGCCAAATTTTACATTACTTTCAAGCTGTTTTTCAAGCATGATCTCATAACCTTTACAGGATTCCACCCATTTTTCACAAGTGATTTGGGTGGCTTCCAACTCCTTTTTGCAAACTTGATATTTTTCTATCATTGTTTGGAGTTGGTCCTTGGTTATGCTACGCTCTTGTTTGATGCTGCAAATCTCACTTTCTTTTTCATTCATTTTGTTTTTAAGTTCTTTTAATGACTTTTCAAATTGAACTTCAGAAGTTAACAACCTATCCCTAAGGTTTTCATTCACCTCTTTAAAGTTAGCAAATGCTATAATGCATTTGTCTGAACACAGATTTTTAAGAACCTGAGGTGATACCTTGGTTGCAGCCATCATGGCACAATCACATGTATGATCACTTTCTTCTTCAGCTTTCTCTTCTTTCTCACCTTCTTTCTTCTCTTCTTATTCTTCTTTGGACCAAGGGTCGGACAGTGGTTCCAACAGGGGTTTTGAACTTTCTCCCAGCAGTACTTCATCAGCAATAGCAGTAACCATTGCTTCAGCAATTTTGTCCACTGTTTCATCACTTGACTATTCCTCTTCAGCTTCCAGCCCCTCCTGTATGGTCTCCAATGCTACAAAACAGATATCATTACTAGAAACAGTGCTTTAAGCATAGAGTGCAAAATTTTCATCTTCTAACTCTTCAGGTAAACTGCTCCAGTCAACCAGCCCTTGTGTGAAAAAGCTTTGTTGGTCTGGTTGAACCACTGTTGGTGCACTTTGTTGAGGTGCAGCCTGTTGCACCTAAACCTGAGGAGCAGGGGCTTGGACATACTGAATTTGGGGAACAGTGGTTTGAACATAATGCACAGGAACAGGGGTTGCAGGATGTGCATACTGAGCAGTGTTAACATGGGTAGCAGGGGTATATTGGGCATAGTGCACAGTGCTTTGGTTGTTTTGTGATCTAGGGTTTGAGCTGGGATGTGTGATAATTGGTCCAGTGGTTTGACTCCTGCATTCCCTAGCAAAATGACCTAGCCTATTACACTTATAGCACTTGATCTTTGACTTATCCAACCCCACTTTTAGATTCCCATGTAACCCTGGGAATTTTCTCCCTGTCCTTTTGTAAAACTTGCTAGTTCTTACACTTAGCAAAGCCAATTGTTGCAAAATGTCCATTTCTTCTAAGTCAGTTAGATCAAAATGCTGTAAATCATTGAGTTCAAAACATAGATTGTCAGAGTTCTGGCTTTCTCCATTTGCTGTGAAAGCAAAATTGGATGAGTGAGGATCAAAGTTGAAGTTTCCACCAGCAGTTATGTCAATAAAATGATCATAACTCTGATCCTTACTGCTGCCAGACTCTTCCTGACCCAAAAGAGCTGTGCTGCCAAATGAGTAGTCATCTGCAACTTTGCCAGACTCTTGCAACTTCTTTTTCTGGTTTAACTCCCTTTTAAAGGTCAGGAGTCTACCATGAAGTTGTGTCAGTGTGAGATCTTTGAACTCAACACAGTTTCTGGTTACAAAAGCTATAGTGTCCCATTTTTCAGGAAGTGATCTTAAAAACCTGCTATTAACAGTTGATTTAGGAAATTCAGTTTTAACAAGCTTAAGTTCACTTATGAGACAGCTAAATCTCTCAAACTGCTGAGTTAATGTTTCACCCTTAATGTGACAAAAGGTTTCATACTGTTGGTTCAAAATTTCCTTGCTGTTTTCAATTAATTCCTCAGTCCCCCCAAACCGTTCCTTCAATGCATCCCACAATTCCTTGGCACTGTTACAATGTAACAGCCCAGCATAGATCTCATTGGGAAGTGCAGATGCAACGATACTAAATTCCTTGGCATCCAGTTCAATTTTCTGAAAATCCTGGTCCGTATAGTTCTCAATTTTCTTAGGAACAAAGACCTTTAGATCCTCAGCACTCGACACCATAGGAACGTGTGGTCTATAGATAACCGATTTCCAACATCCGGTGTTCTGTTGAGCTAGGATGTAACCCATCCTTCGCTCCCAGATGTGGTATTCATTTCGTTTCAACATGGGTGGTTTGAAGAGAGAACCAATGTTATTGTTCATATATTGTGATTGTGACGTCATCCTGGTTGTTTTACAGGCACTGATTAATTAACTTTGATCGTAATTAACCCTTACTCTGTTTTTCAACAAAACGAACAATTGAACGAGTATCAACGATCGTGAGCTGAACTATTTATGTCAAAATGACTGTTAGATCAAATTTGACTTTCCAAGCTCTGATACCAATTGTTAGGATCTGAGTTTCTTATGATTGTGTTTTTGTTTGAGAATTAAGAAGATGAATAAGTAATTGCATCGGAATTGAAATGGAAACAAACTTTCACACACAATCAAGTAGGAGAATTGTTTTCAACACACATGTTTAACTTTGAACCGAATGATTAAATTTATTTCAATCTTCAATTACAAATGCATGCATGTATTACAAACTCTCCCTCAGCCTGAGCTCACAATAGTTTGTTCGTACAGAATGACAAGTGATGAAAGAGCTAATAGAATAGTACAGGGTACTGTTCTATTTATAGGCACGAGCAAACCACTAAAGCATCTTGGCTGACGTCACCATGAAAGTGACATCTAACTTCCTAATAACCTACAACTACTGTTCTATACAAGCACTGTTATGTTAACCACTGATTACATTACAATACACATAAGTAAACTAATCTACTGCTTCTCATTCCACTGTTGTGACTCCAGCAGCACTTTATATCTTCAGCAGTGCTTGACCCATATCCGTAGATTGAGCATCAGTGCTTTAGTCTTCATCAGTCTTTAGACTTAATCAGTTGTTGTAGACGAACAGTGGATGGAGGTCATCCGTTGATAGAACACTTTCAAGGGGAAAGATTGAATACAACATCTGCTTATTCTGGATCCACTGCTCTGATCTAGTTTTGGCTTTAATCAACTGTTCCTCTGATAGGGTTCAATCCCAACGTATCAAGTCTGTAAAAAGGAGTTGGAATTGATGTGCGTAGTGCGTGATAGGTTTTTATGTATATTTTTAGCCCTCTTTTTAAAACTTTTGTCAAGTTTTAAATTTATCAAACATGATATTTTACTAACACTAAACACACATATGGGCAAGTGCACCCATCGTGAGCGTAGTATAGCGTTGGTAAAATACCGAGGTCGTCTAAGGACAAAAGAGCTTTTAATACCGGTTTATCCTCAACGTCTAATCAAATAAAAAATTTAGAAAAAGGTTTTAAAATATGAAAATAAAAACTAAAAATGCTGAAAATAAAAATAAAATAAAAACAGATAGACAAGATGAATCACTTGGATCCAACTCGCATTTAGTGTAACCTTTGATGTTTTCCGCACTTTTGCACTTTTTAAGAGATTATCTTAGTTATAGTAGTAGGCCCCTCTTTTGAAGGTGACGTTACCCTCAACCCAGTAGTTTAAGTCAGCATGGATACAATCCTAAAGGGTTGGATTATTAAAAGATCATTAATTAAGTTATTAATGCGTAATGTGGTAGGCCCCTCTTTTGAAGGTGACGTTACCCTCGGCTAAGTGGTTTGAGTCAGTAGGGATACAATCCCAAGTAGCCGGATTAATGTATTAATAGTAGTTTACATATGAGGGGATCAAGCCATTCGCACCCCCGCCATCCAATACCAGTGGGTATTGAAGGAGGTCCTTAGTAAGCTTGACCCAGGTCCTTGCAGGATCTATACACTGAACAAGCAAGAACCTTACCAAACCATTCCCTTAACCCCCGACCAGGTAGCCAACATATCTCTATATAGACCGTAGAGATATGAATGGTGTAAACCTTTTATTTTATATAGACAGTAAAATAACACCAAGACACCATGGACAAATGATAAGGAAGTTTCACCTTCAACATAAGAAACTAGTTATTAAACTCATTAATACAAAACCAAATAAAAAGTGCGAAAAGATTAAAAAACAAAAGTATTACACTAAATGCTTGTCTTCACCAAGTGATGTAAGAGACTTAGACAAACATGGCCTTTGATTGTCATGAACTCTTACTATCAATCTTGGATCCCGAGACTACTACACACACTCTATGATGGATGATGGTGGTGGATGTGGGTTGTGATGGTGGTGGAGTGTGGGTGAAGTGTGAGAGAGGTGGTTTGCCAAGGGATGCCTTTGAAGTGAACCAAGCACCTCTATTTATAGCCTGCACAGAAGCCCGGACACTGCCCCGTGTCCATTGGGCACGGCCCCGTGTCCATCCACTTTCTCTTTCTTCATTAAATGCAGTTTGTCTGCATTAGTTGACCACGCCACCGTGTCCGCTGGGCACGGCCCCGTGTGCAGAAGCGTATCTGTACTATCAAGATTTGCTTGGATTCTGCGAATCGTAGCGTGGACCATGGCCGTGTTGAGCTGGGCACGCCCCCGTGTTGGAAAATAGAAGCTTCTACAACTTTGTTTTTTCTGTAGACACTTGGGCACGCCCCCATGTCCGCTGGGCACGGGGCGTGTTCAGCTTTCTGATCTCTTATTTTTGCTTTGGAAGATGCTGTCGGGGGGTCGGGCATGCCATGTTTATTCCTTTTCTGTATTTATGTTAGATTTAGCTGTATTTTTGCTTCTTTTGTCCATTTACGCTCATTTGATCCTGAAAATACAAACGGAAGACAAAAGCACACTTTTTCCAACATTTGTACTAAAAAAGGGTTAGTTTTATGCCTCATTTGATGTAATTTATATGTTGCATTTTACACATATCAAATACCTCCACACTTGAATCTTTGCTTGTCCTCAAGAAAAATTCTTTTTAATGTGGCTTACACACCCAAATGGAATGGGTAGAAGAGAAGTTTTAGGCTTGTCTTGAGTGTCGGGATTCGAAGATCTTTATTATGTTTTATTTTTATGCTATTTAGAACGTTTTATAAGAGAAATTACTTATTTGGGCATAACATGCCTCTTTAAAATTCCATTTATATACAAGTTCACATACCTCACGGAAGATCACTCAACACTCGGCCGAAGGTGTATTTATGTGAAACACTCGAGACCGGCATAGAACTTACTTCTACCATATGTTTGCCAAGCAATCAATCCTCCTCCTTTTTAACTATACACCTTTGTAAATATCAAGAGGACTTGGGGTATGGTTAGGCTTGGGTTAAAGGTAGGTGGTTTTTGGGTTAGTGGTTAGTAGAAAAGGGCGAAAGACATAAAAAGCGTCGGTTTTCGTAAAACTTTTTATTCAAACGAAGCATTTTTTGAACAAAGTTTCTTTTTGAGGATCTTGTTTGTTTATTGCTAGACTTCATCATCATCATTTTTTTTTGAGGAATGTCACATGAAGACCGAGCTTTTTACTAAAATAAAGGGTTTAAAATGAAAAGGGTTTTTGGTGGGTAAATGGTGTTTGTTTTGTGGGTTTAGAAATGAAAAGGTCTAGGCTCAAAGGGGTTAACTAGGGGAATTTTGGGTAGGTGGTAAAAAAAAATAATGGTGTTGAAAGAAAAAAAGGGGTTAGTCCTAATGCCTCCGCCATTTACTTACTTGGGTTTAAGTTGATAAGGACCGGGAATGCATTGTTTTGGCAAGTTCTAGAGTCGTAAGAAACCAAGCGGCTATTCACACAAGAAACAAAAGATGAGCATTTAGTTTAAAGATGTGTATTTATATGCTCAATAAAGGCTCAAAACTCCCTTTTTGTGGGAATGGGTTTTTAATGTGATCAAGTATATATAATCAAATTTTAACGAGATTTGTCATGTCGTTTCATAATTTTCTTATGTTGGTTCTTTTTATCACGACGCTATCGATTGTAAATTTGTAAAAATATAACCTTTTAGAACTTGTTATTCCCAATTTAAACCAAGACAATTAAAAAATGAAAAGTTTTTGAAAAAAATTGGGGTGTTTAGCGGTTCCAATAGAGTTTTGTGTAAGGTTTGTAATTAGGACTTGCAAAATTCAAGGTTTTAGCATCCCCCCACACTTAAATTACACATTGTCCTCAATGTGTCCCAAAAATAAGTTTTTAGGTTGATTAAATGTGTAACAAGGTGTGTTAAAACAAAAATTTATGTTACTGGGCATCTGGACACGGGCCGTGGTGACCGAGCATGGCCCCGTGTTCATATTTCCAGTAACAGAAAGTAACAGAAGGCTGGGCACGGGGGCGTGTTCAACGAACACGCCCCGTGTCCAGTTACCTGAACTGGGCGTTTTTCTGCAGACCCTTGAGCACGGGGCGTGTTGGCTGAGCACGCCCCATGTTGAACTTGCTGTAATGAAGAAAAAATTGTCGGGAGGCACTGTTTTTGTGCATGGGGTGTTGGTTCAAGTTTCCCTTAGTATCCCTCACCATCCTAAGTGTGTTTTACCCATTACAACATCATCCAAACACCATTTAATAATTAAACAACCATCATTCATTAAAGAGAAGATTACAAATAAGTTCCTAGAAAAATAAAGACAAATAGAAAGCTAAAAAGAAAGTTCCTAAGATAGATAGGTCAAGTGATACATGAAATCATCCTAAAGAGTTCTACCCTTATTGTAGGAATAACAAAAGCCCGGAAATAGCTTCTCGGTATTTTAAAGGCGTTGTAGAACTCGGAACCGAGAGGTGTCCCCTAGATTTCGTTGAGCCACTCCTCTATTTCTCGTGGGAGGAAGAAGGCGGGTTCATTTTCCACAACATCTTGTGGTGGAGGAGCGGCGACAACCGGGACCCCATGTAGTATGTCTCGAGGGGGTTCCGTTTGCATGGCGTACCACTCGGCCGGTGTGATAACTTCTGGTACCACATTCCATGCCCTTTGTGTAATGATTGGTACCAAAGGAGGAGAAGCGAGGATATTCAACCTTTGGTACAAAAGGTTGACCTCTCTAAGACACCCTTCTAGGCCCACCGATATATGATTGATACGGTTGACCAGAGCTTCCTCAACCCCTGTCATCTCATCTATAGCCTCTCTTAAGGCATATACATAGTTGACGAGGGAGTCTTCTACCCATGACCTTCTCCCTTGACGGTTGTTCCTGGAGTGTGATGAAGATGTTACACTGTTTCTGCTTGACATTCTAAGAAAACAGACCAAAAAGAGTTCATTTTAGTGCAACAATACCTTGAACACGACCCCGTGCTCACTGAGCATGGTCCCGTGTTCACCTCTCTGCAGATTTTTGGAACAAGGAATCCTGGAGCTTTAAATTATTTTTCTGACTTTTGAAGCATTTTTAAGCAGAAGTAACTTAAAACAGTGTTATAAAACTTATTTTTAACAAGATTCCTTGAATAAAAATCTAACAAATATCAATAAATCTTGAAACCATGGTGATTTCAAGCTCTAATGGAGGTGTTGAGGAAAAATGAAGAAGAAGGCAATGGACAAAAGTAGAAAAGACAAGATGGTTGTTGAGAACCTTCTTTAGAATATACCTAGTATGGTATGTGTGAAGATCCCACCAAATCTCTATCTTTGGAATGGTCCAAATGTGGAGGCATCTTGCTGCATTTATAGAAAACTACAGCACGCTGGACATGACCCCGTGTCGATTGGACACGGCCCTTGTGCAGACGAGATTCTGACACTTTTTGTCCGTATTCTGACCGAAACGAGAATCTTTTGGTGGACATGAGGGCGTGCTGACCTAGACACGGCCCCGTGCCTAGAAGCTGTTTATGAAGTTTTGTCTATTTTTAAGGAATTTATCCGGATCGGGTGGTTCCTTACTGGACGGAACAACACCGAATTTCCTGAGATACCTTAGTTGCCCTAGTTTAAGATGAGAACACAAGAGGTTATCGGAAAGGGTGATTCCTATGCTAAATGTAGGTGGACAAGTCCAACCCTTATCCGGGCTCTCGTTAAAGAAGGTGTATGTCGAATCGCTCAGGTCTATGTATGCATCGACGGAAGTCGATGGGGAGTCCTTCACGGCACAATCAACACAGGGACGACTATCGCTCAAGTCTTCGCAAGAGTTAGAGGTGATTTCGGGAGCGACGATGTTGTTTTTATCCGAATGCGATCTCAATAATTCTTCTTGGTCGTTGTCTTGAGATGAATTAGTTATGTCCATCTCAAGCTCTTTTATCCAATTAAGAACTAGATTGTCACACCCCGACCACGAAAAACAACAAATCGTGGCTGAAACGTCGGGGAGTGTCGTAACAGAATCATTGTTTCACAACCATGGATTAAATAATTTTGTTTTATTGAATTATTGAACTCATTGTTTTATTACAAATCAGATAAATACAAATATTGTCTTTCAAGTTTTAAAGTCGCTAAGACACAAGTCCATCCTATGTGTAGCATTGATATTCGCTAATTTACACATATTTTAGTCCCCCGTTTTACCCCTATTTTATGCGTTTTCGGCCGTAAAACCGTCATTCGGATGCTTAATCATCTACACTTTTGTTTACAGGCCTAAAACAGCATACCAGACAAGATGATAGCGAAAACGAAGACTTTCCGGACAAAACGACGAAGCTGCGAACCTTCTGTTAGAAAACTGACCTGGGCGTGTGGAACGGTCGTGCGACCTAATGCACGACCGTGCATCTCCGATAAATCATGATAAGCCAGGTGATGCACGGTCGTTCCACATCTTGCACCCCGTGCGGATCCGATGATTCAGCCAAACCTCGGAACTGAACGACCGGTGCGACCAAGCGTTCAACAAGAACCCGGCATTGAACGACCGTGCCATCTGAAGAACGGTCGTGCGATATCGAATCTGGTCAAAGATCTGATGACGTATGCAGTATGGTGCACCATACTCCAATAATTGCTTAAAGTGCACGGTCGTGCAACAGGAAGAACGACCGTGCGACATCGAAAAAATATAAAAACAGAACAGAAACATTCTGTTCGATATTCTGGAATTTTGGGAGCTTCACAGGCGATTTTACAGGCTCCGGAGGCTATGCTTTTGACCCGGATTCAAGCCACATTATGCCGTTTAGCTCCATTACAATCCGGATTCTTAGTCTAGTGCTTGTTTATGGTTTGGTTTTCTAATATTTCCATGATTTTGTTAATCTTTCAAGCATTTAGATTAATGTTTATGTATTATTGTAGCCTTTGGGCAAAAACACAACAATCCCTTGCTTAATTATGGCCATTAGTGTGTTAAACTTTGTTTGTAATGACATTTGGAAGTATTTTCTATGTTAATCTTTGATGATTAGTTTGCAACCTTGTTATTGATGTTGATTTCTTGATTATAAGTAATTATATTGGATGATTGATGTTTGGTTAGTTAAAATAGTTGAAAAATGAAGCTTAATTAATCTTGTATTAGTAAACTTTAAACTTGGTTAACTAGTTTAGCTTGGTTTAAATGTGTGCATCATGATACTAGAAATGGTTAGTGATTTAATAAAATGTAATTATTGTTAATCAAGAGAGCTTGCCGTCACGTAAGGACCTTAACGGGTTAGATGGTGTCGTTATAAATTCTTGCCATGATTTGTTAGCTTAGTTAGTAGTTTAGGCCAAAATTGCTTTCTTGGTGAATTATTATGCAAATTTGTAAAATGAACTCGGTTGTGATTTAATCTAGTTTATGCTTGTCTCGGTGGTTGCATTGTGTTTATCGATGTCTCTTTCCTTGATTAAGTGCGGTTAGAAAACTCCTAACGGATGACTAACTTATTTTTAAGAGATTTTCATAGACACTTATCAATTGCACGTTAAAGAACAATTTTAGGTGGTTAAAGTGTGTTTATCGTTTTAGCTTTCCGAATGATTGTCATGTTAGGATTCCCGAAAGGGATACTAATTGTCTTAAATTGGAAAATTGACCGAATGCTTCTAGTGCCAAAACCAACTTAGTTGACATGCTGTGGTTGTGTATTAAGCAAGGCTTTTTATCTATTATCTATTATGTTTTTATTATGTATTTGTTTACGCTTACTTTAGTTTAATTAAAATCAAACAAAACTTATGTTTTTACCGGTAGTTTAGTGACAAAGGTCTAGTATTATTTCTCCGCCCATTTCCTTGGATCGATACTTGGTTCTTACCGATACTTTATTACATATGTGACGGGGTACACTTGCCTCTTTCGTGTGTGTTTTGATGTAAAAGTAATAATCACTTTTATAAATTTAAAACCAAATCGTGTGTAATTTCATTGTAAAAATATGTGTAGTCGCGCATACGTCAAGTTTTTGGCGCCGTTGCCGGGGATATGGCGAGTTTTAGGAACGACCCGAGTCATTATGTTATCGGTGTATATACTTGTTAATATTTGTGTATAATTTCTTGTTTATTTATTTGTTAATATTTCTTGCTTTTATTTCATTTATTCATTTTCCAAGTCATTTTTGTACTCTTGTAAATTTGTATTCCATTTATTTTTTTTTCGATCCGGATTTATTTATTCATTTATTCATTGGGTTTTCGGCACCTTTTAATCATTTTTATATTAGCCGATTCGATTATTTTTATTGTGTTGATTTTTATAAAATTCCGTGCCCATTTTCGGATTTTTATAAAATTTTCAGCCCATTTTTAATAATATTCTGTTTCTATTCAGCTGAAAAAAAAAGGGGAACAACATTATTTTAATTGAGAAACCGTATCATGACGTTCAAGCAAGACGACGGAGAATCGCTACACGCAGCTTGGGAGAGGTTTAAAGATCTCTTAATTGATGTCCCACATCACGGGTTGTCCAAAAGACAACTAGTACTGACCTTTTATCAGGGACTCAATTATGACTCGCAAGAGCGTTTAGATGTGTATGCAGGAGGCGATCTTGGAACGAAGACTCCAACTGAAGCTTACGCGATCATAGAGAAAGTTGCGTTGAAGTCAAGTTCTCGCCACGGTGGAGCACCGAATAAGACATCATCCACTTCCGGAGTTCATGCTGTGGATACATATACGGCTCTTACTACACAAATTGGAGCCCTGGCAACAAGAATTGATCAGTCTCAGAATGTCTCGCGAATTCAATCGCCATCTTGTGATCAGTGCGGGGTTGCACATGTACCAGGTACGTGTGAGCAGGGTGTTATGTTTACAGGACACGAGGAGGTGAACTACATGGGCAATCAAATCAGGCCCCAAAATAACCCCTATAGCAACACGTACAATCCAGGGTGGAAAAATCACCCAAACTTTGGGTGGAAAGCTGGTTCTGGTAACCAGAATGCGCACGGATATGCTCAACATGCTCCTGCGCCACAACAATCTCAAGGTCAGTCCTTCCAGCCACAGTATCATAATCAAGGCTCAGGAAGCAATTCTCAGCCACACGCCTCTCAAAGCAACGCAAAGCTAGAGGAAATGATGGCACAACTGCTGAACAACTCCAACAATGCTAATCAAATGGCTGAGAAGCGATATCAGCAGCATGAGGAGCGGTTCATGGTCAACGAAGGAGAAATACGGAGTCAAAAGGCTTCCATTCAGACCATCGAGAATCAAGTGGGCCAGTTGGCGAAAATGATGTCGGAGAGACCCCCAGGTGGTCTTCCGGGCAATACCGAGCAGAATCCGAAGGGGCGTGGTAATGGCCCGCACATGTAACATGTGTGGGGACATGAGTCTTGCTATCGACTCGCCGACAAAAATTTAGCATGGAGTCTTGCTATCGACTCGCCGACAAAAATTTAGCATGAGTCTACGCTACTGACTCGCCGACAAAAATGTAGCAGGAGCGTCTTTGGCGCTATAAGGGTAAAATAGTCCACTTTTATGTTTTTGTAGTTTTAGCGTAATTTAGGTTAGTTAGGTAGTTTCCGTTAGTTTGTATAAGTTTCTTACGTGCCGAGCGAAGGTTCTGTATTGCAATATTGTTAGAACAGTTGGCGTGTTGAAAAAATGGCGAAAAACGGCCAAAACAGTTGCTGGAAATGGCTTCTGCGGAAAATTTTGATCTGCAGCTGTTGCACGGTCGTTCCACCTGTCGCACGACCGTGCGTTTCCGAGGGCCGGAACGGTGAGTCGCACCCCCGGTGCATCTCCGAGAACAGTTGTCTGGGTTTGGGCGATGTCGGTGACGCACGACCGTGCGATAGGTCGAACGACCGTGCGTCAGGCTGAGGGCAGTTTTGTCATTTGGTACTATAAATACCCTCATCTGCAGCCCCCATTCACAATTCGCGAAACCCTAGTCGCACCAAGCCGTTCCAGACCGTTTTCACTTCAAATCGCACGGTTCTTCGCACGATCTCACACCCTACTTCGCACGGTACGTTCCTAGTTGTAGATTATCTGTTTCTTTACTTTCTAGGTTAGATTTCTTCCGATTCTTCAAGGCATTTTTAGGGATCTCTTCATAAACAAATCGAAACCCTAACCCTTGTTTGAATCTTGCTTATCGTGAACACACGGTTGAGTTTCCGACCTCTGTTTGTACAAAAAAGTTGTTGATTTTTAGAAAATCAGGCTATTCATAGTTCAGGGGTTCGAAATCTACAGAATAGGTGTCGCACGGACGTTCCTTGGATGGAACGGTCGTGCCATTCCGGGTGATTCACGATATCAGCTTGTTGGTCGGTGTTGCACGGTGGTGCCGTTGGTCGCACGCCGTGTAGTTCCGACGGATTTGGGCAACTGGTGTTGGTTGTCGGTGACGCACGACCGTGCGTCTCGTCGCACAACCATGCCATATGCCCAGATCAGATTCACAGCTTCTTCATAATTGGCTGCTCCGCTGTTTTTGATTCAAATTTCTCCTGTTTCCATCTTTCTAACGTTATTTCCTATACAGATGGATCACCCTTTCCTTCAATTCGACCACAATAATGAGCGAGAAGCACTTTGCATTCCGAGACGCGACGCCTTGTGGGCAAGGCGGGGGCAATTCGGAGTCCCCCGATGGCTGGATTGGGAAGTCATACGGGAACTAAATCAGTATGACAGACTCGACAACATGATGAGTATCCCGCTTGCAAATCTGGTCAGTATCAACCGACCCGTATACCGTGAGCTGACGATAGAGTTATTTTCTACTTACGCCTATGAAAAGCCGGTCGCCCATAGAAGACCCAAATTCCGCCACAAGGAGCGGGTAGTTTTTAGATTGGGTAGAAAATGGAATACATGGTCGGTGGGGCGTTTGGGTAGAAGGCTCGGGATCTATACAAGGGAAGACATGGATGATACCGATGTCTTCACAGATCAGTTCACCTTCCCTTCTGATGCAGCACGGGATGCATTTTGGGCTGAAAACGCTATTGGGGACCCCTACAACCCGAGGATGTCGAAGGCCTCACGACTGAGAGACCCTTTGGTGCGAGTGATGCACCATGTGTTCAGCCACACTATATGCGGGCGCATGGACAGCCTTGGAAACTGTCCAACACCAGATTTGCTTTTTCTCTATGCGCTGGTTGATGGAGCAAATATCAACCTAGCCGCAAGAATGGCGGAATACTTCGTGAAGTGCTCGGGGTGGACTCCGAACAGTGAGATACACGGCGGTCAGTATGTGACCGAATTAGCCTACAACTTAGGCTTGATGACTGAGGAGGTGCTTCAGAGTCTCCATCTGATAACCGATGGGGTTTTTGTTGATATCAGGTCACTGAAGGCCATGGGGTTGATTGTTGAGCTTGATAGGGGGGATAGGTTGAAAGGGTTGAACAACGAGGTCTGGGTCCCGTTTCCTCCAGCTGTGGAGGAACATGAGGATGATGAGATGCACGATCAGGAGCATCCGGAGCAGCAGCACCAGCACCAGCCACAGACGCCACCACATTCACCGCAGCACCATGCATTCCACCAGCATCAGGACTGGCCCGAGTTCTATCAGCAGTTCCAGCAGATGCAAGTTAACCAGGAACATCATGGGGTTTACATTGACCAGATCCGGTCTAGACAGGACGAGATTCGGGCCAGTCAGGATCAGCTTCGGGCCACTCAGGACCAGCTTCGGCAGAGCCAGGATACTCTATACCAGGGGGTGAGTGCGGGATTTTCATATCTTTTCGGGGAGATGCATCACGCATATCCCGACTACTTTCAGCACCCACCACAGTTCCCACCGTGGAACCCCCTGGTTATGGCGATGCGGGCCCGTCCTTTACTAGAGACGATGATTGTGATGACGCTTAGGAGCGGTGGAGTGATGGTTGGTGGTTGTTTTTAGTATTTCAGTACTTTGTTTTAGGTGTTTATTTTTACTGTTATTTCCAACACCCCGGTTATATATGCTTTATTTTTCAGACTCTTTACTTTAGTTTTTATGTTATGTCTTTGTTGGGATTGCTAGTATTTCTATTTATGTAAATTATGGTTAATTTGTGATTTTTCTGTTTCTGTTCTGTTTTGGTGCACATGTGACATACTTGCAGGTTTTTGGCCGACATATCTTGGACCGGAGCACGTGACAGATACAGCTTCGGAAGTCTCGTTGCATCAACATCATCTTGAGGGGAGTATTGTTATCCTTTTCTCTATATTTCGGGTCTCGCATTGGGGACAATGCGAAGTTCAAGTGTGGGGAGGGGGTTAACTTTGTTTGTCCTCATTTGTAAAAAAAACAAAAAATCAGAAAATCAGAAAAATCATTCAAAAATACCTGTATTTTGTATATATTTTAGTAAATAAACCGGTTGGTTGTGTTTTAGAAAGCGTCGGACTTGATGAAAACTCGACAAGCAAAATATTTTTTGAAAAAGGAATCCGGAAAGCGTGACAAACAAAGAAAGACTTACATGATAGTTTTCACACTTTTACCCATTCCATCCGTTACGTGAGCATATTTGAGCCTATTGTTATATATTTGTTCATTTCGGATATAGGAGTGAGCCGGATGTTATGTGTAATTTAGAACTTGTCACTAGTATGCTTGTTAAGACCATGAACTTGTGGATTTGTGTAAAAGTGATAGAGGCACTTAGATTACCCCTTTGTTGTAAACCTTGTTCTTTGTGTTGTGCTTCCCGTTCACCTTTTATTACCCTTTAGGATTAACCATGTCGAGCCTTCCCGTTTACCTTTGTTTACCCACATTATCGCCCACTTAGCCAAATTTAGCCTTTTTATGTTTTAAACCTTTTTAGTGTTGAAACTCGGTCAAAATAATCGTTTAACTAGCGCTTGTTATTGTTTATGTTTCATTGTATAAATTAGTTTGCAAAAAAAAACAAAAAAACAAAAAAACAAAAAATAAAACACCCTAAAATAGGGTGAAGTTGATAAAAATCGAGCAATTTTGAATGCTTAAATGTTAAAATTTCGTTGATAAGCTCGATTGCGCAATAGTCGCCTTTTTAAGGCATTTGTATGTATAGTTGTATTGTTTGTTGCTAGTTAAACGCTACTACCGAGTTTTAACCATTTTCGCCACTTTAAATGTCCACTTCCATACCCTTCGCCCAAGCCTAACCTTACAACCCGTAAAGACCTCTTGATTTACACTTGTTTGCATGCTAGTTGGTGGAGACGAGATCTTATGACAAGCTTATGATATTGCACATTTCATTGACGAGGCATTGAGTGTTTGCACGTACACATTTTATGTATGTTTCATAAATAAAACCGAGTGTGTGTGAACATTGTAAGTTGTGTGAAGATTAACATGTTGAGTCAATTAAATGTGAAGTCACGACTTTTTGGTTGTCGCTATATATTTGCATATGCTTGTTGAGTTTGAGTCTTTTGATGTTGTTCTTTGAAAAACCGGCTAACCGTTTATAGTAGTTTTCATTAAAATAGTGTGTAAATTTTCGTTCTTGTTTGTTTCTGTCTTTTCTTGCTTTTTAGTTCAGCTTGCTTGAGGACAAGCAAGGTTCAAGTATGGGGAGATTTGATATTCGCTAATTTACACATATTTTAGTCCCCCGTTTTACCCCTATTTTATGCGTTTTCGGCCGTAAAACCGTCATTCGGATGCTTAATCATCTACACTTTTGTTTACAGGCCTAAAACAGCATACCAGACAAGATGATAGCGAAAACGAAGACTTTCCGGACAAAACGACGAAGCTGCGAACCTTCTGTTCGAAAACTGACCTGGGCGTGTGGAACGGTCGTGCGACCTAATGCACGACCGTGCATCTCCGATAAATCATGATAAGCCCGGCAATGAACGAGGGCGCGACTCCGCGTGCAGGGCATTCAAGGCCAAGCCGGTGATGCACGGTTGTTCCACATCTTGCACCCCGTGCGGATCCGATGATTCAGCCAAACCTCGGAACTGAACGACCGGTGCGACCAAGCGTGCAACAAGAACCCGGCATTGAACGACCGTGCCATCTAAAGAACGGTCGTGCGATATCGAATCTGGTCAAAGATCTGATGACGTATGCAGTATGGTGCACCATACTCCAATAATTGCTTAAAGTGCACGGTCGTGCAACAGGAAGAACGACCATGCGACATCGAAAAAATATAAAAACAGAACAGAAACATTCTGTTCGATATTCTGGAATTTTTGGAGCTTCACAGGCGATTTTACAGGCTCCGGAGGCTATGGTTTTGACCCGGATTCAAGCCACATTGTGCCGTTTAGCTCCATTACTATCCGGATTCTTAGTCTAGTGCTTGTTTATGGTTTGGTTTTCTAATCTTTCCATGATTTTGTTAATCTTTCAAGCATTTAGATTAATGTTTATGTATTATTGTAGCCTTTGGGCAAAAACACAACAATCCCTTGCTTAATTATGGCCATTAGTGTGTTAAACTTTGTTTGTAATGACATTTGGAAGTATTTTCTATGTTAATCTTTGATGATTAGTTTGCAACCTTGTTATTGATATTGATTTCTTGATTATAAGTAATTATATTGGATGATTGACGCTTGGTTAGTTAAAATAGTTGAAAAATGAAGCTTAATTAATCTTGTATTAGTAAACTTTAAACTTGGTTAACTAGTTTAGCTTGGTTTAAATGTGTGCATCATGATACTAGAAATGGTTAGTGATTTAATAAAATGTAATTATTGTTAATCAAGAGAGCTTGCCGTCACGTAAGGACCTTAACGGGTTAGATGGTGTCGTTATAAATTCTTGCCATGATTTGTTAGCTTAGTTAGTAGTTTAGGCCAAAATTGCTTTCTTGGTGAATCATTATGCAAGATTTGTAAAATGAACTCGGTTGTGATTTAATCTAGTTTATGCTTGTCTCGGTGGTTGCATTGTGTTTATCGGTGTCTCTTTCCTTGATTAAGTGCGGTTAGAAAACTCCTAACGGATGACTAACTTATTTTTAAGAGATTTTCATAGACACTTATCAATTGCACGTTAAAGAACAATTTTAGGTGGTTAAAGTGTGTTTATCGTTTTAGCTTTCCGAATGATTGTCATGTTAGGATTCCCGAAAGGGATACTAATTGTCTTAAATTGGAAAATTGACCGAATGCTTCTAGTGCCAAAACCGACTTAGTTGACATGCTGTGGTTGTGTATTAAGCAAGGCTTTTTATCTATTATCTATTATGTTTTTATTATGTATTTGTTTACGCTTACTTTAGTTTAATTAAAATCAAACAAAACTTATGTTTTTACCGGTAGTTTAGTGACAAAGGTCTAGCATTATTTCTCCGCCCATTTCCTTGGATCGATACTTGGTTCTTACCGATACTTTATTACATATGTGACGGGGTACACTTGCCTCTTTCGTGTGTGTTTTGATGTAAAAGTAATAATCACTTTTATAAATTTAAAACCAAATCGTGTGTAATTTCATTGTAAAAATATGTGTAGTCGCGCATACGTCAAGCATGCATCAACATTCATCATATAGCAGCACCTGAAACATATGTAAAAATAGTACGTCAGCATAAAAATGCCTGTGAGATACATAGGTTTTATTAATGCAGGATTCATGACTTGTAAGTTTAATAGAATGTTTAACAAAAATTAGTCATGAACTTAAAAATATTTTCTTTTATAAATCATATAACAAGTGATAAGAAATCAGATGATATAAAAGAAAGATGCATAAATAAATAATTAAGTAAAATGAGTTTGTATAAAATATGTTGTTTGTAAAACAATGTTTTGATAAAAAGGTTTGTAGTATATATAAAAATATACTTTGGTTTTAAGAAAGTCGAATAAGTAATATATTAAAAATATATTTTAGTCCCAAAATAGTTAAACAGATAGTATATTAAATATACTTTAGTTGTCAAAATAATAATTTTCAGTAGTATATCAAAAGTATACTTTGGTTTTATAAATAACATATTAAACTATGCTTTGGTTTTATAAATAACATATTAAACTATGTTTTAGCAATTAACAAAATATATGTTGTTTTGTACAATATCACATATGAGAGCATATCAAACTATACCTTGGAAGTATAACAAAATATACAAAAAATGTGATTTAGAATTCATTCAAACCTTAGTGTATCAAACTACACCTTAGAGACTATAGAAATACCACAAAGGCAATCTCTATTTGGACAAAAATCGGTTTCTAACATTCCATAGAACAGGAATGGGGTGTCTAATCCTATAGCGCTATATCATACTACCAATCGGTCTGGTGAATGTATAAAATAAGTACAATCCAACAATTAATTTTATAATCTTTGAAAAATTAGTGTTTAAACCATAAATAATCATTCAGTTTGTCAAAAGATAAGTACTAACATGTATAATTAATTTATACTTTGAAATCATGAACATAACAAATAGGTACACATGTTTCACCCAAAAACATTGAAAACAGTAAAAGAGGGGACTATGTACTCACTTGAGGATGCTTAGAAGTCTTGAATAACAACCAAGCAAAGCTAGAGGGGTCACGGAAATCAATCGGCACCTAATATAAGTAACTACGTAAATAAACCGGACCTAAATCGGAAGATCGGATAGGATGAGGTTTCGTAAACTAAATAAGAGTTGGAACTCATATGATATGGTTTAACAAAGCCTGCATACTAAATCGAAACCTAATCTAAGTGCTTACGACCCATTACGACCCGTTTAGGTAGCTTACGCTACTTTAACGCGCCGTTCGCGTAAAACGCGTTCGGACCGCCTAACTAGTCCTATGACAAGTATTATATGCCTTAACAAGTCTAATAATGTTTCCTAATCAGTTTAGAAGTCAAAATTTAGGTTACATATGCTTAAAATGAAATTATGCGCAAAAAGGGCATTTTGGTCATTTTCCTAAGGCATATAAACTCTCTATCATACGACTAACTAAACGAAGTGACCATAAGGTATAACCTCGGAAGGTTATTCCCTATATAACTATGGTCACCTAATGTGTTTGGTTGGATCCTAATGATCGATCAAACGGGTCGGGTTCGAAAGTCTAAGCGGTTGTTTAGACCGCTTACCTTACGACCCTACATAAGCACTAAACCTAAAGTGACGAGTTAAACATGTCAAAACATGTTTAACGAAGTTAGAAAACAAGTTTGATATCAAAACAAACGGTTTTGATATCCAAGAATAGTTTGGTTGCAAAATACGCATAAACGCGTATTTTGACCGAAACTATGACTAGTCACTACGCCTAATTAACGTGGTAATCAGTAGGTATAGTCACAAGAGACTATAACCATCGTGATTACGCTCACGTTACGAAGTTCAAACGAACTTCGTGTTGACCATTGACTGGTCAAAGCAGAAAGTCAAACACTGTTTGACTTTCGTGCTAAAAACGCATAAAAGCACGAAAGAATACTTACAAAGGGTCCACGCAAGGAATATATGATCTATAAATTCTCAGGTATGAAGCATTTGAGCCTCAACTTAGAGAATTATTCAGATCATGAGTGAATTGAAATGAAGTGGGGTGGGGTTTATATAGTTTTCGGGTAACCGTTAAGATCATTCCTCGAAAACCGAGCTTCGATCTAAGCCGTACATGTGTGCACCCTGATTTGAATACCATGGGCACCCCTAAACCAGCCCATAGAAAGCTTAAAACCATTTGCAACCATGGGGAACAGCTGGATCAAGCTGGAACAAATTTTCTGCTGTCTGATAGGCTATCGCACCCCGCGTAACCAGACCATAAGGTCTTAGGCGGCCCGCCTAGTCCCACTATCCAGAAATGTCAACTTTAGTCCCTGAACTTGAAAAACTTGTGTTTTGATGCATATTTGACACATTTAAGCCCCGTTAACCCCATTTCAAGGCTCTAAAATGATTTTAAATTGTAGGGAACTTAAAATATGCTAAAAAATATCTCGGATGTCAGTTCGTTTGGCCGTACGATTGCGTTGTTCGGTTAATTACGATGAAACACGAACGAACATGAAAAACTATCCAAATCACGCGACGAACGGAATTTTATCATGCCAATCTCTAAAATAAAATATTTTAATGATTACATAAATTTTTGGATGTCCGGATATATTCAGAACGTAATATATGCGCGGAAATGCAAACTTATGCACTTTTTGACGCTTTTAGTACCTATTGATCAAGAAAGTTTATTTTTGCTCACCAAACACCTCAAAGCCTATCTCTAAGCTATGTAAAGGATATTTAGGGCATGTTTAACTTATGATCAAGTTCCAGAATGTTCGTCATAGTACGAATCGGCATACTTTCACAGTTTGTCAAAATTAGTCCCTGTAAGCGAATAAACTTGATTTCAACACACCAAACCATCCAAAACTTATTTCTAAGTTATGTAAAGGTTATTTTAGGTATGTTAAGCCTATTTCACTATTCCGGAGTGTCTGTCGTGTTAAACTGATTAAGTTTACGCATCAGTTCGCGTATAACTTTCCAGAAAGCGATTTAGAGCTCGAAATCGAACAAGAATTTATATGTGCAAATGATACACATATTTATACAAATCCCAAGTATGAAACACAATATTTCATTGGTTTGGTATTTGTACAATGGTTGAAGTGACACAGGTGTCACATAGATCTTCCCTTTGAAATCATTCTTCAAGAATCATTTCATTCAGAATAGATGATTGAGAGCATTCTAGGGAGAGATAGGGATTATTTTTACTCTCGCCCCTCTTAAGGCTACAAGAACACGATGGGTCTATATAGTGGGGAGTGTAATTTAAAAAATAAAATTTTAAATCTTCATGAGTTCCACCACATATTTGACACCACGTACCATAAGAGGAGCGGAAGTAAAAAAAAAACCCAGTATCGCTCATGATTGTGTTAGAAATTACCAACCGTCGGGTTCTTACGGTTCTGTTTTCAGTATCTGATACTTGGGCACGGGGCATGTTTATTGGGCATGACCACGTGTTCAGCTACTGTCTGACTTAAAACAGGATTGCCAGTACCAAAGATTGGGCACGTGGCGTATTCAGCGGGCACGGCCCGTGCTGAGCTCTGCGGAAACTGAAAATTCTAGAAAAATCCTAAAAAAATAGAAAAATAAGAAAAACGATTAGGCCGTTGATTCCTAACTTTCTTAAAATCCATGTGTCCCTGGCAACGACGCTAAAAACTTGATGTGCGTAGTGCGTGATAGGTTTTTATGTATATTTTTAGCCCTTTTTTAACACTTTAGTCAAGTTTTAAATTTATAAAACACGATATTTTACTAACACTAAATGCACATATGGGCAAGTGCACCCATCGTGAGCGTAGTATAGCGTTGGTAAGATACCGAGGTCGTCCAAGGACACAAGAGCTTTTAATACTGGTTTATCCTCAACGTCTAATCAAATCAAAAATTTAGAAAAAAAGGTTTTAAAATATGAAAATAAAAACTAAAAATGTTGAAAATAAAAATAAAATAAAAACAGATAGACAAGATGAATCACTTGGATCCGACTCGCATTTAGTGTAACCTTTGATGTTTTCCGCACTTTTGCACTTTTTAAGAGATTATCTTAGTTATAGTAGTAGGCCCCTCTTTTGAAGGTGACGTTACCCTCAACCCAGTAGTTTGAGTCAGCAAGGATACAATCCTAAAGGGTTGGATTATTGAAAGATAATTAATTAAGTTATTAATGCGTAATGTGGTAGGCCCCTCTTTTGAAGGTGACGTTACCCTCGGCTAAGTGGTTTGAGTCAGCAGGGATACAATCCCAAGTAGTCGGGTTAATGTATTAATAGTAGTTTACGTATGAGGGGATCAAGCCAATCGCACCCCCGCCATCCAATACCAGTGGGTATTGAAGGAGGTCCTAGTAAGCTTGACCCAAGTCCTTGCAGGATCTATACACTGAACAAGGCAAGAACCTTACCAAACCATTCCCTTAACCCCCGACCAGGTAGACAACATATCTCTATATAGACCGTAGAGATATGAATGGTGTAAATATTTTATTTTATATAGACAGTAAAATAACGCCAAGACACCACGGACAAATGATAAGGAAGTTTCACCTTCAACATAAGAAACTAGTTATTAAACTCATTAATACAAAACCAAATAAAAAGTGAGAAAAGATTAAAAAACAAAAGTATTACACTAAATGCTTGTCTTCACCAAGTGATGTAAGAGACTTAGGCAAACATGGCCTTTGATTGTCAAGAACTCTTACTATCAATCTTGGATCCCAAGACTACTACACACACTCTATGATGGATGATGGTGGTGGATGTGGGTTGTGATGGTGGTGGAGTGTGGGTGAAGTGTGAGAGAGGTGGTTTGCCAAGGGATGCCTTTGAAGTGAACTAAGCACCTCTATTTATAGTCTGCACAGAAGCCCGGACACGGCCCCGTGTCCATTGGTCACGGCCCCGTGTCCATCCACTTTCTCTTTCTTCGTTAAATGCAGTTTGTCTGCATTAGTTGACCACGCCCCCGTGTCCGCTGGGCACGGCCCCATGTGTAGAAGCGTATCTGTACTATCAAGATTTGCTTGGATTCTGCGAATCTTAGCGTTGACCACGGCCGTGTTGAGCTGGGCATGCCCCCGTGTTGGGAAATAGAAGCTTTTACAACTTTGTCTTTTCTGCAGACACTTGGGCACGCCCCCGTGTCCGCTGGGCACGGGGCGTGTTCAGCCTTCTGATCTCTTATTTTTGCTTGGGAAGATGCTGTCAGGGGGTCGGGCATGCCATGTTTATTCCTTTTCTTGTATTTATGTTAGATTTAGTAGTATTTTTGCTTCTTTTATCCATTTACGCTCATTTGATCCTGAAAATACAAAAGGAAGACAAAAGCACACTTTTTCCAACATTAGTACTAAAAAGGGTTAGCTTTATGCGTCATTTGATGTAATTTATATGTTGCATTTTACACATAGCAGAATCCACCCAAATCACTTGTGAAAATGGGTGGAATCCTGCAAAGGTTATGAGATTATACTTGAAAAACAACTTGAAAGCAATGTAAAATTTGGCATAGGGTTTAGGAAAAATGACCAAGTTGAAAACACTGCTGCAAATCAAACTGGTTCTGTTGAAATCATACCCACAAACAAGGATGGTCAAGAAGTTAAAATAACTGATAAACTCGGCAACAAAATCACTTTGGAAAGATCTGTGGGGTCTTCAACTTTTGAGGAGATTGAGAAATACCAATTCAAACCCACATGGTCTGATGAGTGTGACATCCTTGAAAATTTCAAACCCATGGACTTCACAACTGTGGATGGTGTCAAAGCTCCTAAGGCCAAGGTAATTCCTCTTATGGACATCCCAACAGTGGTTCAAAACTCTGTTGCAAAGGAGTCTGAAAAGTAGAAAAGAAAAGATTAAAAAACTTGTTTTGTGACTTTTGTGAAAAGAAAAATCATTTGACCAAAGATTGTTTTCACTTAAAAGCTTATGATCTTAACAAAACAAGTACCATTGTGCCTTCAAAGAGCTACACCATTTGTGGTAAATCAAACCATTCTACTCAGCAGTGTGTGTACCTGAAATCCTTTGAGGTCAAAAAGGAAGAGTACATTTCAAAAACACCAATGAGTTCATCAAAACCACAAGTCAAGAAACAACCACTGTTTGTGCCAGTTCAAACAGCTGTTACAAAACAGCTAAACCAAACCTCTGTTAAAAGAGAAGTTCAGGTGACTGATGCACCCCCTGCTAACCAATACCAAAGAGGTAAAGGTCAACCACCATACCCAAGGGTCCCACACGTTTATGAGGTTTACAAAAAGCCCTCTAAACCAAGAGTGAACATGCATCCCTTTGGTTATCAAGAGTTAATGGGAAATGACCCCCAGCAGTGGTTAGATAAAAATATTTCAAAAACTGTCCAAACCCCTGATCTAACCACTGTCCATCCACCTAAACTTAACGCGGACACTGTTGAGACCCCATCCAAAGCCTTATTGGCTTTGGAGACCCTCCTGAACTAACCCTTTACTTGATGTGCAGGGAGCTTCTGGATGCTTAGATAGTCTTTGGTATGTAGATAGTGGAGGCTCCAGGCACATGACTGGATGTAGATCCCTACTCAAGGAATTCAAAACTCATGGAGGGGGTGATATATCCGTTGGCAATAATAGTAAAGGGAAGGTGATGGGTTCTGGTACAGTACAGTCTGGAAATGTTAGGTTTGAAAATGTCAATCTGATAGACAATCTAAAATTCAACCTCCTTAGTGTTTCACAAATGAGTGACAAAGGGTATGGGTCATTCTTTACTAAGGAGTGTTGTAGGATTGTTGGACCAGAAATGGTTAAAAAGATTGAAGAAATAATAAAAATTGGAAAAAACCCAACTTGTTGCTCAAAGTAGTGGCAATGTTTATGTAGTTGATTTGTCAAAAAGGAGCCCCAGGACTGATGCCTGTCTATTCTCAGCTGCCTCTAACAAAGAGACAGAACTTTGGCACAGGAGATTGGGGTACACAAATCTCAAGACAATCACTACTTTGCCAAAACAGGGACTTGTAAGAGGTCTTCCTCAAAAACTGTTCACCTGTCCTGAGCATTGTGTTTCCTGCTTAAAAGGAAAACAACATAAAATCTCATTTAAGCCAATTGAAGAGTCCAAAACAACCAAGTGCTTGCAAATGCTGCACATGGATTTGTTTGGCCCAGTAAAAGTCATGAGTCTAAAAAAGAAAAGATATTGTTTGGTTATTGTAGATGACTTTTCTAGGTTTACATGGACTTATTTCTTACATTCTAAAGATGAGAATGTAGGCATTCTGCAAGACTTTGTCAAACAGGTTGAAAAGCAGTTTGACTTGCCAGTAAAAGACTTTAGGAGTGACAATGGCACAAAATTCAGAAATAGGGAGTTGGATGAGTTTTGTGTGTCAAAAGGAATTGTAAGGCAGTACAGCATTCCAAGAACACCAGAACAAAATGGAGTTGCTGAAAGAAAGAACAGAACACTGATAGAGGCTACCAGAACCATGCTTGCTGATTCAGGTTTGCCATTAACTTTGGGCAGAGGCAGTAAATACTGCTTGCTATGTCCAGAACAGAGTTTTGATCAACTCCAGGCATCAAAAGACTGCCTATGAAATTATGTATAAAATCAAACCACTAATCTCATAATTTAAAGCATTTGGCTGCCCATGCTTCATTTTGAACTTAAAATACTCAATTTCAAAATTTACAGCCAAAATAGATTGTGGTTATCATTTGGGATACTCAACCACTGCTAAGCCCTACAAAGTGTTTAACATAAGGACCGAAGAAGTGGAAGATACTTTGAATGTAAAGTTCAATGAACTTTCTTCAATGAAAATCCCTGCAAATCCTACTGAGTTATTTGATCTTGATAAATTTACCTTTGAAAATGTTACTGTCAAGACTAACAGTGCAGGTCCATCTCAAACTCCTCCATCAGACAATGGCTATGAAGTGATCATTCCACAACAAAACTTCAAATCCATTGCCAGAGCAGTAGATGTTCAAAACAGCTGGCAAAGCTCAGCCACTGCTACATCAACAGTTGTTGACCCAAGTAACCCTAAAACCCCTGCTTCCACTTCGTTAAACACTGTTGATAAAAATCTTCAAACAGTGGATAAAAGTCAACATGTTTCCACACTACTTCCTCCAATTCCCCCACCTCCATTTCAAGACACTGTTGAATCATCAAAGTCACCAACAGTTGTTAGCTCAGATGATTCACATCTGCAGCCCTCACCCTTAAATGCCATTGTTCCATACAAAGGAGATCTAATCTTCTTGAAGTCTCATCCACCATACCAAATCATTGGCAACATCAGTGAAGGGGTGCTCACAAGAAGCCAATCCCAAAACATCTGTCTTTTTGCTGGCTTTCTATCTCTCCATCAGCCAGTCAAGTACCAAGAGGCACTAAAAGACAACAGCTGGGTAGAGGCCATGCAAGAAGAGCTCCAACTGTTTAAAAGACAACAAGTATAGGAGCTTATACCAATGCCAAGGGTTGTGAGTCCTATTGGCACAAAGTGGGTCTTTAAAAATAAAACTGATGAAAGGGGCATTGTTGTCAAGAATAAAGCAAGGCTAGTGGTTCAAGGTTTTAGACAGGAAGAAGGCATTGATTATGATGAAACTTTTGTCCCTATAGCAAGACTGGAAGCTATCAGACTGTTCTTGGCCTTTGCTGTCAACCACAACATCAAGGTGTTTCAAATGGATATCAAATGTGCTTTCCTCTATGGTAAAATTCAAGAAGAGGTATATGTTTGTCAACCTCCTGGCTTTTAGGATCCATTTTATCCAAATCATGTCTACAAGCTAAATAAGGCTTTGTATGGCTTGAAACAAGCACCTAGAGCCTGGTATGAAACTCTTTCCACCTTTCTTCTTTCCATTGGTTTCACAAGAGGTAAAATTAATAAAACGTTGTTTTTAAAATGGAGAGGGAAATATTTGATGATTGTCCAAATTTATGTGGATGACATCATCTTTGGAAGCACATGTCCTAAAATGTGTGAAGAGTTCAGACAACTCATGACAGCTGAGTTTGAGATGAGTGCAATGGGTGAACTACAGTGCTTTCTTGGTCTCCAAGTAAAGCAACTGCAAAATGGTACTTTCATTCATCAAGGCAAATATGCCAAAGAACTTTTAACAAAATTTGATATGAATGACTGTAAACCATGTAGTACACCCATAGCAACCACCAAGTTAGTTATGTCTGATGAAAATGATGATTTGGTTGATCAAACTCTTTATAGAATTGGTTCTTTATTGTACCTAACTGCATCTAGGCCAGACATCATGTTTGCAACATGTGTTTGTGCAAGATCCCAATCAGCCCCTAGAAAGTCAAACCTTATTGCTGTAAAAAGGATATTTAGATACCTTAAAGGTGCTCCCACACTTGGTATCTGGTATCCAGCTGATGGAAATATCAATCTTTCAGGTTTCTCAGACAGTGACTTTGCTGGCTGCAATACAACAAGGAAGTCCACATCAGGAGGGTGCCAATTCTTAGGCAATTTCTTAGTGTCTTGGCAAAGCAAAAAGCAAGCAGCTGTTTCAACATCCACTGCTGAGGCAGAGTATATTGTTGATGCAAGCTGTACAGCCCAACTGCTATGGCTTCAAAATCAACTGCTGGATTTTGGTATCACTGGCTTAAAGACACCTCTCATGTTGGACAGTCAGGCAGCAGAAAATATCATCAAAAATCCAGTTTCACATTCAACCACCAAGCACATTGATATCAGACATCACTTTGTGAGGGATTGCTATGAAAAAGGTTTGATTTCTCTGCAACATGTTCCAACTAAAGATCAGCTGGCAGATGTGCTAACAAAAGCTTTAGACACATCCACCTTTGAAAGATTGATCTCTAGGATTGGCATTTTGAACATGGACTAACAGGAAAAATCCTATTTTTCTATGAATAAAAACATTAAAATGTTTTCAGAAAATCAAAAATTCATCCTTAAAAATAGCTAAAAATGAAAATTTTCATTAATCCTTAAAAGTCTGCCATAAACACTGTTTGGTTCAAACATCTGTTCTGCTGAATGTTTTCCACTGCTGAAAGTCAACCTCTGTTTCTTCATTATCCTTGTTAAAAACAGTTGTCAAACATCAATATTTTAATCCACTGATAGGCTATCCACTGATAGTTATAGTCAGCCACTGTTTTCCATATTCACCACTGTAAACCACTGCTATTGTTCCATCAGTGGTTTCCTAACAACTGTCATCCATTATTCATCAGAGGTTGTCACGTGGACAGTACTTAGCCGTCAGATCTTTTGTAACCGCTGCCACGTCAGCATACACTTTTTCATCCTATAAAACCCTGATCAAAATCCCAAACAGGGTTTTCACTGTCGAATCGAATTCAAAATTCCTTTCAAAAAGCAGTTTCCATCAATTTATCTCAAATCATTCATCTTCTTCATTCGCTCTCAACCACCTTCGATTCACCATGGCTCTCCCGTTCAAAACCCCTCATAACTACCTGTGTATACTTGAAAAACCAGGTCAAAACACAGAAAAACCAAGTCAAAACACAACCTTCAACTCCGTGATTGATGCACTCTCGTCTTCAAAGTACAAAACTTTGTTAACTTGTAATACTCCTATTTACCTGGATACCCAACAAGAGTTCTGGAAAAATGCTAAACTTGAAACTAAGGACAAAAAGCCCTTAGCCATTACTTCATCAATAAGGGGAATTCAAGTTACCATCACACCTCAAACCATTTCAGAGGTTTTTGAAATCAATGATCTTACAGGTAAAAGCTCTTTCCCAAAAAATAGAGTACCAAACTGATTTCATTGAGAGAGGGTATGAAGAAGAAATGAAAAAGGACACTTTGCAAAAAGGCAGTTTTCCACCTGCCATGAGGTTTTTATTCCATACCCTCCTCATGTGTGTGTCAAATAAAACAACAGCTTTTAATGAAATTCCATTGAAAATCCAATACTTGGGCTATGCTATTTTGACAGAAGATCTACAAAAGAAATTTTCAAAGGATAATCCACATGTGCTTATCCAAGGAATTCTTTTTCAAATAAACAGCCTAACTTCTGAAAGATTCACAAGGCTGTCAAAACCTTCAGAAACACAAACAGAGGTACCTGAGCAGAATTTAGCAGCAACAACTGATCCTCAGGCCCCTGCTGTTGAGCCCACTGCTCTTGGTGATCACAGTAGCACCACCACTGCTGTGAAACCCACACCAAAACCCATCAAAAAGATAACCAAGAAAAAATCCCAAAAGTCCCCCAAACCCACCCAAAAGGTAACTCTGGAAGATGAGATCCCAGAGATTATACCTGTGACAACACAAAAGTCACCAATAACCACTGCTGCTACTTCCTCACAGCAGATGGAAGAAAGATCTCAACCTGAGCCTAAAACTCCTCCTGCATCCTCTCAAAAGGATCAGGTTATATCCACAAGGACACCACATTATGAAGCTCTAGAATCACTTGATTCCATCTTCCACAGCCCTCCTCCCGGGGCAAATTCTCTTTCTACCCCCATCCTCACTGCACAACTTCCACCATCAATGATACCTCTATTGGATGCACTTGATATAGCCCAGACACAAATCAGTTCTTCTCAATCACCTGTCAATGAGAATATACCACAACAAGTGACTGAGTTTGGTGTCTCTATCTCTGCTAACCCACCAACAGTTGAGGAGGCTACACTGCAGGAATTACAAGTAATTCCTGTCAGTAGTTCAAGTGGAGCAGCTACTACAGGTGTTGAACCCACTGGTTTACACCCGGACAATAGTTTCATAAGTGAGACTCCCTTGAAGGCAATTTCTTCTTTGGGAACCGTAATGTCCACTGGTGTGTTACCATTATACATTGGTGACCTTAAAATAGTAACCTCTGCTGAAGAAGAAGTCCCCAGTACCGAGAACAAGGGGCATCAGTGGATGATTTTTGGGAAACTTTTCCTAAGTCAACCACTGCTACAACCACCACTGGTGGGAAATCAGATGATCCTATTAACTTGGGTGATGGTTTAAAATACAAAGAACTGACGGAGAGGTTTGATAAACTTGACACATCTGTTGCAGAAATTAAAACTATGTTGCAACAGTTGTTACAAGCTCAAAAGGCTAAACCCACTGCTGCAACATCTGCTCCATCTCCTGCTGAGCTATGGCATCTGTTTCAACCTCTACTTCACAAACAAAGACAGTATGCAGATCAACAGCATGAAGTTCAACTTCAAATGGTCATAAATGTCATGGAAGCTAGGCACACAGATACTCAAGTAGATATCAAAGCCATAAAAGCTCATTTGCTTCAAACCACTGCACTGCTCCTCCTTCAATCATCTTTGTTGAAACCCTTGATGATGCCAAAAAGGGGGAGAAGGGTAAAAAGGGAAAAGATGGTCTATACATTAAACCAGATCCAATGTCTAAACTGGTTGTAGAAATCCCAAGGCCAGATGGTTCCAAAAAGGTTGATGAGACTCAAAATGCATTTGCTGAATTAAAAGCAAACATGAAAGAGTCAATGGAAATAAAAGGGTCAAAAAGGTTTGCCCAGGAGAAGAAAGTTTTGATGGAAAAGGAAGAGCAGGGTACTTCTAAACCTAAAAGAAGACAGCCTACCAGAAAAGTAAGCCAACCCAAAACCACACCTTCCAAAACCACCAAACAAACTCCTCAAATCCCCAAAAGTTCCTCTCATCAAACCTCCAAACCAACAGATGTTAAGACACCTGTTGTATCAACAGTTGTTGGTACTTCAGTGGTTTCAACAGATGTTATCCCAACAACTGCCATCACTGCTACATCAACCCATACTCAATCCACTGCCATACCAAAAACAATATCACCACCACAAAAACCACCTGGCAAAAAGCAGAAGACAACAGTTGACATATCAACTGTTTTAGTGACAACAGTGGTTGAAAAATTAGTTGTTTCAACAGCTGTTAGTCAGACACCCACTACTTCAATCACTGCCACTCAACCCACAAATACACCACCAACCTTTCAAAAGCACAAAAGGAGAAGGGTAACAAACATTGTACTGGAAGATGATACTTCCCCACCTCCAACATCTTCACAAACTCTAACCCTTGCCACTATTCCTAACCCTGTTCCAATCTCTTCAGCTCAAGTTCTGAATCCAAACACTGCTATTGTCCCTGCAGGAGTACAATATCCATTAGATCTTCCAGCAGTCAGGGATGAGATAAAATCCTTCTACTCTGAAGATGACCCAGAAAAGAGGAAACTCCCATCTGTTCAAGGTTATCCTTTGCCAAGAAATATAGAATAATATCTCAAAATAAAGGCCCAACAAGCAGAGGATATATCTAAAAGAGATACAGAGGGAAAGTCTGACAAAGAGATTCAGAGAAATATGCAATACCTGCTCACCAAGGTCAGAACTTTAGAACATTTCTCAAAAGACCTTTGCCAAAAGTTATCTGAAAAAGATGATGAAAGTATGAGGCAAGACTACATAGAACACATCATGGCATACAAGAAATACAGAGCAGAAAAACATCAGTACAAAGAATGGACCATAAGTGAACTACAGCAAGAAATTGATAGAATAGAAAAGATGCTTGAAGACAAAGTAAAACAAACTCCTCCAATCTGGGCCAATTACAAGAAAATGTACTAGAAATGGCCTTGAAACTGAAAAGAATGAAAGAAGAGCTAATAACTGCTGATTATGGGTCAAGGAACTAGGTTACAAGATGGTCAGAAGACAAGGTGTTAGCTACCTACAAAAAGTTGGAAGAGTTAAGGAAGAGAGATCCCACTTCTCCAAAAAAGCCTGATTATCCAGAAGCAGTGGTTCCAGTCAAACAGAAGTTATCAATCAGGAGACCCACTGTTCCAACTGTTGTCATCCATTATCAAAGAAGGAAACAAAAGCAGATGGATGCAGTAACAAAAGAAGACAAGGCTCAAGAAGAATATATCATGAAAATGGTTCTTCAGACACTGATGGCAGAAAAACAAGCACAATCTCAAGACCCTGCCAAAGTTGCCATCACCAGGCCTCCATCTCCAAACTCATCAGCAATAAAAACTCTCCTAAGAAACCCATTGGATTCAAAGATACTAAAGTGGAAGTCTGATCAAAAGACCCACGTATTGACTCTGCTCAAATCCAATGGTGAGGTGAAGCACATATCAAGGGAACAAGCACTTGGCCTAGGTGTTGAAGATTTACAAGATCTCCTTGAGCTTCCACTGTGGAGGGATGAAAATGATGAGGACTCTATGAACTTTGAATTACAATTCAAAGGTTAAGTTAGGGAACTCTTGATGAGACAATAAAAATCCAGAATAATGAAGAGTTTTGGCACCATCTGTTCCAGGGGGAGATTGTTGGGATTGAACCCTACAAAGGAACAGTTGATTAAAGCCAAAACTGGATCAGATCAGTGGATTCACAAAAAGCAGTTGTTTGCATCAGTCTTTCCCCTTGAATGTGGCCTAACATCTTATGATCTCTAAGTACTGCCCTTCTACAACAACTGCTGTTCTACAACAACTGATGATCTTCCAAAGACTGTTGAAGACTAAGCACTGATGCTCAATCTACTGATATGGATCAAGTACTGCTGAAGACACAAAGCACTGCTGGTGCTATAACAGTGGAATGAGAAGCAGTAGTTTACTTTGTATTTTGTTTTATACTTGTAATAAGTGTTTTGTAAGCAATAGTTGTAATAGTCAGTGGTTAGAGGTTGTTAGGAGGTTAGATGTCACTTTCATGGTGACGTCAGCCAAAGATGCCTCAGTGGTTTGTTCTGTACTATAAATAGAAGAGTACCATGTACTGTTCTATTAGCTCTCTTCATCACCAAGTCATTCTGTACGAACAATCACTGTGAGCTCAGGCTGAGGGGGAGACTTTGTGCATGCATGCATTAGTATTGTTTATTGTAATCAAATACAATCATTCGATTCTATGTTAAACATGTTTGCTTAAAATTGTTCTCTCTTTGATTGTGTTGAAAGTTTATTCATCTATTTCCGCTGCAATTATTTTTGTTTCATCTCCATTGAAGTTAAACAAACACAATCATATCAAACTCAGATCCTAACAGAAAATACTGATAAGATTAAGAAAGTTTTCGTAGACATTTTAAAAATTTAAAGAAGGGAAAGATGATAATAAATGGAACAGGAATGCTATTATAACTCACATCATTGAGTCGATCATTGGTTACGGGGCTATATGGTGTGGTAATGACCCTTAGGGTCTCCATGACCCTTCATATCAGCGCTACGTTACTCACTTTTAATCTATCATTCAAAACCACTACCCTATGGGTGTGGTCATGACCCAAACCACTATTCTTTTATTTTAATTTATTTTTGTGAAAAACGAAAAGAAAATATTGAAAAGGAAAGGAGGCCTATTGTTGCCATGGTTTAATCCATGACATCCATGATGGATGAGACAAGGGGATGGTGTAGTAATCCATTAATGGTCGTACATGGCGATTGATGACCCAACGATGCCCCCCACACCCTGTAGCTGATAGGAGTTAATATTCACACATCCATTCTCTCTATCTTCTCTATACATAGAGAGATAGAATAAAAAATGGTGTAGGAATAAGATGTAAAATATTGATAATATTTAATATTCGGTTTCTGTATAATACTGACTTTTAAAAATATTGATAAGAGTAAATTGCCAAAATCGTCCCTGAGGTTTGGGCATGTTTGCCATTTTCATCCAAAACAATATTTTTGTACCATATAATCCTTCACTTTTGGGATTTTTTGTCATTTTCATCCAAACATCTGATTTTTTTTTTTACTAAAATCGTCCCTGAGATTTGTGATTTTTTTGTTATTTTTATCCAAATGTGAGACAAGGGGATGGTGTAGTAATTCATTAATGGTCCTACATGGCGATTGATGACCCAACCATGCCCCCACACCCTTTAGCCGATAGAAGTTAATATTCACACATCCATTCTCTTTATCTTTTCTATAAATAGAGAGAGATAGAATAAAAAATGGTGTAGGAATAAGATGGAAAGATATTGATAATATTTAATATTCGGTTTCTGTATAATATTGACTTTTAAAAATATTGATAAGAGTAAATTGCCAAAATCGTCCCTGGGGTTTGGGCATGTTTGTCATTTTCATCCAAAACAACATTTTTGTACCATATAGTCCTTCACTTTTGGGATTTTTTGTCATTTTTATCCAAACATCTGACTTTTTTTTTTTTGCCAAAATCGTCCCTGAGACTTGTGATTTTTTGTCATTTTCATCCAAATGTATGATATAAAAAGAGTAAACTGTCATTTTGGTCCCCGATGTTTGTCACTTTTGCCACTTTAGTCCAAAACTCAAACCTTTTAAATCTGGGTCCCTGTGGTTTCACCTTTATTGCTATTTTGGTCCAAAAGTGAAACCAACCGATATTTATCTAATAAAATCCTGTTATTTTGTCCTTTTCCTCAGGGGCAAAATCGTCAATATAATTTTATTATAATATATTATTAATTAAATTAATTAAATTAAATCATCAATCAGAGCTTTCCTTTAGGGATGATTTTATAATCAACCGAATTGTTATCAAATCGAATCAAATCATCAATCAGAGCTTTCCTTTATTCGTGAATCATTCTTTTTAGCAGAGTGTCGGTCAAGTTTGAGTATTAAAACGAGTCTAAACAACAACTCAGAAACTTTACACACGAACAATTCCACCAAAAAATGTTCTGTTCTTCGTTTACAAAATTAGCTGGAGCAACAATCTCACCGGAATTGGATGAACTCCGGCCGTCGTTGCAGTTGATCACCCTTTCACAAATCTGTGAGTTTTCCTATACTTTCTGATTGTTATTCCAACCAGAGCAATAGCCCCATACGAGTCCCTGTTTTTCGATTCATGATTGATTGAATTTTAGGATTGTAGAGATTAGGGTTCATGTGTATTTCAGCCAGAGCAATAGCCCCATACAACTCCATATTACAAGGATTGATAGACCACAGCTTGATGGTTTGTTGCAGTGATGAAATCGACGACCTGGGTTTTGTGTTGTCCAGGATGTTCTCAGTTGGGTTGGGGCTCCACATGTGCATACCACCATTGTCGATCAGCACTGTTGCAGGAGAATGGTGTTTGGAGAAGATGGTTGATTAGGGTTTGGGTTTGGGAAAGATGAAGATGATAAGTCTGCTTTTATAGGGTCAAAGAGTTATTTAATTTATTTAATTTAATTAATTTAATTAATAATGTGATATAATAAAATTATATTAACAATTTGCCCCTAAGAAAAAAAAAACAAAATTAAAGGATATTATTAGACAAATATAAGCTGATTTCACTTTTGAACCAAAATGCCAATAAAAGTGAAACCACAGGTACCCAGATTTAAAAGATTTGAGTTTTGGATTAAAGTGTCAAAAGTGACCAAAACTCAGGGACCAAAATGATAGTTTACTCTATAAAAAATAAAGCAAATTAGACTTTTAGATGAAAATGTCAAAAAATCCCAATAAGTGAATGACTATATTATAAAAAAAAGTTGTTTTTGATTAAAATAACAAAAATGCTGAAACTTCAACGATGATTTTAGCAATTTTCTTTATTGATAATATTTAATATTCGGTTTCTGCATAATACTGACTTTTAAAAGTCTTAGTAGGTATGATAATGAAAAGAGAAAAGGAAATCCACTTACAATTTGGAAGGATTCAAGAGAGGGCCATGTTGGATTAACACCACTTACCAACCCCTATGTAATGTAGCTAGATAGATACCTAGTCTATTGCCATTAATATAAGCTTTTAAAAACGGGAGTCGTGTCGAAACAGGGTTGAAAGGAAAACAACGAGCAGGCCAATAAAATTTAGAGAAAATTATAAAAGTGTAGATTAGGTGTCCAAATAATTGGTGGTAATGTAACCGTAGAGGTGTTTATGGCTAGGTTTAAAACTCTAAAATTGTTTAAACGGTTAACGGTTTGATTTATTTATCAATTTTTTTTTTTTTTTTGTTAACTTTGGATCGGTTGATTTTATAATTTTCAAACCGTAAAGAAAGGATTGGTTTACAGTTTCAGAAATTTCAAATAGTATAAAAAGCGAACTGAACAATAAGATTTGAATACATTTTTTTTAAATATTTTAGATAGACAAATATTTAATTGTTTATATATATTATTAATTAAGTTTAAAAGTCAAATTCAAACTGGGTTAAATATTAAATTACTTTGTAGTGGGTAGCTCTCAGTTAAATGAGTTTCCCATTATTTAAACAATAAATTTGGATTACTAACGAACAACTAAAGTATTATCGTGTCACCAACGAAATCATCTGATCGTATCCATATTCACTAGACAATAATGCTTATACACCAATTCAGGAGAAAACACAATAAATATGGGAAAAACTCCCTTAAGGGAATCAAACCCAGAACCTCATAGTTCCTAAGCCTTATTCCATCCCTAAAATGTCACTAGGCCATAATGCGACGGCTGTTAAAAATAATTGGGTTAATAATTTTGCATCCTGAGTTCTAGCCATAAATCTACGTACTTTCGTCTGCATCAAATGGCAACCCTACATTGCGCCGCTAGTGACAGTGGAGGTGCATGGTGCTGCTTCTTGAGGGCGTTGTGTAAACGTACGTTCAGTTCTTTTTTGTGACAACCCGAAATTCTCGAGGAAAAAACCACTAGTTTCGCATTTATAATCGATTTATATACTTATGTTATTCGATGAATTAATTTTATACTTATTTAATTTAGAGTATGCTAACGAATATTCGAAACCAAATTCTTATCGCGTTGCACCGACCCGAACCGTTTGAACCAAAGCATATGTATCGCTTAGCGATTCAACCCACTCGCGTAACTCGAAACTTATGAGGCCGAACCATAGCATGAATATTATCCATTTATATTAGTCAATTAATTACACTTTTATATTAGTTGATTGAAAAAAAATGATAACATGCAAACAACAAATAATTTACCTACCACCTCCACTTTGCGTTTTGGGTGCAGCCCAACACCCTCATTGATTCTTTAATTTCTATAGCCCAACATTGATTATGCCATTTTATTTTGCAACCCAACCCCAAATTAATCCCAAACTGCCCCTTCCCGTATTATTTATGATATTACGTAAACAACATGATGTTCATAACTCCTCAACCCTAAATCCCTACGCTTGCGATCCCACAATTCCTACCTCTCCACATCTGTTTACGAATTAAGGAATCAAGACTCAAACTTTTGGTCATCAACCCTTAGCGATCCTCATCATCTCTTGCACTCGGTAACTTGTTTTTTATTAGTATAATCTTGTTAAACCTATTATCATGGCTGTGTTTTTCTGTTGTGATGATTATACATGTCGTTTTGATGGTTACATGTGGTGTAGAATTAGTAGAAATCGCATTGTTGATGTGTTATGGTCGAACATGGGTTCGGGTAGTTATTAGTGATTTATTGGTGGGTTAAATCTTGAGGTTTTTGGTGAACTAGCTGGTACATGATTTACATTAGGATAATAAGCTGCGGTAAAATGTTAATTTTGAGTCTGATGAAACAGTGGTTAACCGGGAGGGTTAAGTCACTAATCTCGTCAAGTAGGGTGAATCCCTTCTTTCCGAGAAGAATGGCCGGACCGTCCTCTAACATGTCTCCTGTACAAGGAAACACACCGTGACTCGTAACAAGGAGGATGAGGTGGGGGTGCTCCTTGTTACCACTCACCGGCGTGAGAATCAATATTTACTTGAGAGCAAAGTGTGTGTTTGAGTAGTATATGAGAGAGGGCAGATTAGCGTTACCTCAAACCTGGTTCGGGATAGGTATTTCTAGCCGAAGAGCGAAGGAGGGTAATTGAGTGGCTATACCGACAACGCGTATGTGACATCCCTAAAAATCAGGTATTTTTCCTTGTTCGAATCTCATTATAGTTATAATTTAAGTTTATATGGTTTTTCGAAAAGACGTGTGTCTCGGATAAATCAATGACGTGTTCCTCGTTTATATTTTATAAGCATAATACCCGACCCTCGAAACCGAAACACTATTATAGGTAGTTACGCGAAACCTAAACTAGCGACAACTCAACCAGTTAGCATGTGACCCAAACCGAACCCACCCCACCTCCACACCAACTCTCGACCCGACCCGACCCGACCCGAACCAAAACCAACCCAACCCAACCCTTGCAGCCCAAGATAGCCAAACCGCTCCCACCCGTTCCCTTATTTTATAACATTATGTATGTGTATGTTGTTGATGTGCGTAAGTGTGTATATAGTTTTTAATGTATATTTTAAGCCCTTTAACACTTTTAGCCAAGTTTTAAATTTATAAAACACGATATTTACTAACACTAAACACACATATGGGCAAGTGCACCCATCGCGAGCGCAGTATAGTGTTGGTAAGATACCGAGGTCGTCCAAGGACACAAGAGCTTTTAGTACCGGTTTATGCTCAACGTCTAATCAAATCAAAATTTTAGAAAAAAATTTTAAACAAGAAAAATAAAACTAACTAAAAATGCTGAAAAATAAAAATAAAAATAAAAACAGATAGACAATATGAATCACTTGGATCCGACTCGTATTTAGTGTAACCTTTGATTATTTCCGCACTTTTACATTTTTTAAGAGATTATCTTAGTTATTGTAGTAGGCCCCTCTTTTGAAGGTGACGTTACCCTCAACCCAGTAGTTTGAGTCAGCAATGATACAATCCTAAAGGGTTTGATTATTGTAAGATAATTAATTAAGTTATTAATGCATATTGTGGTAGGCCCCTCTTTTGAAGGTGACGATACCCTCGGCTAAGTAGTTTGAGTCAGCAGGGATACAATCCTAAATAGCCGGGTTAAAGTTTTAATAGTAGTTTACATATGAGGGATTCAAGGAGTTCGGACCCCCGCCATCCAATACCGGTGGGTATTGAAGGAGATCCTACTAAAGTTGACCCAGGTCCTTACAAGATCTATACACTGAACAAGGCAAGACTCTTACCAAACCGTTCTCTTAACCCCCGACCAGGTAGCCAACATATCTCCATATAGACCGTGGAGATATGAATGGTGAAAATATTTTATTTTATATAGACAGTAAAATAATGCCAAGACACCACGGACAAATGATAAGGAAGACTCACCTTCAACATAAGAAACTAATTATTAAAGTCATTAATACATAACCAAATAAAAAGTGCGAAAAGATTAAAAATAAAAAGTATTACACTAAACACTTGTCTTCACCAAGTGATGTAAGAGACTTAGGCAAACATGGCCTTTGATTGTCAAGAACTCTTACGATCAATCTTGGATCCCGAGACTACTCACACACTCTATGATGGTGGTGGATGTGGGTTGTGATGGTGGTGGTGGTTGGGTGAAGTGTGAGAGAGGTGGTTTGCCAAGTGATGGTTTGCAAGTGAGCCAAGAACCCCTATTTATAGCCTGCACAGAAGCCCGAACACGGCCCCGTGCCCATTGGGCACGGCCCCGTGTCCACCCATCTTCTCTTTCTTCATTAAATGCAGTTTGTCTGCATTAGTTGACCACGCCCCCGTGTCCGCTGGGCACGACCCCGTGTCCGCTGGGCACGACCCCGTGTGCAGAAGCGTATATGTACTATCAAGATTTGCCTAGATTCTGCGAATCTTTGCGTTGACCACGACCACGTGTCCGCTGAGCACGTCCCCGTGGTGGGTGATAGAAGCTTCTACAGCTTTGTCTTTTCTGCAGACACTTGGGCACGCTCCCGTGCTCAGTGAGTACGGGGCGTGTTCAGCCTTCTGTTCTCTTGTTTTTGCTTGGGAATATGTTGTCGAGGGGTCGGGCATGCCACGTTTATTCCTTTTCTTGTATTATTGTTAGATTTGACTGCATTTTTGCTTCTTTTGTTCATTTCAGCTCATTTAACCCTGAAAATACAAAAGGAAGACAAAAGCACACTTTTTCCAACATTAGTACTAAAAAAGGGTTAGTTTTATGCCTCATTTGATATAATTTATATGTTGCATTTTGCCACATCAAATACCCCCACACTTGAATCTTTTCTTGTCCTCAAGCAAAACTCTTTATTTTGTGGCTTATACACCCAAATGGAATGGGTAGAAGAGAAGGTTTTGGGCTTGTCATAGAGTGTCGGGATTCCAAGATTCTTTATTAGGTTTTATTTTTATTTTATTTACAATCCTATTCGTCATGATTTATTTAAAACATTATATAAGAGAAATTATTTATTTGGGCATAACATGCCTCTTTAAAATTCCATTTATATACAAGTTCACATACCTCACGGGGGATCACTCAACACTCGGCCGAATATGTATTTTTGTGAAACACTCGAGAGCGGCATGGAACTTACTCCTAGCATAAGCTTGCCAAGTAATCAATCCTTCTCCTTTTTAACTAAAAACCTTTGTAAATATCAAGAGGACTTTTGGGGAAGGGTTAGGCGTGGGTTAAAGGTAGGTGGTTGGGTTAGTGGTTAATAGAAAAGGGCGAAAGGCGTAAAAAGCGTCGGTTTTCGTGAATTTTTATTTTAATAACTTTTTATTTCAATGAAGCATTTATTCAAACAAGCCTTCTTTTGATGAGCTTTGTTTGTTTAATCCTAACTTCATTGTTTTTTTTGATAAAGTCACAAGAAAACCGAGCTTTGTTAATAAAATAAAGGGTTTAAAATGAAAAAGGGTTTTGGTGGGTAAAAAGGGTGTTTGTTTTGGGTTAAGAAATGAGAAGGTTTAGGCTCAAAGGGGTTAACTAGGGGGATTTTGGGTAGGTGGTAAAAAAAAGAAAAATAATGGTGTTGAAATAAAAAGGGTTAGTCTTCATGCCTCCATCATTTACTTACTTGGGTTCAAGTTGTTAAGGACCGGGAATGTATCGTCGTGGCAAGTTCTAGAGTTGTAAGAAACCAAGCGGCTATTCACATAAGAAACGAAAAATGAGCATTTAGTTTAAAGATGTGTATTTATATGCTCAATAAAGGCTCACAACTCACTTTTTGTGGGAATGTGTTTTTATGTGATCAAGTATATATAATCAAATTTTAACTAGATTTGTTATGCCTTTTTTTAATTTTCTTATGTTGTTTATTTTTATCACGACGCTATCGGTTGTAAATTTGTAAAAATATCACCTTTTTAGAACTTGTAATTCCCAAATTAAACCAAGACAAGTAAAAAAAATGAAAAAATTTCGGGTGTTTAGCGGTTCCAATAGAGTTTTGTGTAAGGCTTGTAATTAGAACTTGCAAAATTCAAGGTTTTAGCATCCCCCCACACTTAAATTACACATTGTCCTCAATGTGTCCCAAAAATAAGTTTTTAAGTTGATTGAATGTGTAAAAGTGTGTTTAAAAACAAATTTTTATGTTACTGGGCATCTGGACACGGGCCCGTGGTGTCCGGGCACGGCCCCGTGTTCAGGTTGCCAGTGACAAAAATCAGAAAAAAGAAACAGAAGCCTCGGCACGGGGGCGTGTTCAGTGAACACACCCCGTGTCCAGTTACATGAACTGGGCGATTTCTTGCAGATTGTTCAGCACGGGGTCGTGTTGGCTGGACACGGCCCGTGTTGAACTTGCTGTAACGAAGAAAAAATTGCGGGAGGCTCTGTTTTTGTGCATGGGGTGTTGGTGCAAGTTTCCCTTAGTATCCTTCACCATCCCGAGTGATTTTTACCCATTACATCATCATCCAAACACCAAACAATTTATAAAACCATCATTCATTAAAACTAACACATTACATAAGGTCCTAGAGAATTTAATGACAAAGCAGAAAAATAAAAACTAAAGGCCCTAAGATAGATAGGTCAAATGGTACATAAAATCATCCTAAGGAGTTCTACTTTAATACGAATCAAAATTCCGGAAGTAGCCTTCCGGTATTTAAAAGCTTCGTAGAACTTTTAGACCGAGGGGTATTCCCTAGATGTTGTTAAAGCCATTCTTCTATCTCTCTTGGGAGGAAGAAGGTGGGCTCGTTTTCTTCAACATCTTGCGGAGGGGGAGTGACACCAACCGGAACCCCTTGTAGTATGTCTCGAGGGGGCTCTGGGTGTATGGTGTACCATTCGGCCGGTATGATGACTTCTAGTACCACATTCTATGCCCTTTGGGTGATGATTGGTACCAAAGGAGGAGAAGCGAGAATGTTCAACCTTTGGTGCAAAATGTTGACCTCTCGAAGGCATCCCTCTAGTCCCACCGTCAAATGATTGATACGGTCGACCAATGTTTCTTCCACTCCCGTCATTTCATCAATAGCTTCTCTTAAAGCGTAAACGTAGTTTACAAGAGAATCTTCAACCGTTGATGACCTTCTCCCTTGTCGATTGTTCCTGGAGTGCGATGAAGATGTTCCGCTAGTTCTGCTCGCCATTATGAGAAAACAGACCGAAAAGAGTTCAATTTTATCTAAACAGTACCTCGTACACGGCCCCGTGTGCATTGAGCACGGCCCCGTGTTCAGATGTCTGCAGATTTTTGGAACAAGGAATCTTGGAGTTTTAAATTATTTTCGTGATTTTTAAAGCATTTTTAAACAGAAACAACTTAAAACATTGTTGTAGAACTTATTTTTAACAAGATTACTTGAATAAAAATCTAACAAACATCTCAATAAAGCTTGGAATCATGGAGATTTGAAGCTCTAATGGAGGTATTAAGGAAAAAGTTGAAGAAGAAGGTAATGGATAAAAGTGGAAAAGACAAGATGGTCGTTGGGAACCTTCTTTAGAATATACCTAGGATGGTATGTGTGAAGATCCACCAGATCTTTGTCTTTGGAGTGGTCCAAATGTGCAGGAATCTTGCTGCATTTATATAAAACGACAGCAAGCTGCGCACGGCCCCGTGTCGGCTGGACACGGCCCCGTGTGCAGGCAAGATCCTGGCACATTTTGTCCGTATTCTGACAAAAAGTCAGAAGGGAATCTTTTGGTGGACACGGGGGCGTGCTGACCTGGACACGTCCCCGTGTCTAGAGGCTGTTTATGAAGTTTCGTCTATCTTTAAGGAATTTATCCAGATTGGGCGGTTCCTTACTGGATGGAACAACCCCGAAGTGCCTGAGATACCTTAATTTCTCTAGATTTAGACGAGAACGCAAGAGGTTGTCGGTGAGGGTGATTCCTATGTTAAATGTAGGTGGACAAGTCCAACCCTTTCCCGGGCTCTCGTTAAAGAAGGTGTATGCCGAATCGCTCAGGTCTATGTATGCACCGAATGAAGTCGATGGGGAGTCCTTCACGACACAATCGACACAGGGACGACTATCGCTCAAGTCCTCACGAGAGTTAGAAGTGGTATCGGGAACAACGAAGTTATTTTTATTCGAATGTGATCCCAATAATTTTTCATGGGTATCTTCTTGAGGTGAATTAATGAAATCCATCTCAAGTTCCTTTACCCAATTAAGAATTAAATCCTCCATTTGAAATAATTCGTCAAGAAGCATTTCTCCTAGAAGATTCGATTGAGAGCATTCGAGGGAGAGATAGGGATTATTTTTACTTTCGCCCCTTTTAAAGCAACAGGAAAACAATGGGTCTATATAGTGGGGCTTATAATTTAGAAAATAACATTCTAATTCTTTGTGATTGCCACCACAAATTTGACACCACGTACCATAAGAGGGCCGATAGTAAAAAAAATCAGTATCACTCATGGTTGTGTCAGAAATTACCAACCGTCGGGATCTTACGGTTCTGTTTTCAGTAACTGATACTTGGGCGCATGGCATGTTGAGTGGGCACGGCCCCGTGTTCAGCTACTGTCTGACTTAAAACAGGATTGCCAGTACCAAAGATTGGGCACGGGGGCGTGTTTAGCGGGCACGCCCCGTGCTGAGTTCTGCAGAAGCTGAAAATCTAAGAAAAATCCTAAAAAAAACAGAAAAATAAAAAATGATTAGGCCGTTGATTCCTAACTTTCTTAAAATCCTTGTGTCCCGGGCAGCGGCGCCAAAAACTTGTTGTGCGTAAGTGTGTATATAGTTTTTAATGTATATTTTAAGCCCTTTAGCACTTTTAGCCAAGTTTTAAATTTATAAAACACGATATTTACTAACACTAAACACACATATGGGAAAGTGCACCCATCGCGAGCGTAGTATAGTGTTGGTAATATATCGAGGTCGTCCAAGGACACAAGAGCTTTTAGTACCGGTTTATACTCAACGTCTAATCAAATCAAAATTTTAGAAAAAAAGGTTTTAAACAAGAAAAATAAAACTAACTAAAAATGCTGAAAAATAAAAACAAAAATAAAAACAGATAGACATGAAGAATCACTTGGATCCGACTCGTATTTAGTGTAACCTTTGATTATTTCCGCACTTTTGCACTTTTTAAGAGATTATCTTAGTTATTGTAGTACGCCGCTCTTTTGAAGGTGACGTTACCCTCAACCCAGTAGTTTGAGTCAGCAAGGATACAATCCTAAAGGGTTGGATTATTGAAAGATAATTAATTAAGTTATTAATGCATATTGTGGTAGGCCCCTCTTTTGAAGGTGACATTACCCTCGGCTAAGTAGTTTGAGTCAGCAGGGATACAATCCTAAATAGCCGGGTTAAAGTTTTAAGAGTAGTTTACATACGAGGGGATGAAGGAGTTCGGACCCCCGCCATCCAATACCGGTGGGTATTGAAGGAGATCCTACTAAAGTTGACCCAGGTCCTTGCAGGATCGATACACTGAACAAGGCAAGACTCTTACCAAACCGTTCCCTTAACCCCTGACCAGGTAGCCAACATATCTCCATATAGACCGTGGAGATATGAATGGTGAAAATCTTTTATTTTATATAGACAGTGAAATAATGCCAAGACACCACAGACAAACGATAAGGAAGACTCACCTTCAACATAAGAAACTAGTTATTAAAGTCATTAATACATAACCAAATAAAAAGTGCGAAAAGATTAAAAATAGAAAAAGTATTACACTAAACACTTGTCTTCACCAAGTGATGTAAGAGACTTAGGCAAACATGGCCTTTGATTGTCAAGAACTCTTACGATCAATCTTGGATCCCGAGACTACTCACACACTCTATGATGGATGATGGATGATGGTGGTGGATGTGGGTTGTGATGGTGGTGGTGGGTGGGTGAAGTGTGAGAGAGGTGGTTTGCCAAGGGATGGTTTGCAAGGAAGCTAAGCACCCCTGTTTATAGCCTGCACAAAAGCCCGGACACGGCCCCGTGCCCGTTGGGCACTGCCCCGTGTCCACCCATCTTCTCTTTCTTCATTAAATGCAGTTTGTCTGCATTAGTTGACCACGCCCCCGTGTCCCCTGGGCACGACCCGTGTGCAGAAGCGTATCTGTACTATCAAGATTTGCCTAGATTCTGCGAATCTTTGCGTTGACCACGGCCCCGTGTCCGCTGGGCATGCCCCCGTGGTGGGTGATAGAAGCTTCTACAGCTTTGTCTTTTCTGCAGACACTTGGGCACGCCCCCGTGCTCAGTGAGCACGGGGCGTGTTCAGCCTTCTGTTCTCTTGTTTTTGCTTGGGGAGATGCTGTCGAGGGGTCGGACATGCCACGTTTATTCCTTTTCTTGTATTATTGTTAGATTTGGCTGCATTTTTGCTTCTTTTGTTCATTTAAGCTCATTTAACCCTGAAAATACAAAAGAAAGACAAAAGCACACTTTTTCCAACATTAGTACTAAAAAAGGGGTTAGTTTTATGCCTCATTTGATGTAATTTATATGTTGCATTTTGCACACATCAGTTGTGCATGAAAAGAAAGAATTAAAACCGTAAATTTTTCTCCCCTTGGTGTGGGACGGCAGCAGGAAACAGCCCCCCCTTCATTCAATCACTCTCTCTCTCTCTCTCCCCTCTCTCTCTGATTTTCGGTGCTAGGAGCTCAAGAACAAGGAGCCTCAAGTCAAACTCAAGCCTATCTCGCAACCACATCTTCCTAGCTAGGTATAATACTTAGATAATTTTATGATTTTAGATGCATACTTGAATCCATGAATGAGTTTTGTGAAATCTTATGTGTTTGGTAATATTGATAATGTTTCCTGGGTAGAATTTCATAAAAATCGTGTATGATTAGTTTGGTTTTCGTTTTATATCGATTATGCATGAATACACACATGGATAGAAATTAGGGTTTAGTGTTTAACGATCATTTGACAAACCGTGATGGGAGTTCACTGATTTATTGGGTAAGTGACCTGTATGGCCTACAAATATGGTGCTATAGGGTTGTATGATCACATGATTCGCTAAAAAGAACGATTGAAACTTGTATAGGATTGTATTGAGCTGAAACGGAATATGTCCGAGATTCTACAGCCAACTTCCGTTGGCTGTAACCGGACCTTAACAAAATGAAAAAAAAATATTTTAAGAAGTCAATGACATTCTATTTCGAAATACGATTCCAATGGCGCTGGAATCATAATTTTTGGACGTCTTTACTATTTTAAATGATTTATTCCGTTTCAGTGCGCAAAGCTGCAGAATTTTGTAGAAAATACAGCTTATGTTTTCTATCATATCTGAACGAATATTGTGAACGGGGTTGTGAAATTTATACAGGAGGTAGTCTTATGAGGTAGTAAGACTCTCCAACTGGAATTTCCTCAATCGGATAAACGGGAATTTTTTAATAAATTTTTGTAAGCTGCAGTCAGAAAGTGACGAATCTGATTGCAACTTAGTAAATGAATTTTTATGAATTATTGGTAAAGAGTTAGACCTTGAAATTTTACCACAAGGTCTACCCTCCGAGAAGTGCATCACATAAAAAAATCATAATTTTTGAAGACTTGTAAATAGGTTAAACGGGTCACCCAAAACAGCCTATTTTCAGTGATTTTACTATGGAGTAAAGCATGAACGCCTAAGAATCAAACTTGTTGCTTTTAGTATCCATGCTTGTTTGATTGTATAAATAGAGTATGTGATATAGTGGAAAGGTTGTCTACACGGTCATGGAACCATATGATAGACGTGCCATGCGATTTCTTGTTTGTGTGCTAGTTGCTAGACATGTGTAGGACTTTCGTGCAATGTCTAAACAAAGTCTAATAAACCATGGTAACTATTATAGGGCGTGGTCGATCGCTCTAGATTTCATACACTTAATCTAATCTTACCGAGCAATACAAAGGTGAGTTCACGGCCCCAATATTTTAAGGTTTTTAAATACGCAGGGGGAGAAAACATGTACGCTTTACGGTAAAGTTACACTTTAACGTTATCCTAGAATAACGTCGCATAACTTGATAAACTAGTTTATGTTATATGGTTATGGTCTCTAAGTAGCATCTTATCACGGAAAGTCCTTGTAAACCTCGGACCGTTAGTATTGGGATTAATAGCGGGGGAATTTTGAGTAGTACTACTGGGCTCGACAAGACCCACCCGAGTTACTCGCGCTAGCTGACCGGTAGTGGTCAACGAGTGTAGAATTGGCCTAATAAACGCCATGGTCAGTGATAGGCCTGGTACACAGAGGCAACAACAGTCAGCTTCGGTTTCGAACTCTTATGTGACATAGCTTAGGTTACCTACCTACATTATAACATGAAACTATTTATCAACTAAAACAACTTATTACTTCGGGTTAGGAGTAATGGAAACTTTGTAAACAGTTAATTTATTAAACAACAATCAAACCTGTGAACTCACTCTTCTTTATGTTGACACTTGTTTCTTACATGTTTTCTCAGGACGCTAACTTTAGGAAATAGTTACACGCCATGGAAAACTATTTTATCGAGTCATGCATTTTAAACAATCTTTTGGTTATGGGCGTTTTTTTGGTGCTCTTTTACATTTACTATCTTTACGCTTCCGCATTTACTTTCCGCACTTTGATTACTTCAGTTGCTTTCTATTTTAAAACGTATCTTTTATCATATAGAGGTCATTCTATATGACTAGTGTCTATGATCCTGGTTTGTCACGCGCCTCGCGGTAAAACCCCTCAAGTTTAAATTGAGGGTGTGACAGATTGCTATCAGAGCCACTGGTTATAGAGAATTATGTTTGCATTTAGTAGTAGACCTGGACTATATCCACGTACACGACACTAGAACTAACCAGCATCCAACACGCGACTCCTCTCTTAATGTGTATTCTTTTTATTTAACGTGTATGTTACGTCACTAACTCAACATGCATGTCTACCTCATTATCATCCTCCGACCAATCACGGGCGCCAGAGAAGGCACCCGCTAAACCCCTTTCACCTTCGTGTCACATAGAGACGCGTGCAGCTTATCGCAAGCGACTTGCCTTGGGCGGGGAGTCATCTCTTCGACCCACCCAGGCCATTCTGGTTAACCCGACTAGCACTGATATCAACTCCGACCTTGTCAAAGCACTCATGGAATAGGTCCAAGTGTTACAGGGACAGGTAAACACATTTCAAGAACGGATGCATGGACATCAAGTGCAAATCAGAGAGCTACAGCAAGAAGTATTGAAAAACCGCGATATACGAAGAATATTATTGGACGGTGGCCTGGTGGATAAGAATAAAATTGATATACTGTGGACAGACATGCATGATTTGAGACTGAGGGTCCACGATTCTCACGCCAATGAAGAAACAGTGATCAGAATGGCCAGAATCAATTAGATCAGGGGTTTAGTCTCTGCATAAAAAGGTTAATGCTCTCGCTGATTTGGGGGTTCGACTGAGTTCCTACTCCAGTGATCACTGCAAAACAGAAAGCCGTTAGACTCGCCACGAGGAGAATGGGGGTTCTCTCCGTGACCACCCTCCAGCGTGAGAATAAGTACAGTGGTCTCGATTAAGAAGAAGGAGTAGTAAAAGTGAAAGTAGCATGTGAGATCATACCTGCAATAGCTTATCTATAACCGGTTTTTGGCGGGAAAATGGTCTGACGGAGATAGTAACGGAAAGTATTTTCCGTCGGCGGTTATTCTCTTTCCCGTTAATCACTAACGTCGCATCCATGCACACGGATTGTGAGTGTGATCGATGGCTGGGGAGATGCCACGTGGAAAGTGGTTTTGGGTAGACCCTTCTCCAAGTTGATGCCATCATCGTGATTTAGATGAGTATCCAGGATTGTGCGACATCATATTTCAGTTGTAACCGAATGGTAATGCACGATGAGCATTTAAGGCTTCTAGAAGATCCACAGCTGTAAACCGTTATGCCCTTGTCACGTGTCTATCTTGTTTTAACAGAAAAGATATTCTTGTTTAAGTCCTGATTTCAGATGCGTGGAAAGGTTTAGGATCTTATCTTCAAGTCTAATTGTTCCCTTGCACGAGCCCGCGCAAGGGTGCTAGTTGATTGTTTATTTCTCCTTTCTTCCGGCGTATGTTTATCGAAGAATGTTTCTTTCTCATCTTGCACGAAACCACTGCGCAGCCGCGCATGGTCTCGTTAAAGACGTTCTAGAAGTAAGGCCATGGAATGGTCTTTTCGTGCCTGCGCAAGGTTTTTGGGACCATACTCCTTTTTTATTGAACTATTTCTTTCCAAATCTTGTTTAGGACCACTACGCAGCCGCGCAAGGTCTTTGTCCAAGATGTTTTGGGATAAGTTTGTGGTATGGTCCTATGCGCCTGCACAAGGTTTTTGGGACCATACCCCTTCAAATATATTTTAAACTTACCATTATTTTCTTATGGTAATAACCTATACTTACCGTTTTCTATTATTTAAACATCACGAACATATTATTATAATATAACATACGAAATTTGGGGTGTTACATCCCGTCAGAATGGAGATTGACTATGGACAATGTAATCCAAACCTGCATAAACAAAGCAAAGAAAACCCCGTGCAATACCGACTCTAAACGATAAACCGACTCAAAACTAACTACTTAGACTCAAAGTACATAAAATATGACTCAAATTACAAGAAAATGAGTACCGTAAACATGTCGGGTGCAAGAAACTAAACAAACCTGACGAACAACGAAAATGGCCAAATCAGACACCCCGTCGCGTGGCGCGACAGGGATCTCTCTTGCTCTCGCATGGCGCGAGGCCACATTGACCTCGGTTGACCTTCAGGGCCATCGCGTAGCGCGACATTATCAACACCTCCCTATCGCGCGATGCAACACGAGCATTTTTACAGAAAGTTTCTAACTTTTTTTTGCTCTCATGCCTTAGAATTTTTTCCCGTTTCATCCCAACTTCGTCTAAAACCCCTTTTAAGCGAAATTTTCTATGGGGGCTTACCTAGAACTAGGGGTGTGCAAAAAACCGAATTAACCGTCAAAACCGAACCGAAAAAACAGAACCAAATAAAAAACCGGTGGGTCGGTTAATGGTTTTTTTGAAAACCGAAAGTAGCGGGTCGGTTATGGTTATCATTTTTTCCATACCCACCATAACCGAACCGAACCGACATGTAATAATTTTTTGTAAGATTTAGGACATTTCACCATGTTTTTAATATTTGATGTTGTTTATTGTAGATTTTTAGTATTTATAGGTTTTTCATATCGTTTTGTGGTTTTGGTTGGATGTTTATTTGAATTTATGGAATGTATAATATCACTTTATTTCAATATTCAATAATAATTGGTATAAATATTATAGATTATATGTATTTTTTATACTATGTAATATACTAATATATACAAATATGCAATAACAATTTATTCCATGTTAAAAAATTAAGCTATTTTTAGCTAAGCTAAATACACGGTTAACCACCCATAACCGACCCGCTAAAACCATTAAAACCGAATAACCATAACCGATTGGTTATGATTATGGTTATCCATTAACCGACATCGCGGTTATGGTTATGGTTTTAGATCAAAACCGACCCATGCACACCCCTACCTGGAACATTGTTTCTCGACGTTCTCCACTCCATATCGGTTACAAGTCCCTGCAAAAAGACTCAAAACAAAAAAACAAACCGAAAAACTACAAAAAACTACCGAATATTAGAAACAACGACTACGATTCAAACCTATATAAACTCTACAAATGGGTTCTTACCCAAAGACTCACACCCGAGATCCAGCTCACCCCCGAGACTAACAATCAGACCTCTAGCACAAAGACTCACACCACAACCTTTTTCTCTCCAAAACTCATCATCTTTCTCAACCAACCTCAACTCACTCATAGGATCTCTAAACCTGGAATTTCTCACCACAAGACAATCCCCACACTAAGTTTCACTTAGTGTTCCTAAACTATGATCTCACTTATCTCCTTCTCTAACATTTCCACAGGCAATCCCCACACTGAGTTTTTCCTTCCGGTATAGGTTTAATCAACCTCGTCGGTCTACCTTCTGGCAAGCCCTCTAAGTTTGCTATAATACCCTCAGGATCAAATCTCCTACTTCTTCATACTCTCGCATACCTTCTAACTCTCCCTAAACTCATCTTCCCACGCTAACACATTCTCTTCCTCATCTCCTACCTTTTCTTTCTCTTTCTCAACTTCACAAGCACCAATAGAGAAAACCGACTCACCCGAACCACTCTAGTTCCTAATAGATTTGCTAACACATTCTCTTCCTCATCTCCTACCTTTTCTTTCTCTTTCTCAACTTCACAAGCACCAATAGAGAAAACCGACTCACCCGAACCACTCTAGTTCCTAATAGATTTGGTGATATCAAAGGTAACACTCTCGTCTCTTACGTGAAGAGTGATTTTCGGTCAAAGACATCAATGAGTGCCTTTGCGGTATGCAAGAATGGACGTCCAAGAATGATAGGTACATTATCGCCAACCTCCATATCTAGGATCACGAAATCCATGGGGAAAACAAATTTGCCAACTTTTACAAGCAAGTTTTCCACAATTTCCCATGGATATTTTACCGAACGGTTGGCGAGGGAGAGTGTCATGCGCGTCGGGCTCAACTCACCTAAGCCTAGCTTCTCGTAAATTGGGTAGGGCATCAAATTTATGCTAGCACCTAGATCCGCCAACGTGTGGCTCTAAACATCACTACCAAACAGACACAGGATTGTGAAAACTCTGGGATCTGACAGTTTATCCGGTAGCTTATTCATCACCACCGCATAACATTCTCCATTTAGAGCTACATTTGAAAGCTCCTTTAGCTTATCTTTTCGTTTAAGAATGTCTTTCAGAAACTTCACATATTTGGGCATATGCCGGAGGGCCTCGATAAACGGAAGATTGATTTTAACTGCTTAAACATATCTAGGAAGTGTCCATATTCCTTAACATATTTCTGATGCTTAAGGCGAGCAGGATATGGAACAGGGGAATGATCAATCTCAGGACTGGGTCTACTATCAACAGGCTTCCTACCTACGGTTTTCTCTACTAGAGACTCTATCTCCTCGTCAACCGGTTCCTCCTCTTCATCTTCTTGAACCGGCGACTCAACTAACTTCTTACCACTACGGGTGAAAACTACTTTCAGTTGGGCAGACGAGTTTGTTTGAGTATTACCCAGATATTGGTCTGGTGCCTTATCGTCTAAACGCTTAGCAACATCTTCTGTCGTACATTGGAGATCTAAGAACGTGGATTGTTGATTCTTAAGAAGAATGTCGTGTTCCACAAGAATCTGCGGAGTTTTAGCATCCTTAATAACTAATTGGGTCAACAAACTCTCAATCTTACTTAAGTCACCACTACTACCCCCACCTGAGTTGTTACCCGAACCCTGGATAGAAAATTGACCCAGCCATTGATTATGATTTTGATTCAATTGGAAACAAGGGGAAGACGGAAGATCGCTAGTTATTGTTTAGATTAAGCCAACCCGAATTATAAGAATTCCCGAAGTGGTTGGGTGGACCTTGGTTCTGACCTCTTACGTACTCTACCTGCTCTTGACGCAAGAGAGGACACTCTAGAGTACCATGACCTCCCCAACACACCTTACATTTATTAACTTTCAATTTTAACTCCTTGAACTCCCTAAACAGGTTTTCGAGAGTGGCAGCCACCTGAATATCCAAGGTGACCTGGTGAAAACCTTGCGTAGACGAAGGTGCACTCTGTACAAGAATGGAATTCATGTTTGCTGACCGTTGCTCATACTAAGAATGAGCAAAACTCCCAAAATAGATCATTTCATTCAGCCACTCTCTTATTTCCCACGAGGTGACCTCCTGCAGACATGTCAAAATGAGCTCGAGTTTCATAAGTAAGCACGTTGTAGAATTTCTCTACAAAGGCCTTGTCGGATAGGCCATGTTGAGAGCATCTGGCAAGTAGATTTTGGAAGCGCTCCCAAGTAAGATAGTACGGCTTAACGAGTTCCATCCGGAACAAATGGATTTGGTCCCTAAGTCTACAAACTTTTGCGAACGGAAAGTATTTGCTTAGGAATCCTTCACGCAGAGCTACCCATGTAGTAAATGTATAGCAAGAGAGAATGGGAACAACTGAAGGAAGATGGCATCATTGAGTCTGCGATAGTCTATGCAAACTCTCCAACCGATGACGGTCCGGGTGGGTATCAACTCATTCTTCTCATTGATAACCACAGTCATTCCCCCTTTCTTGGGGACCACCTGGACGGGACTCACCCATGCAGAATCAGATATCGGGTAGATAATCCCTGCATCAAGTAGCTTTATCACCTCCTTCTTCACGACCTCCTGTATATTCGGGTTTAACCTCCTCTGAGGCTGAACCACCGGCTTGAACTCCTCTTCTATCAGAATCTTGTGCGTGCAAAACGAAGGGTTAATACCCTTTTATGTCCATGAGCTTCCACTCTATTGCGCCTATGTGCGCCTTTAACACAACCATCAACTTTTTCTTCTCCTCTCCCGTCAAACTCGAAGAGATAATGACGGGTAACCGAGATCCCTCGCCCAGGAATACGTACTCCAGATAAGACAGCACTCCTTAAGCTCCAGGGGCGGGGGAACCTCAACTGACGGTTTCTCCTCCGGAATCTCTCCCTCAATAATCTTGAAAACCTCACCACAATCAGATTTAGGGGAAGGCTCGCCATCTTGTGTCTGCGAGTCCCGCACAGGGTCAAAATCAGTGACCCCTCTCCCCTGATCATCCACGCTCACAAGCTGCGTGTCGGAAGTGTCTCTCCCATAAATCTCGCTGAGAAGGCCACCCACATGAGACATATGAGTATCAATAAAATAAACAGTGTCATCATGCTGTCGGGTGTACCTCATGGAACGTTGGATATCGAAGGTAACTTCATCCTCATCGACACGAAGAGTCAACTTGCCATCATATACGCCAATGATTGCTCGTGCAGCGGAAAGGAATGGATGGCCTAAGATCAACGGAACCTCAGAGTCCTCATCCATGACGAGAATGACAAAGTCAACCGGAAATACGAACTTGTCGACTTTCACCAACATGTTCTCCATGATGCCCCTCGGATACTTCACCGATCGATCGGCGAGCTAAATACTCATGCGCATAGGGGCAGGCTCTCCTAGGTCAGCTTAGCAAATATGGAATAGGGCATGAGATTGATGCTTGCACCTAGGTCAGCAAGCGCATTGCTGACAGTAAGATTCCCAATCAGACATGGGATGGTGAAGCTACCAGGATCAGTGTCTGCAAGACAGCAGAACACTCCTCACTCAGGGTGACAGTCGTAAGATCCTCTAATTTCTTCTTAGTCGTAAGAAGATCCTTCAAAAACTTCGCATACTTTGGCATCTTCGCCAAAGCCTCGGTGAACGGGATGTTCACGTGCAGCTTCTTCAACATCTCCATGAAACGACCATACTGCTCCGCATCCTTACCCTTCACTAACCTACCAGGGTAAGGGGGTGTTGGCTTGTACACCCTCGTCGGCTCCTTTTCAGCATCCTTCTTTTCTCCTAGAGACTCGGTGGACTGTGCTGTACTTGCTGGGCGCAGCCTAAAGTGCACTTTGCCAGCTGGTGTCTCCATCTCAATATCCTCGTCGACTGGTTCCTCATCCACTACCGGTTCAACCTCAACAGCTCCTTGTCCGCTCCTAGTAGTAATAGCCTTCGCAGTGGCATTTGGATTCAACGTGGTGTTACTAGGAAGATTTCCTTAAGGTCTCTGACTCAACTACTCTGACATCACTCCTACAGTCCTCTCAAGGTTTTGCAAGGCTGTGTTCTGACTCTTCATGAAAGCCTCGTGCTCCAAGAACCTCGACTGGTTCTCCTGATGTCGTGTCTCCTTTCTAGTTATGAACTGAGTCAGTAGTTATGTCTGTTTGACCACGGTCTCTTAATTCAACTTCATCGTATCCTGGTTCTGCCTCAGCATCTCCTCTAACGTGGGGTTCTTATCCCCATCACTCGATCCTTTGTCTGCGTCCTAGAACAAGTTCTGACGCGGCTGAAACCACGGCGGGTTGCTGTTCTTCCAACTGAATTTCGGGTGGTTCCTCCAACCGGAATTGTAGTTTTTTCCGAAGTTGTTTTGATTCTGGTTGCCCACATAGTCTACCTTCTCCTCGAAGTCTTCGGGAGCAATGGGACATGCAGCCGTGTCGTGCCTCCCCATGCAGATCTCACGTAGCTGTTTTTTTTTCGCTTGAACATCCCTCAGCTGCTTCGCCAATTGGTCAATTTGAGCTTGCATAGCAGTGGTAGAATCGACTTTGTGTACGCCTCTCTGTGTGAAGACATGTCTCTCGAATCAGGGAACTCATAACTGCTCATCGCGATGTCCTCGAACATCTCAGTGCACTCCTCTGGCATTTTGGCGGTCATCAGATTGCCACCAGCAGTGGTGTTCAGCATATTCCTCGTAGCGGGCGTCACTCCATGATAGAACTTCTCAACTAACGCCCAATTCTCGAACCCGTGATGAGGATATTTGACCAACAACTCCTTGAATTGCTCCCATGTCTCGTAGAAAGATTTTCCCTCCTTTTGGCGAAACTCTTAATGCTCCTCAGACGAGCAGTTTTGGAGGAGGAAAGTACTTGCCTAGGAACTTTTCTTGCATCCTGGACCAAGTGGTGATGGATCCCGCGAGAAGGGATTCCAACCAAGCATGAGCACGGTCAGCAAGTGAGAATGGGAATAGACACAGCTTGCAGGCGTCCTCGTTGATGCCCTACGTCTGGAACGTATCACAGATTGCCGAAAGACGGGACAGATGAACATTCGGATCTTCAGAAGGCAACCCGTGGAACTGGATGGTGTTTGTAACCATCGTGATGTTCTGTGGCGGAATCTGCCAACTATTAACACCGATAGCGGGTCGGGTAATGCAGGATCGAGCATTGGCCACGTTCAGCCGGGCGTAGTCCGCGACAACTCCCCTAGCATGGGCATCTCCATTTCTGTTCATGATGAAAGTAGGAATAGTAATGTGTACCTTAGTAGCTCGGGTGGGGCGAAGACGCTCATGGAACTCTCGCTCAGGCTCGCAGGAAGCAGAAAACATAGGTGGTCCCTGTGAACGAATATGTGGCATAAACAATTACTAACTATAAGTTAAAAAGCAACTAAACCTAAAGGCATAAATTGCAAGCAAAGGCACCTAAAGGCAAACGAGAAATCTAATAAAGCAAGTAAAAACTAAATTGACGACTCGGGTCGTTCTCGAAATTGCCAGTGTCCCCGGCAATGGCGCCAAAAACTTGATGTGTGAAAAATGTATATATTAAATTCAAACAAGTTTTAAAAATGGAATTACTAACTAAACCACACACACTTTGGAAGTGCGCTGGTCGCAGTGTAGCAAGTAGGTAAGACCGGATGTCAATCCGTGGACACTATGGGCAAAATCTCGATAATGAACCTATGTCGAAAACCTAGCTAATTTAAAGTGAGAACTTTTATGAATCTTTAGAGCCCTAATCGAACTAATAAACAATAAAAGGAATTTCACGCAAACAGAACAAGACAGAAGACGAAACGAAGCAAGCAACGAGATCTACTACCAAATATGATGAGAAAGAACTACCTAGGTGTTGAATCCTTAGACTTATGCAATGCTATTCTAACAACGACTTTGACTAAATACTCTAATCTACCCAAATAACCTCCCGCTAGAGATGATTAACCCAATAAGAAAGAGAGCAAAATACGAAGTGCTAAGATGGACTGGCTCGACCTATCGATACCAAATCCCATGAAAATCGAGTCTACGACCTCTAATGTGCCAAAAACCCTAAATTCATGAAGTTGATAAACCCTTGAATATTGAAATCCTAGGAAACGCTAGACGCTAAGAAGTAGACGAATCCAAGCTATCGGTCACCCAATCTACCCACCAATGACTAGCTAATAACCTAGCAAACCTAATTCTCCTCTCGAATCACTAGGCAAGGATGCACGTTTTAAGTAATTTTATTTTAATTCTTGATTTATTTCTAAAGTCAAGATTTAAACCGAAAACCCTAAAATTATCGATTCAAATTGAAAACTAGGTTTAGGGGATATTTCTATATGCCTAAACTACTGAATTCAACAATCAAAAATCATCCAAACAACTTTGACATGCAATATCAAGATCAATTTCAAGGAATTATCATGTAAATCGTATAAAATAATCAAACCGAGTCAAAATAACGTCACACTTGTCTAATGCATCTCAAGCTAAGTAGTTTAGAAGTTTTAGCTACTCATATTTATCATAAACATAACAAACTCAGTTCTGAAAATCAAACAAAACATGGTTTCAATGCAAAAGATTAGACAAATAAGCGTAATATCGAACCCGCAATTCTTCAAACTCGAACCGAATGCTTTTTTTTTTCCTTTCTCTTGCGCCAAACAAACAGCCGTCCTCCTTATGCCTTCTGTCGTACCCCCTTATAATTGCCGTTTACCAAAAATATATAAGGAATGATATTCCTTTTTCCCCAAGTCAATTCTCACGTCCAAGGTTTTTATTTGGGTTTCATATCTCATGAAGACAGTATTTAATTAATTGATTAAAGGCCCAACATCAAACCAAGGTTTTTATTTGGGTTTCATATCTCATGAAGACAGTATTTAATTAATTGATTAAAGGCCCAACATCAAAATTTTCATACAATTCGATGGGCTATAATGGTTTGGCGGCCCATGATGGCAATAATAATGTGCAGCTTTTTTTTCGATGTCCACTCCTTGAAAGATATCCCCCTACAAATAATTAGAGTTAATTGTCCGGATGATCCTGTGGTTTCACGTTTTTTCACGTTTAGTCTCCAACTTTTGAAAATAGCAGGTATGCTCTCTATGGTTTGTTATTTTGTTACTCAGATAGTCCCCTGAGTAGATGTGAGTTAGTTTGGAAATAGCAGGTATGCTTCCTATGGTTTGTCATTTTGTTACTCGGATAGTCCCCGGAGTAAATGTCAGGGGACTATCTGAGTAACAAAATGACAAACCATAGGGAGCATACCTGCTATTTCCAAAAGGTGGGGATTAAACGTGAAAAAACATGAAACCACAAGGACCATCCGGGCAATTAACTCAAATAATTATATAAATATTGTTTTGACAAATAACGATGATTAATAATAACTTTACTTTTATAATAATATATTATTTTTTTGTTTTTTATTTAATATAATATAATAGTTTATTATTATATTTACTTTTAATAACATATTTTTAATTTTTTTCCCTTTTTTAAAACCATATATTTCCTATATGTTATAAATAAACTATATTATGGTGACTATCCACATTCTAACTCCCGTCTCTTCATGTCCTTTGTATTAATGTAAGAACGCTATATATATAGGTTCTTTGTATTGTATGTTTACAACTCAATGAATAAGAATTCACATTCTCCATATTCTCTTTTTCTACCTGATCTCTATAGTCTTGTTCTCATGTTGCTAATAGACCGTTGTTTCATAATACGTTATCAGCACGGGTTTGCTTGTTGCTCTTTGTATACCGTTTCATTTTGAACCCATCGTCTAACATCACTTGATGCCGCTACGTTTATAGAATAACGGAAAAAGATAACTATCACAAGTTCGTTGCTGTGATAGCCACTTGAATTAGAAGTGACTTTCTTGATAATGGTGGAATAATAAGGAAGGAATTTACAATGGATTTGATCGAACTCCGTTAATAAAACAGGTATGTTTACATGACTTTTTTTTATTGTAACCCACCTTTGTTCATCTGCAAAATTGGCTTCCATTATTAGTTTTTGAATGATTATATTCTCATTGCTGGTGGGATTTGGATGAAAAATTTGTTTTGTTATAGCTAGCTATTATCTATAGTTGCTCAAATCTTTATGAAAATAATACTTTGGTGAGTGATTGTTATAACCCGACTGGGTTTCTTAATCAGAAAATCTAACAAATAAGATGACGTTAGGGGTTTCGTTTAGCATCACTGAAAAGAAGGGAAGGGACACCGTTTTTTGTGTTTGATTAAAGTCCCTTAATTTATTTGAATTAAATGGTAAACCGACTCAAATAAATCTCTATTATTATATTTTCATTAATACCCAATATTAAATTGTAAACTGGCTATAGAACTGGCGATGCTAAATGAATACAATTTGATTATTTTAAAAGTTTATATGTAACCGATAAATGGATGCAGTTTGATTATTTTAAAAGTCTATCTATAACCCAATGTAATATCTTTTTATGAGATTACCCCTTCATATTTAATATTTATGAGATGTTATGGATAATGAAAAAGTTTGTTTTTAGTTTGTTGATACAATAAGCAATTTTACATTTTAAGTTATTGAACAAAAAGGAAATAATAAGTACTTTTGTAAACATTCATGGGCTATTCATGAATTTTGTATGTTATATTTAATACCATAGGCTATTTTACATTTTAACTTATTGATCGTATGTTTTATCCATAATATTATATTTAAGCATGTCTATTAATTTTGTTTGAATAATATGGGGATAAATAAGACTGGAGGTGAGTTGTATAAATTAATGATTCCTTTTAAGGCTTTGAAGGTTTTTCAAAACACCCATCAGACCCATCAGATGTGAATGAACGTTATTGCATCATTAGTAATTTAAAGTGTGATATTTTGGTCTCATTTTTATGTTATTAATTTATATTGATTTTTATAAATTGAGTAATATATATTAAGAAATTTGAAAGTTCTATATCTTGGGTACCACTTATGTGTGAAAGCTTTTAATTTAATTTAACTAATCAGTGGATTACATATATATAATTTTACCCGAGGTTTTTTTAGAGCTTTACAAATTATTTATTATCTTTTGATATGCTTTTTTTTAACCCTAGACAATACAACAAATTATTAAATTCCATTCTTTTAGGAGTAATTGTTGTTTTATGTCAAATAAACAAAGGTTTTGCTTTTATGAGTAATTGTTGTTTTATGTGAAATAAACAAAGGTTTTGCACATGGTCAAACTGTGTTATCAAATTATCATAGGTTTATGTGAGTATGATATATTTCCAAATGAATTAGGAAAATATCAATGTGCAAGAAGTTTTTAGATCATGAGTTTTTGATACCACAACTTTGTTAACACTATATTTGAATAAGAACTTTTGCTTTAAGTGAGTTAATAAGTTGTGATCATAATGTTGTGGTTAATTGTCAATCTCACAAAAGATTGTATATACACTTAGTATGATACTCGAAGTATCCTGCTCCCCAAATCTCATTATCATAAAGTTTTAAACCGATAATACATGACTCGGTTATTTGATTACTTTCAAATTCATATTATGATGTGAAAAGAATTATTAAGTGAAAAAACTGGAAATATAAATTCCCATTTATCGCACGTGAGATATGCTCCTGAAGTAGCAATACATTATGAGAGTATGAAAAGATTGAAATGATTTTATATTCCTACGACTGAGTAAATAATGAAAAGTTATGAAACTTATTTTGCTTATTTTGTTTCCTAAAGTGAATGTGATTATATAAAGATCATTGAAAATGTCGTGATCATGGACATAGTTGAGAAAATTGCAACGATGGTCATTGTAATAATGAGATCAACCATTAGAAATTATAACGATAGCCAAGTTAATAATGATATTGACCACCACAAGTGACAAAATAAGGGAGCGATAATATGAGAATGATATGTGGAAATAATGACGGTTATATAACACGATAGTTTATACATTATCTCGTGTCTTATGTCTTGTACTAGCATATGTGCAAGTAATACATATACGTTCATAAACCAGAAGTTTATGGATCATGATTATTTACTTTATTGGCATGACCGGTTAGCCAAAACGAGTCAATGATGATGTGAAACATATTGAAGAACTTGAAGATTCTTCTAGCTGATAGCATATTATGTTTGCTCTTAAGGGAAATTGTTTATTTGCCAATTAAGGGTGTGTATCCCTAAATATTCTGGAAATGATTAAGAGATATGCATATCTCAACATGATATCATTTAGTGTTTTAAATCGATGAATCGTCTAAATGGTTATCAAATTCACAACTTGATGTTTGTGTAATTTATGGCTTAGCTAATAAGATAGCAAGCACAATATTCCAGATTGCATGTATTTATTAGTAGTGACGATAAGTTTATTTCCCTAGCTATTAATGATCGACGAAATAAGTGTTGAACTTCCTGTAGATTATGTTCATACACGAATTGCTTTTGTTAAAACGATCACTGAATGTCTACGATTGATAGAAAAGCCAATAATCATGAGAGCAAGTTCATGTTTATATATGAGTAGATGTAGTTTTACATGAAATGAAATAAAATTAATTCACATCAAGCCAATATGTTGTAATAGTTTCTCCCCAATTATAGTTGGTTTTTGGTCAGGAACCAAAGATGTCCTTTCTAAGATTTTGGCTGTGCCTACGCACAAAAAATGGGACCTTAAAAGGTGGTTGGGAATATATGATAACGAATAAAGCCTTTCATGAGATATTTATCTTTCACGAGATATTTACTTATGGCTCAATTAATTGATATCCATCTAAATGGATTGCCAACATCGGGGGGAGATAAAAAACAGTTGGAAAAGAAATGAGTTGGTATGAATTATCATTGATCCTCAAAAATAAAAGCGTGAACCAGAAGTTCAAAGAATAACTCATTTACAAATATTAGCGAATATATTACCAGATGCATTCACTAACCTTAAAAGGTGACTATGTCACATATACCAACTGCTAATACTCCAATTAAGATGAGTGTCCCAAAAGGACAATCACCACATTTTTGTAATGAGTCTATTACACGTCTGTAGCGTGGTAGACCAGTCGATTCCAATAATAAAATTCCTCGAAAGTTGGAGCAACTAATTAAGATGGTTAAGTCGAGGTTATATTAAAAAGGTCTCCTGAAGAGACAATAGACATGATGGTTCAAGAAGAACCTTAGGTACCTGAAAATAATGAGATCTCAATAAGGTGTATCATGTCTAAGATATGTATGGAATCAAAATAAAAATCGACGTCATTACACTTTTGTATATAATATAGCGCTTGAAATAATGAAGTGACGAGGATCAAGATTTAAGATATGCCTATGAATGAAAACATATAAATGATTGGCCAAAATGGCAAGACACAAATAAGGCAGAGTTGAATTCTCCAATAACATGGAAAGTTTCTGGACCAACAGTCCATACAACTGAAGTTTTAAAATATGTTGGATACAAATGGGTCTTTTATTCGAATCATGTGAAAATTAAATAAAGTGATATAAGGCAAAATTGGTGGCACAAGTATTTTCGCAAAGACCTATGACTGATTATGAGGAGACGTATTCTCCGGTGGTGGATGTATTGGTTTTCCAATATTAAATTAGTCTGGTAATATAAAGAGAGAATTGATATGTGTCTTATGAAAGTTACGAAACACTGGATACTAAACGTTTACATGAAAGTCCCTCAAGGATTTAATTTATTAAAATCATGTAAAATAAGTTCTCGAGAACGATATGATCATTGTATACAGATTCATATTTGAATATGTTGAATATAATTGGAACTCCTGATGAGTATCCTAAATCATTTAATTGCTTATAAGATTAAGTGGAAGCATGCTATGGATGTAATTCTTGTGCACCAATAAACATACATAGAAAACATGTACTTGGTGATTATGGTATCTCAATGTACAGCGTCTAAGCGTGGTACAATATGTATTATACAAATAAAGCAAGTGTTCAAGACATCCTTGCATATGATATAGAAATCAATGAGGAGGTTTTTGTAACAGAACTCCTAAAGAGTGTATGTACATACATTGTTTTTCAAAGTGGAAAGAAGTAAGTGAATGATTGTAAATGCCTGAAACATTGATTTTAGAACCTCACGAATGTATCTTTATAAACTTAAAAGGATAGTATGGATAAAATAGTTGGATTGAGTGTTGTGCAACTCATGAGATATTCTTATAAAGAGCAATATGAGTTTGATAATATCATCCATCTTTATCAAAAGTCCTCTCCTAAAAGTTCACTATAATCGCAGTTTACAGTGATGATATATAGGCACCATCAAGAGAAACTGTCGAACTTTTAGAGGGAGCATTTTTGAATGACCTTGACACATTGTAATTATTGCTTGACCTGCAGTTCGAGTATATGTGTAATCAATCAAACTATATCTATAAGAGGTTGACACGTTTTACCATGGACAAAGCTTATCCTTTAACTACGTTAAAGGTTGTTCAACTACTTGATATATAAAATGGATGTTATAGCTTCATATGAAAGAAATTGAATGTTTGGTCTAGAGGTACCATCTTTAAGTGCAATTGTGCATTAGTATTTCTTGCTATCTATTGATGATTTTATATATCTTTATTGTATTTATCGATTTGATATAGCATGTGTTAAACGACGAAATATTGAAATGGGAAAACATCTATTTCAATACATCTAAGGTATGTAAGATATGAATTTATATTTTACTAACCTATCAAAACAAGTTTGGTTAGTTTTGTAAGTGCAGGGAATGTAACAAAACATATTCATGGATCTTACGGTATCTACTTACAAGTGGAGGCAATTAAAGTTTCACATGAAGATCATACATCAATGCTCATTGAAGGATTTCACATTAATGGATCAAGCAACATACCAAGCTGCACATCACTGGATCACAAAGTTTTGAGCAACTTTCAAAGAAGCCGAACACGAGTCATTTATAGGATACATGTAAAAATGAGGGGGAGCATTATACAAGTTACACTCTTTTTTTCCTTAACTAAGTTTTATCCCAATGGGTTTTCTTAGTAAGGTTTTTAATGAGGCAATATACCTGATTCAAAAGTATCAGGAGGAGAAAATACGAGTTGCACTCTTTTTCCCTTAGCTGAGGTTTTGTCCCACTGGGTTTTCCTAGCAAGGTTTTTAACGAGGCGGCACCACCATGCGTATAATACATTGTTTTCTTTATCACGTGGATAGTCAAGGGGGAGTGTTATAAATAAACTATATTATGGTGACTATCCACATTTTAACTCCTGTCTCATCATGTCCTTTGTATTAATGTAAGAACACTATATATATATATATATATATATATATAGGTTCTTTGTATTGTATGTTTACAACTCAATGAATAAGAATTCACATTCTCCATATTCTCTTTTTCTACCTGATCTCTATAGTCTTATTCTCATGTTGCTAATAGACCGTTGTTTCACAACACTATACCATTTTTCTAATAATTCCTTTTTTGAAAATATATTAATTTATCGACTAATTTTATACATCTTAAATAATTTACGTTTATAATTTTTTTTTCTAAAAACTTAAGTACGTATTTGTGTTTAATTCTTCCCCAACATTCTGTTATATGTTTTGTTAAAAACGAAGTTGTACTCTGAATAAAGTATTTATTTGTTAGCATAAAACGATACGAAAATAAATTAAACCGTTATAATGGTTTGTCTTTATAAACAACATGCTTTATTTTCAAATCACATTTGTTTTACATTATTATATGCTCAGTTTCGCCGCAACGCGCGACCAAAAAAACCAGTAATAATAATTATTGCAGCTCTCCTTTTCGTCTCATCTTCCTAGCCGCCAACAATCTCAAGAAATATTATATCTTTTATCTTTTTTTTTAATTATATGTCTATATATATATATAATATAAATGCAGCCCTTTAATTTATAAAATAGAGATAGTAGCCTCGACTCAATCAAGGAAAGTAGCGGCAATTTTACTTCGGTCACTGGCGGTCTACTCTACTCAACTAGCTGTATATTTCTTTATAATGTTTTTTCGCTCCATTTGCACCAGGATCTGGCCAAACACAAAATAATATAATATGATACTAAAACTAAATAAAAACTATACAATAATTATACACTTTACACGGGACAAATATGTATATTTTACCACACATCATACATATATATATATATTGGGGATGGATAATGAGAAAACTAGTTTAAATGAGAAAACAAAAAAACTAACTAGAAAAGCCTAAAAAACATACCAATTTTTTTTACATTTTTTTATAAAAAATAGCTATATTTTATGTATAGAAAAAATTTTCAAAAAAAATAAATAAATAATTTTTTTTTGTTGTATTGCATATGTGCACTATTACGGATATAATGCACATGTGTAGTACACATATAATGCACATGTGCATTACATCAAAAATTTATTTATTTTTTTTGAAAATTTTTTATATATAAAAAATAGCGATTTTTTTTATAAAAAGTTGTAAAAAAAATTGGTACGTTTTTTAACCTTTTTTTTAGGCTTTTTTAGTTAGTTTTCTAGTTTTCTCATTTAGATTTAGTTTTCTCATGATCCTCTCCCTATATATATATATATATATATATATAGGGCCAAGATCATTTCAGAACCATAAATATTTACAGAACTCGCAGAACTCCTAATAAACAATCTTTTTATTTATATATTTTTATGTTTAGGATAATTTTATCATTTATTATGTGTATTTTTACGATTACATACATGTTAAGAGTAATTTTATCATTTTTTTATATGTAATTAGTTATGACACATATATATAATTTTGGCAATTAAACATATGTAAACTACTTTTAACATGTATGTAGTCAAAGAAATACATATAATAGATGGTAAAAAGATCCTAAATACAAAAAGTTAAATATAAAATAATTGTTTATTAGGAGTTCTGAAAGTTTTGTGGTTATTTAGAGTTCTGAAATAACTCAACCCTATATATATATATATATAGGAAAAGTGTAAAATACAATATCCCTTAACGTACATTACGTACGATATAGGGAAATCGCATGTTATAAAATCGCATTGATGAAATCGCATGTGATAATTTTGATGAAATCGCATGTTGTTTTTTTGTAACAATTTCGCATGTGATTTTTTTTTTGATAAAATCGCATGTTGGTTTTTTGTAACAATTTCGCATGTGTTAATTTTGATGAAATCGCATGTGAAAAAAACAACATGCGAAATTGTTAAAAAAAAAACAACATGCGATTTTAATATGGGATGAAGATCTGACGGCTGAGATTAGCGTGTACATATTGTACGATAAGGGCATTTGTACGTTAACCTAACCTTATATATATATTTAGTGGATGGTTCAAATGAAAACCACTTTTATCGCGAAACTCGAAAACTAACTAAAAAAGCCTAAAAACACACATTTTTTTTTCAATTTTTTTTATTAAAATCACTAGTTTTTTTATGTAAAAAAACTTTTTTTCAAATATTTTTTTGTAATGCACATGTATAATAATTCACATGTGTAGTACACATACACATGTTCACTACATTTTTTTTTTTGAAAAAAAAGTTTTTTTTATATAATTTAAATAGCGAAAATTGGTATGCAAAAAAATGGTATGTTTTTTAGGTTTTTTTTAGTTAGTTTTTGAGTTTTCACGATAAATAGTGGTTTTCATTTGAACCTTCCCCTATATATATATATATATATATATATATATATATATATGGTCAGGATTTAGAGAGAATTGTGAAAAATGTGAGAATGGTGAGAACGATTTTGGTGGTGACATTTGGCATTGATGCTAAATTACAGTAAGGGGTAATATTGTCAAAAAAACTCACTCACATGAACCGGGTGTTCAAATAAAACGCCGTAAAAACACCCAATTCAGAAAAACGCCATGAAAATACCCAGTTAAAAACGCCATACAACACCCAGTTCAGAAAAACGCCATAAAAAACTCAGTTGAAAACGCCATAAAACACTTAGTTCAGAAAAACGCCATGAAAATACCTAGTTAAAACGTCATAAAAACACCTAGTTCAGGAAAACGCCATGAAAATACCTAGTCTAAAACGCCATAAAACACCAAGTTTAGAAAAACGCTATAAAACCTAGTTAATGTTTTTCGAAAAGTATATCAATAGTATACTCGTTGGAAAGATAAAAAAAAACGTTGAGTTTTATGGTGTAATTTTTTTCGAAAAATAATCATGTATAAAAAAGTTATTGTCGTTTAAATACGATGGGGGAAAATGGCATGTGATTAGCATGTGCACCTTTGTTTGGATCTCCCTATTTTACCCCTCCTGATAGTTCCAAGACCCCTATTATTTACAAAAATGTCACCGCATCAATCTCAGCCACAAACCACTAAGATCTTGTGGCTGAGAATCGTTCTCACCGTTCTCACACTTTGAGGCGTTCTCTCCTGATCCTATATATATATATATGTGTGTGTGTGTGTGTGTAATCCATTAAAAATACATATAATGTATACATCACACACACACACACACACACACACATATATATATATATATAGAATTACTAACGCTTAGAATTTCAGTTGTAGTTTGTATCGAGGCATAACATATATATGAAAAAGAGTAGAACATCGCAATGTTCGACGATTTTGGTTCAACATGCTTGAGTATCTATTGTTTAATTTATTCTGTGATATTAATAACTGATAATGTTTGCAATTCAGATGTCAAACAAAGTAAATCATGAAGTTCAGAATAATAATGATAACGAGAACCAAGTGGATAAAAGTGCTATAGAACACATAGTAGCTCAAGGAATTATAGATGTCATGCCATTTATTATCGATACTCTTAATAAAAAGGCAGAAAATAATAACACCATAATAGGTAGTAAACGTACTCACGACGAGCCAAGTCACAATGTGAATGGAGATAACGGACTTCTCATCAAAGCTCCAATTCCAAAAAGAAAGAGAACCATCTCATATGGTTGTTCTTATAAAGAATTCTTGTCATGCAAACCAATAGAATTTTTAAGCAACGAAGAAGCCATTTCAGCCTTACGCTGGATAGAGAAGTGATGTGTGTAAAATGCAACATATAAATTACATAAAATGAGGCATAAAACTAACCTTTTTTAGTACTAATGTTGGAAAAAGTGTGCTTTTGTCTTCCTTTTGTATTTTTAGGATCAAATGAGCGTAAATGAACAAAAGAAGCAAAAATACAGCTAAATCTAACTTAAATACAAGAAAAGGAACAAACGTGCCATGCCCGACCCCCTCGACAGCATCTTCCCAAGCAAAAACAAAGCATTAGAAGGCTGAACACGCCCCGTGCCCAGCGGACACGGGGGTGTGCCCAAGTGTCTGCAGAAAAGACAAAGTTGTAGAAGCTTCTATTTCCCAACACGGGGGCGTGCCTAGCTCCACACGGCCGTGGTCAACGCTAAGATTCGCAGAATCCAAGCAAATCTTGATAGTACAGATACGCTTCTTCACACGGGGCCGTGCCTAGCGGACACGGGGGCGTGGTCAACTAATACAGACAAACTGCATTAAATGAAGAAAGAGAAAGTGGATGGACACGGGGCCATGCCCAATGGACACGGGGCCGTGTCCGGGCTTCTGTGCAGGCTATAAATAGGGGTGCTTGGTTCATTTCAAAGGCATCCCTTGACAAACCACCTCTCTCCCACTTCACCCACACTCCACCACCATCACAACACCCACATCCACCACCATCATCCATCATCCATCATAGAGTGTGTGTAGTAGTCTCGGGATCCAAGATTGATAGTAAGAGTTCTTGACAATCAAAGGCCATGTTTACCTAAGTCTCTTACATCACTTGGTGAAGACAAGCATTTAGTGTAATACTTTTGTTTTTTAATCCTTTCGCACTTTTTATTTGGTTTTGTATTAATGACTTTAATAACTAGTTTCTTATGTTGAAGGTGAAACTTCCCTATCATTTGTCTATGGTGTCTTGGCGTTATTTTACTGTCTATATAAAATAAAAGATTTACACCATTCATATCTCCACGGTCTATATGGAGATATGTTGGCTACCTGGTCGGGGGTTAAGGGAATGGTTTGGTAAGGTTCTTGCCTTGTTCAATGTATAGATCCTGCAAGAACATGGGTCAAGCTTACTAGGACCTCCTTCAATACCCACTGGTATTGGATGGCGGGGGTGCGAATGGCTTGATCCCCTCATATGTAAAGTACTATTAATACATTAACCCGGCTACTTGGGATTGTATCCCTGCTGACTCAAACCACTTAGCCGAGGGTAACGTCACCTTCAAAAGAGGGGCCTACCACATTACGCATTAATAACTTAACTAATTATCTTCCAATAATCCAACCCTTTAGGATTGTATCCTTGCTGACTCAAACTACTGGGTTGATGGTAACGTCACCTTCAAAAGAGGGGCCTACTACTATAACTAATATAATCTCTTAAAAAGTGCAAAAGTGCGAAAAACATCAAAGGTTACATTAAAGGCGAGTCGGATCCAAGTGATTCATCTTGTCTATCTGTTTTTATTTTTATTTTTATTTTCAGCATTTTTAGTTAGTTTTTATTTTCTTGTTTAAAACCTTTTTCTAAATTTTTGATTTGATTAGACGTTGAGGATAAATCGGTACTAAAAGCTCTTGTGTCCTTGGACGACCTCGGTATCTTACCAACGCTATACTACGCTCACGATGGGTGCACTTGCCCATATGTGTATTTAGTGTTAGTAAAATATCGTGTTTTATAAATTTACAACTTGACTAAAGTGTTAAAAAGGGCTTAAAATATACTTTAAAAACTATATAACACTCACACGCATCAAGTTTTTGGCGCCGTTGCCGGGGACACAAGGATTTTAAGAAAGTTAGGAATCAACGGCCTAATCGTTTTTCTTATTTTTCCCTTTTTTTAGATTTTTCTTAGATTTTTCTTAGATTTTCAGCTTCTGCAGAGCTCAGCACGAGCCGTGCCTGGTCAGACATGGGCCGTGTCCAGCATTGTTACTGGCAGTATTTATTTTCCGAGTTACAGAGAGCTGAGCACGGGGTCGTGTTGGTGCAGCACGGGGCCGTGTCGAGCTCCCCAGTAACAGGGATCCGAAAAACAATTATTGTATCATCGACCACGGGCCGTGTTCATCTGAGCACTGGGCCGTGGTGAAGCTTCTGACCAACGTTCTTTTTGTTTTTATTGCAGGACTTGGAACCCAGGCACCACATCTGAACTTTCTACGCAGTGTATGAGCTCCAGTTCCAGTAGAGACATAAAAGAACCTCTAGACGAACCCGAACGCTTTCTAAGAAAAGGACTTAAAGCTAAAAACCAAGAGAAAGTTTCGGGGGACCTAGTTCCAATGGCGGATCAACGTACCCTCATGGATTACCTACGGCCCACTGTAGGTAATCTTGGCGCCGCTATCAATGCACCGAACGTCGAAGCCAACAACTTCGAACATTAGCCGCATTTGATACAAATGCTCCAAAACTCCTCAACCTTCCATGGGCTTGCGGACGAAGATCCCCATTTGTATATTACTAACTTCTTGGAAATATGAGATTCTTTTCGGATCAATGGAGCATCAAACGACGCCATCTGCCTCCGAATGTTTCCATTTTTGCTAAAAGACCGAGCTAAGGCTTGGCTTAATACCCTCCCAGTTGGTTTGGTAAACACATGGGATGAACTAGCCCAAAAGTTTCTATATAAGTATTTCCCTCCTGCTAAAACGGCTAAATTAATGACTGAAATTAATACATATTCACAAGAGGACGGGGAATCCTTATATGAAACTTGGGAAAGGTTCAAGGAGCTACTAAGAAAGTGTCCCCATCATGGTCTTACGGTATGGCAACAAGTATCCACTTTCTACAACGGGTTGCTGCCACACACAAGACAAACACTTGATTCTAGCTCCGGGGGACTTTTAGGTAATCGTCGCCCAAATGAAATTTATAATCAAATTGAGTAAATTGCCCAAACCAATTTTCAGTGGCACACTCCCCGAGACACAAAATCTATTGCCCCGGGTGCCCATAAGGTTGACGAAAGCACCTCTTTGCAAGCCCAAATCAAGGAACTTTCTTCAAAAATCAAAAAGTTAGAAATGGCAAAAACGGCCTCGGTTATGGCTTGTGAGGGGTGTGGTGGACCACATGAAAATTGGAGTTGTATGAAAGAAATGGATAATCAAATAGAAATGGTTAACTACATTGATAATAGACCTAGGCCGTCAGGTCCTCCAACAGGTACCTACAACCAAGGATTGCGTAACCACCCTAACCTTGGTTGGAGAGAACCCGACAATAGTAGTAACCAACAAAATCCAAACCAACGGACAAACTTCCAACAACCAAGAAACGAGTCACAAAATTTCTCTCGACAACAACAAGGGGGATGAGAGAGGCTTGAGGATACCGTCTCTCGCCTCATCTCCGACACCGAAAAGAAAAACTCGGATCGATTTCAACAATTGGAATCGAACTTTAGAAATCAACAAGCTAGTATTCAAAACATTGAAAAACAAATGAATCAACTAGCTCAAAATTTCTCCGAGAGACCTCAAGGCGCGTTACCAAGCAATACCGAAACCAACCCAAAGGCGCAAGTGCATCTCATCACGTTGAGAAACCGTACCGTAGGTACCGAGGAGGCTCCGCTACCTCCAACTGAAAAGAGCCGATCTAGCCAAACCACAACTTCGCCGACACCCCAACAAGAGACGGCTCATCCACCAAATCAAGAGCCCACCAAGAATCCTCCGGTACCGTACCCTGGTCGGTTACTTCGCCAAAAGACCGATGAACAGTTCACAAAATTCATAAATTTATTAAAACAATTGCATGTTAATATTCCATTTGTCGAAGTCCTAACTCAAATGCCTAAATATTCAAAATTTATGAGGGACTTCCTCACTCACAAAAGGAAAATCGAATCATTGCAATTAGTTAGTTTAAGCGAAGAATGCTCCGCCTTGCTACTCAACAAACTCCCGCAAAAGAAGATCGATCCCTGAAGCTTTACCATCCCTTGTTCAATCGGAGAGTCACCCATGCGTAATGCACTAGCTGATCCTGGGGCTAGCATCAACCTCATGCCTGCATCAATGTTCGACCGACTCGGCCTAGGAAAAACAAGCCCTAAAAAATGAGCATACAACTTGCCGATAGGTCCATTAAATATCCACAAGGTTTCGCCGAAAATCTATTGGTTAAAGTCGGGGAATTTGATATGTGCAAAATGCAACATATAAATTACATCAAATGTGGCATAAAACTAACCCATTTTTAGTACTAATGTTGGAAAAAGTGTGTTTTTGTCTTCCTTTTGTATTTTCAGGATTAAATGAGCTCAAAGGAACAAAAGAAGCAAAAAGGCAGCTAAATCTAACATAAATACAAGAAAAGGAATAAACGTGGCATGCCCGACTCTCGACAGCATCTCCCTAAACAAAAACAAGAGAACAGAAGGCTGAACACGCCCCGTGCTCAATGAGCACGGGGGCGTGCCCAAGTGTCTACAGAAAAGACAAAGTTGTAGAAGCTTCTATCACCCACCACGGGGGCGTGTCCAGCGGACACGGGGCCGTGGTCAAATCTAAGATTCACAGAATCTAGGAAAATCTTGATAGTACATATACACTTTTGCACACGGGGTTGTGCCCAGCGGACACGGGGGCGTGGTCAACTAATGCAGACAAACTGCATTTAATGAAGAAAGAGAAGACGGGTGGACACGGGGCCGTGTCCGGGACTCTGTGCAGGCTATAAATAGGGGTGCTTGGCTCATTTGCAAACCATCCCTTGGCAAACCACCTCTCTCACACTTCACCCACCCACCACCACCACCACCATCACAACCCACATCCACCACCATAATCCATCATCTATCATAGAGAGTGTGAGTAGTCTCGGGATCCAAGATTGATCGTAAGAGTTCTTGACAATCAAAGGCCATGTTTGCCTAAGTCTCTTACATCACTTGGTGAAGACAAGTGTTTAGTGTAATACTTTTTATTTTTAATCTTTTCGCACTTTTTATTTGGTTATGTATTAATGACTTTAATAACTAGTTTCTTATGTTGAAGGTGAGTCTTCCTAACCGTTTGTCCGTGGTGTCTTGGAATTATTTTACTGTCTATATAAAATAAAAGATTTTCACCATTCATATCTCCATGGTCTATATGGAGGTATGTTGGCTACCTGGTCGGGGGTTAAGGGAACGGTTTGGTAAGAGTATTGCCTTGTTCAGTGTATAGATCATGCAAGAACCTGGGTCAACTTTAGTAGGACCTCCTTCAATACCCACTGGTATTGGATGGCGGGGGTCTGAACTCCTTGACCCCCTCATATGTAAACTACTATTAAAACTTTAACCCGGCTACTTAGGACTGTATCCCTGCTGACTCAGACTACTTAGCCGAGGGTAACGTCACCTCCAGAAGAGGGGCCTACCACAATATGGATTAATAACTTAATTAATTATCTTTCAATAATCCAATCCTTTAGGATTGTATCCTTGCTGACTCAAACTACTGGGTTGAGGGTAACGTCACCTTCAGAAGAGGGGCCTACTACAATAACTAAGATAATCTCTTAAAAAATGCAAAAGTGCGGAAATAATCAAAGGTTACACTAAACACGAGTCGGATCCAAGTGATTCATCTTGTCTATCTGTTTTTATTTTATTTTATTTTTCAGCAGTTTAGTCAGTTTTAATTTTTTCTAGTTTAAAACCTTTTTCTAAACTTTTGATTTGATTAGACGTTGAGGATAAACCGGTATTAAAAGCTCTTGTGTCCTTGGACGACCTCGGTATCTTTCCAACACTATACTACGCTCACGATGGGTGCACTTGCCCATATGTGTGTTTAGTGTTAGTAAATATCGTGTTTTATAAATTTAAAACTTGGCTAAAAAGTGTTAAATGACTTAAAATATACATAAAAAACTATATGACACTTCACACGCATCAAGTTTTTTGGCGCCGTTGCCAGGGACACAAGGATTTTAAGAAAGTTAGGAATCAACGGCCTAATCATTTTTTCTTATTTTTCTATTTTTTTGGATTTTTTTTAGATTTTCAGCTTCTGTAGAACTCAGCACGGGGCGTGCCCGCTGAACACGCCCCCGTGCCCAATCTTTGGTACTGGCAATTCTGTTTTAAGTCAGACAGTAAGCTGAACACGGGGCCGTGCCCACTCAACACGCCCCGTGCCCAAGTTTCAGTTACTGAAAACAGAACCGTAAGATCCTGACGGTTGGTAATTTCTGACACAAATATGAGTGATACTGATATTTTTTACTTTTGGCACTCTTATGGTACGTGGTGTCAAATATGTGGTGGCCCTCATAAAGATTTAGAATGTTATTTTCAAAATTATAAGCCCCATTATATAGACCCATTGTTTTCCTGTAGCCTTAAGAGAGGCGAAAGTAAAAATAATCCCTATCTCTCCCTCGAATGCTCTCAATCAACCCTTCTAAGAGAAATGCTTCTCGAGGAATTATTTCAAATGGAAGATCTAATCTTAATTGGGTGAAAGAACTTGAGATGGATATCATTAATTCACCTCAAGACGAAGCCCAAGAAGAATTATTGAGATCGCATTCGAATAAAAACAACTTCGTTGTTCCCGAAATCACCTCTAACTCTAGCGAGGACTTGAGCGATAGTCGTCCCTGTGTCGATTATGCCGTGAAGGACTCCCCATCGACTTTGTTCGGTGCATACATAGACCTGAGCGATTCGGCATACACCTTCTTTAACGAGAGCCCGACAAAGGGTTGGACTTGTCCACCTACATTTAGCAAAGGAATCACCCTCACCGACAACCTCTTGCGTTCTCGTCTTAGTCTAGAGCAATTAAGGTATCCCAGGCACTTTGGGGTTGTTCCATCCAGTAAGGAACCACCCGATCCGGATGAATTCCTTAGAAATAGACGAAACTTCATAAACAGCCTCTAGACACGGGGCCGTGTCCATGTCAGCACGCCCCTGTGTCCACCCAAAAGATTCCTTTCTGACTTTTTGTCAGAATACGGACAAAATGTGTCAGGGCTTTGTCTGCACACGGGGCCGTGTCCGGCCGACACGGGGCCGTGTGCAGCGTGCTGTCGTTTTCTATAAATGCAGCCAAGAATCCTACATATTTGGACCATTCTAGGGACAGAGATTTGGTGGGATCTTCACGCATACCATCCTAGGTATTTTCTAAAAGAAGGTTCTCAACAACCATCTTGTCCTTTCCTCTCTTGTCCATTCCCTTCTTCTTCATTTTTCACCTCAACACCTCCATTAGAGCTTGAGATCACTTATGTAGGGTAAAATATACATATTTGTCCCATGTAAATTGTATAATATTTGTATAGTTTTTATTTATTATTTTTAGTATAATTAGTATATTATATTATTTTGTGTTGGGATAGGTCCTGGTGCAAATGGAGCGGAAAAGAGTAATTTGGAAATAATTAGCCAATTGGGGAGAATGAGACGCTAGTTCATCTAATTTATTAGTGTTGGGCCGTATAAAGTCTGGGTTGCTAAGATACTCATGAAGTTGGGCTATTGATATTATTGTTATTATTAATATTATAAATAAGAAAAAAAAAGTCTACAACAATACACATCACTGTGTACGTGGTCATGGGATTTGAAAAAAAGAAAGAATCATAACTGGGCCAAAAAAATCAACTTTAATTCAACATGGCTTTTGGGCCGCTAATCATCTGCAAGTCCAGCAAATCTCATCTAATCTAATACGTGATTTTGGGCCATCAGTGGGAGACGTGTAGATATATTTTATTAGAGGGTTGGAAGTCAGAAGGCGGCCAAAAAAAGGAGGAAGGAACTCAGACCTGGACGAGACGTGAACATCAGTTAGAAGCTTTCTTCGCAAGGAATTAAAGGTCAAGAATCATTGGGTTGAAGCAGGAAGCTTAGAGATCAAGAATTAAACGGGTTCTATTTATTCGGTTCTTTCTTGTTTTCTTAGTTATTTGTTTCTATGTCAATGAATTCAGATTTTAAACCTTGTTTATTTGTTTTTAAGACTATGTTGCTCGGCTAAACATTTAAGCCACCTAGACTTTGTTGAATGGATTGAATAAAGTTTTTACCTTTTTCGTTATTTTCATGAATGTTATGGATTGATTGTGTGTAGTAAAGAGTTTGTTTTATTGATTTGATGCATATGCGTACTTTAACTTGGTTTATTATTGTCGGTTGCTTCATATGATTCTTAGTGACGGTCTTTATCACAACATAGAGTCATATTAGGGTTTTAGATTTTGGTGAGTGTCTATATCACGTAAGAAATCTTAACTCTTTAGGGAGAATCGGCCGATAACCTCTAGAAGTAATTGTTAGTAATTTGCTAGGTTTTAGTGTTCTGCTAGTCCTAATACCTGGAAAGTGAGGGGCTATTGATAGGTCTTACCCGGCGAATTGCTTTAGACAGTCCTTGGAAAAGGTCGTGAATTTAGTTGCCCCGCCGGTTTAGTAGTCTATCAAGTCAAGTTTAAGAACTCAAACTACCCTAGATCTATGATTGGAAAAGAGTAGGTCAACATTAGGGTACTTACACAATAATTAGACAACTGGAAAGGTGTCTAATAACTGGTAGGATTAACGGCGTAGGTAACGCCATAAGTTTCACCTCGAGAAGGGTTGGGGATAACGACTCTACAACCGGAATGCCTCTTGGTTAGGGAAAGCAACGTCTACGCTCATTGAAAGAAGAAAAAAAAATGAAAAGAAAAGAAAAAAAAATGATGAGAAAAAATGAAAAAAAAATTGATTTTAAATTCTCTTGGTTTTGATATAAAACGGTTAGTAATTGGTCCAGTGATCGTTCCTTTTGTTCTATAAGCTTGAGGCGGGATTAGGTGGACCGTAGCTTCTAGCGTGAGACCCTAGGTAGATTGACCGCACTTAAACTAAATTCGCATGATAAGGAGCTTAGAACCGGATTTGGGTTTAAAGGGACAAGCATATTTGCAATCGCGGCTAACACAAGCTTTGATTTTAACAAGTATAAATAAGTTTTTGACCCGAGTAATTATTCGTCTATGATTCCGTTTTGCATAATTCTTTTTCGGGGACGAAAAAAGGTTAAGTGTGGTGATATTTGATGTAGGGTAAAATATACATATTTGTCCCATGTAAATTGTATAATATTTTAGAAGTAATTGTTAGTAATTTGCTAGGTTTTAGTGTTCTGCTAGTCCTAATACCTGGAAAGTGAGGGGCTATTGATAGGTCTTACCCGACGAATTGCTTTAGACAGTCCTTGGAAAAGGTCATGAATTTAGTTGCCCCGTCGGTTTATTAGTCTATCAAGTCAAGTTTAAAAACTCAAACTACCCTAGATCTATGATTGGAAAAGAGTAGGTCAACATTAGGGTACTTACACAATAATTAGACAACTGGAAAGGCGTCTAATAACCGGTAGGATTAACGGCCTAGGTAACGCCATAAGTTTCACCTCGAGAAGGGTTGAGGGGCTTAGTTGGTGTTTAATAGGTTTAGTACTTTAAGATCCCGGTTCCATAATTCATGCACTTAACTTAATTGGTAATTCGTTAAAATCAATCCAGAATTCTAGTCTAGGTGGTCCTTGTTATCATATAAGAATCGTCTTTGTCTTCTTTCGTATTTAGTCTAGTTCTTAGTTAATTAATTAGTTTAAATAGATTTCCTTAGATTTTCCGTACCCCCCCCCCCCCAATCAACAGTTAGAGTCCGTGTCAGTCTAGGTCTAGATAGAGTCTAATTAGCGTAATCAGAGAGTCTCGTTGGTTCGATACTCGGACTTACTTAGGCTATACTACATTGACCGATACACTTGCCGGTGGTGTGGTCTAGGTTTTAGAGAGTCTGTTTTTATAAATTTAAAACTTAGAGTGTCTAATTTAGGGTTAGAATTAGTTAGTTTAATTAGACCACTTTTAGCACATCAAGTTTTTGGCGCCGTTGCCGGGGACTCTTGGCAATCGCGTTTATTAGCTTTGATAGACTTAATTGACATCATACGTGCTACATGCTTTTGTATATTGAGTCGTAGGAGTCTAATTATCCGTGTCTTTTAGTTTTGTTTTATTTTTATTTTATTTTATTTTATTTATATTGAGTCTAGAAAATATGTGTGAAATTTGTGGAGGACCCCATTTTACAGTTAAATGCCCACAATATGAGGGGTCCTCTACATATAATTTTGCTAACCCCTATGTGCAGCCGCAGTCATATTTTTCACAGGGGTATTCCTCGTACCAGTATGAGGAAACGTATCACCAGCCCCAACAACAAAATTTTGAAGTCTATGAGCAGGACCAGCTGGATAGGATAATGGGGTTGTTAGTTCAACTGATAGCTACGGATGAGACTACTCAGAAAATGATTCAAGAACATGAAGTCCTGCTTCAAAATCAGCAGTCTATACTTTCAGACATTCGATGTTCAGTAGAATAAATGTCTAGGAAATTAGAAGAAGTAGAAGAAACTAAGAATAAGGGCATCATTGATTTTGGTTGTGAAGAAGAGGAGATTATGATGCAAATGGCTAGTTGCGGGATATTGAGAGAGAGTGTGGAAGAAGTAGACGAGTGGCAATTCTACCATGAATCATTGGTTAAAGGGGTAGATGTTGATGAGGAATTAGATTTAGGAGATTCCTTAGGTAGTCTGTTTGTTGATGAGGTAGAAGTTAAGGTAGAGAAAAAAAGTGTTACGTTGGGAAGATGAGTTTTTAGGGGAGTTAGAAGGTTTATCAGAATCTGAACAAGTAGGGGAATTTGATCCATTAGGTGATTTAGCAAATTTAGAAGCCCTACTAGGAGGTAAACCTGAGAAAATTAGTGAACCCACACCGCACGTAGAAATTAAGTGTGGGGATCTTCCCAAGGAAGTAGAGGGATTGGTGGAAGATGAAGAACATCATAGCTGGCCCGTGGTAGGGGTAATTGAAGATTCAAGGCCACGGGAGAGGGCAAGAAAGAAAGAACCTGGAAACCGGAGATGGTTCCGGGTCGGAAGATGGAGCAATTAAAGTGCAACCACGACCGCTCTTATCGTTACATGCCACGGATCCGGTCCATTCCAGGTAAGTTTAAATATTGGTGGTCTGACATGTTTGAATGTTTTAAAATGTTTTTCATTTTTATAAAAAGCTTTACTTTGTTTTTCGATTCCACCATTAAATTTTTAAATATATATAAAGACCGGGTGGAATTGAATGGGTTAGACCGGGTTTAAATCAAAGAAAAGCCTCCTGATTAAATTCAAGTGTGGGGCGGTTTTGTAGAGTTTGTATAAAGTCCTAGTTTTTGTATATTAAGTTAGTAGTTTTGAGTCAGTCTTTGTTTAGAGTCGGTACTGCTTTGGTTTTTGATTGTTTTTGTTTATGCAGATTTGAATATGTACCACCCGTACTCAATCTCCATTCGGGTGATTTTGGAGCTGCTTATCAAATTTCAGGCATTTTCCAAGTGTATTAGTTAGAGTCAAAGCCGATCACGAATGAAATGCTATACGATCAAGCTGAATTGGACGAGAGTTATGGAGCATACGCGTTATAAAACCAGCTAAGTCCTTTCCAATTATGCCCTTAGTCTTTTTATTTCTTATTTATTTTAGTCTTTTGAGTCGGTTTCCATCCTACATTGAGGGCAATGTAGAGTTTAAGTGTGGGGATGGGAAACTATCGTTTAGTGTCTAGTTAGTGTGTCGTTTGAGTCATAAATATGAAAAATACAAAAAAATTGAAAAAATATTTCAAAAATCCAAAAAAAAAAAAATTGAAAAATCAGAAAATTTCTTTTGAATAAAGAAGTTTGCAAAATTAATACGGAAAATGATAGAAAATATGGGTTTTTGTTCGGGTTCAAATAATAATAATATGAGATTAATTAAGTCGAGCTTGTGTCTAGTTTGGGATATGTGAATAGGCCCGGTTTGGTTTTAGGTCCCTTTGATTTAATATTACCTTAATTGTCGGTCTACTAGTGGGTTTTCATCTGGGAAATATGGGAAATTGAAACCGCCAATAAGAGTATAAAGAATGCCGTTATAAGTTAAAACTGTTAGAACTTTTAATTACGAGAAAGAAAAAAATAGAATAAATGAGCTAGAAACTGAATGAAAGTAGCGCAGGCCTATGTAATCTTGGTTGGGGATAGTGACTTTACAACCGTTATACCTCTAGGATGTGTGAAATCGACCTTGCAAAGAAATAAAAAAGTAACGAAACCTAAGTAATCCGAGTTGGGGATAACGACTCTACAACCGGAATGCCTCTTGGTTAGGGAAAGCAACGTCTACGCTCATTGAAAGAAGAAAAAAAAATGAAAAGAAAAGAAAAAAAAATGATGAGAAAAAATGAAAAAAAAATTGATTTTAAATTCTCTTGGTTTTGATATAAAACGGTTAGTAATTGGTCCAGTGATCGTTCCTTTTGTTCTATAAGCTTGAGGCGGGATTAGGTGGACCGTAGCTTCTAGCGTGAGACCCTAGGTAGATTGACCGCACTTAAACTAAATTCGCATGATAAGGAGCTTAGAACCGGATTTGGGTTTAAAGGGACAAGCATATTTGCAATCGCGGCTAACACAAGCTTTGATTTTAACAAGTATAAATAAGTTTTTGACCCGAGTAATTATTCGTCTATGATTCCGTTTTGCATAATTCTTTTTCGGGGACGAAAAAAGGTTAAGTGTGGTGATATTTGATGTAGGGTAAAATATACATATTTGTCCCATGTAAATTGTATAATATTTTAGAAGTAATTGTTAGTAATTTGCTAGGTTTTAGTGTTCTGCTAGTCCTAATACCTGGAAAGTGAGGGGCTATTGATAGGTCTTACCCGACGAATTGCTTTAGACAGTCCTTGGAAAAGGTCATGAATTTAGTTGCCCCGTCGGTTTATTAGTCTATCAAGTCAAGTTTAAAAACTCAAACTACCCTAGATCTATGATTGGAAAAGAGTAGGTCAACATTAGGGTACTTACACAATAATTAGACAACTGGAAAGGCGTCTAATAACCGGTAGGATTAACGGCCTAGGTAACGCCATAAGTTTCACCTCGAGAAGGGTTGAGGGGCTTAGTTGGTGTTTAATAGGTTTAGTACTTTAAGATCCCGGTTCCATAATTCATGCACTTAACTTAATTGGTAATTCGTTAAAATCAATCCAGAATTCTAGTCTAGGTGGTCCTTGTTATCATATAAGAATCGTCTTTGTCTTCTTTCGTATTTAGTCTAGTTCTTAGTTAATTAATTAGTTTAAATAGATTTCCTTAGATTTTCCGTACCCCCCCCCCCAATCATTAGTTAGAGTCCGTGTCAGTCTAGGTCTAGACATAGTCTAATTAGCGTAATAAGATAATCTCGTGGGTTCGATACTCGGACTTACTTAGGCTATACTGCATTGACCGGTACACTTGCCGGTGGTGTGGTCTAGGTTTTAGAGAGTCTATTTTTATAAATTTAAAACTTAGAGTGTCTAATTTAGGGTTAGAATTAGTTAGTTTAATTAGACCACTTTTAGCACATTAATCACCATGATTCCAAGCTTTATTGTGATATTTGTTAGGTTTTTGTTCAAGGAATCTTGTTATAAATAAGTGTTACAACATTGTTTTAAGTTATTTCTGCTCAAAAACGCTTCTTAAGTTGGAAAAATAATTTAAAACTCCAAGATTCCTTGTTCCAAAAATCTGCAGAAAGGTGAACACGGGGCCATGCTCATTGAGCACGGGGCCGTGTCCGAGGCTACTGTTTCATTAAAATGAACTTTTTTTTTCAGTTTATTTTCGTAGAATGTCGAGCCAAAACAGTGGAAATTCTTCTGCACATTCCAGAAACAGTCGGAGGGAAAGGGGGTCTTCGATTGAAGCAACTCTTGTACGCTATGTGATGGCATTATGTGAAGCTCTTGATGAGATGACCTCGGTAGAGGAGGTCCTCATAGACCGTATAAATTATCTTACGGTGAGGTTGGAAAACAGTTTTCAAGAAATCAACCTCTTGCACCAGAGGTTGAACATTCTTGTGACACCTCCCATGGAGCCAATCCTCCCTCAAGAGGATTGGAACCTAGCACTTGGAGTCAATAAACCCACCGGGTGGGATGACATCCCCGTAGAGCCTCCTCTTGAAGATTTGCAAGAAGTCCCGCTGGAGATTGCACCCCCTCAAACTGATGCAAAGGAGCCCGCCTTTCTTCTCCTAAGAGAGATAGAGGAATGGCTCGCCGACGTATGAGGAACCCATATCCGGAGGAAGAAGTTCTTCGAGCCACATCAAACCGAAAGAATTATCTTTTCGGAAATTTTGCTAATAGAATAAACTTTAGGCTAGAGCTTATTAGTTTAGACTTCTTGTGTTTCTTTTGACCTATTTATCTAGAATTTTAATTTATTAGGATTATTATGTAACTTTCTCTATTTGAATGAATGATGGTTTTAATTAATTTGGTGTTTGGATGATGATGTAATGGGAAAAACACACTTGGGATGGTGAAGGATACCAAGGGAAACTTGAAACAGCACCCCATGCACGAAAACAGGGCCACCCGCCGATTTTTCTTCATTACAGCAAGTTCAGCACGGGGCCGTGCTCATCCAACACGCCCCGTGCTCAACCATGTGCAGAAAAATGCCCAGTTCAGGTACCTGGACACGGGGCGTGCTCACTGAACACGTCCCCGTGTCCAGCCTTAACACGTCCCCGTGTCTAGCGTTCTGTTACTTTACTTTATTTTCTGTTACTGGCGATCTGAATACGGGGCCGTGTCCGGACACCACGTGGCCGTGTGCAAACGCCAAGTAACATAAAATTTTGCTTTTTCACATCTTTTTACACATTCAATCAACCTAAAAACTTATTTTTGAGACACATTGAGGACAATGTGTAATTTATGTGTGGGGGGGATGCTAAAACCTTGAATTTTGCAAGTCCTAATTCAAGGCTTACACAAAACTCTATTGGAACCGCTAAACACCCCAAATTTTTTCAAAAATTTCTCATTTTTTTTACTTGTCTAGGTTTAATTTGGGAACTTGTATATAAATGGAATTTTAAAAAGGCATGTTATGACGTAATAAGTAATTTATCTTATGTAATGTTTTAAATAAATCATGACGAATAGGATTGTAAATAAATAAAAATAAAACTTAATAAAGAATCTTGGAAATCCCGACACTCTATGACAAGCCCAAAACCTTCTCTTCTACCCATTCCATTTGGGAGTGTAAAGCCACATTATAAAGAGTTTTGCTTGAGGACAAGCAAAGATCCAAGTGTGGGGGTATTTGATGTGTGCAAAATGCAACATATAAATTACATCAAATGTGGCATAAAACTAACCCTTTTTTAGTACTAATGTTGGAAAAAGTGTGTTTTTGTCTTCCTTTTGTATTTTCAGGATTAAATGAGTTCAAAGAAACAAAAGAACTAAAAAGGCAGCTAAATCTAACATAAATACAAGAAAAGGAATAAACGTGGCATGCCCGACCCCTCGACAGCATCTCCCCAACAAAAACAAGAGAACAGAAGGCTGAACACGCCCCGTGCTCAATGAGCACGGGGGCGTGCCCAAGTGTCTGCAGAAAAAACAAAGTTGTAGAAGCTTCTATCACCCAAGTGTTTGCGAACCATCCCTTGGCAAACCACCTCTCTCACACTTCACCCATCCACCACCACCATCACAACCCACATCCACCACCATCATCCATCATCCATCATAGAGTGTGTGAGTAGTCTCGGGATCCAAGATTGATCGTAAGAGTTCTTGACAATCCAAGGCCATGTTTGCCTAAGTCTCTTACATCACTTAGTGAAGACAAGTGTTTAGTGTAATACTTTTATTTTTAATCTTTTCGCACTTTTTTATTTGGTTATGTATTAATGACTTTAATAACTAGTTTCTTATGTTGAAGGTGAGTCTTCCTTACCGTTTATCCGTGGTGTCTTGGCATTATTTTACTGTCTATATAAAATAAAAGATTGTCACCATTCATATCTCCACGGTCTATATGGAGGTATGTTGGCTAACTGGTCGGGGGTTAAGGGAACAATTTGGTAAGAGTATTGCCTTGTTCAGTGTATAGATCCTGCAAGGACCTGGGTCAACTTTAGTAGGACCTCCTTCAATACAAACGGGTATTGGATGGCGGGGGTCTGAACTCCTTGACCCCCTCATATGTAAACTACTATTAAAACTTTAACCCGGCTACTTAGGACTGTATCCCTGCTGACTCAGACTACTTAGCCGAGGGTAACGTCACCTCCAGAAGAGGGGCCTACGACAATAAGCATTAATAACTTAATTAATTATCTTTCAATAATCCAACCCTTTAGGATTGTATCCTTGCTGACTCAAACTACTAGGTTGAGGGTAACGTCACCTTCAGAAGAGGGGTCTACTACAATAACTAAGATAATCTCTTAAAAAGTGAAAAAGTGCGGAAATAATCAAAGGTTACACTAAACACGAGTCGGATCCAAGTGATTCATCTTGTCTATCTGTTTTTATTTTATTTTATTTTTCAGCAGTTTAGTTAGTTTTATTTTTTTCTAGTTTAAAACATTTTTCTAAACTTTTGATTTGATAAGACGTTGAGGATAAACCGGTATTAAAAGCTCTTGTGTCCTTGGACGACCTCGGTATCTTACCAACACTATACTACGCTCACGATGGGTGTCCTTGCCCATATGTGTGTTTAGTGTTAGTAAATATCGTGTTTTATAAAAGTGTTAAAGGGCTTAAAATATACATCAAAAACTATACGACACTTCACACGCATCAAAATTTGTCTTCCCAGCCGACTTTGTCATATTAGATATGGAGGAGGATACCGAAGTACCACTCATATTAGGATGACCATTCCTAGCCTCAGCTCACGCAATGGTGGACATGAATGGTGGAACGCTAACATTGAGGGTTGGGGACAAGGAGATGACGTTTGGGGTTGGGAAAAGAGTAGAAGATGACGACCCGGTCAATTACATGAAAGTAATACACTCAAGATTGGATGATGCTCTCCGACGGTGCAACATGGGATGCAAACCATCCCACTTGGGTAACATATGACTGGCTTTGGGTCTAGCCAATGACCCTTATAAACGTGGCGCACCACGGAGGCATTCCGCAGAACTATCCGTAGTTTAGTTTAGATTAACCTTTTCTAGTTTAGTTTTTAACTTTCAGGAATAAAACACACTTGGATGGTGAAGGATACTAAGGGAGAGTTGAACCAACACCCCATGCAGAAAAACAGAGCCTCCCGAACATTTTTTCATTACAGCAAGTTCAGCACGGGCCGTGCCCAGCCAACACGGCCCCGTGCTCAAGGGTCTGCAGAAAAACGCCCAGTTCAGGTAACTGGACACGGGGCGTGTTCGTTGAACACGCCCCCGTGCCCAGCCTTCTGTTACTTTTTGTTACCTTTTGTTACTGGCAATCTGAACACGGCGCCGTGCCCGGTCACCACGGCCCATGTCCAGACGCCCAGTAACATAAAATTTTTGTTTAACACATCTTTTTACACATTCAATCAACCTAAAAACTTATTTTTGGACACATTGAGGACAATGTGTAATTTAAGTGTGGGGGGATGCTAAAACCTTGAATTTTGCAAGTCCTAATTACAAGCCTTACACAAAACTCTATTGGAACCGCTAAACACCCCAATTTTTTTCAAAAACTTTTCATTTTTTTACTTGTCTTGGTTTAAATTGGGAATAACAAGTTCTAAAAAGGTTATTTTTTATGAATTTACAACCGATAGCGTCGTGACAAAAAGAACCAACATAAGAAAATTATGAAACGACATGACAAATCTAGTTAAAATTTGATTATATATATTTGATCACATTAAAAACCCATTCCCACAAAAAGTGAGTTTTGAGCCTTTAATTGAGCATACAAATACACATCTTTAAACTAAATGCTCATTTTTCATTTCTTGTGTGAATAGCCGCTTGGTTTCTTACGACTCTAGAACTTGCCATGACAATACATTCCCGGTCCTTACCAAATTAAACCCAAGTAAGTAAATGATGGAGGCATCAGGGCTAACCCCTTTTTATTTCAACACCATTATTTTTCTTTTTTTTACCACCTACCCAAAATCCCCCTAGTTAACCCCTTTGAGCCTAAACCTTTTCATTTCTAAACCCAAAACAAACACCCTTTACCCACCAAAACCCTTTTTCATTTCAAACCCTTTATTTTAGTAGAAAGCTCGGTTTCCATGTGACATTCCTTATCAAAAAAAAAAAAAAGAAGTATAGCAATAAGCAAACAAGTTCCTCGAAAGAAACTTTGTTTGAAAAATACTTCGTTTGAATAAAAAGTCACAAAAACAAAATGTTTTACGAAAACCGACGCTTTTTACGCTTTTTACGCCTTTAACCCTTTTCTACTAACCACTAATCCAAAACCACCTACCTTTAACCCAAGCCTAACCTTTCCCCAAAAGTCCTCTTGATATTTACAAAGGTTTATAGTTAAAAAGGATGAGGATTGATTGCTTGGCAAGCATATGGTAGAAGTAAGTTCCATGCCGGTCTCGAGTGTTTCACAAAAATACATCTCCGGCCGAGTGTTGAGTGATCTCCCGTGAAGTATGTGAACTTGTATATAAATGAAATTTTAAAAAGGCATGTTATGCCCAAATAAGTAATTTCTCTTATGAAATGTTCTAAATAAATCATAACGAATAGGATTGTAAATAATATAAAAATAAAACCTAATAAAGATCTTGGAATCCCGACACTCTAGACAAGCCCAAAACTTCTCTTCTACCGATTCCATTTGGGTGTGTAAGCCACATTATAAAGAGTTTTGCTTGAGGACAAGCAAAGATTCAAGTGTGGGGGTATTTTATGTGTGTAAAATGCAACATATAAATTACATCAAATGAGGCATAAAACTAACCCTTTTTTAGTACTAATGTTGGAAAAAGTGTGCTTTTAACTTCCTTTTGTATTTTCAGGATCAAATGAGCGTAAATGAACAAAAGAAGCAAAAAATACAGCTAAATCTAAAATAAATACAAGAAAAGGAGCAAACGTGGCATGCCCGACCCCCTCGACAACATCTTCCCAAGCAAAAATAAAGCATCAGAAGGCTGAACACGCCCCGTGCCCAGCGGACACGGGGGCGTGCCCAAGTGTCTGCAGAAAAGACAAAGTTGTAGAAGCTTCTATTTCCCAACACGGGGGCATGCCCAGCTCCACACGGCCGTGGTCAACGCTAAGATTCGCAGAATCCAAGCAAATCTTAATAGTACAGATACGCTTCTGCACACGGGGCCGTGCCCAGCGGACAGGGGGGCGTGGTCAACTAATACAGACAAATTGCATTAAATGAAGAAAGAGAAAGTGGATGGACACAGGGCCGTTCCCAATGGACACGGGGTCGTGTCCGGGCTTCTGTGCAGGCTATAAATAGGGGTGCTTGGTTCATTTCAAAGGCATCCCTTGACAAACCGCCTCTCTCCCACTTCACCCACACTCCACCACCATCACAACACCCACATCCACCACCATCATCCATCATAGAGTGTGTGTAGTAGTCTCGGGATCCAAGATTGATAGTAAGAGTTCTTGACAATCAAAGGCCATGTTTGGCTAAGTCTCTTACATCACTTGGTGAAGACAAGCATTTAGTGTAATACTTTTGTTTATTAATCTTTTCGCACTTTTTATTTGGTTTTGTATTAATGACTTTAATAACTAGTTTCTTATGTTGAAGGTGAAACTTCCTTATCATTTGTCTGTGGTGTCTTGGCATTATTTTACTGTCTATATAAAATAAAAGATTTACACCATTCATATCTCCACGGTCTATATGGATATATGTTGGCTACCTGGTCGGGGGTTAAGGGAATGGTTTGGTAAGGTTCTTGCCTTGTTCAGTGTATAGATCCTGCAAGGACCTGGGTCAAGCTTACTAGGACCTCCTTCAATACCCACTAGCATTGGATGGCGGGGGTGCGAATGGCTTGATCCCCTCATATGTAAACTACTATTAATACATTAACCCGGCTACTTGGGATTGTATCCCTGCTGACTCAAACCACTTAGCCGAGGGTAACGTCACCCTCAAAAGAGGGGCCTACCACATTACGCATTAATAACTTAATTAATTATCTTCCAATAATCCAACCCTTTAGGATTGTATCCTTGCTGACTCAAACTACTGGGTTGAGGGTAACGTCACCTTCAAAAGAGGGGCCTACTACTATAACTAAGATAATCTCTTAAAAAGTGCAAAAGTGCGGAAAACATCAAAGGTTACACTAAAGGCGAGTCGGATCCAAGTGATTCATCTTGTCTATCTGTTTTTATTTTCATTTTTATTTTCAGCATCTTTAGTTAGTTTTTATTTTCTTGTTTAAAACCTTTTTTCTAAATTTTTGATTTGATTAGACGTTGAGGATAAACCGGTACTAAAAGCTCTTGTGTCCTTGGACGACCTCGGTATCTTACCAACGCTATACTACGCTCACGATGGGTGCACTTGCCCATATGTGTGTTTAGTGTTTGTAATATACCGTGTTTTATAAATTTAAAACTTGACTAAAGTGTTAAAAGGGCTTAAAATATACATTAAAAACTATATAACACTCACACGCATCAAGAAGACTGAAGCAGTCTTAAAAATTAGCAAAAATAAGATCATGTATGCTTCTAATCTTTTCAAGGATGAAGCATTAGAGTGGTGGAATACCATTCTACAATCAAGAAGAAGTGACATGGTGTACAACATGGAATGGAACGACTTTAATGAAATAGTTGAAAGGAAATTTTGTCATCCTTATGAAAAGGAGCAAATTGCTAATAAATTCCTGAATCATAGAATAATTGGGGTAAATTGTAGGGAATTTGCTACCAAATTCTTCGAATATGCTAGGATAGTACCAACATTAGCCTCGCCAGAACCAGTATTAATCTCCCGTTATATCTGGGGATTAATCAGTGAAATCCGAGATATGGTCAAAGCAGCTAGGCCACAAACAATTGAAGAAACATTGGAATTTGCTAACACTCTGATAGATGGATTGGTACGCACACATGAGGAAAATCAGAAAAAGAATCTAGCTCAAAGGATTACTCAAGAACTACGTTCTGGTAATTCCTATCGTGGGAAAGGAACATGTTCATCTTCTTCACCTCTATGTAAGTCCTCATAAAAGAAACATACAGGGAAATGTCGAGTATTCTGCAACTTCTGCAAGATACCAGGACATAAGGAAGAAGACTGTAGGGAGAAAGTTAACGCAAGAATATGCTATAACTGCAGAGAACCTGGCCATATCAAGCCAAATTGCCCAAAACTAGCTCCAGCAGCAAACAACAAAGCAAAGACAACTGAAGGACCCAAGAAGAATGCCAGAGCATTCGTACTAACAGCCGAACAAGCTAAAATGATCCCTGATGTAATTGCCGGTACGTTTTTAGTTAATGATGTTTATGCTAAAGTATTATTTGACTCTGGTTCAAACCAAAGTTTTATAAATACTTCTTCCTGCAAACCTCTCAATCAACCATTAACTAAACTTCACCAAGACTGTACGGTGGAGACGGCAAATGGAAATTCTATCAAAATAAGCGAAATCTTTTAGGAAGGAAAGATAGAATTCTTAAGTCATAAGTTTACTGCTAACATGTTACCAATGAATCTAGATGGATTCGATGTTGTATTAGGAATGGATTGGTTGGTAGCCAATCATGCACGAATTTTTTGTGATCAGAATTCTATAATGATCACAATTAAGGGAGACAAGCCGACAAGGTCAACAAAATTCATCTCTGTGATGAAAGCTACAAGTTATGCACTAAAAGAAGGATTGGTGTATATGATTTCGGTGATCATTAACACTAAAGGAAAAGAATTAAAAGATATTCTTGTGGTATCTAAATTCTTAGATGTCTTCCCAGGAGCGTTACCTGGATCACCACTAGATCGCGAAGTTGAATTCAGATTTCATATAGTACCAGGAACTGCACCTATTGCCAAAGCACCCTATCGTCTAGCACCAATAGAGATACAAGAATTAAAGAAACAGTTAGACGAATTATTAGAAAAAGGTTTTATACAACCTAGTTCATCGCCATGGGGAGCACCGATGTAATTTGTTAAGAAGAAACATGGAGCAATGTGTATGTGTATTGATTACAGAGAATTGAGTAAGATTACTTAAAATCGGTATCCACTATCGAGAATCGATGATATATTCGATCAACTTCAAGGAGCTCGATTCTTTTCCAAGATCGACTTACGCTCAGGATATCATCAACTGAAGGTACAGGAAGAGGACATTCCTAAAACTGCTTTCAAAACAAGGTACGGTCATTATGAATTTACAGTCATGCCATTTAGTTTAACCAATGCCCCAGCCACATTTATGGACATGATGAACAGGATATGTAAACCATACCTAGACAAATTCATAATTTTTTTTATAGATGATATACTAATTTACTCCAGAGGTAAAGAAGAGCATGCAGAGCATTTACGCATACTTCTGACATTGTTGAGAAAAGAGAGGCTTTATGATAAATTCTCAAAATGTGAATTCTAGTTGCAAGAAGTGCAATTTCTTGGAGACTTAGTTAATCATGAAGGAATTCATGTGGATCCTACGAAGATCGAAGCTATTACCAAATGGAAAGTCCCTGAATCACCAACAGAAGTAAGAAGTTTTCTTGGATTGGTAGGATACAATAGACGTTTCATTCAAGAGTTTTCTAGAATAGCCATTCCATTAACCAAACTAACTTGCAAGTCAGTTAAGTTTGAATGGGGACCAAAACAGGAGGAAGCATTCAAGATTTTAAAGCAAAGACTAACTAACACACCAATACTTGCTTTACCAGAAGGAACTGAAAACTTTGTAGTCGATTGTGATGCATCTAAATTAGGATTTAGATGTGTGTTAACTAACACACCAATACTTGCTTTACCAGAAGGAACTGAAAACTTTGTAGTCGATTGTGATGCATCTAAATTAGGATTTAGATGTGTGTTGATGCAACGTTAAAAGGTAATTGCTTATCCCTCTAGACAACTTAAGAAGCATGAAGAAAATTATACAACACATGATCTAGAGTTAGGAGCGATAATTTTTGCCCTCAAGATTTGGAGACATTATCTCTACGGTAGTAAGTTTATTGTCTTCACCGATCATAAAAGTTTAAGATATGTTTTTAGGCAAAAGGAATTAAACATGAGGCAAAGACGTTAGATGGAAATCCTTAGTGATTATGATTGTGATATCAAATACCATGCAAGAAAAGCGAACGTAGTAGCTGATGCTTTAAGTCGAAAGTATCATGAGAAGCCAAAAAGGGTACGTGCTCTCAGATTAAATCTGCAGGTAGATTTAAACGAACAACTGAAAAAGATATAGGAGACATCAATCAAGGATGATGCTAGAGAATTAAAAGGAATGATTAAAGAATTAGAAAAAGAAGCAGATGGAATTTGAAGATTCCATAAGAAAGGAATTTGGGTACCTGTTCAAGGAAACCTACGAGACCGAATTCTAGAAGAAGCTCATAATTCCAAGTATACGATTCATCCTGGAAGTGACAAGATGTATCAAGACTTAAGAAGAATTTTTTTGTGGATAGGATTGAAAAAGGATATAGCAAATTATGTTGCTAAATGTTTAACCTGTTCACAGGTTAAAGCTACCCAAAACAATGGAAACCACCTTCAGAATTACTTTAGCAATTGGAAATGCCAATTTGGAAATGGGAGTTGATAACAATGGACTTTGTTACCAAACTACCCAAATCACGAAAAGGTAAGACACAATTTGGGTAATTGTGGACAGATTGACTAAATCAGCGCATATCTTACCAATGAAAGAAACTTTCCGTATAGAACAATTAGTTAAGCTGTATGTGAATGAAATAGTTTCATTACATGGAATCCCTTTATCTATTATGTCTGACAAAGACAGTCGTTTTACTTCTCATTTTTGGACAAGTTTCCAAAAAGCGATGGGAACCAGATTAAATCTAAGTACAGCCTATCATCCTCAAACAAATGGACAAAGTGAAAGGACAATTCAAACTATGGAGGATATGCTTAGAGCCTGTGTGATAGATTTTGGGGCAAGTTGGGACGAACACTTACCTTTAATAGAATTTTCTTACAACAAGAGCTATCATACAAGCATCAATGTTGCACCATTCGAAGCACTCTATGGACGGAAATTACGAACACCAGTATGTTGGACAGAAATTGGAGAAAAGAATCTGTCAGGTCCTGAAATTGTACAAGAAACAACTGACAAAATTATTCAAGTTAAGGAAAGACTGAAAACAACACGCGACCGTCAAAAGAGTTATGCAGATAACATACGTAAACCACTAGAATTTCAAGTTGGAGACAAGGTACTGTTAAAAGTCTCGCCATGGAAAGGAGTCCTAAGATTTGGAAAGAGAGGAAAGCTAAGCCCAAGGTATGTTGGACCTTTTGAAATTATCAAACGAATTGGGCCAATAGCTTATCAACTACATTTTCCAGAAGAAATGGCAGGAATATGTTGGGATTGAACCCTACCAGAGGAACAGATAATTAAAGCCAAAACTGGATCAGAGCAGTGGATCCAGAATAAGCAGATGCTACATACAAGTCTCTCCCCTTGAAAGTGGTTTCAACATCTGCTGACCTCCTATCTACTGATCGTACAAGCTACTGACCGTCAAACTGCTGCTCAAGTTAAGACCTGATGAAAGACTAAAGCTCTGCTGTTCAATCTACTGCCTTGAGTCAAGCACTACTGATCCGGACAAGTACTGCTGGGTTCACAGCAGTGGAGGGATGCAGCAGTTGTTTATTTTGTCTTTATGTAATGTAATGTAATAAGCAGTAGTTAGTATAGCAGTGTTTGTATAGATCAGAGGTTAGAGTTTGTTAGGAGGTTAGATGTCACTTTCATGGTGACGTCAGCTTAGATGCTCAGTGGTTTGCTAGTGCCTATAAATAGAACAGTGCTCTGTACTGTTCTATTAGCTCTTTGCAACATCGTCTTCTCTGCACGAACAAACACTGAGCTCTGGCTGAGGGGGAGTTTGTATTCAATCATTGCAATTGTAATCGTAATTGAAATAAATTCAATCTTTCGGTTCATTGTGAAAAATGTTTGATCAAAGCATTACTCTCGTTTGATTGTATGCAAAGTTTGTTTCCATCTTAATTCCGCTGCACAACTCATTCATTTCCAACTTAATTTCAAACGTAAAATACAATCAAAACCAAACTCAGATCCAACAATTGGTATCAGAGCTAGGACAGTCAAATTTGATTTAACAATCATTTTAACATAAATAGTTCAGCTCAAAATCGTTGATATCGATAGTTTGTTCGTTTTTGTTGAAAAACAGAGCAAGGTTTAATCACCATTAAAGTTGATTAATCAGTGTCTGTAAAACAACCAGGATGACGTCACAATCACAAGATGATAAGAATAATGTTGGCTCGCTTTTTAAACCACCCATGCTTAAACGTAATGAATACAACATCTGGGAGAGAAGGATGGGTCACATCCTTGCTCAACAGAACACTGGATGTTAGAGGTCTGTTGTTTTTGGTCCCCATATTCCTATGGTGCCAAGTGCTGAGGATCCAAAGAAGTTCGTACCAAAACCTTATGAAAACTATACTGAAACTGATTTTCAAAAGTTCGAACTCGATGCCAAAGCATTTAGCATCATAGCATCTGCATTACCAAATGAGATCTATGCTGGACTGTTACATTGTAATAGTGCCAAAGAGCTATGGGATGCATTAAAGGAACAATTTGGGGGAACCGAAGAAGTTATTGAAAACAATAGGGAAATTCTGAATCAGCAGTATGAAACCTTCTGTCACATTAAGGGTGAAACATTGACCCAACAGTTTGAACATTTTAGTTGTCTCATCAGTGAGCTAAGGCTTGTTAAGGTTGAATTTCCAAAATCAACACAAAATAGCAGGTTTCTTAGATCGCTACCTGATAAATGGGACACAATTGCATTTGTGACTAGAAACTCTGTTGAGTTCAAAGATCTGAACCTGACCCAACTTCGGTAGACTCCTGACCTATGAAAGGGAGTTGAACAAGAAAAAGAAGTTGCAAGAGTCTGGAAAAGCTACTGATGATTACTCATTCGGTAGCACAGCTCTTCTTGGTCAGGAAGAATCTGGTAGCAGTAGTAAGGAACAGGGTTATGATCATTTCATTGATATAACAGCTGGTGGAAACTTTACCAACCCTGATCCTCACTCTGCAAATTATGCTTTTACTGCAAACACTGAAAACCAGATGTCAGATAATTTGTGCTTTGAACTCAATGATTTGCAACATTTTGATCCCACTGACTTAGAGGAGATGGACATTTTGCATCAGTTGGCTTTGCTTAGTGTGAGAACAAGCAAATTCTACAAAAGAACAGGGAGAAAGTTCCCAGGGTTACATGGAAATCTAAGGGTTGGGTTGGATAAATCGAAAATCAAGTGTTACAAGTGAAATAGGCTAGGTCATTTCGCTAGGGAATGCAGGAGTCAAACTACTGGTCCTATAATCACTCATCCTAGCTCAAACCCTAGACCTCAAAATCAAAGCACTGTGCACTATACCCAATATACCCCTGCAGCTCATGATAACACTGCTCATTATGCTGCTGCCCCTGTGCCTGTGCATTATGTCCAAACCACTGTTCCACAGATTCAATATGTTCAAACCCCTGTCCCCCAGGCACAAGTGCAACCTGTTGCACCTCAAACAGCTGCTCCAGCAGTAGTACAACCAGATCAGCAAAGCTTTTTCACTCAAGGCTTTGTTGACTGGAGCAGCATGCCTGATGAGCTTGGTGATGAAAATTTTGCACTCTATGCTTCTATTGAACCTTCTAATGATGAATTTTGTTTGATGGCATTAGAGTCAACACCAGAGGGGATTGAAACTGAAGGTGAACAGCTAAGTGATGAAACAGTGGATGAGGTGACTGAAGCAGTTGTTAATGCAGTTGCTGGTGAATTGCTGCTGGGAGAAAATTCAGAAACCCTGATTGAACCACTGACAGACCCATGGTCCAGAGAGGACAAAGAAGAAGAGGAAGAAAAGAGAGCAGGTGAGAAGGAAGTAAGAGTTGATGATGAAGAAAATCATAAATGTGATTGTGCAATGATGGCTGCTGCCAAGGTATCTCCTCAAGTTCTTGAAAAACTGTGTTCTGACAATTGCATTATTGCTTTTGCTAACATCAAAGAGGTAAATGAAAACCTTCGGAATAAAATCTTAACTGATGAAGTCAAATTTGAAAGTTCTTTAAAAGAACTTAAAAACAAATTGACTGAAAAAGAGAAAGAGATGAGCAGTCTTAAAGAAGAGCAAAGCATAACCAAAACTCAACTCCAAACTATGGTAGAAAAATATCAAGTTTGCAAAAAGGAGTTGGAGTCCACCCAGATCACCTGTGAAAAATGGGTGGAATCATGCAAAGGGTATGAGGTTATGCTTGAAAAACAGATTAAAAGCAATGTAAAATTTGGTGTTGGTTATAGAAAACATGATGATGAAAACACTGCTTTTGAAAAATCTGTTCAAACCACTGATGTAACAACTGAGTTCATCCCCACAAACAAGAATGGCCAAGAAGTGAAAATCACTTATAAACTTGGTAACAAAATCACACTTGACAGACCAATGGGATCCTCTACTTTTGAGGAGCTTGAAAATTATCAGTTTAAACCAAAATGGTCTGATGAGTGTGATATTCATGAAAATTTCAAGCCCATGGACTTTACATCAACTGATGGTGTTAAAGCTCCAAAAGCTAAAGTCATTCCTCTCAAGGACATCCCAACAGAGGTTAAAACCTCTGCTGCAAAGGAGTCCGAAAAGAGAAAGAAGAAAGAAAAGATCAATAACCTGTTTTGTGAATTCTGTGAGAAAAGGAATCATCTAATAAAAGACTGTTTCCATTTAAAAGCTTAAGATTTGAACAAAACAAGTGTCATTGTTCCAGCTGAAAGCTGCATTGTTTGTGGTAAAACAAACCACAAAACTCAAGCATGTGTGTATCTCAAAAACTTTGATGTGAAAAAGAATGAGTACATTGCTAAAACATCCTTGAGTCCATCAACATCATCTGTCAAATTCACCAAGAACCAACCACTTTTTGTGCCAGTTCAAACAGTTGTCACAAAACAGCTGAACCAAACATCTGTCAAAAGAGATGTTCAGGTTACTGATGCACCCCCTGCCAATCAGTTCAGAAAAGGCAAGGAAAAACAGTCTTACCAAAGGATTCCACACGTTTATGAGGCCTACAAAAGGCCCTCTAAACCTAAAGTGAACAGGCATCCTTTTGGGTACAAACAGGTGATTGGTCAAGACCCCCACCAGTGGTTAGCAAGAAACAGTACTAAAACTGTCCAAACCCCTGACCTAACCACTGTCCATAAATGTGCATCCATCCCAGACACTGTTGAGACCCCATCCAAAGCCTTATTGGCTTTGGAAACCCTAATGAACTAATCCTTTTACTTCATGTGCAGGGAGCTTCTGCCTGTTTAGATAGCCTTTGGTATGTTGATAGTGGAGGCTCCAGGCACATGACTGGATGTAAAGCGCCCTACTCAAAGATTTCAAAATTCATGGAGGGGGTGATATATCCTTTGGGAATAACAGTAAAGGAAAAGTTCTGGGGTCTGGCACAGTACAGTCTGGAAATGTAAAATTTGAAAATGTTAATCTGATAGACAGTCTGAAATTCAACCTCCTGAGTGTTTCACAAATGAGTGACAAGGGGTATGGGTCATTCTTCACAAAGGAGTGTTGTAGGATTGTTGGACCAGAAATGGTCAAAAAGATTGAAGCAATAATAAAAACTGGTCAAACAAAACTTGTTGCTTAAAGAAGTGGCAATGTTTATGTTGTTGATATGTCAAAAGAGTGTCCCAGAGCTGATGTCTGTCTGTTTTCAGCTGCCTCTAACAAAGAGACAGAACTTTGGCACAGAAGACTGGGGCACACAAATCTTAAGACAATCACTGAAATTTCAAAAAATGGTTTGGTAAGAGGCCTACCACAAAAATTGTTTTCATGTCCTGAACATTGCATTTCCTGTTTAAAAGGAAATCAGCATAAAAGTTCTTATAAGTCCATTGAAGAGTCCAAAACAACCCAATGTTTGCAAATGCTACACATGGATTTGTTTGGCCTAGTTCAAGTCATGAGTCTCAAAAAGAAAAGATATTGTTTGGTTATTGTTGATGACTTTTCTAGGTTTACATGGACTTTCTTTATACACTCAAAAGATGAGACTGCAGGCATTTTGCAAGACTTTGTGACACAGGTTGAAAAGCAATTTGACCTTCCAGTGAAAAGCTTCAGGAGTGACAATGGCACAGAATTTAAAAATAAGGAGTTGGATGCCTTCTGTGTGAAGAAAGGGATTGTAAGGCAGTACAACATCCCTAGAACACTAGAGCAAAATGGGGTAGTTGAAAGAAAGAATAGAACTTTGATTGAGGCTGCCAGAACCATGCTTGCTGATTAAGGTTTGCCATTAACTTTCTGGGCAGAGGCAGTAAACACTGCTTGCTATGTCCAGAACAGAGTTTTAATAAACCCCAGGCACAAAAAGACTGCTTATGAAATTCTGTATAAAATCAAACCACTGATCTCATACTTCAAGGTGTTTGGCTGCCCATGCTTTATTTTGAACCTAAAAGATTCCATTTCAAAATTTGCAGCCAAAATTGATTGTGGTTATCATCTGGGGTACTCAACCACTGCCAAGGCCTACCAAGTGTTTAATACACGGACCAAGGCAGTGGAGGAGACTTTGAATGTAAAGTTCAATGAACTTTCATCAATGAAAATTCCAGCAAATCCTGCAGATCTGTTTGATCTTGATAAATTCACTTTTGAAAATACTGCTGTCAAGACTAACAGTGCAGGTCCATCAGAGGATTCAACACCAGACTATGGGTATGAAATCATCATCCCTCAAAGGTCTGCCAAAATGGGAAGAGCATTAGATGTTCAAAACAGCTGTCAAAGCTCAACCACTGCTACCTCAACAGTTGTTGACCAAAGTAGCCCATCAACCACTGCTTCCACATCCTCAAACACTGCTGATAAAAGTCCCCAAACAGTGGATAAAAGTCAGCATGTGTCCACTTCATTACCTCCCATTCCACCACCTTTTGAAGCCACTGCTGGATCATCAAAGTCCCCAGCAGTGGTTAGCTCAGATGATACACATTTGCAGCCTTCACCAACAAATGCCATCATTCCATACCAAGGAGATTTAATCTACTTGAGATCTCATCCACCTGACCAAATCATTGGCAACATCAATGAAGGGGTGCTCACAAGAAGCCAAACCCAAAACATTTGTCTTTTTGCTGGTTTTATATCACTCCATCAGCCAGTCAAGTACCAAGAGGCACTGAAAGACAACAGCTGGGTAGAAGCCATGCAAGAGGAGCTCCAACAGTTTAAAAGACAACAAGTATGGGAGCTTGTACCACTGCCAGAAGAGGTTAGTCCCATTGGCACAAAGTGGGTCTTCAAGAACAAAACTGATGAAAGGGGTATTGTTGTCAAGAATAAAGCCAGGCTTGTGGTTCAAGGTTACAGACAGGAAGAGGGGATTGACTATGATGAAACTTTTGCCCCTGTAGCAAGATTGGAAGCTATAAGACTGTTCTTGGCCTTTGCTGTCAACCACAACATGAAGGTGTTCCAAATGGATATCAAAAGTGTTTTCCTCTATGGTACAATTCAAGAAGAGGTGTATGTGTGTCAACCTCCAGGTTTTGAGGATCCATTTTATCCAGATCATGTCTACAGGCTGAACAAAGCCCTGTATGGCCTGAAACAAGCACCAAGGGCCTGGTATGAAACTCTTTCCACCTTTCTAGTCTCAAATGGTTTCAAAAGAGGTACCATTGATAAAACACTGTTTCTAAAATGGAGAGGAAAGGATTTAATGATTGTCCAAATTTATGTGGATGACATTATTTTTGGAAGCACATGCAACAAAATGTGTGAAGAGTTTAGGGAACTCATGACAGCTGAGTTTGAAATGAGTGCAATGGGTGAGCTGCAATGCTTTCTTAGTCTCCAAGTTCAGCAAATGCAAAATGGTACTTTCATTCATCAAAGCAAATTTGCAAAAGAACTTTTAAACAAATTTGATATGAATGATTGTAAACCATGCAGCACACCCATGGCAACAAATAAGCTTGTCATGTCTGATGAAAAGGATGAGCTGATTGACCAAACTCTATATAGAAGCATGATTGGGTCTTTATTGTACCTAACTGCATCTAGGCCAGACATCATGTTTGCAACATGTGTTTGTGCAAGAAGTCAATCAGCCCCTAGAAAATCCAATCTTATTGCTGTAAAAAGAATATTCAGATACATAAAAAGTGCTCCCACACTTGGTATCTGGTATCCAGCTAATGGGAATATCAAGCTTTCAAGATTTTCAGACAGTGACTTTGCTGGATGTAACACCACAAGGAAGTCCACATCAGGAGGGTGCCAGTTTCTAGGTGATTGCTTAGTTTCATGGCAAAGCAAAAAGCAAGCAGCTGTTTCAACATCCACTGCTGAAGCTGAATACATTGCTGCTGCAAGCTGTACAACCCAACTCCTGTGGCTTCAAAATCAGCTGCTGGATTTTGGTATCACTGCCTTAAAGACACCACTCATGTTGGATAGCCAGGCAGCAGAAAATATCATCAAAAATCCAGTTTCCCATTCAACCACCAAACATATCGACATCAGACATCACTTTGTGAGGGATTGCTATGAAAAAGGTTGATTTCTCTGCATCATGTTCCAACTAAAGACCAGCTGGCAGATGTGCTCACAAAAGCATTAGATACTGCCACCTTTGAAAGCTTGGTCTCTAGAATTGGCATGCTAAACATGGAATAACAAGCAAAATCTTGTTTTTCTGTGAATAAAAGCATTAAAATGTTTTCAGAAAATAAAAAATCCATCCTTAAAAATAGCTAAAAATGAAATTTTCATTAAAAATCCTTAAAAGTCTGCCATAACCACTGATTGTTCAAAAGTCTGCTCTACTTCAAAGTCTGTCCACTCCTGAAAGCCATCCTCTGTCCACTTATTTCCTTGATAAACTCTGTTGTTCAAAAGCAGTGTCTTATCCACTGATATGCTATCCACTGATAGTGAAAATCATCCGCTGCTTTCATTATACCGTTGTAACCACTGCCTTCATCAGTAACTTTCATAAAAGTACTGTCCTTCATTTCATCAGAGTTTGGCATGTGGGCAATACATAGTGGTCAGACCTTTTGTAACCGCTGCCACGTCAGCCTTCACTTTTTCCTCTATAAAACCCCCACTTCACACCAAAACAGTGTTTTACTGTCGAATTGAATTCTCAAAAATTCTCTTCTCAAAACAGTTTTTCTTCAAATTCCTTCACAAATTTTTTCGATCATCATCTCCAAAATGACAAAATCGAAGCCATCTGCAAAACCCACCTCCAAATCATCGTCGAAAGCGGCCTCTCAAAAGGTCAATACCACTGAAATCCCACACAAACCATCTCACAATCTTCTGGGTCTTCTCACAAAACCCGGCACCACAGATGCTTTCGACTCCATCATCGCCAAAATGGCTAAATCAAAGTACAAAACTTTGTTAACAGCCGATGCACCAATTTACTTAGCAACCCAACGAGAGTTTTGGAAAAATGCAACCCTTGACAAACAAGGTGAAACTGTGGTAGCCATTAACTCCTCTTTAAAGGGTAAAGCTGTTCAAATCACGCCACAATCTATATCAGAAGTCTTTAAACTCGAGGATCAGCAAGGTAAAACTTCTTTCCCTAAAAACGAGTTAAAAATTGACTTCATTGAGAGAGGGTATGCAGACACAATGATGAAGAAAGCTACCTTACAAAAAGGTTTCTTTTCTTCTGCAACAAGGTTTTTATTCCATACCCTCCTAATGTGTGTTTCAAACAAAACCACTTCTTTTAATGAAATACCATTAAAGATTCAAAATCTGGGATATGCTATTCTTCAAGAAGAAAATTTTAATTTTTCTCGGGAAATATTTAATGATTTGGTTAACAATGTTGAAACAAAATCATTCTTACTGTTTCCAAGGTTTTTAAGTTATTATTTTGAGAAGAAATTCAGTAAGGATGATATTGCTGCAATAAACCAAGGTGAATATTTTCAAATGCACAGCTTAACTGCTGAAACTTTTATAAGAATGTTAACACCTTGCAAAACACAAGCAGAGGTGCCTGAGCAGAATTTAGCAGCTACCACTGCTCCTTAGGTATCTGCTGCTGAGCCCACTGCTCAAGGTGATCAAAGTAGCAGCACAACTGCTTTGAAACCCACACCTAAAATCACCAAAAAGCCACAGAAAAAGAAAAATCAAAAACCCCCCAAACCAATAAAAAATGCAACTCTGGAGGATGAGATACCAGAGCAAATGCATGTGACAACACACAAGTCACAAGAAACCACTGCTGCTTCTTCCTCACAGCAGTTGGTACAAATATCTCAACCCATAACCGAAACTCCTCCTGCTTCTTCTCAAAAAGAACAGGTTGTACAAATAGGGTCTCCACATCATGATGCTCTGGAAACACTCGTTTCCATCATCCACAGGCCAATGCCCGGGGCAAATCCTCTTTCTACACCAAACATCACATCCACAATTCCCCCACGAACTAAACTTCTGTTGGATGCAATCGATTTGAACCAGGCACTAACCAGTCCTTCTCAATCACCTATTAATGAGAATATACCTCAACAAATGACTGGGCCTGATGTATCAATCCTTGCTAACCCACCAACACAACCTGAGGAGGTTACACCCCTTGAGTTACAAGTAACTCTTGGTGGTATTCCAAGTGAAGCAGCCACTACAAATGTTGAACCCACTGGTTTACATTTGGACAGTGGTTACATCAATAAGACTTCCTTGGATGCAATTCCTTACATAGCACCTCTGCCAACCACCAGTGGATTTATTTTTACCACTGGCAACATCAAAAGGTTGTCAAGTGTTGAAGGAAGAAGACCCCAGTACCAAGAAAAAGGGGCATCAGTGGTTAATATTTGGAGTACACTCCCTACTTCAACCACTGATAAAACCACTGCTAGTGGGAAATCAGATGATCCCATTAAATTGGGTGATGGTTTAAAATATTTGGAATTGACGGAACGTGTTGATAAACTGGATACTTCAGTTGCAGATATCAAAGAGATGCTACAACAGTTGTTGACAGTACAACAGATGCAATCCACTGTTGTTCCACCTCAAGCACCTGCTCCACCACAAGCATCTGCTACAAATGAGCTCTGGAACCTCTTCCAACCTTTTCTCCAACAACAAAAAGAAATGGCTGATCAGCAACATGAACTACATGTCAAAAAGCTGAGAAACATAATGGAGTTTAGGTACAAGAACACTCAAGCAGATATTAAGGCAATCAAGGCCCATTTATTGGAAACCACTGGCACTGCTCCTCCAACAGTACTTTTCATTGATCAACTTCCCCCAGATAATGCCAAAAAGGGGGAGAAAATTCAGGAGTGGAAGAAGAAGGGAATAGATGATGGTCTTTACATTGAACCAGAAAGGGATGCCATGACCAGAAAAATTCTTGTGCCAGATGGTAGTAAAAAGGTTGATGCTACCCAAGAAGCACTTGATGAAGGAGTAGCAAGTGTAAAAAGGGATCGAGTGGCAAAGGATATTTCAAGGTGGAATGAGGAGAAAAGAGCTTTCATGGAGCTGTATGCGCAGGGTTGTTCTGAGTCTAAGGATACTAAAAAACCTAAGCCAAAAAGGAAACCTAAGTCCATCCCATCCAGAATTCCAAAGCATATTCCAAAACCACCATCCAAAAGCCATCAGCATCAAACCTCCACCCAAACATCTGTTGTAACTCCTGCTGTATCAACTACTGCTGGTACTTCAGAGGTTTCAACATTTGTTATCACTTCAACACACACCACTTCAACACACAACACAACCACTGCCTTACCACCACCACAATCACCTCCAAAAACAACCTCACCACCATCACCTCCTGCCAAAAAGTAGAAGACAACAGATGTTACAACATCTGCTGTAATGACAACATTGGTTGAAACACCAGTTGTTTCAACAGCTGTTAGTCAATCACAAACCACTGCCACCCAAATTACCACCACTGTTCCACCCAAAACATCATCAGTCCCTCCTCAAACAAAAAGGAGAAGGCTAATCCTCAAAGATGATGACTATTCACCACCACCAACATCTTCAAAATCCCTGTCACTTGTCACCATTCCAAAACCCATACCTCTCTCTTCAGCTCAAATTCTAAAGCCATTACCTCCTGCTGGTGTCTCATTTCCTCTGGAACTCATTGCAGTTAGGGAAGAAATCAAATCCTTTTACTATGAGGATGACCCAGCTAAAAGGAGTTTGCCATCAGTTGAAGGATATCCCAGGCCTAACAATATCGAAGAATATTTGAAACTCAAGGCCAAGCAAGCAGAGGATATCGCAATCAGAAATAGACAAGGGAAATCTGATAGAGAATTTCAGCAAAACTATCAGTTTCTACTCACACAGGTCAGAGCTATGGAGCAATTTGCCAAAAATGTATGTCAGCAAATCTCAGAAAGTGCAGATGAGTCCTTGAGAAAAGACTACATTGAGAACATCATGACCTACAAGAAATACAAGGGGGAGAAACACATGTACAAAAACTGGACCATTCCTGAGCTTGAAAAAGAGGCAGCCAGGATTCAAGAAATGATAAAAAATAAGGTCAAGCAGACTCCTCCTGAAAAGTTCAAACAGTTTGAAGCTGATAAGGCATTAGAGTTGAAGAGAATGAAAGAGGAGCTGATAGCAGCTGATTATGGGTCAAAGAATTCTGTGTCAAAGTGGGGAGAAGATAGGGTCAGGGCTACCTACAAAAAGTTGGAGGAACTTAGAAAGAAAGACCCAACAGTTCCTAAAAAGCCTGACTACTCCAAAGCAGCGGTCTCAAAAAGACCACCAAAGCTGCAAGTCAAAAGAACCACTGCTCCAACTGGTGCTGCCATCTACAAAAGAAGGAGCCAAAACCAGTCAGGGGCTGAAACAGTTGAAGATCTAAAAGCTGGAAATGCTGTTGTAAAAGAGGGCATTAGATTAATGATGAAAGAAGATCTTGAACTGGAACAATCTGCAAGTACTGCTCAGCCAGTCATGAATAGGCCAGCATCTCCAAACTCCTCTTCTAATAAAAATCTCCCAAGAAACCCACCAGGCTCAAAAGTACTAAAGTGGGAAACTGACAAACAGACCCATGTACTGACTATGTTCAGGTCTGATGGAGAAGTGAAGAAAATATCAAGGGAACAAGCACTTGGCCTAAGTCTTGAAGATTTGCAGGATCTCCTTGATCTTCCACTTAGCAGGGATGATGATGACACAGATGCCTTAACCTTTGAGCTACAACTTAAAGGGCAAATAAGGGAACTGTTAATGAGGCAATAAAGTTCCACAATAATGAAGAGTTTTGGCATTATCTGTTCCAGGGGGAGATTGTTGGGATTGAACCCTACCAGAGGAACAGATAATTAAAGTCAAAACTGGATCAGAGCAGTGGATCCAGAATAAGCAGATGTTACATACAAGTCTCTCCCCTTGAAAGTGGTTTCAACATCTGCTGACCTCCTATCTACTGATTGTACAAGCTACTGACCGTCAAACTGCTGCTCAAGTTAAGACCTGATGAAAGACTAAAGCTCTGCTGTTTAATCTACTGCCTTGAGTCAAGCACTGCTGATCCGGACAAGTACTGCTGGGTTCACAGCAGTGGAGGGATGCAGCAATTGTTTATTCTGTCTTTATGTAATGTAATGTAATAAGCATTAGTTAGTATAGCAGTGTTTGTATAGATCAGAGGTTAGAGTTTGTTAGGAGGTTAGATGTCACTTTCATGGTGACGTCAGCTTAGATGCTCAGTGGTTTGCTAGTGCCTATAAATAGAACAGTGCTCTGTACTGTTCTATTAGCTCTTTGCAACATCGTCTTCTCTGCACGAACAAACACTGAGCTCTGGCTGAGGGGGAGTTTGTATTCAATCATTGCAATTGTAATCGTAATTGAAATAAATTCAATCTTTCGGTTCATTGTGAAAAATGTTTGATCAAAGCATTACTCTCGTTTGATTGTATGCAAAGTTTGTTTCCATCTTAATTCTGCTACACAACTCATTCATTTCCATCTTAATTTCAAACGTAAAATACAATCAAAACCAAACTCAGATCCAACAGAATACATGATGTATTTCATGTATGTAACCTAAAGAAATGCTTAGCAGATGAATCGTTGGTAATACCTCTTCAAGATATAGAAGTAAATGAAAAGCTTAAGTTTGTGGAAAAACCTATACAAATTGAAGATAGAAAGATCAAGAATCTCAAGCACAAAAGATTAGTTCTGGTCAAAGTAAAGTGGGATTCGAAGAGAGGACCAGAATACACATGGCAACTAGAATCTGAAATGAAAAGGAAGTATCCTTACCTATTTCAATGAATATCGAGGATGAGATTTAAAACAAGGTAGGGAGGATATAACAACCCTAAAAAATGTCCTAAAACATTCCGTAATCGAAAAACCAAACTCACGTAACGTTATTTTGTTTGAAAATGAAAAAAATTAATAAATATGTGTCTGTTGCGGGCCGCGATAGACTAAAGGAAACCTTTCGCGGGGCGCGAAAGGCATATAACTTTCCGGTCACGTCTTGGGACACGTGTCATCCACATGTCACACCTACACCGGTGACTAGTCAAACCTAAGCCCTATCTAGAGGGTCTCGCGGGCCACGAGAGGATTTGCTTAGGGTTGTCTCGGGCTACGAGAGAGTCAGAAATCAAGTATAAATAGAGCATTCGTTCAGCAGTTGCAACTCGTTCACTTTCTTTTCTTTCTCTCAACATATAGCTCGAAAATATATACCCCAATACCGCCAATTTCACAAAGCTCTGCCCCGCTGTAAGTGTTTTAACCCATGATCACTGATTCGATACCCTGTCTGATCGATCTTGAACCCAACAATGGATGCCAAGGCGCTGCCTGATAAAGGCTATGCTTTGTAAACTACGTTGGGGTTCTGATCTCGTGATGTATTGATAAAGTTGAATTGGGTTATTATACTAACACGCGTGCATTGTATATTTTTAATAGGAACTCAGGAAAATCACCAGAAACTATTATTAGGAACCTTATAGTAAAACCTAAGTTTACAAAGTGAGTCATTCTTCTTTTTCTCACATTATTTTGAGTCATTCTTCTTTTCATCAACTTACTTTACCAAACCTTAAATGTTTTTCAGTTATACTTACATGGATTAAGTCTTTGTAATCTATACTTATTGCCAGTAGTTGGAGTTTTGTATACATTACTAGTCCACAGTCACCAAGGGTGTGACAGGAACCGTTACTATTGGGTGACAGGACCCCAAAGTAATATGACCATGAGCACGGGGGATTGTCCTCAGTCGCATACTGTGTTGAATAATTGACAGAAATATACACTGTAATTCTCCTTAATACTGTAAAGTTATAACAATTAAAATTTTTGTAAAATAGAATGAACTCACAAGTATTTCTTGCTGATAAAATGTTTTCAAAACGCGTTTCAGGTAACTTGATGTGAAGCTATTAAAAGCCATCTATGGAGCACTGAAGACTTAAATAAAGTGGCTATAAGTTACTTAAATAAAAGAAGAAGTTTATGTTTTCAGCAATTAGGGTTTATCCCTATAAATATATTATAAATGAAATATGGGTTTTTAGCCCATTTGTTTAATAGAAAACGGTTGGTGTTTTACAATTCTGAAATTATTTCCTAACTACGATCCTGATGATTTAATTCCGCTGCAAATTTAATAAACACCGATACCACCAATCAGGCTCGCGGTACCCGCTTCCAGGGTAGGGTCAAGGGATGCGACAAAGACACCCATACTTCGTCAGACATAACTTTAGGTCCAGCTATGCCTGAGACAGCTCATGCTGAGATAGCTCTACCTCCGAGGAGGTCTACCCGTGAATATAAGTCCACTAAACTACCAAATTTTGCCTACTCTACACACTTGGCTTTGTTTTCTTTCTTTATCGCAAATATACATCCTCTATCTGAATCTAAATCGTATAGAGAGGTTGCCTCTAATCCTCTTTGGCGGAATGTTATGGATGAAGAGCTCACAGACATGGGATTTGTTTCCATTACCATCTTGTAAGCATGCAATTGGTTGTCGTTGGGTATATAAGAGAAAAAAACAAAGTGTGATGGGTCTGTTGAGCGATATAAGGCCAGACTTATGGCGAAAGGATACTCACAAAAGTATGGTATGGTAAAAAAAAATGACTACAGTTCGTACTCTCATAGCTGTTTCATTTCTTTGTCAGTGGAAGACTTGTCAAATAGATATCAAGAATGCCTTTTTGAATGCTGAAGTCCATGGGGAGGTCTATATGACTCCTCCCCTGGGTATTGCTTATAAACCTGGTGAAGTTTGTCGACTACGGAAAGCGTTATATGGTGTCAAACAATCCCGTCGTGCTTGGTTTGAGAATTTCTCTAATGTGATTACTTCACTTGGTTTTTAGCCTAGTAATCATGATTCAACATTATTTGTTCGATGTACGAGATCAGGATGCATTCTTTTTTCTTTAATGTGGTTGATGTGGTTATTACATGTGATGATCATGTTTGCATTGAGTCACTGAAGCGTGATTTGGCTCACCGGATTGCTATGAAGGATTTGGGCTTGCTATGTTATTTTTTGTGAATTGAGGTGGCTCAGTCTCAGAAAGGATACCTTCTTTCTCAGACAAAATATATCTAATTTGTTTCAACGGGCATGACTTTCTGATATCAGAACTATGGAAACTCCTCTTGAATCTAATGCACGGTATTCTCTTACTGATGGTGTTCCTTTATCTGTCCGAGCCTATATCGTACTATTGTAAGCAGTGTGGTTTATCTTACAGTTACTCACCCGGATACAGCTCATGTTGTTCATGTAGTTAGTCAATTTCTTACTGCACCTAATTATGTTCTATTATGAGATATCTCTGTGGCACTCAGTTTCGGAGTCTCTTGTTTCCTTCCACATCTTCTTTAGATTTGTGTGCCGATAGTGATGTTGATTGGGATAGCGATCCTAATTATTGTAAATCCACCACTGGTTTTTGTGTTTTCCTTGGAGATTCGTTAATGTCATGGAAAAATAAGAAACAAGATGTTGTTTCTAGATCTTCTACTGAGGCTAAGTATAGTGCTATGGATATGACTACATGTGAGATTGTTAGGTTACGTTGGCTTCTTGAAGATATTGAAGATACGGGAGTTAACATTATTCAACCTACTCCTCAACATTGCAATAACAAAAGTGCTATGCAGATTGCAAAGAACTTTGTTTTCATGAGCGGACAAAACATATTGAGATTGATTGTCACTTCACTCGTCATCATTTATAGCTTGGGACTATCTTGCTTCCATTTTTTCCAATAGCCTTGCAGATTGCTGATATTTTTACCAAAGCCCAATCGGCTTCCCAGTTGTGTTTCTTTGTGACAAACTCTCAATGCTTATTACTATTGCATTGCATTGCGAGTTTGAGGCGGGATGTTAGTATAATAAAGTTAGTGAGCTCTTTCTGTATTGGGTTTATTGTTTTAGCACATTTAGCTAATAACCCTAGATAATATCTTTATTTATAGTTTGGCTTCTCTTTTATTATATGTATTCACTCTTCAATATAATAGAACCCTAGCCGTTCTTCCCTTATTTGGTTTTGTACATGGTAATCAATTAACAAAGAACCTCCTCTAATCAAGTTAAAATAAAAGGTGCATCGAAAATGCAACTAATTATCTCAATAACTTGATAATCGTTTATAAAAAGAGTAAATTATGACTTTGGCCCCTGTGGTTATATCATTTTTACCCTATTAGCTCAAAATTGATTTTTTTAGCATCTGTACCCCCAACATCTCTATAACTAACTATTTTGGCCCCTGCAACTAACTCAACCCATAACCCAGGTTAATTAAATGTCACATGCTCCTCACATGATGGGCAAATAAGTAATTTCACCTCCCTACTTTACCAAGATACATGTAGTACACATATAATGCACATGTGCAGTACAAGTTTTTTTTTGATTTTTTTATATATAAAAATAGCGATTTATTTTTTTAAAAAAATGTAATAAAATGGTATGTTTTTAGCTTTTTTTTAGGCTTTTTTAGTTAGTTTTCTATTTTTCTCATTTAGATGTAGTTTTCTCATGATCCTCTCTCTCTCTCTATATATATATATATGTTAATTTGTTTTAAATAGTAGACCCATTTACAAATATTTTTTTATAGTTTAGAATTTAGGCCACTTGACATTAGATATATTAGGCCTAATACTAATTTGATTTAAAAAAAAATAAAAATAATAAAACATAATTGTAACTTGGGCGGGAATTGTTCACCGTGGATATTGAATAGACGCACGAACAAAATCAAGTGACCAACTCTGAGCGGCTAGTGATTATCGAACAAGAACAAACAAGTTGAACTCTTGAACAAGAACAAGTGAACAACTCACCAGTGGCGACAAGCGAACAAGTTGATTCCGAACATCGATCAATCGGCCAATGATTATCGAATCCGGACATCGATCGATCGAACAGGCCAGTGATTAATTATTGTATTGAGTATTGATTCTTTAATAGTATTGAGTATTGATTGAATAATGATTCTTTAGGGATATAGGGTGTGGTTTAAAGCTCCTAGGGGTTTTATCACGGCACATCAGCTCCACATAGGCGTCACCTCATATGGAGGGGCTTTAAAGCCCATTCTTTTAAAATCTTTGCAATGGTTTAAACCCTCTTTTAAACAATATAAAAAAGAAAAAGGAAATAAAAAAAAAGGAAATGTGATTGGTGGAAAAGAAATGGGTCCCATATGCATACTTAATAGCGCTCGTTACTGGGCTGGCAGAGGATCGATGTCGTCCCCCTTTGGCGCGCAGGGGATGGGTAGGGGCCACTAAGGGGCGCTAAAAGTGGTAATGTGGCCAGAGGAGGTATACCACACCCTCTGGCCTAATAGTATTGAGTAATGATTTTTTAATAGTTTTGATTGTACTGAACATCAGAAGAGAAGGTTTAGTGTTAATTTGAGTATTGATGAATTATTATTGAGTATTGAGTACCGATTCTTTAATATTGTTGGGATTGAACCCTACAGAGGAACATATGATATATAGCCAAAACTGGTACAAAGCAGTGGATCATCATAATCAGTGCTTATACAAAGACTTTCCCTTTGACAGTGGATCTAACAACTGATAGTCTCCAAACACTGATCATCCCCACCACTAATAGGCCAAGCACTGATAAAGATTAAAGAACTGAAGCTCTATCTACTGATGTCTCCTAAGTACTGTTGAAGACCAAAGTGCTGCTCATTTGAGGACTGATCACCTTTGAAGAAAGCACTGATGCTCAACATCAGTGCTTAGACTACATCAATGGAAAGTGAAATAGTAGTTTATAGAAATAGTGTCTATGTAATCAGTTGTTTGATAGCCAGTGGTTGTATCTAACAGTCCTTCGAGGTTGTTAGATGTCACTTTCATGGTGACGTCAGCAAAGATGCTTCAGTGGTTTGATATGTACTATAAATAGAACAGTTTGTACTATTCTATTCAAGGAGTATTCTCCTTCAATCTAGTTATCTTGTACGATCAACCATTGAGCTCATGCTGAGGGGGAGTTTTAGTATGTAAGCATGTCATGTAATCATTATGTTTTGTAATCATTCGACTTAATGAAGAGCATATGTTTACTAAAAACTATTTCTCTCTGATTGTGTTGTAAAGTTTGTTTCCATTTCTGATGCATTTGATCCTTTTGTTATTCATCCATTTCTTCATTAATCTCAAACAAACACAATCATGATAGCCTCAGATCCTAACAATTGGTATCAGAGCGAGGACAGTCAAATTCGATCTAACGATCAATTTGAGATAACACTTCAGCTCAAAATTTATTGATACTAAGGTTGGTCGTATTTGTTGAAAAACAAAAGTAAAGGATAATCACGTTTAAAGTTGGTTATACGAAAAACTTTTGTAAAATAACCAAGATGTCATCTATTGCATAGGATTCACGTAACACTGATAATCTGATATAAACTACCGATGATTGTTAAAGTTGGTAAAATTTAATAATCTCGGATTGGATATAGTCTTTCATAGATTTATGAGTGTTTGGGATAAAAACTATTATTGGTTGCATGATTGATTGCTGCTAAGGGTTTATCTCATGTCATTAAAGACTTATGTTCAGAAAAATGGCATTTATGCCCTTGGTAACATATGGGAGATGAACAAAATCTTAGGAACAAAATCTTATATGTGAACAACAATTTTGAAAACCTTCAAATGTTAAAAACAAAATTGTTTAAAATTAAGATGAAAAATCAGTAGTCTCAAAAATTTGCTTCAGATATAACCATGGATCAACTCAAAACTATGATAGTGAAATATCAGTGTTGTAAAGAGTTTGAAATTAACCCAATTTTTTTTTTAACAATACAACATTTTTTTTTTGCAATAAATATATAAATATCATTCCACACGAAAAAGGGCAATTACAAAGCAATGGCAGGTAGTCGGGCAACAAGTTGCGCCGCCACCCCCTTTTGAATAGAAAAACCAATTCTACTAAATACAAAGTTTGAAACCTTTAGCAACGAAGAATTACTATTAACGACTTTTTGAACCCGATTCTCTTATGAGAAAAAGGGTGAAATCCTACAAAGGTTATATGTTTGATGTTGAGAAAACCGGATCATGAGTAATGTGAAATTTGGCATAAGCATGTGTGAAAAATGTCCAAATCTCTCAAAACATTACTGAAAATGATTTTGGAATAAGTATTCCTTCCTTAAAAACCTTCCAGTGGAAGTTTCAGAACTTATCTATGGAAAGGGTGAAAATGGAAAAGAATAAAAATTACAAAAACTCAAAAGTGTGTTTATCTCAAAACTTTTGAAATCAAAAGAAAAGAGTATAAATCTAAAACACTTAAGAGTTCACAGGTGGGTCCTACAAAAGGAAAAACCAAAAATAAACATACATCCTTGGTCAAACATATGTCATCAAACAACCATGTACAATCACTGTATCAGGGAAGTTTCAGGTAACAAAGGTATTATTGGATAATTATTTACAAAGAGGAATTGGCCAAATTTCCAGAAAATTCTTCACATGGTACAAAAAGTTCACAGAGGACTTCCAAAACCATTATGAATAGGCTACCTCACTGTCACAATCATTTAACAAGGTAATGGTATCAAACAGTGGTTATGAAATTTATTTCAAACCACTAACCATCTTCCTATAGTTGAGAATGAAGTGATTCTGACCTAATTAAAAGTTACATTGACTTTGAAAATGCACTAGATCTAATTGATGTTGTTTTCAGGAAATCTTTACCTATTTTTCTTGTAAAGATTTTTTTTAAAAATAAAACAGGATATATTATTCTTCATTTTTCTTAAAGAATGATATATTTTGCATTTTTACTTGTTTTAGATGGTAAAAATCCAAATACTTGTCATGTTGTAAAACCTTTTTTGTTTTTGCCTAGGGTATTATATTCTTTGATAATGGGTCAAGAGGAGTTGGTGTTAAGGGTCTGGATCATTTCATTCATAAACTTAAGTCTAAATCGGTAATAAAGGATGATTGTTAACAAGCTTCAAATATTTGGCTGCACATGTTTTACTCTAAATTCTCAAAAGATTAAAACATAAAATGTGTGGTCAAAGTAAGATGTGGTAATCCTCGGGAATACTCAACCACTGTCAAAATCTATAGAATGCTTAAAAAATGAAATAGACGTGTGGTAAAACCCTGAATACAAAACCTATAAATTTTCTGAATTAAAATACCTGTAAACCCTGTTGCTATGTTAATTCTGAGAAATTTGCATCTTTAATGCTTTTGTCAAGAATTAGTTTCTATAGGTAACTCACAATCACCATTAACAGATGCTAGATATGATGTTGTGATATCACAAGTCAAAATCATGTCTTTCATCAGAGCAACAGTTGTTCAAAACAGTTGTTAAAGCTCATCCACTGATGAATAAACAATGTTTGATCAAAGAAACTTTCTAAGCCTCTGTCACTACAACAACTGCCGTCACTACCTCACCCCTAACCACTGTTGAGAAAAATTCATCAGTGTGTCTCACCTATCCTTCAAAACCATCTGTCTTCATTTCAAACAGCTGTTGGATCATTTAAAGTCACCAACTGTTGTTAGCTCAGATGAATCACATCTACAACCTAACCTTTTAAAAACATCAAATTCTTTTACAACTCATCCACTAAACCAAACACTTGGCAACATCTATGAAAATGGATTCTTACAAAAAGCCTATCCTAAAACATATGTCCTCTGATTGACATTATACCAGTTCATCAACAAGTCATGTGCTATGATGCACTAAAAGACAGAAAGTTAGGTAGTTGTCATGAAAGAGGGGCTTCAGCAGTTCAGTGACAACAAGCTTGAAAATCTTGTGCCACAGCCAAAGGATGAGAATCAATTTGGTAAAAAGTGGGTCCTCAAAGAACATAGCATATGCTAGGAGCATGTTTGTCAAGATTTATCATACACAAACAAGTACAGATACCAAGAGTGTGGAAGCTTACATCATGGGGATATCAATTCCTAGGCAATAAGCTTAGTGTCTTGACTGAGCACAAGCAAGCAGATGTTTCAACAACCACTGATTGAAGAATATTATTATGTTGCTGCTATTGCTGAAAAGTTCAACTGTTTGTAACTTCAAAATATGTTATTGAATTTTGGTATATTTGCTCAAAAGACTTCTTTTATGCAGGACAGTCAAGTAGCTGAAATATATCATCAAAGATTCAATATCTCATTGATTCTCCATCATTCACAATCAGACATCACTCTGTGAGGGATTGCTATGATAAAGGTTTGATTTATTTGCATTATGTTCCAACTAAATATCAGCTAGCCGATGTGCTAACAAAAGCATTAGACACATCCACCTTTGAAAGCTTAATCTCTAGGATTGGCATGCTGAACATGGAATAACAGGCAAAATCCTGTTTTTCTATGAATAAAAGCATTAAAATGTTTTCAGAAAATCAAAATTCCATCCTTAAAAATAGTTAAAAATGCAATTTTTCATTAATCCTTAAAAGTCTGCCATAACCACTGTTTTGGTTCAAACATCTGTTCTGATGATTATTGACCACTGCTGAAAGCCAGCCTCTGTTCCTCCATTTCTCTGTTAATCACTGTTGTTTAAAATCAGTGTTTTAACCCACAGATGGCTATCCACTGATAGTTCAAAGTCAGCCATTGTTTTCATTTTACCACTGTAAACCACTGATATTTGATCCATCAGTGGTTTCCTAAACAACTGTCTTCCCTTACTCATCAGAGGTTGGCACGTGGACAGTACTTATTCGTCAGATCTTTTGAAACCGCTGCCACATCAGCATTCACTTTTTAAACCCCTGATCAAACCCCCAAACAGGGTTTTCACTGTCTAATCGAATTCAAAATTCCTTTCTTAAAGCAGTTACCATCAATTTCTCTCAAATCTTTCATCATCTTCTTCCTCTCGCAATCACACTCAAATCGCCATGACTCTTCCATACAAAACTCCTCACAACTACCTGTGCATACTTGAAAAACCAAGTGACAGCACAACATTCCACTCCGTTATTGATGCACTTTCATCCTCAAGGTACAAAACCTTGTTGACTTCCAATCCATCCATATATCTCGATACCCTTCGAGATTTCTGGAAACATGCAGAATTAGAAGTTCAGGACAAAAAGCCCTGGGCTATCACTTCTGAGGTAAAGGGAATTAAGGTTGCTGTCACACCCAAAGATATTTCTGAGGTGTTCGAATTGAATGATATTACAGGTAAAACTTCTTTCCCAAAAACCGATTATCAAACTGATTTCCTTGAGAGAGGGTATGTAGAGGAAATGAAAAAGGATACTTTGCAAAAAGGCAGTTTTTCACCTGCCACAAGGTTTTTGTTTCATACCCTCCTCGTGTGTGTTTCAAATAAGACCACAGCTTTTAATGAAATTCCATTAAAAATCCAATACTTGGGATATGCTATCCTGCAAAATGAAACTTTTAATTACTCCCAATAAATTTTTAATGACATGGTAAAAAATGTTAATAATATCAAAGATAACAAAAAACCATTTCTTTTATTCCCAAGGTTTTTGAGCTTTTATTTGCAAAAGAAGATTCCTAATGATAGTGCTCATGTCTTATCCAAGGGAATCTTATTCAAATCAACAGCCCATCTTTTGAAACCTTTACTAGGCTGTCAAAACCTTCGAAAACACAAATAGAGGAGCCTAAGCAGAATTTAGCAGCAACAACTGCTCCTCAGGTCCCTGCTGTTGAGCCCACTGCTAAAGGTGATCACAGCAGCAAAACCACTGCTGTGAAACCCACACCTAAAACCACCAAAAGACCAAAACAGAAAAAATCACAAAAGCCCCCCAAACCCACTAAAAAGGTAACCCTAGAAGATGAGATCCCAGAGATTATACCTATGACAACACAAAAGTAACCAATAACCACTGCTACTACTTCCTCACAGTAGTTGGAAGAAAGATCTCAACCTGAGCCTCAAACTCCTCCTGCTTCTTCTAAAAAAAGATCAGGTTGTATCAACAGGGACACCACATTATGATGCTCTGGAATCACTTGATTCCATCATCCACAACCCAGCTCCCGGGGCAAATTCTCTGTCCACACCTATCCTCACTGCATAAATTCCACCAACAATACTACCTCTATTGGATGCAGTTGATTTAGCCCAGACACAAATCAGTTCTTCTCAATCACCTATCACTGAGAATATGCCACAACAAGTGACTGAGTCTGGTGTCTCTATCTCTTCTAACCCACCAATAGTTGAGGAGGCTACACTGCAGGAATTACAAGTAATTCTTGACAGTAGTTCAAGTGGAGCAGCTACTACAGGTGTTGAACCCACTGGTTTACACCTGGACATTAGTTTCATAAGTGAGACTCCCTTGAAGGTAATTTCTTCTTTGGGAACCAGAGTGTTTCCAGTATTCACTGGTACACTTAAAATGGTTACCCCTACTGAAGGAAGAAGTCCTCAGTACCAAGAAAAAAGGGGCATCAGTGGATGATTTCTGGGAAACTTTCCCTAAGTCAACCACTGATACAACCACCACTGGTGGGAAATCAGATGATCCCATTAACTTGGGTGATGGTTTAATGTACAGAGAATTGACGGAGAGGGTTGATAAACTTGATACATCTGTTGCAGAAATCAAAGATATGCTGCAACAGTTGTTACAAGCTCAAAAGGCACCACCCACTGCTACAACTTATGCAACATCTGCTCCATCCTCTGTTGAGCTCTAGAAGCTATTTCAACATACGCTTCATCAACAAAGACAATATGCTGACCATCAACATGAGATTCAACTTCAAATGGTCAGAAATGCATTGGAAGCTAGGTATAAAGATACACAAGCAGATATCAAGGCAATCAAGGCCCATTTGCTGCAAACCACTAGCACTGCTCCCCCTTCAATCATTTATGTTGAAAACCCTGATGATGCCAAAAAGGGGGAGAAAGGAAAAATGGGAAAAGAAGGTTTGTATTTACCACCTGATAAACTGTCTAAACCTACTGTGGAAATCCCAAGGCCAGATGGTTCAAAAAAGGTTGATGTAACCCAAAATGCACTTGCTGATGAAAAAGCAAAGCAGAAAAGGGATAGGGAAACAAAGGGATCTAAAAGGTTTGAGCAGGAGTAGAAAGTTATGATGGAAAGGGAAGAGCAGGGTACTTCTGAGCCTAAGGAAGAGGAAGTTGTTCCTAAGCCTAAAAGAAGAAGGCCTACTAGAAAAGCAAGCCAACCCAAATCCACACCTTCCAAAACCATCAAACAAACTCCCCAAATCAAAAATTCCTCCCATCAAACCTCCAAACCAACATATGTTGAGACACCTGTTGTATCAACAGTTGTTGGTATTTCAGTGGTTTCAACAGATGTTAACCCAACAACTGCTCTCACCATCATACCAACCACTACTCAATCCACTGCCACTCCACAAAACTCCACACCACTTCAAACACCACCTGCCATAGTGCAGAAGACAACAGTTGACACAACAACTATTGTAATGACAACAGTGGTTGAAACACCAGTTGTTTCAACAACTGTTAGTCCGTCACCCATTACCACAAACACTCCCACACAAGCCATAATTCTTTCAGTTCCTAAAAATCAAACAAAAACACCTTCTCCCAAAAAGGTGTATACAAGAAAAAGAAAATTTCAGGTGCATGATGATGACATACCAGTACCTGATCCTATTTCATATGTCCTTACAATGTCATTAAGCCTCAACCTTTCATTCCTCCAAAATTGGTCAACCCAATTAAAGATCCAATAGAACTTCAAGGATATGACCCTGATGATGTTGTACCAGTAGCTGCTAGTTATCCACTAGAACAGCATGCAGTCAAAAATGAAATGAGGCAGTTCTACTTAGTGGATGATCCTTCAAAAAGGAAATTCCCTTCTCTAGTTGGTTATAGAGATCCAGCCAATATGAATGAGTATTTAAAACTCAAAGCCAGACAAGCCGATACCAGAGCCAGACTTGAATGCCAAGGGAAAAGTGACAATGAAGTCTCAAGTCATATGCAGTTTTTGCTCACTAAGGTTAAACAATTAGAAGACTATGCAAGAGACCTGAGCAAAGAAATGTCCAACTTGCTTCCAAAAGCTGACTTGCAGGTAGATCTGAAAGAAGACATTATTAAGCTGATCATGAGTGAAAATTCTACCCTACCACAGTTGAACAATTCCAAGACTGGCCGCTTGTTGCTATCAAAAGAGAACTGAATAGAATTGAAAGAATAAAGAGAGATCCAGGCATGAAAAGGTCAGCACCAAATTGGAGCAAATACAAATAGAAAATTGATGATCTTACATTGGAGTATAAAAGAAAGAAGCATGAGTTGGTTGATGCAAAGGTTGGAAATGCCAAAGCCATAGCAAAATGGACAAGGCAGTACACTAATGAGGCTTATGAAAGGCTGAGAAAAAGGAGAGAAACAGATCCTAGCCTTCCAAAGAAGCCAGATTACAAAACCACTGATAAGTCAAAGCAGCAGGCCCACACTTCTGAACCACTGTTTACATCATCAGATACCTCTGTCATTGTGTTAAACCAAAGAAAGAGGCAAAAGATGACTGATGCAGAAGAGAAAGAACAAGAAGCTGTGTATTTTAAAGAGGTTATTAAAAGAATGGCACTAGAAGATGATAGCTCAGCAAAGCTTCAAGATATAGCCAACAAAGTTCTGAGCAGGCCCCCATCTCCAAACTCATCTAAAATAAAGACTCTCCCAAGAAACCCACTGGACTCAAAGATACTAAAGTGGATGTCTGATCAAAAGACCCACGTATTGACTTTGCTCAAGTCCAGTGGTGAAGTGAAGTACATATCAAGGGAATAAGCACTCGGCCTGTGTGTAGAAGATCTACAAGATCTCCTTGAGCTTACACTATGCAGGGATGAGAATGATGAGGACTCCATGAACTTTGAATTACAATTCAAAGGTCAAGTTAGAGAACTCCTGATGAGGCAATAAAGATCCTTAATAATGAAGTGTTTTGGCATCATCTGTTCCAGGGGGAGATTGTTGGGATTGAACCCTACAGAGGAACAGATGATATATAGCCAAAACTGGTTCAAAGCAGTGGATTATCATAATCAGTGCTTATACAAAGACTTTCCCCTTGACAGTGGATCTAACAACTGATAGTCTCCAAACACTGATCATCCCAACCACTGATAGTCCAAGCACTGATAAAGATTAAAGAACTGAAGCTCTATCTGCTGATGTCTCCTAAGTACTGTTGAAGACCAAAGTGTTGCTCATTCAAGGACTGATCACCTTTAAAGAAAGCACTGATGCTCAACATCAGTGCTTAGACTACATCAGTGGAAAGTGAAACAGTAGTTTATAGAAATAGTGTCTATGTAATCAATTGTTTGATAGTCAGTGGTTGTATCTAACAGTCCTTAGAGGTTGTTAGGTTATTAGATGTCACTTTCATGGTGACGTCAGCAAAGATGCTTCAGTGATTTGATCTGTACTATAAATAGAACAGTTTGTACTGTTCTATTCAAGGAGTTTTCTCCTTCAATCCAATTATCTTGTATGATCAACCATTGAGCTCATGCTGAGGGGGAGTTTTAGTATGTAAGCATGTCATGTAATCATTCGACTTAATGAAGAGCATATGTTTACTAAAAACTATTTCTCTCTAATTGTGTTGTAAAGTTTGTTTCCATTTCCGCTGCATTTGATCCTTTTGTTATTCATCCATTTCTTCATTAATCTCAAACAAACACAATCATGATTTCCATTTCCGCTGCATTTGATCCTTTTGTTATTCATCCATTTCTTCATTAATCTCAAACAAACACAATCATGATAGCCTCAAATCCTAACAAATATGCACATTGATGTTATGTATAATTGAGTATTGATTAATTATTGTTGTTAATTGAACACCGATTTTGATAAATTACTGTCAATTGAACTCGATTATTTAGGCGTTAATGACTCCTAAACAAGCATCCGGATGGCAAACACGTCAAAAGAGGAAACATGCGGAAGAATTGGTGAAGTCTCAAACCGGTGCTATACGGTATGTAACTCATTCGAATAATATGATTTTCTTATTTTTTTCGTAATTGCTTTGTTTATCAAATACTACGATCTTGTCATTTTCGTAATTGCATTGTTTATCGTTCAAGCATAAGGGACATTTTTTCCGAGCTCAAATAGGGTACATGAATTCTTAGAAATGCCACTGGTTTTATTATTCATATGATTATACAAAACTGATAAGCTAATACTATGGGGTATGGGGCGGGGGTTGGGGCGTGTGTTGGAGAGAAACGCCCAAGTCACCACCCCGGGTGGGCTTGGGTTTGGGCGTGGCGTGGCCCCTTGGGCGGGAGTTTAAGGCCGGGCGTGGGGCGGGGCTACCACATGACATGGCGGAACCTCATTGGCCAAGAGCACTAGCCCTTTGAAATTGGCCTTTTCTCCACGCCACCCAACCCACGCCCCACCATATGTCACACCCTGGCTTTTGCGGAAGCGTGGTTTATTTGGTGTGACTTCTTAATACCATAGCAACAATCATAACAATGCTATATGATAAAAATACGAGATGTTCATCCATTAATTAAAGTTTAGAAACTACCACGATACCATTGTTTGAAAACATCAATACGAAATTAAGTTACAAACCATGACTTGTTTAACGGAGTTCACAACGACACAACAAAAGTACTTAAATAAAACCTGAGTTTAGAATCATGTATCCCGTCCAAGAAAGGAATACACCCTCTAAACTCAACAACCCTGGATAACATCTTTTATTCAAACGCAGCTTGACACATGCATACCCCGCCAGATCCACTAATTCCCTGAAATACATGTAGTTTGAAAAATCAACAAAATTTGAGCGAGTTCATGTGTATGTGAGTATGTATAAACCTTTGTATTCAATGTATGTATGTATGTATGTATGTATGTATGTATGTATGTATGTATGTATGTCCCGGTATGATTGCAAACAAGGAAAAGATCACCAATGGTTTGCAAGGCCACTGATATGTGTGAAGGTATAGGAAGACTCAAACCTAGAAAAGTTATACCGGGCTCCCGGCTGGAAGACATAGTCACCACTATGGGCCGCCCCAGCCTCATGGGTGTGGGCTCGCTACACCCAAATAGATCTATCACTCGTGCCCCTCGGTCCTACATCGAGGATTGATGGTCCCAAGTATCCGCCTACCCTATCACATGATCTATGGTTCTTTCCTAGGCTAATCATACCAATAGTATTGTAAGTATCCATTTGTAACATGTATTTCACCCCCGAAGTAAATAAACAAAACAGTTTAAGGAAAAGGGGACAAGAACTCACTGTAGTGCGTCTCGTACCGGCAACTCAAGCTCTGTCAGCTACACGACAACCTACAACGTACTAATGTCTATTAGACGAACGGGCCGTGCCTTGGCTTAGAGTTTAGTGTTTTTGAGTTGCGTTTCTTGTGTCTCTGAGTATTATTCCAAGTTATAATTATTTGTTAAAATAATAATTATTTTGACTTTAAATTATATTTAGTTTTGGAATAATTGTTTAATCAATATTTCGCATTAATACTTCTCAAGTATTTTAACTCCGTATTTCCTTCCCAAGGATGGGGGTATTTATACATGTATTTTGTAGCTCCGAAATATTATATTTTTAAGTCCCACTAAGAAAACATATATAACTTATTTGTCCAAAAATAACGTATTCCAAAATAATATATTTTCACTTCTTTAGTTTCCAAAATAATATTTACCAAAAATATATGTGTCAGAGTATTTTCTGGAATATTTTATAAGTTACGTTTTTGCGTTCGGTTTCACAATATCAAGCGTGTAACTTAAATATTTATTCCGTGAGATTTCTGGTATTATTTTGGAGTAGTAAATGTCATGGCAAATGTAAGTTATATTATTTTACCCTAAAATAATATAACTATTCCACAAAATAAACAAATATTCACACAAGTGTTTAGTATAAAATATATATTTATCCATTTTATTTGTAAAAATCAACCTCCAATACTTCGTATTTTTGTAACAAAACCTATGGCAAAGTTTATTTTGAAAAACAAAGTTGAAACATATTTGTAAACACTTGTTAGAAAATATTTTCTAAGTGTTGGAATTTTTAGGAAATTTCGCCATAGCTTCCTTTGAAAACGGAGGTATCCATGCTAATAAGCATGTCATTTTCTTTTCGAAAAATCATTCAAACAATCAACAACCATACTCTAAACAATATTACACTTACCAAGTGTAAAAACAATGCACTTTACATAATAACATGAACTTGTGTTTTCGTAAAAACGCGTAGTAACTTGGTAACGTATTTAGTAGCCTTAGTTACTTCCCAAAATATATTTACTTTTGTAAAAACCTCATTCTTGGGATTTCTAGATGTTTACAACTTGTGAATACTTTTTACAAAAATATTTATTTACAACATTTTCTTGTTTTTCTAGCCTTCCTACACTTATTTTATTTCCAAAAATAATGTAAGTGCAAGAAAAGTTATGATCTTTCAAAAACCGTCTCTTGAACTTGGTTGGTTTAGAAAAGTCATTTGTAAATCTCGGATTTACATGATCACCAACTCACTTTGTTTACTTTTATTTCAAGAAACCATCTTTATTTAACAAGTTCATATTTTTATTAGAAGATGATTATTTTATGACAACACATAATCACCTCTTAACTTGTTAAATCATGTTTTTAATCATAAGTTAACAAGTTTCATATAATGATCAACATCATATTTCTAGTAATCAACAAGCAAGCATCAACATATACCAAACAACATCATACTAACATTATTTCTTCATGTTTCATCTTATTTCAGCTTATGTTTCATGATTCAAGTGTAGGTTCTTTTAGTGTTCATATGATTTCATCATAATATAATCTTTAACCACTAAAAATGTGAAGTAACAAGAGTGTAAAGAAGTCTTACAACTAGCTTAAAGCTAGGGAAGATCACTAGTGAAAATGGAGTGGATAAACGTTTGTGGTAGAGGTTCTTCACGATCCGTGAACACCAAGCTTCGTTAATCGCCTTGTAGCACCTTGAGATACACTTGGATTGTTTGAATGCAAATCAAAAATTGTCGTGCTGAATGGGAGTAGTTCGGCCGTAGCTTTAGTGGAAGAAGGGAAGAGTGGTGTTGGTGATTAATTGAAGTGATAAGCTCCCTTATAAATTCCTAAACTCTAATATCCAAAGGATAATGTGTCTTCTCACGTACAAACATATCTCTTGCCATGATCATAGAAGATTTAGGGGAATTCAAGTAAATCTTCAAATTTAGCCATGTGGCCGATTTTTTTAGCATAGGGGGAGGGTCTATATGTAACTTGAACCATGTAATTACCTTGTATTCTTATTCCTATTATAAGCATAATCAACACAAGACCCAAGAAGATCCATAGAAAATCTTATGGGGATTATGGAAGATTTAACTAAATCTTGTGGTGGTGGGTCCTAGTGACCGTCAATTTCATGGGGGGAAAGGGGGGTTAGTTGTAAATTGGTGGTAAAAGGTAATTAGTGGAAGGTTGTTAAGTGTAAGTGTTGTGTCTAGTGTGTTACTTGAATTATGTAATGTGTTATAGTGCTCGGGGACCATAACTAGCTCAGAAAAAAATGAAACAATGTTTTTAACAATATTTTTTTTTGTTCCGGGTAATGTCCAGTTGTTCGGTTAGATACTGTCACACCCCCAAAATCCACCATGCGGAGTACCACCGCTTGGAGGCGTGACGTGACCAGGATCAAGCCACCAATCATATTGAACAAGCATGTAAGTAGTTTGTAAAATCCAATACAATACAATTGGTGTCTAAACAAAACATAGTTTAAGTTACAAGCGGAAGCATAAAGTTGAAAACCAAATTATAGGTTTAAACGTTTCAAATGTTTAGCATGGTACGCAGTTGTCCATGTCCCACAACGACTCTTCCCACTCCGATGCAAGCTCCATAGATACCTAACGACCTGCAAGGCATGTAACAACGAGTCAACAACAAAGTTGAGTGAATTCACAGTTGGTTGTTTAGTTATAGTGTTCGTGAATCATTTGTTCATTTCGTAAACCAAGTATCTTATTTATCTGTATCGCGGTTTCCCAAACATGTTTGCGATGATTAGTGGCCGGATCGCGGTTTCCAAAACATGTGTGCGATGATTAGTGGCCGTATCGCGGTTTCCCAAACATGTGTGCGAAGATTTGTGGGGGCTTCCCATGTGTCGACTAGTCGTGTTTGTACATGCCCTTCTTGATCCAAGGACCGTAGCGAGTGTGAGTGTACGTAGGTTTTACGTACGTGCCCTTCAATCCGAGGACGGTGAAAAGTAGTTTAATAGTAATGATAGTACGGTAGTTATTCAATCCCATTCCCAACCCACCGGGAATCCCATGCCTTAGGAGTGTGAACTCACCTCGGTTGCTCGGTTTGACTCTCAAAAGTAGCTAACAGTCAAGGTCGGTCAATCACGTCCTAGTACGATTACCACTTAGTTTATTAGTGACTTCAAATAGAACACAAAGTTCCTACACGTATCTATCACATAACATGCATCACTTTAACGGTTTATGCCCATATAAGTTTCTCATCCATTCCCCAATCATAAACAAACATACGATGATGCACATAACACATATAACACGTTATATCATTCACAGATAACATACCCGACATTTAGACACGCAAATCACAACCTTTGTCATTTCAGCATTAATATTCAAAACTGGGCTGTTTTCGGACATTTTAATAAAATAGTTAAATTATCCCGAAAATTCCCAAATTTTTACAGGATGTCTTAAACGTTCCATATTTTATTGTGTAAAAATATCGGGGTCCGGTTCACTACCAATATTTTATAAAAATTCATATTCCGGACTGAACTCAGATTTATGTATTTCTGACCACAGTCCACGGAACAATTTATTAAAAATTCATCGAGTGTCCGATTTACGAAATTCCAGTGGGGTAATTACAAATGCATCGGTTTCCATCTACTGTAGAAATTTCATGGTCTGATTCATCACAAAACTCTGGTTACAACAGAAAATACAACACTCATTTATTGCTGTAAAAACTCAGCCTAAGCTGCTGTTACGAATCGGTTCTTTAAAAATAGTAAACGAAGTCCAAAAATTACGATTCTGGTGCCATTAGAACCGTATTTTATAACACATGAATCTAGGCTTCAGAAAATACATTTTTTGTTAAGTTATGGCCTGTTTACAGCCTGATGAAGTCGGCTGAAATCATTACTCAGCTTGCTGTTTTGTGGTTTAAATGTTACTAGAACGTATTAACAAGTATCCGAACAACGGGTTTATCAAAGTTTGACGATCAAACATCATATATACATTAACCACCCTTAAACCAACAAGTTTTCATCTTTATGTATCAATCATAAGTAAACCTTTATATTTATCTATTTGTTCTTGACATTTTAGTGATTTTAAACATACTACACCCTTTGATCATAGAGACGAGATTAAACAAGATTAACAAGAGTGTAACAAAGGACTTACTACTAGCTTATAGCTAGGGATGAATCTAGTGTAAAGTTGGTAAGAAAAGATGGTGAAAAGTCTTGAAACAAGCTCCTTCAAGATGCACCTTCCATGGCTCACTTCAAGCTTGGAATGAACTTGTTAATGGAAGAGATAGATGATTGGAAGTGGTGGTGATGGATTTTGGTTATGGAGGAACCGAATGAGAGAGAGAGAGAGAGATGAAGTGAGAGAGTATGATCTTGTGAAATGATGGAGATCTTAAGTGACCATGCTCTTAAAGATCATTCATATATTATGTCCATGTCTACAAGCCAAGATCTTAATAAACAAATGAATAAAAATCTAAACAAATATTGGAAGTATGGATGGATGATATGGTGGGTCCACAAGGGGACTAAAATCGTTGGGGGGGGGGGGGTATGTTGTAAATATTTCCCAACTAGAAAGTAAGTATTAGAATGATATGTTTAGTTGGTAACTTTTAGCGGGTGTTATGGCATACGGGGATCATGACAAGCCATGAATAATAAAATAACGTGTTTGACAAATATTTGGTGTCCCGGGTAATGTCCGGTTGTTCGGTCGGATACTGTTCCGTTAAAGTGTTTAATTGTACCGTAAAGTGTCTTATTTATATATTTTTGTAACGAAATAAATTCCTAACACATAGGAAAATATACCGGACCATTTAGTGACTTTTCTGTATACTACCAGTATGTTAACATGCTCATGTAAGTATAGCTCAGTAATCAGAGAGCAGTTAAATATTTCAACACAGTCACCAAGCACTTAAATTATTATTAAATGAATTGTACGGAATACATGTAAATTGAGGGTTGTCACATTCTCCACCTGTTAAGAGAATTTCGTCCCGAAATTTAGCGCGTGGTTACTGAGGAAGCTAGTTAAGTTGCGTTGTTTTCCTGATTTTCCTGGGGTGTCACAGATACCGATCCGTTAAAGTGCTAAGTTATTCCGTATAGTGTCTTTTATGTAACTTTTTGTGACACTTTTAATTCCCGGCACTTAGGAAAGCATACAGGACCTGCCATGTTTTTGCACATTACTAGCATATTAAAATGCTGAATTTTGTTAATTAATGCAGAATTCTGCCCTTTGAGTGGGTTTTAGGCACTTTCCGGTACCTAAACTATCACCTAGTGACGCAGTTTTATGGTCCTTACTTCCCTACACTCAAACTAGTGTAGTACCTTGTCTCTGGCTCACACTGGGCCTTAATATATTGTCTGTCTATGTGCTGACATTGTCAGCATGTTTTCTGAGTTCTCGCGCTTCCTGTGCTAACTGTGCTTTGTGCATCAAGTATGTCACTAAAGTTTGTATGTAATGAATGGAGTGACAGTATGAAATTTGATGCACATGTATGTAACAAAAATCAGAAAGCAGTTTAATCATCAGTTGTAATCAAGCACAGTCATTAAGCACAAATTTATTATTAATTAATTGTACGGATACCTGTAATTGTGAGGGTTGTTACATTCTCCCCCGTTTAAGAAAATTTCGTCCCGAAATTTTTGCTCTGCTACTAGATGCAGGGGTCGTGGGAAATAAATGTGGGTATTTTTCTTTCATACGATATTCACACTCCCACGTGAATTCTGGGCCATGTCGCGCATTCCATCGAACCTTGACGAGTTTGACACTACTCCGGCGTGTCTTATTAACCTTCCAATCAGTAACCTCAACGGGTTCTTCAGTAAAGTGGAGTGTGTCGTCAATATGAACTTCGTCGGCAGGAATGACCACTGTTTCTTGAGTTGGACTCTTTTTTAGATTTGATACATGGAATGTATCATGAACGCCATTTAGCTCTGCTGGTAAATCCAACTTGTATGCTACGAGACCATCATTTCCAGGATTCTGAAGGGTCCAATGTATCTTGGTTTAATTTCCCACGCTTCCCCAAAGCGTGCCACACCCTTCCAGGGGGAGACCTTTAACAAAACCATGTCTCCCACCTCAAATTCCAAAGGTTTCCTTCTCAGGTCCGCATAACTCTTTTGACGATCACGAGCCGCTTTGATGCGCTCTCGGATCTGGGAAAATCTTGTCAGTCGTTTCCGGGCCAACAAGCTGTCTATCACCTGCATCAGCCCAGCATATCGGTGATCGACACTTGCGTCCATAGAGAGCTTCGAAAGGTGCAGCTTGTATGCTTGCGTGGTAACTGTTGTTGTATGAAAATTCAACCAATGGTAGGTGAGTGTCCCAACTTCCACCTAAATCCATTACGCAAGCTCGCAACATGTCTTCCAATGTCTGAATCATTCGTTCACTCTGCCCGTCTGTCTGCGGGTGAAATACAGTACTCTGATTCAACTGAGAACCAAATGCTTCTTGGAAGGATTGCCAATCCTTGACACGAATCTTCCATCTCTATTAGAGATAATTGAGAGAGGCACTCCATGTCGTGCAACAATCTCTCTCAGGTATAGCTCAGCTAGCTTGCTAGTGTTGTCTTTCACCTTGATTTCCAAAAGTGTGCTGATTTCGTTAAAAGGTCTACAATTACCCAGATCGTATCGTGACCTCTGGGCGTCCTTGGCAACTTTGTTATAAAATCCATGGAAATCTTTTCCCATTTCCATTTAGGTATTTCTGTTTGTTGCAAGAGACCTGAAGACTTCTGGTATTCAGCCTTCACTTTGGCGCAAGTTAAAACATTTGCTAACATATATCGCAACGTCGCCTTTCATTCTCGGCCACCAATAAAAATCCTTTAGATCTTGGTACATTTTTATCCGATCCTGGATGGATCGAGTACCGTGACTTGTGAGCTTCGTCAAAAATAACATTTCTCAACCACCAAGAGGGGAACCCAAATTCTTCCCAAGAAACACAATGTTCCATCCTCCTTTGGTACCAACTGCTTCTCCATCCACGGAGATATTCATTCACAAGGTTTTCCTTTTGAGAGCTTCTCTCTACGCGGCACGAACGTGCAATGAGAGGTCCGTTTGAATAATCATTTCCAAAGCCCTAACCCTTATGGTCTTAATCCTTTCCTTTCGACTTAAGGCATCGGCGACCACATTCGCCTTCCCTGGGTGATATTTGATCTCACAATCATAGTCGTTCAATAGTTCAACCAGCGTCTCTGTCTCATGTTAAGCTCTTTTTGGTCGAAAATATGTTGCAGGCTCTTGTGATCAGTATAGATTGTGCATCACGTGCCATATAAGTAATGTCGCCAGATCTTTAATGCAAACACCACCGCGCCCAATTCCAAATCATGGGTGGTGTAATTTTTCTCGTGAATCTTCAACTGGCAAGATGCATATGCTATAACCTTCTGACGCTGCATCAACACGCAGCCTAGACCTTGGCGTGAGGCATCGCAATATACCACGAAGTCGTCAGTGCCTTCGGGTAGAGATAAGATCGGTGCGTCGCAAAGCTTGTTCTTCAACAATTGGAACACTTCTTCCTGCTTGTCTCCCCATTCATACTTCTTGTCTTTTGAGTGAGGGAGGGTCAACGGTTGAGCGATTTCAGAAATCCTCAATGAACCTGCAATAATATCCTGCCAAACCTAGGAACTGTCGAATCTCGGTTGGTGTCTTTGGAGTTTCCCAGTTCTTTATAGCCTCGATCTTTGTGGGATCCACATGAATTCCATTTCCATTAACTACATGACCAAGGAACTGGACTTCCCATAACCAGAACTCGCACTTCGAGAACTTAGCGTATAACTTTTCCTTTTTAAGCAGCTCTAAAATAGCTCTTAGTGTTGCTCATGATCCTCTTCATCTTTGAGTAGATCAAAATGTCAACAATAAACACGATCACGAACTTATCGAGGTACGGCTTACAAACTTTGTTCATCAAATCCCATGAATACAGCTGGCGCGTTTGTCAAACCAAATGGCATAACCATGAACTCATAATGTCCATAGTGAGTCCTAAAAGCAGTCTTGGGAATATTTTCCTCCTGAATACGTAGTTGATGGTAACCTGAACGAAGGTCGATCTTTGAGTAAAAACTTGAACCTTGTAATTGATCGAACTGGTCATCGATCCTTGGCAAAGGATATCTGTTCTTGATTGTCAACTTGTTAAGCTCCCGGTAGTCAATACACATACGAAAACTACCATCCTTCTTCTTAATGAACAAAACTGGAGCTCCCAAGGTGAGAAGCTTGGTCTGATAAATCCCTTGTCTAACAACTCTTGAAGTTGTGTCGACAGCTCTTGCATTTCTGAAGGTGCAAGTCGATAAGGTACCTTAGCTACAGGCGCGGCACGTGGAACTAAGTTAATATGAAACTAGACTTGTCTTTGTGGTGGCAATCCGGGCAAGTCTCTGGAAAGACTTCAGGATACTCCTTCACGGTTGGAATATCTTCTATCTTTGGTTCAGCGGCTTCTTTATCCATGATGTGTGCCAGGAAGGCAACATATCCTTTCTTCAAACATTTTCTAGCCTTCAAGCAACTAATGATCCTTAGAGGCGTATCGCGCTTTTCTCCATGTACCACAATCATTTCTCCATCCGCCATTGGGATACGAATGGTCTTCTCATGACATACAATCTCGGCTCTGTTGCTTGGCAACCAATCCATCCCTACTACACATCGAAACTTCCCAACTCTACTGGTAGTAGATCTAGTGTAAACTCGTGTTCTCCCAGCTCTATTACACATCCTCTGATGACTTCATTTGTTTCAACTAGCTTTCCATTAGCCAGTTCAATTGAGTACGGAATGTCTAACTTACTAGCAGTTAACCCAAGCATTTTCTTAAATTCTAGTGATACAAAACTATAATCGACACCAGTATCAAATAGCACAGATGCCAAAGCGTTGATTTATAGGGAACGTACCAGTAACTACATTGGGATCTTGGCGTGCTTCCCTTGCACCTATGTTGAAGACTCTGCCTTGTGCTTGGTTGAGTTTTGGGCATTCACGCTTGAAGTGCCCGATGTCTACGCAGTTAAAACATCCTGGTCCTCGACCATTACCATTTCCATTACCACCATGAGCGTTGTTTTGGTTGCGATTCCCAGCTTGATTTGCAAGATTCCCACGATTACCATTTCCTCCATTATTCCCTTGCGGGCGGTTTCCATTACCACCACGGTTGTTGTTACCAAAACCCCTTTTGGCCACCACGGCCAGGACCAACCCAATAAGTTTCTTCGAGTGCAAAGCTCTTCCACATGCTTCACATTTTCCCGATCGGCATCGTCCCTCGTGATGCAACTGACACGCGTTACACTTGGGCAAGGTGCCCATATACCCTTTTCCTTTGGCCTTAGCCGGTGCGCTTGTGTTGCTGGTACCCTTTTTTAAGTTTGAGAACTTCCGTTTGTTTTCTCCCGAGGACTCGACGTGAGTCTTCTTTTTCTTGGGTCAGAAATTGGAAACTTGTTTAGCCTGATCGCCTCTTCAGTTAAAGCCACGCTTAGATCAATTGCCTCAGTAATTGTGGCAGGCTTTGTAAGTCCCGAAAATACGGATCAAACAACGATATCAAACAATCACCAAGGATGGGCGGAATCCAAACTTGATGATCTTCAAGAAATAATCAAGAACACTATGAAGATTTGAATATTCAAATGATTCAATGCTTAAACTTGCATACAAGGAGCTTGTCTAATATAAGTTTCTAAAACAAGGAACCAACCAACCTTAACCCTAATTTCCATTAACTATTTATAGGGAGGGTTCCCCCTAAACCCTAGGCCCATAATTACCCAAAAGCCCACTCTAATACCCCCACTTCTAGAACTTGATCCATTAAGCAATTAATCTACTAATCCATAAACCTATAGGGCCTAACAATCTCCCCCTAGGTTTACTGGATTAGTTGCTGAATCCGTTAGGAGGACCACCAGGCAACGGAGCTGGATCAGCAAACAACTGATTCTTGATTACGATCTTGAACTTCTTTTCCAGCTTAACTTTCAACAGACAACAGCATACCCGCATCGCTTTGTAGTTGCGCGATCGTCTGATCTTTGCTTGATTTTTGATCTTGCAAAGATGAGATCTGAGCTTCTTTCAGGGCAGCATCTTGTTTCAACACAATCACTTTTCGCTGCAACTTCGCTACATCAACAGTCGTATCATCATCACTATCTCTTTCTTCAATAAATTTCAATTTGTTGGCTGCAAAGCGCATGGCTGCTTTATCATGCTCAGAGATATCGGCACCACTGGAACTTCCTACATTGAACCTGATGCTGCTTGAGCTTTCTGGTTGCAAATGAGTTGTTTCAGGCAGATCGAGATCGAAATCGAATTTTAAATCAAAATCGAGATCTTGCGTGCTTGTTTCTTGAGTAGCAGCAGTGACTTATGGATCGGTGGGCATAGTAGGCTGAGGTTCTGAGCTTGGCCAGTAGAATGATTATTAGGAGCTGTTTCGGTTCTTCGTTTCTTGTTGGATGCTTGTTCAGCATCATCTTTCGAATCATCTTCAATTTCAGGAATAGATACGGAAGGAGGGTTTCCGACACTATCCTTCAAGAATTCAATCAGGGCTTGTAGGATTTCTTCAGTCATTAACGTTGATTTTCAAACAGGTTCGTCAGCTTTCTCAGAGACAATCACTTCCACATCACTGATGTCGTCAGATTCTTCTTCATTCATCTCTAACACTTCAGCTTCTATCTCAGCTTTAGCAGCAGTACTCATGAGTTGTTCGTCATGTTCTTTGGCAACTGTGGCATTCAAAGGCTTTGGTTTGAAAAGTATAGGAACCTGCAAACCTTGTAATTCGAATAAGTGGTATGGGAAGACAATGAGAGGATCTGAAATGCTTAGAAAGAGAAAAGGGCCGAACTGTGACTCAAAAGAGAAATGGTTGACAATTTATAGTGTTTCGGATTGGGCCTGAGATCAAACGGCCAAGCCCCAAGACGGAACAATGGTCCGAATTACATTCGAGAGCAATGGGCTGGATTTGATTCGTTTTATCCGAAATAGTGGGCCCCAATCCGAAACAGTAGGCCAGACTATCACTTTAATGTTTTGCATTTTCAGGACAGAAAACATCTTTCTCAAAATCAATGATCCAACCAACCGAGCAACCTTTTTTAGCAAAGAGATAATCAAAACAAAACAAATTAATAATAGCAAACTAATGGAGGAGTAATATAGGGAGAACCTGCCATGGGATCAAAATCGTTCTCGAACTGATTAAGGGACACTTTTCAGCTCTTCGTTTACTTAGGTTGGTCCACGCAATTGTTGATATGTTTGTCCTCTTAAATCAACCGCTCAGACTTCAACTTTTTGCTTTGTGATACACTTTTAGGTAGTTTTATACTGTGACATCTGTGTGTCCCATTCCAAGGCATACCCCCGCGATCAAGGTAAGCACAACGGTTCATCGTAGCAGGTGAGTATACTGAGATCATCCTTTTATTCTATTTTTTTTTATTTCTTAACGCCAGACTTCCTGGTGAACAGGTCAGTACTTCCGTACAGCAGAGAGACCAAGGAAGATCTGACGAGGGCCCTTTTTCTTTTCTTCTTTTTTTTTTAACGCCAGACTTCCTGGTGAACAGGTCAGTACTTTCGTACAGCAGAGAGACCAAGGAAGATCTAACGAGGGCGAGACAGGTTTTGGCCCTTTTTGTGGCTCTTTTATCAAGATATCCTGACTGTGTCCAGGTCTGCATATAATCTGGATGCAACAGAGGGACAGCCCTGATATCCCGGATGAATCATCAGTATAAAGACCCGAAACCTCAGATGTTGGTTATCTATCAACGCAGGATTTAAGACCATGAAATCATACACCGTTGGTCTGTTACCCACGAGATGTCCAGTCCATTATGTTTGTATCACTTTTTCTTCTTTTGCTTTTCGAGCGGCAGACCTATCAACACATCGCAGTGGAGCCGAACCTGTTTAACATTGAAACCTTACGTGTGTTAATCAAGTTCTTTAACACGAAAATTCATTTCATTTCCCAAGCAACTATTTCTCCCCCTCAAACAATGCATATGTACATATAGTTTTTTTTTTTTTTTTTGCTTTTCTCCCCCTCAAACAAAGCATATGCAGATATATGTCCCTCTCCCCCCCCCCCCTAAATTTGTGCATCACACTTTATGCGCAAATTTATTTATTTATTTACATTAAGACGAAACATGTTGTTGTTGTTTTTTTTTGTCGCTCGGTCGGTGATACGTATCATTTTCAAAAGATCTACAAGCACATTGAATCGCGAGATGCTGACAGGTTTTGTAAAAAAAATCCGCTGAATTAGAGTCAGTGTGGATCGGTTTAAGTTTAAACAATCCTCTGTCAAAGCAATCTCGAATAAAACGCACCTTGATATCAATGTGCTTGGTTTTAGAGTAAAAGACAGGGTTTTTGATAATCTGGATAACGGCATCATTATCAAAATAAGTAGTAGAGTTTAGATAAGTCAAACCGTAATCCTTGAGCTGGTGTTGCATCCAAATAACCTGAGAGCAGCAGGCAGCAGATGCTGCAACGCACTTTGTTTCCGCTGCAAAAGTGAGCTGTTGCTTCTTACTCTGCCATGAGATAAGACTGTCCCCCAAGAATTGGCATCCAGCTGATGTACACTTCATATCCCTGTTTTGACGAACTTGCAAGCCCAAAAACATTTTCACTTCTCTCAACGAGTGCCTTTCGAACTTCTTTCTCATCATGCGAAAATACGAATGGCCTCCGGACGTGCCACCAGTGCGTATACCTCATCATGATCTAGACCTTCAACTTGTTCAAACCTTGAACTGCCAATCGTGCCTTATTTCTCACTATCACGTCAGGATCATCTTGTTTGGTTCTGAATATTCATGAGTTGATGCCCCTTGATTTTGTTGTGAGATCACACACCAGCAGCTTGAGATTGAGAAACTTCTAGATATTATACCAGATTGCTCCCCCTCATTTGGTGCAGTAGCGTTGTTGATCACCGGTGGATCTACAGTGCAATATGAGGGAATTGCTCCCAGAAACAGAGAAGTTCCTTGAGCATTTGAGGGTCCTGGGGAGACTTCAGTGTTACGGACTGCACCATCAGGGATAGCTACAGCAGGTTCAGAAATCGGCTTCTGAATCGGTCGAAGAACGAAATTGCGAGTCACTCTCGGTGAAGAAAACCTCCATTCCTATGTCGTGCATCTGAGATACGTTCAAAAGGTTGTGCTACAAATCAGGGACATAATTGACGTCTGAGAAGGTGAGAACCCCTTTTCTGACAGTGCACTTCATGGTTATTCTTCCAGTTTCCCTTCCCGCGAAGTTGACAAATCCACCATCGAATATTTTTTTTTTTGTAATTCAACTGGGATAAGTCTTCTGTCACGTGTCTGGAAAAACTACTATCGATAAACCAAGGTCTAACGATTGCCTTCCATAGCCGTTCCTGCACACTTAGCGGGATTAATTAGAAACTGGAACCCAGGCCATTGTTGACCTGAGTTAACCATCACTATCAGTGTATAAAACCTCACCAACATGCATTTGTCCCCTTCGCCTTCGACACCTTTGGCTCCCTAGCTCCAGAAGCTATCCGTTTGTTGACTAGGGTCCAAAAGGTTGTCCACAGCAGTTGCTCATCAACAGGGGGACGGGGGTTTGTCTTTAATAGGCTAGGGTTTGCTATTCAGAAAGGGGTAGCGGCGCAGCTGGTTGCTCGCTTACCTGCGATATTGATGTAACTCGGCCAGTTCTTACAGTAATAACAAGTTGGTTTTTATTTCAAAAAAAAAAAAAAAAAAAGGTTTGAGGTGAAGACGTCGATGTTGACGGTTGTGAACAGTGAGACTTGGATCCAACAAGAACCGTGGGCTTCCAAATCTTAGAGTCAGCGTTGTTGTTTGAAATATTTTTCTTTACATTTGAGACTTTTGACTCCATTTGCTGACTTTGGAACCCATTTGTGTTTGAAAACCTTTGATTTTTCTTCTTTGCTAGATTCCAGTCTCCATCAGAAGGCTTGGCTTGAGAAAATCGATTTCCGGCCGATTGATAATGCATAGCCTTCTGATGATGTGTGTTACCAAAGTAGTAGGGACGGTTAACACAGTTTCTAGCAATGTGCCCCGGAATTCCACAATTAAAACAGGTTTGTCTCTTTGAGAAAAAGACATTCAGTTCTGCTTGTGTTATTCTAGGGAACTGGTTGGATTTCTTCGTTCCTCTTAACGCAGATTGCTTGTGTGCATATGTGATCTTGGAAGAACCCTGCTTACAGTTATCAGCACAAGAGCAAGTGTCGACAACTTTACCCTTAAGTTTTGGTTCAGTTTGCTTGAGAGTCGAGTTTTCCTTTTGAGTCTTCTTTTTGCGTGGTTTTCTGTTTCTACGTGACCGTCTTTTCTTTAAAGGAGCAGATTCAGTAGACTTTGCTTTATTTGAAACACTTTCTTCAGAATCTGATCCTTTGGGATCGAGAGTTGAATTATCTGTTGAATTGACTTCCACAAATTCCTTTTCCTCAGAAACTATGTTCTCAGGAGTTTCTGCAGAATTAGTTTCCATAGATATCTCTTCTTCAGTTTCATCAGTTGAATCAACTGTTGAATTGATTTCCGTGGATCCCTTTTCTTCAGGCTCCAAGATCTCATGAGTTTCCTCAGAATTGGTTTCTACGAATATCTCTTCTTCAGCTTCATCAACCTCTGAGTTTCTGACATAAGCTGATTCTGGTTTCTCACCCGAAGAACAGTCTATGTTTGAAACTCTTTGACTCTCTTCAGGCGTTGCACTGCTTGATTCTGAGTGTTTGTCACATTCAAAATTCTCAGAAGCGCTACAATTATTATCTGATGTACCAGAATCTGCAACTTGAATGTCAGGTTCATCAGATGATCCCTGTTCATCGACTTCTTTACTAACACAATCAAACATACCAATTTTCTCATTTTTCTCTTGTTCATGAGTTTCTGATGTATCGGTTGATGTTTCAGGCATACTAGAATAGTTGTCCGAATCACCAGGACTGATTTCTGAGTCACTTGAAACAGGTGTTTCAAGTTTGTCAGTCAATACATCAGATTTCCCTGTTAAAACATTTTCATCACCACCATAATCTAAGACCACAACACCTGAATCATCAATTTTAATTGGAATACCCCGACTCTCAGCATACCAAGACATAACATAGTTCCAAGCGTAATTATCGCCTTTGGCAACATTCGAATCATCTGGAACATTAGCAACTTCAGCAACGTCCGAATCATCTGCAACATTAGCAACTTCAGCAACGTTTGAATGTGATTTATCATCCAATGCAGACTGCTCTTCAACTGTCACTGGTTCTGCACATGAAGTAGAACAGTTAGCATTTTCTACAGAATCAAAATTTGATAAATTTTCTTTGGGCTCATTTGCGGATGTTTTAACTGGTTCTGTTTCCTTCTCTGATTTCTTTTCTGTCTCATTCACTTGTTCAGATTTTCTAGTTGATTCATTTGAACAATTTTCATTTTCATTGTTAACAAAACTCATGGGCTTTTGAAAATCAGTGGGCTTGGCATTCTTTGGTTTGAAAGGCTCCCATGGAACATAATCACTTGGTTTACCATAAATCATTTTATCATAGTTCTCTATTTCTTGCTCAGTAGTGGGCAATCTTGAGTAGTTATGATTATATGGTGGTGGAACCTGTTTGTAGCCCAAACCCTTACCCTTATTTTCTTTATAAGCAAGTTGCACATCGCACAGATTACGAACAGTGTCACTGGAAGTATCAAACTTTTTGATGTTTAACTCGTTTTGTTTATACTTTCCAGTGAGGAGCTCTAGCTCACCCTTCACAGAGTCACATTCAAGAGTTTTAACTGTGAGTCTATGTTTGTAGTCGTGAACCCAACATTGCTGTTGATTCACATCTCTGTGAAGCTGAGCTATATCCTTCTTAAGTGCGTCAATCTTTTCATAGAGAATTTTATTGTTCTCTCGAAGACCGATGTACTTTGCCGTGACACTATTGTAATCATCCATTATTTTAGAATTGAGTGCCCTAAGTTGTGCAACCCTATTCCTGCACGGTTTAGTACACAACAGATAGTTGACAGTGTCGATGAGCGATCTTGGTTTGTCTGACTGAGTTTGGACATGGGCTTGGGGTGCTGGTTTGGCTACTTCATCGGGATGAGATCCTGTTGATTGTGGGGCCTTCACATCAGATGATGCAGCAGTCACAGGTGAAGGTGAGTGAAACTGAGCGGTGCTGGGATCAGTAGCAAGTGGCGAAGTAGCAACGACCTTCTGACAGTTAGACATAGATAACGATGTGTTTGCGAGATTCTGACTCCTTTGCTTGTCCTCCTGGACATATTCATTGACTAAGGAGATCACATCTTTTGTTTCCGTTGTAGAATGATTGCATGTTCCCATGATAACTGCTACACGATAGTCCCATGTCTTGCTACGTGGAAAACCGTATAGAAAAGCCCTGTTAATCCTACCAAGTGTCACTTTCAATCCGCTTTTCTCGATTTCAGAAAGCAGTTGCGTAAACCTTTTGATCTCGTCTTCTACGCTTTCACCCTCAATGAAACCGAAATTATCGAGTTGTTCCCAGAGCAACTGACGTTGAGAATCGATACTTGGAGAGTTCATTGTCGGACCAAGTTACCGTAGAACCAGGTTATGTAAAAACATGAGTTGCGACAAGAAACAATGCACACACTACTTCGAGCACGTCGCAGATGTACGAACCGGTTTCCTTTACTGCACCTCAGAAACTTGTCAAAACTTATCGGAACGAACAAACAACCCCTTTCCCTTTTTTTATAACCCTTTTTAAATTTTATAGAATTTTCTAAATAACTTTTAACTTTTAAAATATAATAATTAATAATTTTTAATATATTATATAAAACCTTTTTAATATAGTTTAATTTTAAACACAAACTAATATTTTAATTATATATTTGAGTAAACTTCAATTTTCGTCCCTGTGGTTTGCTAATTTTAACACTTCCAGTCCAATAGTTTAAACATTGCATTTATCATCCATTAGTTTGTTGATTTTAACAGTTTCAGTCCATTAGTTTCCTGATTTTAACAGTTTCAGTCCACACCACTAACACTAGTGTGGACTGAAACTGTTAAAATCAGGAAACTAATGGACTGAAACTGTTAAAATCAGCAAACTAATGGATGATAAATGTAATTCATAAACTATTGGACTGAAAGTGTTAAAATCAGCAAACCACAGGGACGAAAATTGAGGTTTACTCTATATATTTTAATAAAACTTTTTAATTAATATTATTAATAATGATTATGTAATGATTACCTAATTATTATTATTAAATATAATATTATTATTATTAAGAAAAAAAGAAAATCAATTCAAATATCCGTACGTTCTTCTTCGTAAAACCAACTTCCCCGAAACCCTAATTTTAGCTCCGCCGCCACCAAATCGGAGATGGTGAATGAAGATGGACGGAGTGAAGGAGACAGCGTCGACCGGAGTAAAATGATGAGGATGGAGGATAGTGCAGTCGCCGGCGATAACAGTGGTCGTCAAAGGAACGGTGGTCGGAGGTGGTGAGTTGCAGGTTTATCGGAGGCGGTGTTCGGTAGTCCGCGGTGAAAGATGGAGACAAGATATGCGAAGTCAGAGGTGAATGATAGTTTTCGGTGATACGGTGGTGTTTGTGGTGGTCGGATACGGCGCCGGAGAAGATGGTGTTGAAAGTTGCCGAAGAAGATGATGTTCAAGAAGTATCGACGGAGATGGTGACCGGCGACGAAAGGTTAAAGGTCGGAGAAGATCACCGATGGTCGTCGGAGAAGATAACCAGAGACCAGGTGTGAACGATGAGAATATGACCGATGAACCGGAGATGATTGCGATCGGCGGAGGATTGTCGGAGAAGGTTGGAGAAGATCGGAGATGATACAGAAGGCTGATTGTTTAAAGATTTGTGTGAATGTTTGATGTGGATCGGAAATGCGTAGCGGATTATCTCGGATAGAAGTTGTTTGATTACGGATAATGTCGGATTGTGAAGGTGGTTGACTCGAAATGAAGTCGAATGAAGTCTGATGATGATGATATGATTCCGGATGATTGTTGTTGACGATCTCGGATGATAACTATTGATGTCAGATGATTCCGGATAAAAATTGATGATTTCGGATGAAGAACAATGAATATGATGAACAACTAATGATGAGATGAATCTCTGCTTTTTGTCCGAAATGACGAAATGATTAAGATGTCGACAGTTGACTGTTGATGATGATGAGCTAATGATGATGTTTGATTATTATGTTTGATATCGTGTTCTTTTAAAACAACTTTTTAAACAAATCAAAAAGCAAAATATGTTGATTTTTTAAAGAAAGTGATGAACACAATGAAGAACCCGAAGAACGTGATGAAGATCTTTAATAAAAATGCAGAATTTCTTGATGTTTGATATCAAATTGGCTCTGATACCAATTGTAAGTCCCGAAAATACGGATCAAACAACGATATCAAACAATCACCAAGGATGGGCGGAATCCAAACTTGATGATCTTCAAGAAATAATCAAGAACACTATGAAGATTTGAATATTCAAATGATTCAATGCTTAAACTTGCATACAAGGAGCTTGTCTAATACAAGTTTCTAAAACAAGGAACCAACCAACCTTAACCCCTAATTTCCATTAACTATTTATAGGGAGGGTTTCCCCCTAAACCCTAGGCCCAAAATTACCCAAAAGCCCACTCTAATACCCCCACTTCTAGAACTTGATCCATTAAACAATTAATCTACTAATCCATAAACCTATAGGGCCTAACAGGCTTCGATGTTGTCACCATGCTCATAATCTGAGGTGCCAACCCCCAGATGAAACGTTCAACACGCTTGAACTCTGGACTAACCATGTAGGGTACCACATGAGATAAATCATGGAATCTCTGTACATATTCAACAATTTTTGGGCCGTCCATTTCAAAAATTCAGTTTCCAGCTTCTGTATTTCGGCCCGTGAACAGTATTTCTTCTGCATGAGCTCTTTCAGCTCAGTCCATGTCATTGCATACGTCACCTCCTCCCCCAGGGTCTGGACCTGAAGATTCCACCAGGATAAAGCACCATCAAGAAAAAGCCCTGAGATGTAAGTGACTTGTTGATCAGGAGCACACTTGCTCATCCTTAAAACAGAATCTGTCTTTTCCATCCATCTGACGAAAGCAACAGCACCCCCAGTGCCGTCAAAATTTAAGGACTTACAATCCAGAAATTGTTTATAGGTACAGCCATTGGGTGGGTTGTTGTTTCTTGAGGTATTCCCGCTTGTTTCGGCGCATGAGGCCTCGTAATCCGCTATTGCTTGGGAGATCCTTGCTTGCAATTCGGATTCAGTAGTAGGTAAACGATTTTCCCTTCGTGGTGGCATCTTCTATAAGAAGATTGTATAGGTCAGGCCATAATAAGTATAGTAAGTACGTAACACGCGCATGTAATAACATTCATTAACACACATAACATCCCATGTCATAGCACAAAACAAATAATCCAACAACGCATGTAATGAGAATACTGTGATTGAGCTATCATATAACCAGACCACAAATACTGTTTACAAGTTTTACAAATGTATCGTACATCAAAAGAGACTAAGGGTCACATCACCCTTGTCTGAATCATCTAACAATATACAACAACCAAAGGTCAAATATCAAAAGTCATAAGTTATCATGTGGTCTTCAAAATGTTGTGCAGTCAGGCTCAATAGCTGAATTCTCATAAAAAACATGATACCTGCAACAAACCAAAAATCCTCAAGCTGATGGGGGAGGAGGTGGAGGAATGAAAATCAATCTGCGCAAATGCGCCAAATCCTCCTCGAGAGCATGGATAACACGCAGCAGGTAAGCAATCTGCTGGTCCGTAGTGAGGAAGCGGACATCGAAATCAGGGTGCGGTAGGAGAGGAGCTGGTGGTGTCGCGAATGGGGACTGGCAATGACAAGGGGGAGGATGCGGGATCCTCTCCAGCTCCTGGACTCGTCGGCTCAACGCATCCTGCTGTAACTGCAAGGATAAAAGTATATCATCCGTCGTATACCCAACATGAAAAGGATGGTATGGATCTGACAAAGGCATGACGTTGGGCGAAGACCACATAAATGGATCACCCATGGGTGCCGAAGAAGAGAAAGCAGTGTGTGCAGCAGGTGCAAAAGGGGGCATAAATGGAAAGGCTGCTGTCATAGGTGGTATGTGATCGTGCTGCTGAGTAGAAGGTCCCTCCCCTGGACAGGGAGGAGGAATGTCCTGGAGAAAAGTGATGGGTAAATCCATGCGGTGAACGTCTGACACGTGAGGGTGATACTGTGGGACATCAACGGGTGCAAAAACAGGTGCAGCAGGGGGAGTGACTGGTAGAACAAATGGAGGATAGTCATCATCATCCTCAATCCACCCGTTACGGGTGTCAGCATATCTAGGATCAACGTGTGTAGCAAAAGGTGTACGGTCAACATACACAGGGGACGGGTCGGGCAGTGGTGCAACAACTGGAACATCAACAACTGGTGGTGCAACGACTGGAGCATCAACAACGGGTGGTGCAATGACTGGTACATCAACAGGGATAGGGTCGTGTACAGGTAAAGGGTCGTGAGCAAAAACGGGCTCTGGTGCTAACTCAGGCTCTGGGTCGGCGGGAGCAAGCTCATGATCAGCGGGTATGTCAAGAAGCTGATCATCAGGAATAACAGGTGCCTCAACAGGCTGCTCCTCAGGGATAAACTCCATCTCATGGTCTGGATCAAAATCGTGTGGGAAGTCAGGGACGAACCCAAAACCCAGCTGCGGAACGGTAGGATCTATCTCATCATCAAACTCAGGATCAAACTTGAGATCGTGTGGCGAACCAGGCGCTGCTGACATAGCAGTGTCGGAATCAGTGTCTGAGGGATATCACTGTAATCCCAGTGCATGAAGAGTATAAGATGACACGAACTCAAATGAATCGGGACCAGACGAATCGTGACCAGACTGGTTAGATAAAACCTCAATAACAGGAACCTCGACAGGAATAACAATGGCATCAACAACAGGAACCTCATCAACAGGAATAGCAACATCGTCGTCAATCGGAGCCCCACCATCCTGGTCGTCCTCAGGGGGACCCTCGATGAAGAGATCGACGTCATCATCGGACATATCGTCAAGAGGAAAATCCTCCAAAGGAAATGCGGCCAGCGAAAAAGGAGCAGGGATCTGAGCAAGGGGTAGATCCCCGACAAGAAAACCATCAGCTAAAGGTAAATCATCTCCGAACTTTGGTAAGGCGAATGGCAGAAAGTCATCGTCGTCACTACTCGTAGTATCTGAAGTGAAAACCTCGTCCTCTGGCATGATCTCGTCATCTGATACTATAGCTATCGGGTCTAGGGTGTCTGACACTCCACTCTCGGAGGATGATGACATGGTGTCTGTGACAAAACAACCACACATATGCATGTCTATCAACAACCAGTAAATAAGCATGTATGTAATAATAACAATGTAAGCAAGTAATCACCCTAGTCTTCCCCAGACTATCCCACCCAGTCTCTCAGACTGAACTCCCTAGTCTCTCAGACTAACTCCCTGGTCTCTAAGACCAAACCTTTCTAGTCTCTAAGACTAACTCCCTGATCTCTAAGACTAACTCCCTAGTCTCTAAGACCAAACTTCCTAGTCTCTAAGACTAAATCCCTGGTCTCTAAGACCAAACCTCCCAGTCTCTAAGACTAAATTTTCCCCAGTCTCTAAGACTAAACCCCTGGTCTCTAAGACCAAATTTCCCCAGTCTCTAAGACTGATCCTCCCTCAGTCTCTAAGACTGATCCTCCCTCAGTCTCTAAGACTGAATTATACTGAATTATAAATATAAGTTTTAAAATGTGTATTTGTGCCTTTTGTTTGTAAAAATGTTTGTTCCCTGGATCTGGACGTTTAGTGTATGCAATGTAAAAATGTTTGAAAACATTTTCGTGTGAGCCCTGATGATCATAGTCTAGACTCGAGAAAGAATCCTAGTTCGCTATGATCGAGGCTCTGATACCAAGCTGTCACACCCTGGCTTTTGTGGAAGCGTGGTTTATTTGGTGTGACTTCTTAATACCATAGCAACAATCATAACAATGCTATATGATAAAAATACGAGATGTTCATCCATTAATTAAAGTTTAGAAACTACCACGATACCATTGTTTGAAAACATCAATACGGAATTAAGTTACAAACCATGACTTGTTTAACGGAGTTCACAACGACTCAACAAAAGTACTTAAATAAAACCTGAGTTTAGAATCATGTATCCCGTCCAGGAAAGGAATACACCCTCTAAACTCAACAACCCTGGATAACATCTTTTATTCAAACGCAGCTTGACACATGCATACCCCGCCAGATCCACTAATTCCCTGAAATACATGTAGTTTGAAAAATCAACAAAAGTTGAGCGAGTTCATGTGTATGTGAGCATGTATAAACCTTTGTATTCAATGTATGTATGTATGTATGTACCGGTATGATTGCAAACAAGGAAAAGATCACCAATGGTTTGCAAGGCCACTGATATGTGTGAAGGTATAGGAAGACTCAAACCTAGCAAAGTTGTACCGGGCTCCCGGCTGGAAGACATAGTCACCACTATGGGCCGCCCCGGCCTCATGGGTGTGGGCTCGTTACACCCAAATAGATCTATCACTCATGCCCCTCGGTCCTACAACGAGCATTGATGGTCCCAAGTATCTGCCTACCCTATCACATGATCTATGGTTCTTTCCTAGGCTAATCATACCAATAGTATTGTAAGTATCCCTTTGTAACATGTATTTCACCCCCGAAGTAAGTAAACAAAACAGTTTAAGGAAAAGGGGGACATGAACTCACTGTAGTGCGTCTCGTACCGGCAACTCAAGCTCTGTCAGCTACACGGCAACCTACAACGTACTAATGTCTATTAGACAAACGGGCCGTGCCTTGGCTTAGAGTTTAATGTTTTTGAGTTGCGTTTCTTGTGTCTCTGAATATTATTCCAAGTTATAATTATTTGTTAAAATAATAATTATTTTGACTTTAAATTATATTTAGTTTTGGAATAATTGTTTAATCAATACTTCGCATTAATACTTCTCAAGTATTTTAACTCTGTATTTCCTTCCCAAGGATGGGAGTATTTATACATGTATTTTGTAGCTCCGAAATATTATATTTTTAAGTCCCACTTAGAAAACATATATAACTTATTTGTCCAAAAATAATGTGACAACCCTCATAATTACATGTATCCGTACGATTTATTAATGATAATTAAAGTGCTTGATGACTGTGCTGAATTACTTAACTGCTTTCTGATTTACTGCGTCATACTTACATGTGCTTGTTAACATACTAGTCTTGTGCAGAAAATTGACTAAATGGTCCTGTATGCTTTCCTAAGTGTTGGGAATTAAAAGTGTTACAAATATATATATATATATATATATATATATAGGACACTATATGGAATAACTTAGCACTTTAATGGAACGGTATCTAACCGAACAACCGGACATAACCCGAAACACTAAAATATTACCAGAAATATTGTTTCACTTTTCTGAGCTAGAGATGGTTCCCGAACACTTAAACACAGTACATAATACATGTAGCATACTAAAACTCTAGACTTAACATTTAACTTCCACTAATTAAATTAATTACCATCAACAATTACAACTTACCCCCCCCCCCCCCCTGTGACCGTCCCCATGTAGGGCCCCACACCACAAGATTTAGTTAAATCTTGCACAATCCCCATGCAATCCCATTTTGATTTTGGCAAGATTAGGTGAAGATTTTGTTTGTACTTCCACCAACACTTAAACCATTGGATATTAGGGGATTAGGGTATCATAAGAACACTTAACATCCATCTTCATCTTCACACCAAACTCGCCTCTCCCTCCTCCTTAAGCTCGGCCGAAAACACCCCCTTTCACCACAACCATTTTCGATTTCCATCATCCATTCCAAGGTTACTACAAGGTGCACAAAGGTGAATAACGAAGTGTGGAACTCACAGATCATCAAGGACCTCCCTAGTGTGCTTTTATCCACCACATTTTCACTAGTGTTCTTCCCTAGCTTTAAGCTAGTTGTAAGCTTCTTTGATCCTTGTTTACTGTATGTTTTTAGTGCTTAAAAGTTATATTATGGTGAAATCATATGAACACTAAAAGAACACAAACATAAATCATAAACTTAAAGCTTTACATAAAGATGAAACATGATGAAATAATGCTAGTATAATGTTGTTTAGTATATGTTGATGCTTGCTTGTTGATTACTAGAAATATGTTGTTGATCATTGTATGAAACTTGTTAACTTATGATTAAAAACATGATTTAACAAGTAGGAGGTGATTAGGGGTTTACATAAAAGAATCACCTCCATATTTAGACATGAACTTGGTGACAAAATGATATCTTGTAAAATAACAAACAAAGTGATCTAGTGATCTTGTAGATCTAAAACTTGTGAATGATTTTCCTAAATAAACCAAGTCTAAAAGACGGTTTTGAAAGATCATGATCCCTATACTATTTTGGAAATAAAGTAGGTATATGGATACTAGTGACACATGAAAATATTGTAAATAAATATTTTTGTAAAATATGATCACAAGTTGTGAACATCTAAAAATCCCGAGAATGAGATTTTAACCAAAGTAAACACACTTTGAAGGGTAACTAAACCCACTAAACGCCTTACCAAGTTACTACGCGTTTTTATGAAACATCAAGTTCATGTTGGTTTGTAAATGGAATAGTTTGCTCTTGGTAAATTGTGGTTGATTGTTGAATAATTTTCGGAAAAGAAAATGATATGCTTATTAGCATGGTCGCCTCCATTTACAAAGGAAACTCTGGCGAAATTTTCTAAAAACTCCAACACATAGAAAATATTTTCTAGCAAGTGTTACAAGTGTATTTTTAACTATGATCTTTCCACAAAAGTCAGAGTGTGACATTTGAATTGTGTGGTATGTGATAGAAGTAATGAGTAGATAAACCGTACGTAGGATACGTGTTATGCATGCACGAGAAACTGATTATTATCTGTACCTTATTAGGACGTGCTTAATTCCCAATTATTAGAGTAACTAATCTAACCGAGCAAACCAAGGTGAGTTCACACTCCTTCTAAGGCATGGGATTCCCGGTGGTTGGGAATGGGTTAAAGAACTAAAACGGAACCTGCATATCCTCCTTGGGTAGGATATGTACCACCATCCTCCATGGGTATGATGCCAATATTAATCCTGCGTATTCTCCTTGGGTAGAATACGTACGTTCGTCCTCCTTGGGTAGGACAACAACCTTAAAACTTACTAGACAAAACTCTATCATTAGGTCCCTCATTTTATATCGACTTAATCGCCGAGGCCGATGGCGAGCGGGTCATTAGTTAATAGCGCTATTAGGGTTTGACAAACCTCACACCGTGCCGGTAGGACGGGCGTGAACTAATAGATCATGGCAAACAGTCAATGATGATAGACATTGACTTAGGGCACAACTTACTTTCGTCAGTAGTCGATATGGTAACGGTCTAGTGGTTTACATGGGGAAGCCCCCACGGGTCATGGTTTGGGAAACAAGGATTTGGTTAATCATATTTTCAACTATGGGGTAACCCCCACGGCAACTAAGCCAACTAAACAAAACTATGTTTTTGAAACAACTTAAAACGAACACCCAACTGTGAACTCGCTCAACTTTGTTGTTGACTCCTTGTTACATGCCTTGCAGGTCATTAGGTATCTATGGAGCTTGCACGGGGAGGAGTGGTCGTTGTGGGGACATGGACTGTTGAGTTCCATGATTAAACATTTAAACTTTATAAACTTATTGCTTATGTTTGGGATTCACGTTTTATGCTTCCGATGTTAACTTAAAGTTGTTTACTTTCTTTTGGACACCAATTATATTGGGGTTGGTTTTATGTACTTAATCACGTTGTTCAATATGATTGGTGGCTTAATCCTGGTCATGTCACGCCTCCAAGCGGTAATACCCCGCGTGTGGATTTTTGGGGGTGTGATAGATTGGTATCAGAGCCATTGGTTATAGCGAACTTGGTTTTAAAAAGGGAAAAGCTTTTTGACAAAATCAGACTATAACCTGTACAGAGCTCAACGATCCACAACGACGCTTCGCTCCACGTGCAAGGCTCAACACACTAGGTGGTATGATTTAAGTTTATATTTCTTACTTGCTAGATTACTTTTGTCTGGTGTGATGTTTATTGTGTGTTTATTTAGGGTAGTAGCATGCTGTCTATTAGCCCAACTGCTTTCTTTATGGCACGCAATTGTTTACTTGAAATTTGACAAGTGGTGGTCAAATTCTTTTCTGATTTCTCGTCACCCCGCTACGACAACAGTTTATGCATTATATCTATTTACACGCTTATCTCGACATGACGTCGCCATTTGACCCTCCGTACATTCGGCTTGTACGTCAACATTCACGAAGACCATATCTGGCTCAAACGAACTTGGGTTTTGGAGAACTATACCCACGCATCCCTGTTAACGAACCTCATCATCTCTACTGGTCGTCGTTACCAGAAACGAAGCAGCCACAGTTACGCGCGTTCGTCGCTTTGCAACTCGCAACCCTACCAACCAAACTCTGTTTAGACAAGTGATATACTTCCGTGATCGTGATGCAACGAACTTCCCTTTTTGTGTCGTGCCACCACACCTCACTACTAGAATTGCTTCTAAGCAACAGATTACTTGGTTGAATTCTTCTGTTATTGGTGGACCCCTGTTTTCGCTTGATTCTTCGCATGAACCTCATTAATTCCCTGTTTCTTCGATTGGCAACTGATTTAACGAAATGCCAACAACCATACCATGATTTTCACCGATCATAAGACTACCTTATCACCTTGTTGGATGGTTAATTAGCTCTCTCGTATACCCAACTCAGCGAATGAATACCATTACTGGTGAAATAGTCTCCAGGACATTTGGGGACGGAGATATGGATCACTCAACCCACCGGCGAACACGATAATTTATACGTTTACCTGACCCACCTTACACTACAAGAGACGTACTTTAATTTCATGATAGTTTTTCTTAAATATGCGGGATCTTTGCACTAGCTCTTGCACCGACACATGATTATTGATTAATGATACGTCCAATTTCTACCATTGGCTTAGATCAAGCCATCACTCTCTTACCATAGTGACATTACGTTCTCGCTACTCCATGTTGAGATACTGAAACGAACACGCACTCGCTTAGAGAATTTGGAAGGCTCGACCTTCGATCATTAGTGATCACTCCTTGAAACCTTGAGGGTGGTGATGTATTGTTGATACGATCATACTCTCTTGAACTCGTTTTCGCGTCTTTCCTTTGGAACCTCACGACTACGCAGACGTATTTTGGATTCATTCGTACAACCCAAGGAACTCCTCCTAACTTGGTTGCTTACTTGATGAATCACAAACCCACCTAAGTTCATGGATTCAGGTGAATTGTTCCTCCTTCGCATATGGGCGAGTCCGACGACTTTTGATGGAAGTCTCAGTGAATCTTAACTCTACACACTTGTACAACAATCATGCTGCTATGTTGAATTCTTGTTCTGATTGATTTAACCCCGTGACAGCTATATTCGATCAACGGCATACTTTATCCTAACTACACCCAACTTGCGTACAACCAGCTGTACCTTCGACATCAGGTAAACCCCTGCTAGGGATTATTAAACGCTTATTCATCGATTTCGGCTACCCTTTCTCATGTTTCCCCACCCATACACGTTATACTTTTGAACCCTACGATCTTAAAAGTGTTCCCCGCGGACACTCGCCTGGACAAGTTACGATCTATGAACGTTACTCAGTGAGCATTGGACCATGAACATGTTGATACCCCAGGTACTTTTCCTTGATCTTGATACGGCCGATATGGATCCTCAGATGTAACACCTCGTAATTTCATGTCCAATAATGTATTGACATGTGTCATAAGCTTTGAACGTGTGAAAGAATACTCTAGATGGACAAAAGTTGACAAACAAGAAAAGTATGTGAATACAAGGGTTCAAAATGTCAACAATGGATAAATATACTCTACAATAGCCCTACATGATATTTATATCCTTAAACGAATAAATCATGGATCATACGAACCTAATCGTGAAAGAAAGTGAGGAATTACAAACTACAGGGGTTAAATGTGTTAACATGTTTAAAGTATACTTCTGAGTGAGCTTTTAGCAAACCTGAAGCTTTGTAATGATAAATTATACTCACTAGAATATGTGGTAAAAATTTCACCAAGTTTCGATATCGTATGAGAACGTTACGACAATATTCGTATACGAGGGGTTAAAAGCGTCAACGTTGAAATTTGTGACTTTTCGGGTAAGCACAAAGTTAACCAAGGACTTAACCAAGTTTGTAAAAGTCTTAAGGTCCTTAAAAATCAAGTTAGAGGGCCAAAAGTGCAAGAAAAACACTTAAAACCACGTATAGAAGGACCAGGGACTGAAATGTAATTTATTAAACTTGTTTGGCCTGTTGCGCCAGTTTTAGACGCCCCGCGAGGGACCCTTCGCGGCCCGCGAAAAAGCCACCAGCGCAGAAATTACGCACAGCTGCCAGTTGCAGCCTTGTAACCGACTTTAAACGTTTGTTTTGCATACCAGGGGCTGCCCCAATGGTATTTCATGCATAGGGGACACTTGTCTTGATCTGGAAACACTCATAGACCTCTTTGGCATCATCTTATGAGATCAAAATGCATATATAAGAACCCACTTTGGTTGCAACTTTGTTCACTCATTTACAACATTCACAACTTCAAGTTCTGGAGCTCCCCTGATCAGCAACAAGCTTCCTAGTGATTCCTAATCATACTTAGGACCTTTGTAAGTGTCCTAAACCCTTCCTAAATCAGTTTAGCTTAGTTAATTAGCTAAATTCAAACCGTCGTAATTAAAGTTTGACTTCGAGATTAATTTAAATTTGTTCAGTCAAATCTCGAATTAAAAGTACCTATAAGTAGGTATTTATGTGGGTAATAAACCCTTAAAAGGGTGCTCTCTGATTCCCACTCTAACTAGGTCAATTGTCGGGTCAAACTTGTTTATTAAAAAGTCAACAGAATGCTTATTTTCAAATTGATGCATAATTAGCAATGTAGGAGACATGCAACCTGTTTGTTCACTAATATAACTTGGTAATTATTGTAAGAACATGTCTAAACATGTTCAACCCGACAATTTTCAGTTTAGACTCGGATCGGAACCGAAAGTCGCATAATTTGACTTTCGCTTTGACTTTCAGTTCTGACCCGTATAAGCATGTTTTAGAATTGCCTTAGAGCTTTATTTGGACCAGGTTTCATGTAAGTATAACTCTCTGAGATTATACAACTTGGTTCATTAGCTATCCGATTCATATGCATGTTTCCTTTAAGTGCTTAATTGTTGACTATGATGCCCTTTTGACTATAAAACATGATTTTTGAAAAAGTAAAAGAGTAGAAACCTTAGTTACTGATTTATAAACTTGCACCTAAAATTTGACATCAGTTTGAGGTCTAGATTAAGAGTTATGCTCACGTAATTAGAAAGCTTCTTATTAAATAAACGGCGTCATTAGCATATAGCCTATCTAAACCCGATTTTTGATACCAAACTTTTTACCCACTGATGTAATATAATATTTTGGGATTTTTAAAGATTTTTATTTAATTTTTGGCTGAACATAACATAGGTCTCTAAGCTTGATTCGGTAATTGTCGGTTTTGCCCTTTTGGGCTATAAAATGAGTTTTACAAATCTTTTTGACCCCAAACCTTTTGCTACTGATTTGTTATGATAAATAAAATATTTTGAGCCTTCTGGAATATTAAAATTACCAGCTTTCCTTTAAAAACCCGGAAATAGCTCAAAATCGCCTTTTTAAGCATTTTTAACGCATAGTATGTGTTAAAACCATTTTAAACATATAAGGTTTGATACCTACTGATATATTAAGTATATTTTCATACTTTGACAGTAAGCTAAAGTTTTAAACTCAGAATTTCCAATTTTGACCTTTTTAGCCTATGTGAAATTACCAAAATACCCCTAAGGTACATAGTTTGGTTTTAAATGATAAATTTCACATATATCTAGTACCCTACTGTTATAACTTATTAAATTAAGTATATTTACTGAATAAATCAGACCTGTAACTCAGATTACTAATTAAACTCTTTTATAACCTTTTAAATGACCAAAATGCCCTTACGAGGCATAGTTTGAGGTTAAATCCATTTCGGGCATAATAGGAGATATCTTACTGATGTCTCAACATATTTAAGGCATATTAACTTAGGAAACATGTATATGACTCATATGGTTACCCGTTACGCTTCTTCGCGTTCGGTTCGGTTTATGTAACTAGTTTGCATAAATTGACCGAAACGGGTCAAACCTTATCATTTTTGTCTCAAAATCCAGAATGTGTTTAGTTTACCCATATTGTACAAGTCCTCAAACTTGTCGGGTGTAAGTCAAATTCCATTCCGGTCTTCGCTTAATCATGCGTTTGAACCGTATCTTCCTTAAAACTAACCGGTCTAAGCTTAAGCTTAATTAAAGACCCGTTAGAAATCTAATAGGTTATTATAAACCTTTGTTCCAGAATAGGAGACCCAGTAAAAGCTACACGCACTTGCTAATTCTGATTTATACTTGCAAAGGTAAATACTTTTAACTTATTTTCCCTATACGGGCTTGGGTTATGGTATATAAAATACCGCTTGGTCGAGCATTGAATCTTTAATCGAATAGAGGTTAAATCATTGAAATGCTCCGTTTGGAAATGTTTTGTTTGCTTAAAGCCTTTGGGGGGTTAATGACCATGTCTCGGATATCCTTGGCATCATTTTACGAAATGGCCATGACCTAAGCACGGGGTGTAGGCGTACACCCGTCAGTGCCTAAATAAATAATGTGGTGTGTCTATTAATCTTTAACCCGGTCTACGGATCGGGCTACTGAACGCATAAGGAACATGTAATTCTTTTACAAGATTATATTCAAATAATTATCCCAAGTTATAAAAGATATTTTATGCCACGTGCATTCAAATCAATTTTATTAAACTTTACAAAATGAGTCAGTTAAATTGTATTTACCAGTGTAAACTGACGTATTTTCCCAAAAGGTTAAGTGCAGGTACTACTCGAACTAGGCTGGCTTTCTCCTAGCGTCCACAATAAGTCTCGCAAGCTTGGATGTCATAAAACTATTGAACAATGTTTCCTCTTTATTTTGATCCGCCTGTGGATCTGTTTCAACTATTTGTGATACTCGATATTACAATTTATTAAAGTTGAAATGAATCTATCTTTTGCTTCCGCCGTGCATTTAATATATTGTGTTGTTTGACTATGATGATATCAACTACGTCACGATACTCCCCACCGGGCCCACCGGTAATACGTGGAAATATCAGGGTGTGACAGGTTGGTATCAGAGCCAACGCTGAGTGAATTAAACACTAGCCTTTTGTGTTTAATCTCAGTTACACAATTGCACATTCCTTAAATTTTCGAGTCTAGACAAAGAATTTAGGAATAATCCAAATTGTTTTTAATTCTAACTTTGTCCTTTATATTCCTTGTTGTATCTTTTTGTTTTTTACAGGAAATATGCCGCCAAGATTCTTCAGAGGTAGAGGAAAGGCATCGGTAGGAACCCACGCCAAGGAAGCAGGGCCTTCTCAAAGGCGAACTTCACCCGTTCCTATTAGCACCAGTCCTCAGGGAGACAGGAGATCACACCTGCAGCCAGCGAGGCGGTCTGTCTCATTAGCTTCGTCACCTTCTTACCTACCTTCCTTTGGACCCCACTCCGAGAACGAACCTGAAAACCCACAACCTTCGTTTATCCCTCTTCAGCGATCCAACTCACGTCACTCTTTTGATAACCCGTCCCATATCTTCAGAAGCCGGTTCAACCCGGCAAATTACCTCGAGGAACCAGTGGGTGTTAACCCATTGGGACCCGAAGATCATTTTTCTGGAGATCACAACATGGACATGGATGAGTATACCGACCCTACCGAACCACCGTCCGGTACCCCCACTCATCCTATTGAAATCTCTGATGGATCCTCTTTTCACGGATCACCTTACCGTGGTCCAGACAGCTTTCAAGCGAGGATGAACCAGTATGAGTGGTATTTCACACCCTCTTACCATTCAACGCCTCAGTAGCAGCAGCAATCGGATCCTTCCAGGGATTCTCGCTTTGTGACAGTTACCCCGCCACCACCACCACCTCAACAGCAGCCTCCTGAGCCGCCGAGGCGAAGGAGAACAAACGCACGGATGTCCGTGCAAGGTAGAGGAGTGCATATCAGCACCCCTCAACCATCGAGTAGCAGCCACTATCCGCCGCTTCGAGAAGACCAGCAGTTTAGGGGACCTTCAAACCCCAACCCGGAAGTGAACTCTGCACATGCCATGCCACCACCATTGGGCTTTGACAACCCAATTCCCACGTACACTGGCCCATCAACGTATAATCCCTTCGAGCAGCCGGCTCACAACAGTTTCAACTATGCGGAGATCGACCCATACCTGGCGGCGTGGAACTACAATGCTGCTAACCCCGATGGGCCTTACGGAGCTCCTTGGGGAGTCGGATACCCAGCTTATGGGTACCAACAGCAGCCGTCTCTTCGACCTCCATATCAGCCGCAGCCGCAAGTACCACAGTTTTCCCCGCCAGAAAGGGGGGAAATTCTCCAAAGACTGGACCAGGTTGAACATCATGTTCACAAAGATCGAAGGGAACGCCATGGTTTCCTCAAGGGATTGGCAAGTTTGATAAAAGGGAAAAGCAAGAAGGACCGTTGAATCCTTCAATTGTTGGTTGTATTCCCTTGTTTTCAGTTGAGCTCCTGCGTGGGCCTGTTTTCTGTTTTAACCCCTGCGTGGGTATGTTTTGTTTGTTAAGCCCCTGCGTGGGCAAGTCTTTTGTTTGACCCCTGCGTGGGTATATTTGTTTGGTTAAGCCCCTGCGTGGGCATGTTATTTCATTTGAAAGTCCCGTTCAGGGCAGACTAGTATTTTAATTCATGTGGTGAAATGGTTAGATTTAAATTCTACTTTTAGTTATATGCATGAACAAAAATATAAAATATAAAATATAAAATAAAAATAAATAATAACAATATTTTTACAAAATCTATCATTATATTAAAAATGATAAAATCTAAAGTGATAAGACCTAGCCTTTGTGTCATTGTAAGACAGGGCAAAGATGGTAGTTCCCCAATTAGATTCATATCCTTATTAACATCTCGATTTAGAATTGTTCTGCGTTAAAGTTTAAATAAGAATCTTAAAAGGTAAAACCTAGCTTGTAGGTCATTATAAAGACTTAGCCAATATGGTAAAACCTGTTTAAAAATATTCGAATCTCTGTTAACATCTGCAAACATGTTAACATTCTTGGCGAATGTGATCCACAAAATCACACATGTCACCCTTGTGTTAATTATCCCAATTCCTTATTATTTAACATCCGATCGTGATGTAATGCCTACGGGCTATAACTAATGTCATATAAGACAAAAGACAGCCGTAGCTTATAGACTCCCTGTCAAGAAAGGTAATGAATTTTCATTCAAACCTTAATAATTAGATCCTATAACATCTAAATCTATAATTTAGAATTGTCCGCGTGACTAGGCCTGTTGTGCCAATATTATATTTCATTCTAGAACTAAGGGTTACTAATAAAAAGCCCTGAATGAAATTACATAACAAATTAACTAGTATGGCTCTTTAATTACCATGGTTAATAAATTATCAAGATGGCAGACCTATTATAATTCCTTAAATGAATCATTGTCATCATCTTATGTAGCAGTTCAACTACATGGCCGAGTCTGAAAAGGTTAACAGTCGGCCAAAGGAGAATCATGACGCCACCAGAATCAATATAACTGGTGCGGAACTCCAAGCATTAATTGACAATGCTGTCACTAAAGCCATAGAGAGGCAGTATAGTGAATCGAGTAGTACTCGAAGCAGGACCCAATCAGCATCCCATTCTAAGCCAAAAACGCATTCTGAGGCTCAGAGTAAGCCACCCTCTAAGTTAGATAAGCCAAAGAAGGATGATGACGAGCATCACTCCTCGAACCAGCAAAGTGTTCCGTCAAAGAAGATCGAGCTTAAGCAGGAACCGCGTGGTAAGTCCTGTACGTATAAATACTTCGTCTCATGTAAACCCAGAGACTTTACTGGGGAGAAAGGAGCGGTTGACTGCATGACATGGTTGGATGAAATAGATACCGTGGTTGATATCAGCGGGTGCGCTGATAAGGATGTAGTAAAGTTCGTATCTCAATCGTTCAAAGGTGAGGCCTTAGCCTGGTGGAGATCGTTGATTCAAGCTACTGGGAATGTTCCGCTGTACAATATGACATGGGAACAATTTGTTAGCCTCATCAAAGAGAACTACTGTCCTCAGCATGAGGTTGAAAAGATTGAGTCAGATTTTCTGTCATTGGTAATGAAAAATCTGGATTGCCAAGCTTACCTTACGAGCTTTAATACAATGTCAAGGTTGGTTCCTTATCTTGTAACCCCGGAACCCAAAAGAATAGCTCGTTTCATTGGGGGTTTAGCCCCAGAAATTAAGGCAAGTGTAAAAGCCTCTCGGCCAGCTACATTCAGGTCTGCAGCTGATATATCCTTGTCCCTCATATTGGACACGGTCAGGCAGAGATCGCTGAGGAACACGGATGCCGAGAAAAGGAAGCGTGAAGATGACAATTCACGACGGTCAGACAAGAAACACAGGGGAAACAATGACCACAAGAAGGGGTCTGGATTTAAGAAGGATGGGCATCAATCTGGGGATAAGCCCAAATGTAAGGTTTGTAAGAAGCACCATTTTGGGAGGTGCCGACTTGAGTCGAAATCCCAGTCTCAGCCCAGGCCATGTGGGATCTGCAAATCTTCAGAACATAAGACTCTGGAGTGCAAGAAGCTGAAGGACGCAACATGCTACAGTTGCAATGAAAAAGGGCACATTAAGTCCAATTGCCCAAAGATCACCAAGAAAACCGAGGATGGGAAAAAGACCAATGCTAGGGTCTTCAGGATGGATGCAAAGGAAGCTGTTCAGGACGACAACGTGATCACAGGTACTTTTCTCATAAATGATGTTTATGCTAGAGTGTTGTTTGATTCTGGAGCGGATAAGTCCTTTGTGGATAACAAGTTTTGTGAATTGTTGAAATTGCCTGTTAAAGCTTTAAGTGTGAAGTATGAGGTGGAATTAGCTGATGGAACCATAGAAACTGCCTTAACTGTGTTAGATGGATGTGTTATCTCCATTAGGAATCACTCTTTTCCTTTGTCCTTACTTCCCTTTAAGCTAGCCGGTTTTGATATAGTGATAGGTATGGATTGGTTATCGCATAACCAAGCCCAGATAGTGTGCAATAAGAAGCAGGTGGTAATTAAGACTCCGTCTGGTGAGCCACTTACCATTCAGGGAGACACCCAATATGGACTGCCTGAGCAAGTGTCTATGCTCAAGGCATCTAGATGCTTGAAGAAGGGTTGTGTCATTTATATGGCACAGGTTACTATTGATGAGCCAAAACCTAAGATAGAAGACATTCCCGTCATTTCTGAATATCCTGAAGTTTTCCCTGAAGAACTACCTGGTTTACCACCAGATAGGCAAGTGGAATTTCGAATTGACATCATCCCCGGAGCAGCACCTGTTGCTAGAGCACCTTATAGGTTGGCACCAACAGAGATGAAGGAGTTAAGGACGCAGTTAGATGATCTGCTAGCCAAAGGTTTCATTAGACCTAGTTCGTCTCTTTGGGGAGCGCCGATTTTGTTTGTCAAGAAGAAGGATGGGTCGATGCGTCTGTGCATCGATTACCGTGAGCTTAATAAAGTCACTATCAAGAATAGGTATCCTTTGCCCAGGATCGACGATCTGTTTGATCAATTACAAGGGGCAAGCTACTTCTCTAAGATCGATTTGAGGTCAGGTTGTCATCAATTGAAGGTTAAAGATGAAGATGTACACAAGACTGCATTTAGGACTCGTTATGGTCATTACGAGTTCCTAGTGATGCCTTTTGGGCTCACTAATGCTCCTGCCGCATTCATGGACCTCATGAATCGCATCTGCAAGCCCTACTTGGAGAAATTTGTCATCGTCTTTATAGACGACATCCTCATCTACTCGAAGAACCAAGCTGACCATGAGAAACACCTTCGCTGTATTCTTAAACTTCTACATCGTGAGAAACTCTACGCCAAATTTTCGAAGTGTGAATTTTGGCTTCGAGAAGTCCAATTCCTTGGACATGTGGTTAGTGAGCGTGGTATCCAAGTAGATCCCGCTAAAGTAGAAGCGGTTATGAATTGGCAAGAGCCAAAGACACCTACAGAGATTCGTAGCTTCCTGGGTTTAGCAGGATACTGTAGGCGATTTATCAAAAACTTCTCAAGAATTGCAGCACCCCTGACTTTACTCACCCGCAAGAAAAGCAAGTTTGACTGGGGGCCTAAGCAACAAGAGTCTTTTGATATTCTGAAGCAAAAGTTGAGCAACGCTCCTGTATTGACGTTGCCTGATGGAATTGATGAATTTGTAGTATACTGTGATGCATCACACACTGGTATGTGATGTGTACTCATGCAGAAAGGCAAAGTCATTGCCTATGCTTCACGACAGTTAAAGGTGCACGAGAAGAATTACACCACCCATGACTTGGAGTTGGATGCCGTTGTATTTGCACTAAAACTGTGGAGGCATTACTTGTATGGAACCAAGTGTGTGATCTATTCAGATCACAAGAGCCTTCAACACTTGTTTAATCAGAAGGATTTAAACATGAGGCAACGACGATGGATGGAAACTTTGAATGATTATGACTGTGAGATAAGTTACCATCCAGGCAAGGCGAATGTAGTTGATGATGCCTTAAGCAGGAAGGAAAGAGTGAAGCCTATAAGGATCAATGCCAAGAGCACTGAGATAAAGAATAGTTTGAACGAAAGGTTGTTAGTTGCACAGAAAGAAGCTGTGTTGGAAGCTAACTATCCTGATGAAAAGCTAGGAGTAACTGAAGAACAGTTATCCTATGACAAGGACGGAATCCTAAGGTTAAATGGACGAATATGGGTTCCAGTATTTGGAGGACTTCGAGATGTTATCCTTCAGGAAGCCCACAGTTCTAAATATTCCGTTCATCCTGGAGCTGATAGGATGTACCAGGATCTAAAGGCAAATTTTTGGTGGATAGGCTTGAAGAAGTCTATAGCTGCCTATGTAGCTAAATGTTTGACGTGTGCGCAAGTCAAAGCTGAACATCAGAAGCCGTCAGGTTTGCTACAACAGCCTGAACTTCCCACATGGAAGTGGGAGATGGTGACAATGGATTTCATCACCAAATTGCGAAAGACAAGGAAGGGAAATGATACTATATGGGTGATAGTAGATAGACTGACTAAGTCAGCACATTTCCTACCCATTAAGGAGACTTATAGCTCTGACATGTTAGCTCAATTGTACGTAGATAAGATTGTAGCTCTGCATGGCGTTCCAGTGTCAATTATCTCTGACAGAGATACGCGATACACATCACATTTTTGGAAAAGTTTCCAACAGTCTTTGGGCAGGCGCTTAAACTTTAGTACGGCTTACCATCCACAGACAGATGGGCAAAGCGAGCGTACAATCCAAACTTTGGAAGACATGCTTCGTGCATGTGTGATTGATCTAGGTGGTAGTTGGGATAACCACCTGCCACTAATCGAGTTCTCTTATAACAATAGCTATCATACCAGCATTAAGGCTGCGCCTTTTGAGACATTATATGGTAGGAAATGCAGAACACCTATTTGTTGGGCGGAAGTAGGAGAAGTTCAATTATCAGGACCTGATTTAGTCTTTGAAACGACAGACAAGATTGTCCAGATTCGTGACCGCTTGAAAGCTGCCAGAGATAGGCAGAAAAGCTACGCGGATTGAAAGCGTAAACCTCTGAAATTCGAGGTTGGCGACAAAGTTTTACTTAAAGTATCACCCTGGAAGGGGGTGATGCGATTTGGTAAGAAAGGTAAGTTAAGCCCAAGGTATATAGGACCATTCAAGATCATCGAATGTGTTGGGTCAGTGGCTTACAAGTTAAACTTACCTGAAGAGCTCAGTGGTATTCACAACGTATTCCACGTCTGCAATCTGAAGAAATGCCTAGCTGACGAATCGCTAGTCATACCACATACGGATGTGCATATAGATGAGAGCTTGAAATTTGTGGAAAAACCATTGTCGATTGAGGATCGACAGGTAAAGAAGCTTCGAAGGAAGCATGTGCCAGTTGTAAAGGTCAAATGGGATGCCCGCAGAGGTCCCGAATACACATGGGAGGTAGAGTCCACAATGAAAGAAAAGTACCCTCATTTGTTTCAGTAAATCTCGAGGTCGAGATTTCTTTTAAGGGGGTGAGGATGTAACACCTCGTAATTTCATGTCCAATAATGTATTGACACGTGTCATAAGCTTTGAACGTGTGAAAGAATACTCTAGATGGACTAAAGTTGACAAACAAGAAAAGTATGTGAATACAAGGGTTCAAAATGTCAACAATGGATAAATATACTCTACAATATCCCTACATGATATTTATATCCTTAAACGAATAAATCATGGATCATACGAACCTAATCGTGAAAGAAAGTGAGAAATTACAAACTACAGGGGTTAAATGTGTCAACATGTTTAAAGTATACCTCTGAGTGACCTTTTAACAAACCCGAAGCTTTGTAATGATAAATTATACTCACTAGAATATGTGGTAAAAATTTCACCAAGTTTCGATATCGTATGAGAAAGTTATGACAATATTCGTATACGAGGGGTTAAAAGCGTCCACGTTGAAATTTGTGACTTTTCGGGTAAGCACAAAGTTAACCAAGGACTTAACCAAGTTTGTAAAAGTCTTAAGGTCCTTAAAAATCAAGTTAGAGGGCCAAAAGTGCAAGAAAAACACTTAAAACCACGTATAGAAGGACCAGGGACTGAAATGTAATTTATTAAACTTGTTTGGCCTGTTGCGCCAGTTTTAGACGCCCCGCGAGGGACCCTTCACGGCCCGCGAAAAAGCCACCAGCACAGAAATTGCGCACAGCTGCCAGTTGCAGCCTTGTAACCGACTTTAAACGTTTGTTTTGCATACCAGGGGCTGCCCCAATGGTATTTCATGCATAGGGGACACTTGTCTTGATCTGGAAACACTCATAGACCTCTTTGGCATCATCTTATGAGATCAAAATGCATATATAAGAACCCACTTTGGTTGCAACTTTGTTTACTCATTTGCAACATTCACAACTTCAAGTTCTAGAGCTCCCCTGATCAGCAACAAGCTTCCTAGTGATTCCTAATCATACTTAGGACCTTTGTAAGTGTCCTAAACCCTTCCTAAATCAGTTTAGCTTAGTTAATTAGCTAAAAGTCAAACCGTCGTAATTAAAGTTTGACTTTGAGATTAATTAAAATTGTTTAGTCAAATCTCGAATTAAAAGTACCTCTAAGTAGGTATTTATGTGGGTAATAAACCCTTAAAAGGGTACTCTCTGATTCCCACTCTAACTAGGTCAATTGTCGGGTCAAACTTGTTATTAAAAAGTCAACAGAATGCTTATTTTCAAATTAATGCATAATTAGCAATGTAGGAGACATGCAACCTGTTTGTTCACTAATATAACTTGGTAATTAATGTAAGAACATGTCTAAACATGTTCAACCCGACAATTTTTAGTTTAGACTCGGATCGGAACCGAAAGTCGCATAATTTGACTTTCGCTTTGACTTTCAGTTCTGACCCGTATAAGCATGTTTTAGAATTGCCTTAGAGCTTTATTTGGACCAGGTTTCATGTAAGTATAACTCTCTGAGATTATACAACTTGGTTCATTAGCTATCCGATTCATATGCATGTTTCCGTTAAGTGCTTAATTGTTGACTATCATGCCCTTTTGACTATAAAACATGAATTTTGAAAAAGTAAAAGAGTAGAAACCTTAGTTACTAATTTATAAACTTGCACCTAAAATTTGACATCAGTTTGAGGTCTAGATTAAGAGTTATGCTCATTAGCGTAATTAGAAAGCTTCTTATTAAATAAACGGCGTCATTAGCATATAGCCTATCTAAACCCGATTTTTGATACCAAAATTTTTACCCACTAATGTAATATAATATTTTGGGATTTTTAAAGATTTTTATTTAATTTTTGGCTGAACATAACATAGGTCTCTAAGCTTGATTCGATAATTGTCGGTTTTGCCCTTTTGGGCTATAAAATGAGTTTTACAAATATTTTTGACCCCAAACCTTTTGCTACTGATTTTTTATGATAAATAAAATATTTTGAGCCTTCTGGAATATTAAAATTACCAGCTTTCCTTTAAAAACCCGGAAATAGCTCAAAATCGTCTTTTTAAGCATTTTTAACGCATAGTATGTATTAAAACCATTTTAAACATATAAGGTTTGATACCTACTGATATATTAAGTATATTTTCATACTTTGACAGTAAGCTAAAGTTTTAAACTCAGAATTTCCAGTTTTGACCTTTTTAGCCTATGTGAAATTACCAAAATACCCCTAAGGTACATAGTTTGGTTTTAAATGATAAATTTCACATATATCTAGTACCCTACTGTTATAACTTATTAAATTAAGTATATTTACTGAATAAATCAGACCTGTAACTCAGATTACTAATTAAACTCTTTTATAACCTTTTAAATGACCAAAATGCCCTTACGAGGCATAGTTTGAGGTTAAATCCATTTCGGGCATAATAGGAGATATCTTACTGATGGCTCAACATATTTAAGGCATATTAAATTAGGAAACCTATATATGAGTCATATGGTTACCCGTTACGCTTCTTCGCGTTCGGTTCGGTTTATGTAACTAGTTTGCATAAATTGACCGAAACGGGTCAAACCTTATCATTTTTGTCTCAAAATCCAGAATGTGTTTAGTTTACCCATATTGTACAAGTCCTTAAACTTGTCGGGTTTAAGTCAAATTCCATTCCGGTCTTCGCTTAATCATGCGTTTGAACCGTATCTTCCTTAAAACTAACCGGTCTAAGCTTAAGCTTAATTAAAGACCCGTTAGAAATCTAATAGGTTATTATAAACCTTTGTTCCAGAATACGATACCCAGTAAAAGCTACACGCACTTGCTAATTCTGATTTATACTTGCAAAGGTAAATACTTTTAACTTATTTTCCCTATACGGGCTTGGGTTATGGTATATAAAATACCGCTTGGTCGGGCATTGAATCTTTAATCGAATAGAGGTTAAATCATTGAAATGCTCCATTTGGAAATGTTTTGTTTGCTTAAAGCCTTTGGGGGGGTTAATGACCATATCCCGGATATCCAAAACTCTAAAGGTGTAAAAGAGTTAGTTTGAAGGACCAAAGTTATCGAACAGTGAAACTATGAAACCACAGGGACTAAAAGTGTCAACATGCCAAACTTGTGCCTCTGAATGACCTTACATGATGAATATATTCTTAAACGAGTGAATGAATTGATATGAGTAGCCGTTTATGAAAATAATCAAAAGATTATTAATTATAAGGGTTAAACGTGTCAACATGTCGATTCTAACCTCTGAGTGACCTTTTAACGAAACAAAGGCTTCGAAACATTCAAATATACTCTTAAGAATAAGTGGTATAAATTTCACGTGGTTTCGATATCGTTAAGTATGCTTTCAAGACTTTGGGCCAAAAGTGTCAACTTGATGAAACTTGCTTTCATAGTGATATTTAACGAACCCGAGCCTAATGAGGTTTGTTTATAGATCCTTGGGCCCCAAGAAATTAACTACAAGGGTCTCTATTGCTAAAAATCATGTTAAAAAGGATTTAAAACGAGCAGGGACTGAAACTGCCAGCTTGGAAACTTGTTTTACCTGAACAGCAGGTCCAAGCGGCCCGCGTAAGCCCACCCCCATACCTTACGCGACCCGCCTCAGCATGCCCAGATCAGAAAAACACCTGCAGGTGCGGGTTAAAGCTGTTACACCGCCTTAGTCTAGGTTATATCGACCTAGGGAGCTGTAAGTCGGTTTAAATTAGTAGCTATGACACCTGGGGTGATCCCAGGGCCTCCAATTACACCTGGAAGTGATCTAAATTCTTGGACATTGCTATATAAAGGACCATAGCTCTTGTGTTCATAGTTTGGCTATATAAGATAATTTTCACATATATAAAGTATCCTACTGTTATAACTTATAAAAATACATATTTTTTTCTTATTTAATCAGACCTGAAACTCAGTTGAACAATTAAACTCTTTTATGGGCATTAAAATTACCAAAATGCCCTTATGGGACTTATTTTGGTTTAAATTACTTTTTGGGCATATATGTTAACATCTTACTGATGTATTAACATATTTTGAGCATAATAATGATTAAGACCTCTATATAATTTATTTGGAGACCCGTTACGTGTTTACGCGTTCGGATCGGCTTATGTGACTAGTTTACATAATATAGTCGAAACGGGTCAAACTCTATCATTAAATCCTCAATTTCCAGAATGTGTTTAGTTTACCCATATTATACAAGTATCCAAGCTTGTCGGGTCTGAACCACATTCTATTCCGGTCTTCGCTTAATCGAGCGTTTAGAACCATAAGGTTTCTTTCTAGCTAGCCGGTCTAAGTCCTTGACTTAATTAAAGACCTGTTATGTAACGCCTCGCATATTTGTATTTCTGTACCTTTAGAAAATTCGAGTTCGTGTACTATTCTTTTGGAATCACAGTTGAAAAACGGTTTAAAAACGGAAAACAACGCTTTTCTACGCACTTTTAACGCAACCGACAAGCGAACGCCTACCGACACTATATCACGTACATTTAACCCTGAAGTTTTATTCTACGACATTGCGGAGTGTTCGGGCTTTAAATCGGGTTCTTAAGTGCGTTTGGGCCACCTTAAAACGCGAGCTTGGGCTTGCGGGCCTTGGGCCCAAGCCCAAAACCCACTAACTAAACCTACCAATATAATACAAGTTAACCCTAACACCCTCTTCACTTATCAGCCGCTCACCTCATCTTTTTCCCTCTCACTTGTCTGAGCACCTTATCCTCTAATTTATTGGAATCACAGAACAATTCACACACACAAACACTGAAAGCCTTCTTCTTCTACATTACAAACCCTAAACTAGATACACATACACATTCAGAGATATCCATGTCCCCATATCACTTTGCAAACCTCAAGACATCACAGACTCTCATCACTCCACCTCTCCCTCTCGTTGACGATAGCAGCAGACGAAGACACGCCGCCGCTCACGGCGGCGGTGGTGAGTCGGAAAGCCGGCGATAGCCCCCCTTAACCTGTTTTTGCCCCGGCGAGACTCCCCCTTCTCCGATCGATGTGATCGGCCGACCACCACCAACACTCTGTGTGGTGCAGTGGTGCGATGACAAGGAGGAGAGAGTGAGAGACGGCGGCAGAGCCGCCGGTGGTCACTGGCAGCGATGGAGGTCAACATCAGTCAATGTCTCAGCTCTGTGTCTCGATTCGACAAACGTTCCGGTAACCATCTCCCTCATTTTTCTTTAATTCCTGCAAAATTGAAGATGGTTATGTTTATACCAAGTCTGATGATGTTCGGTTCCCATTTGTTTATCAGTTGGTTCAGCTTCCGGCCTCGGGTTCGGGTCCCGTTCGATTTCAGTCCTCCTCGGTCAACATCATGTTCAGTTTGTTTCGGTTCAGGTTAGTCATGCTTCGAGCATTTTATTAGTCAAGTTTCGATTCAAGTTTCATTTCAGTTTTGTTATGGGTTACAGCTTGAAGTTCCGGTTTCAGCTTCGTTATGGTTCTTATTCAATTCAGTCGAATCGGGTTCAAGTCCGGTCCGTTTTGGAGTCGGTCAACTTTAGTCAAGAAAATCAAACGGTCAAACTGGGTCGGCTTCGGTCAAACCAGTCAACTGGCCCGCACGAGTTACTCGCGAGATACGGTATAACATTTACGACAATATTATTATTATTATTATTATTATTCTTTTTAGTATTATGTTTTTACGTTCTTTTTACATACTAAACAAACTCGAACCGTTACACTTGACATCTAAATATATTATAGCATTTGACTTGAATTTTATTGTTATTGTTATATTTTAATTACGGTTTAATCATAAAACACTAGTCACTTGAACATGTTCATTTAACGCGTCTTTGAGATTTGTATAAATACACATATTTTCGTTATGTAACTCGTAGAAATATATATTGTTTCGTTGATTGTTGAATTTTGACAAATAAATCGACAACTTGAGTTGTCGGGATCGTCCAAAAACAGAGGAAACTCTGCCCGTTTTTCGTAAAAATCCACGAAACAATACGTATATAATTTCAAAACGATTTCTTTTATTTTGATTCGTTTTCTTTATAACCAAATCTCTAAATTAATAGCATAAATGCATAAATTCTTTTATAATAATTTTTTTATATATCAAGACAATATAATATACGAATTTCAAATTTTGCAAAACATAAATATTAGGATTATTTATTTTTAACCTAATAAATAGTAACGAGTTCGCGATATTTTAAACATCTAGGATAAACACTCTCGTTCGTTCTCTTGAACTCCCGTTTACTCATGCACCATCGTTTGCCCATATAGGGTGACCTCGGTGTTCCATCCTCCAAATCTCTTACGCTCGTCAACACTTGGATAATCGGAAGACTTAGCAATTTCGTGAGTATACTCGATCCCTTTTTCCCCTTTACACTTTGGGATGCAACATGTATAACTATGCAAACAACTTTTAAACTCAACTAAACTTACTCTATCCATGATTAAACATGAAACTAATGTGACTTACTTGTTATTCTCGTATGCTATGTGAACGATTTGGAACGTTATATGCTCATTAACTTTGCTCGCCCACCTTAACAATTATAGCGCTATAGGATTAACGCCCCGCCCGCTATTCTATTGGGTATTGTTAAGTTAAACATTACCACCCCGCTAAATTATTGGGATTAGGCTATTTTAGGCGTTGTATTCTAGGGTTTGATCATATTGTACGCCAAAATTGCATACTAGTAATCACATATTATGTATCATGTTGGATTTGAGTTTTTATTCTATTATGCTATGTAGTTAAACTTGTATACTCGCCTTTGCTTTCGCATTGAAACTCTATTTTAATACATGTTGCTGATTGATTAATGAAGTATGGATGAATGATGAAACAAGTGTAGGGTGGACTAGATACACACCTATAAATCGTTATCTTTTAATGTTATGTTATTTGTTGAAACAATGTTGTATTTTGTTTTGGTTAATGTATAACAATTTAGCAATTGCAATGAAATTCGGATTTAATTAAATATTGTCACATAGTGTTATGAAGTCTCTTGCAATCTATACACACTTCGTCTCATCCCGATGTTTCCGCCATCGGTTGGGGTGTGACATGTTAGCATCCTAATAGGTTAATAAACCTTCTATACAGATTAAATAGCTTCCGGTAGAAGGTGCCTTCAAAAAGCCTTAAGATTTTTACTGCTAGCATCAGGTAAATACCTTTAACTTATTTTCCCTATACGGGCTTGGGATATGGTATTATAATAATACCACTTGGTCGGGTATGAAATCATTTAATCGGATTGTGATTAATAAATTGCATAACCCATTTTAATCGGTCTTGTTTGATAACATAAGCATTGGGGGTTAACGACCGTGTCCTGGATATCCTCAGCTCATTTTATTTGAAATGGCCACGACCTATGCACGGGGTGTAGGCATACACCTGACAGATGCAAATGCTAAATATTAACCCACATGTTGGGGATAACTCCTTTATGGGTTCTATAAGTGGTGAGTCGGTTAATCACGACCGGCTTCCAACCGGCCCCAATTGTATGACAAACATATAAATCTGTATACAAGATTATATTTAAATAATTGTCCCAAGTTATAAAAGATTTACGCCATGTGCACCTAAATCAATTTTCTTAAACATTTTCAAAAGAGTCAGTTAATTGTATTTACCAGTGTAAACTGACGTATTTTCTTAAAGACTGATTTGACAGGTACCTCTCGAAATAGGCTGGAGCTATAGGGTGTCTATAGAGGATCTTGCAAATCCATAAGATGCCTGCAGTCTGTCATTTTGTTTCTTTGTATTTATTTATGATCCGCCTGTGGATCTTATTACATTCCAGTCTGTACATTCATAAACTCGAACACTCAGACAATATGGTTTGTAATAGTTTATTCACCAAGCCTTCCGCTGTGCTATTATATTGTGTGCATTGACTATGATGATATCAACTACGTCACGATACTCCCCGCCGGGCCCACCGGTAATATGTGGAAATATCGGGGTGTGACAGGTTGGTATCAGAGCCAACATTGAGTGAATTAAACACTAGCCTTTTGTGTTTAATCTCAATGACACAATAAGCACATTCCTTAGACTCTCGAGTCTAGGAAAATGACCTAGGAATTTACTCTTAACTTTTCTTGTATTGTTTTATTATAATTATTTGTTTCGACAGATTTCCATTGAGAAGAATGCCACCAAGACTAAGAGGACGAGGCAAAGGACCCATGCGTGGAGGACCGTCTAGCAGCACGGGACCCTCCCACAGGCGTACACCATCCGACTCGCTTTCCGGTTCCAACTCGAGGGATAATTGGAGCCATAACCCTGAACCAGCAAGACATTCTGTCTCGCTGGGATCCTCACCGTCTGACCCTCCTTATTTTGGGTTGCCCATTCCCTTCAAACCCCATCATTCTCCTATTTCGCAAGGAACTCATTATTCAAACCAATCACACCACTCTTTCCAATCTCATCCTTTTCATCATTCAGATTCCACTTACTCACCTGTACAATTTAATCCAAACGCTTATGTTAATGACTTTCTGGGCTACAACCCTTTGGGACCTGAGGATCACTTTTCTCAGGAAATGGAGATGGATGATGAACCGGACCCGGATTTGCAAACAGGAACACCAGGCCACCCAATAAGTATCTCAAGCGGTTCCCCATTTCAGGGATCACCGTACCATGGGCCCGACTCATTCCAGGAGAGGATGGGTCAGTATGACTGGTTCTTTACACCATCATACCATAACTCCCCTATCCAACCTCCATTGGATGAACCACAGCTTCGAGCTGTTACCCCACCACCCTTGCCAGTTGAGGAACCACCTCAATAGCCTCCCAAGCCGCCAAGGCGGAGGAGAAATGCTAGGATGTCCGTACGTGGGGGACCACAGTTTGCATCTCCTCGTGGCTCAAGTTTGTATCCTCCTATCCCAGAAGACCCTCAGTTGGGTGAATCATCACGCACGGTGACAGAAGCTAACCTTCCGCCGGTTTCACACGCACCACTACAGCCACCGTTGGGTTTTGACAACCCGATTCCAACATACCCAGGATCATCCGGGTATAACCCATCTGGTTATCCATCTGATTATGGAGCTCATGACCCGTATCTTACAGCTGCACAATACCATCATCTTTACCCTTCTTCTTACCCTCCAGTGTATCCCACTGGATACCCAGCGCAGGATTCGCAATACCCGCCATACCAACAACCTCCTCCGTATCAGCAGCAGCAAACTCAAGAGATCCTAGAGAGGTTAGACAGGGTTGAGCATGTGGCTCATGAAAACAAGAAGAAGCACAATGGTTTTGTCAAGGGTCTTATGAACCTTCTCAAAGGCAAGAAGAAATAGGGTGATGATTGTGTTGTTTTGTTTGTCATGTAATAAAGTCCCTGCGAGGACGTTTGTTTTGTTTTTCATGTACCAAGTCCCTGTGTTGACTTATTTCTGTTTCAGTAGCCCCTGCGTGGGCAGTGTTTTCAGTAGCCCTGCGTGGGCAGTTTGTGATGTTTCTCTCAAGTCCCTTTTCGGGCAACGTTGTAATCGTTTCGTAGTTTTAATGAAGTTATTTTGATTTTTAAATATGTATATTACTATATTATGCTACTTCATTTCAAATTTTATTTAATCCGCCTAAGAAACTCTTAGAGGTATAACCTAGTCAAAATATTAAATGGCTATGATGGTATAACCTTTTTAAGATAAGGACTCTCTGTTAACATCTGAAAACATGTTAACAATCCTAAATTGTGCGGTATGCAAAACTACACAACCTTTCTAATATACTTGGATCTTTCCAAGCCACTATTTTAGCCTATATGATCAACATAAATCATGGCTAATAAACATCAATATGATGTATACACCATAACATCCATTAGAGATGTATGCTTACAAGCAAAGGTGTAATAATGACAATGAAAGTTCTATTTATAAACTTCTTGTCAAAAAGGCGATGAACTTTGTTCGACCCTTAAATGATCACTAATCCAAAGGATCGTTGATTATATTTTAATCGTCCCTGTGACAAGCTTCCTAAGCTATTTAAATGTCCTTCGAGACGAACTTTGTATAATATGATTATCTCTTTGAGTATTATTATTTTTATGGTCTATATGGTTTAATAATACCATGACCATCTACTCATCAATACGATGATCAAATATGTGAATTAAATATATCAATTATGTTTGGTATAGTCACCCTACAGAAGGCAACAACCCCAGGATTAATATCACTGGTGCCGAACTGCAAGCAATGATCACTGCAGCAGTTTCTCAAGCAGTAGATGCTAAGTTTAAAGAGCCTAGTATTGTTAGGTCTCAAACTCATTCGAAACCCCATTCTCAACCCCACACTAATAAGAAAAGTGAGTCTCAGCACTCATCTAACAAGGGTAGTGAACCCAAGAGGCAGATAGTCCTCAAGCCGACTCCTAGGTACACCAAGGGTTGTACCTACAAGTACTTTGTCTCCTGTAAGCCTAGGGATTTTACTGGAGAAAAAGGAGCGATTGATTGTATGAAATGGTTAGATGTGATGGAAACTGTAATAGACATCAGCGGATGTGCTAAGGAGGATGTAGTTATGTTTGTATCACAATCCTTCAAGGGTGATGCCCTCACATGGTGGAAAGCTTTAGTGCAGTCTACAGGGAAGGTTCACTTGTATAATCTTTCTTGGGAGAAGTTTGTAGATCTGGTAAAGGACACTTACTGCCCTCAACACGAGGTTGAGAGGATTGAATCAGATTTCCTCACCCTAGTGATGAAGGATCTGGATTGTAGATCCTATGTGACTAGATTCAATTCAATGTCAAGGCTTGTGCCATATCTAGTCACTCCTGAACCCAAACGCATTGCGCGTTTCATCGGTGGTTTGGCCCCCGAAGTAAAAGGGAATGTTAAGGCTTCAAAGCCAGCCACTTATAGGTCCGCCGGGGATCTATCTTTGTCCCTCACTCTCGATGTTGTGAGGAATAGGGCAAAGAAAACCACTGATGAGGGGAAAAGGAAAAGAGAGGAAGATAAGTCTCCACAGTCGAACAAAAAGGGCAAAGGGAACTCTGGTTCCAAAAAGGGGCAGTCAAGTTACAAGCCCAGATGTAAGACTTGCAACAAAAGGCATTTTGGGAAATGCAACCAAGACCCACAGGCCAAACCATGTGGGATTTGTAAAAAGAAGGGGCACAAGTCTGTTGAGTGTTGAAATATAAAGGATGCTACCTGCTATGGTTGCAATGAAAAGGGGCACATCAAAACCAATTGCCCCAAGAATGCAAAGAAGCCCGAAGAGGCAAAGAAAAACAACGCGAGAGTTTTCCAGATGCAAGCAAGGGAAGCGGTAAATGACGAGAACATCATAACAGGTACCTTCCTCATCAATAACAATTATGCTAGAGTCTTATTTGATTCTGGTGCTGATAAGTCCTTTGTACACCATAAGTTCTGTAAGTTGTTGAATTTACCTATTAAGACTCTAGACATAAAATATGAGGTAGAGCTTGTCGACGGTACCTTAGAAACAGCTTCAACTCTTCTTGATGGATGCTCTATATCCATCAAGAATCATTCTATCCCGCTTTCCCTCTTGCCAATGAAATTGGCTGGGTTTGATATAGTTTTAGGCATGGATTAGTTGTCGTATAACCAAGCCCAAATTGCCTGTGATAAAAAGCTAATTATTATCAAAACCCCTTCTGGCGAATCCGTCAGTATTCAAGGAGATACACATTATGGATTGCCTAGCAATGTGTCTATTCTCAAGTTAGCGCAGTGTATGAAAAATGGATGTGTCATTTACATGGCACAAGTGACTGTGAATGATCCTAAGCCTAAAATTGAAGATATTCCGATTATCTCTGAGTATCCTGATGTCTTTCCTGACGAGTTACCTGGATTACCTCCTGAGAGGCAAGTAGAGTTCAGGATAGACATTCTTCCAGGAGCTGCACCTATTGCACGAGCTCCTTATCGTCTAGCGCCTACTGAAATGAAGGAACTCAGAACTCAATTAGATGATTTATTGGAAAAAGGTTTTATACAACCTAGCTCTTCGCCTTGGGGAGCTCCAATATTATTTGTGAAGAAGAAGGACGGATCAATGCGTTTATGCATTGATTATCGGGAGCTAAACAAAGTAACGATCAAGAATCGTTATCCTTTACCCAGGATCGATGATTTATTTGATCAGCTCCAAGGGGCGAGTTATTTCTCAAAGATTGATTTGAGATCTGGGTATCATCAACTTAAAGTAAGAATTGAAGATGTGCCTAAGACGGCTTTCAGGACGAGGTATGGACATTTCGAGTTTTTAGTGATGCCTTTTGGGCTCACTAATGCTCCAGCGGCATTCATGGACCTCATGAATAGAGTCTGCAAACCATACTTAGATAAGTTTGTCATCGTCTTCATAGATGACATACTTATCTATTCTCGTAACCAAGTTGATCATGAGAAGCATCTTCGATGTATCTTAGGATTGCTTCAACAGGAGAAGTTGTATGCTAAATTCTCCAAATGTGAATTTTGGCTTCGTGAAGTCCAATTCCTTGGACATGTTGTCAGTGAGCGAGGTATTCAAGTAGATCCCGCTAAGGTAGAAGCCGTGATGAATTGGGAAGCACCCAAGACTCCAACCGAAATACGTAGTTTTCTGGGTTTAGCTGGATATTATAGGAGATTCATTGAGAACTTCTCAAGAATAGCCGCACCATTAACATCCTTGACCCGTAAGAATATTAAGTTTGATTGGGGTCCAAAACAACAAGAATCCTTTGAGATTCTTAACAAGAAATTGAGCAATGCTCAGGTGTTAACCTTACCTGATGGAATCGAAGAGTTTGTTGTATACTGTGATGCTTCACACACCGGTATGGGTTGTGTGCTCATGCAGCGAGGCAAGATGATTGCCTATGCATCACGACAACTAAAAGTGCATGAGAAAAATTACACTACCCACGATCTGGAATTGGGTGCCGTTGTATTCGCACTTAAGTTGTGGAGACATTATTTATATGGAACTAAATGTGTGATCTACTCGGATCACAAAAGTCTTCAACATTTGTTCAATCAAAAAGAGCTCAATATGAGACAGCGCCGTTGGATGGAAACCTTAAATGACTATGATTGCGAAATTCGCTACCATCATGGTAAAGCGAATGTAGTCGCTGATGCTCTAAGCCGAAAGGAAAGGATTAAACCAATTAGGATCAATGCCAAGAGCATTGAGTTGAGGAATAGTCTGAATGAAAGAATATTAGCTGCACAGAAGGATGCTGTATTGGAAGATAACTTTCCAAATGAAAAGTTAGGAATAACTGCTGAGCAGTTAGCACCTGGGAAGGATGGAATTCTCAGAATGAACGGAAGGATTTGGGTTCCTATTCAAGGGGGACTTCGAGATATAATCCTCCAGGAAGCCCACAACTCCAAGTACTCAGTTCACCCGGGAGGTGACAAGATGTATCAAGACTTGAAAGCTAATTATTGGTGGATAGGGTTGAAGAAATCTATTGCCACCCATGTAGCCAAGTGCTTGACCTGTGCTCAGATTAAAGCTGAACATCAAAAGCCATCGGGCCTGTTGCAACAGCCAGAACTTCCCACATGGAAGTGGGAAATGGTAACTATGGATTTTATAACCAAGTTACCTAAAACAAGGCACGGAAATGATACCATATGGGTTATTGTTGATAGACTGACTAAGTCAGCACATTTCTTACCCATCAAGGAGACTCGTAGCTCCGATAAATTAGCCCAATTGTATGTTGATAAGATTGTAGCTCTACATGGAGTACCAGTAGCTATTATCTCTGATAGGGATACTAGATACACCTCTCATTTTTGGAAAAGTTTCCAACAATCTTTGGGCACACGTTTGAATTTTAGTACCGCTTACCATCCTCAGACTGATGGACAGAGTGAGCGTACAATTCAAATGTTAGAAGACATGCTTCGTGCATGTGTTATTGATTTAGGTGGTAGTTGGGATGACCACCTACCATTGATCGAGTTCTCCTATAACAATAGCTACCATACAAGCATTAAGGTTTCGCCTTTTGAGGCATTATATGGTAGGAAATGCAGAACGCCTGTCTGTTGGGCAGAAGTAGGAGAAGCTTAGTTATCAGGACCTGATATAGTTCTTGAAACAACAGACAAGATTGTCCAGATTCAGGATCGCCTGAAAGCTGCCAGGGATAGGCAGAAAAGTTATGCTGATAAAGGGCGAAAACCTCGAAAGTTTGAAGTAGGCGATAAAGTTCTATTAAAAGTGTCACCCTGGAAAGGTGTAATGCGTTTTGGTAAAAAGGGTAAGTTGAACCCTAGATACATTGGACCATTCGAGATTATAGAATGTGTCGGCAGTGTAGCTTATAAGCTAAACCTGCCTGAGGAGCTAAGTGGGATTCATAATGTGTTTCACATTTGTAATCTCAAGAAATGCCTAGCAGACGAATCACTGGCTATGTCTCATAAAGACGTACAAATTGATGAAAGCTTGAGATTTGTTGAAAGGCCTATATCGATCGAAGATCGACAAGTTAAAAAGCTCCGAAGAAAGCATGTACCTATAGTAAAGGTCAAATGGGAAGCCCGTAGAGGTCCCGAGTATACGTGGGAAGTCGAGTCCACTATGAAACAGAAATACCCTCACTTATTTCAGTAAATCTCGGGGTCGAGATTTCTTTTAAGGGGGTGAGGATGTAACACCACGTAAAAACGTGTCCAATTATATATAGACACGTGTCCTAAACTCTAAAGGTGTGAAAGAGTTAGTTTGAAGGACCAAAGTTATCGAACAGTGAAACTATGAAACCACAGGGACTAAAAGTGTCAACATGCCAAACTTGTGCCTCTGAATGACCTTACATGATGAATATATTCTTAAACGAGTGAATGAATTGATATGAGAAGCCGTTTATGAAAATAATCAAAAGATTATTAATTATAAGGGTTAAACGTGTCAACAAGTCGATTCTGACCTCTGAGTGACCTTTTAACGAAACCAAGGCTTCGAAACATTCAAATATACTCTTAAGAATAAGTGGTATAAATTTCACGTGGTTTCGATATCGTTAAGTATGCTTTCAAGACTTTGGGCCAAAAGTGTCAACTTGATGAAACTTGCTTTCATAGTGATATTTAACAAACCCGAGCCTAATGAGGTTTGTTTATACATCCTTGGGCCCCAAGAAATTAACTACAAGGGTATCTATTGCCAAAAATCATGTTAAAAAGGATTTAAAACGAGCAGGGACTGAAACTGCCAGCTTGGAAACTTGTTTTACCTGAACAGCCGGTCCAAGCGGCCCGCGTAAGCCCACCCCCATACCTTACGCGGCCCGCCTCAGCATGCCCAGATCAGAAAAACACCTGCAGGTGCGGGTTAAAGCTGTTACACCGCCTTAGTCTAGGTTATATCGACCTAGGGAGCTGTAAGTCGGTTTAAATTAGTAGCTATGACACCTGGGGTGATCCCAGGGCCTCCAATTACACCTGGAAGTGATCTAAATTCTTGGACATTGCTATATAAAGGACCATAGCTCTTGTGTTCATAAACACATTTGCAAACAATTCACTTGTGGGACTTGCTCTGGAGCTTCCATCAGTTAGAAGAGGATTATCAAGTGTAGAAAAGTTTGCTAGGACCTTAAGTAAGCTTCTAATTTCTTGTTTAGTCATTTTAATTAGCTTAATTACTCTAAAGTCAAACTTATCGTAAAATTAGTTTGACTTTCATTTTAATTACATGTGGCTTAACCACTGATCAAATTGAAAGTGGTTATAGAACCACATTAGTGTAGGTGATTAACCCTTAAGAGGGCACCTCCTAATTATCTCGTTTGACTGGTCAATTGTCGGGTCAGAGTAGTTTGACAAAAAGTCAAACTGGACAGAAATTACAAAAATGGTTCTAATTAATAAACCAGAGGTTCTAAATTATATTATAACATTCTAATGACTTGGTAATCAATATTAAAACATGTTTTATCAGTCCTAACCCGACAATTAATAGTCTAAGGTCAGTTTATAACCGAAAGTCGCAAAAGCTTGACTTTTTCTTTGACTTTCAGTTCTGACCCGTTTAAGCTTAATTCTCTCATGTTTTAAGCTTCTATTAGGACCACATTACTTAGTAGTATAACCCCCTGGAGTTATATTGCATGGTGACTAGTGGTTTGAATTATATGCACTTAATCGTAATTATGCTTAATAATGCCATAAACGCCCTTTTGACATACAACTGAGATTTTTAGCAATGTGAATGGACTAAAATCTTTGCTACTGATATTTAGACATGTCCTAAAAGTTTAACATTAATTGGAGGTCTAGAATGGGAGTTATGCTCAATAGCGTAATTAAGGAACTTTTTAGTAATTAAATGGCGTAATTAGTATGAAGCCTATATAAACCCGATTTTTGACACCAAGCTTCATACCTACTGATGTAAAATAATATTTTAGGATTTTTAAAGATTTTTAATTATTTTTAGGCTGAGCATAACATAGGATTATAGCTTGATTTCGGTAAATGTCGGTTTTACCCTTTTCATGCATAAAATGAGTTTTACATAACTTTTTCGTGTCAAACCTTTTGCTACTAATTTCATATGATAAACAAAGTATTTTGAACTTTATAAACTGATCAAAAACTCAGATTTACTATTTTAACCCGAATAACCCTTTAAACCGACTTTTAAGCGTTTTTAGTACATAGTATGGGTCAAAACTATATTTGACATATAAAACTTATTACCCACTGATGTTTTAAGTTAATTTATATAATTAAACTGTAAGTCAAAATTTTTAAACTCAAAAGTCTATTTTGACCATTAAAGCCTATGTAAAATTTACCAAAATGCCCCTACGGGACATAGTTTGGCTATATAAGATAATTTTCACATATATAAAGTATCCTACTGTTATAACTTATAAAAATACATATTTTTTTCTGATTTAATCAGACCTGAAACTCAGTTGCACAATTAAACTCTTTTATGGGCATTAAAATTACCAAAATGCCCTTATGGGACTTATTTTGGTTTAAATTACTTTTTGGGCATATATGTTAACATCTTACTGATGTATTAACATATTTTGAGCATAACAATGATTAAGACCTGTATATAATTTATTTGGAGACCCGTTACGTGTTTACGCGTTTGGATCGGCTTATGTGACTAGTTTACATAATATAGTCGAAACGGGTCAAACTCTATCATTAAATCCTCAATTTCCAGAATGTGTTTAGTTTACACATATTATACAAGTATCCAAGCTTGTCGGGTCTGAACCACATTCTATTCCGGTCTCCGCTTAATCGAGCGTTAGAACCATAAGGTTTCTTTCTAGCTAGCCGGTCTAAGTCCCTGACTTAATTAAAGACCTGTTACCATCCTAATAGGTTAATAAACCTTCTATACAGATTAAATAGCTTCCGGTAGAAGGTGCCTTCAAAAAGCCTTAAGATTTTTACTGCTAGCATCAGGTAAATACCTTTAACTTATTTTCCCTATACGGGCTTGGGATATGGTATTATAATAATACCACTTGGTCGGGTATGAAATCATTTAATCGGATTGTGATTAATAAATTGCATAACCCGTTTTAATCGGTCTTGTATGATAACATAAGCATTGGGGGTTAACGACCGTGTCCTGGATATCCTCGGCTCATTTTATTTGAAATGGCCACGACCTATGCACGGGGTGTAGGCATACACCTGACAGATGCAAATGCTAAATATAAACCCACATGTTGGTGATAACTCCTTTATGGGTTCTATAAGTGGTGAGTCGGTTAATCACGACCGGCTTCCAACCGGCCCCAATTGTATGACAAACATATAAATCTGTATACAAGATTATATTTAAATAATTGTCCCAGGTTATAAAAGATTTACGCCATGTGCACCTAAATCAATTTTCTTAAACATTTTCAAAAGAGTCAGTTAATTGTATTTACCAGTGTAAACTGACGTATTTTCTTAAAGACTGATTTGACAGGTATCTCTCGAAATAGGCTAGAGCTATAGGGTGTCTATAGAGGATCTTGCAAGTCCATAAGATGCCTGCAGTCTGTCATTTTGTTTCTTTGTATTTATTTATGATCCGCCTGTGGATCTTATTACATTCCAGTCTGTACATTCATAAACTCGAACACTGAGACAATATGGTTTGTAATAGTTTATTCACCAAGCCTTCCGCTGTGCTATTATATTGTGTGTATTGACTATGATGATATCAACTACGTCACAATACTCCCCGCCGGGCCCACCGGTAATATGTGGAAATATCGGGGTGTGACAATTAATCTTTAACCCGGTTTACGGATCGGGCTACTGAACGCATAAGGAACATGTAATTCTTTTACAAGATTATATTCAAATAATTATCCCAAGTTATAAAAGATATTTTGTGCCACGTGCATTCAAATCAATTTTATTAAACTTTACAAAATGAGTCAGTTAAATTGTATTTAACAGTGTAAACTGACGTATTTTCCCAAAAGGTTAAGTGCAGGTACTACTCGAACTAGGCTGGCTTTCTCCTAGCGTCCACAATAAGTCTCGCAAGCTTGGATGTCATAAAACTGTTGAACAATGTTTCCTCTTTATTTTGATCCGCCTGTGGATCTGTTTCAACTATTTGTGATACTCGATATTACAATTTATTAAAGTTGAAATGAATCTATCTTTTGCTTCCGCTGTGCATTTTATATATTGTGTTGTTTGACTATGATGATATCAACTACGTCACGATACTCCCCACCGGGCCCACCGGTAATACATGGAAATATCGGGGTGTGACATCAGACACGATAAATATGTCCCTTGTTTTCTTTGACGACATCCGAACCCACTTAAAGAACTATCCTCGCAACTACAAGAGCTCTTGGACAACGGTTTTATTCGCCCTAGCTCTTCGCCTTGGGGAGCTCCAGTATTATTCGTACCTTCAGAATGTGTATTGACTACCGCGAGCTCAACAACGTGACTGTGAAGAATCGTTATCCCCTCCCATGTATAGACGACTTGTGACCAGTTGCAAGGGTCGAGCTATTACTCTAAGATTGATTTGAGATCGGGATACCATCAGCTAAGAGTCCGAGATGAGGACGTCTCCAAAACAGCATTCCGAACTCGTTACGGCCATTACGAGTTTCTGGTCATGCCTTTCGGGTTGACAAACGCACCTGCGGTCTTCATGGATCTCATGAACCGAGTGTGCAAACCATATCTGGATAAGTTTGTTATTGTTTTCATCGACGACATCCTGATCTACTCGAAGAGTCAGGAGGAACACGAGCAGCATCTACGACTTATTCTGGAACTTCTTCGAGCAGAGCAGCTTTACGCCAAGTTTTCGAAATGCGACTTTTGGCTTCGTGAAGTACATTTCCTAGGCCACGTGGTAAATGAGGAAGGGATTCATGTTGATCCATCCAAGGTTGACTCGATCAAGAACTGGCCTGCACCCCGTACACCAACAGAAATCCGCCAATTCTTGGGTTTGGCGGGCTATTACAGAAGGATTATCAAGGATTTCTCAAAGATTGCGCAACCTCTCACTTCACTGACTCAGAAGGGTATCACCTATCGTTGGGGTGATGTACAGGAGTCCGCATTTCAGTACTTAAAGGAGAGACTTTGTAGCGCGCCTATTCTTTCGTTACCTGAAGGCACAGATGATTGTGGTTTATTACGACGCTTCCATCCAAGGACTTTGTTGCGTGTTGATGCAACGTGACAAGGTCATTGCCTACGCATCGCGCCAACTTAAAGTTCACGAATTGGATTCCTGGTGTGCTTTAAATATCCGTGTCTAAAGATAACAAATTAAAGGTCAAGTTAAACAATTATGTGATTATGTGCTTATGTGTTCCCTTTTATGTTTTTTGTGTGATCCAAATTTTTGTTATCCAAATCCTCGTAGAATCTTCCAAATCTTCGTATAAGGGATTCATAGTAGGATATCCAAGGGTACTATCCTAAATCCTTAATGGACTTCTACATTGTAGTTAAGTCCCTTGGGTTATGAAGTACTATTCTATAATTGGACCCCTTGAGTGGTCTAGTTAAACAGATTGATCCAAAAATCTGGTTAGGAATATCATGTGATGATATAGCTAAAAAGACTCCTTGGTGGTCTAACTAAAGAGATCACTTGTCGATTTAATTAAAAGGACCCTATGGTAGTCTAGTCACACTCATCACAGGTTTGATTTTCTTCCCCTACACATTATGAAATGCACTGTGCGGACTGTGTAAGAAATTACGTAATTATGGACGCGTACATAATTATGGAATTTAGTGCACAGAAACCACAGCAAGTTTTATCATGTGTCTAGAGTTAACCCGATTCATTTCCGTTTCTGAAGAATACCCATTGACGAAAATGACTCATTCTGTGCATTTTCGTTTCTGAAGAATACCCATCGAGGGAAAGGAATATCCTTTTGTTTAATCCTTCATTTCCGTTTCTGAAGAATACCCATTGAGGAAAATGACTCATTCCGTTCATTTTCGTTTATGAAGAATACCCATCGAGGGAAATGAATATCCTTTTGTTTATTCCTTCATTTACGTTTCTGAAGAATACCCATTGAGGAAAATGACTCATTCCGTGCATTTTCGTTTCTGAAGAATACCCATCGAGGGAAATGAATATCCTTTTGTTTAATCCTTCATTTCCGTTTCTGAAGAATACCCATTGAGGAAAATGACTCATTCCGTTCATTTTCGTTTCTGAAGAATACCCATCGAGGGAAATGAATATCCTTTTGTTTATTCCTTCATTTACGTTTCTGAAGAATACCCATTGAGGAAAATGACTCATTCCGTGCATTTTTGTTTCTGAAGAATACCCATCGAGGGAAATGAATATCCTTTTGTTTAATCCTTCATTTCCATTTCTGAAGAATACCCATTGAGGAAAATGACTCATTCCGTTCATTTTCGTTTCTGAAGAATATCCATCAAGGGAAATGAATATCCTTGATTTTTCTTCCTTCATTTCCATTTCTGAAGAATACCCATTGGGGAAAATGACTCATTCCGTTCATTTTCGTTTCTGAAGAATGTCCGTTGAGAGAAATTACAGGATTATGCCCTGCATATATTGGATGGGTTATTCTACGCAAATAGATAAACACCCTAGATTCCATGCAAGACAAATATTTAACACAGCGTCACAGACAGACTCCTACGAATAAATTTCGGGACGAAATTTCCTAAAGTAGGGGAGACTGTGACACCTGTGCCTCTGCGACCATCAAACAAATACCAAACCAATGAAATATTGTATTTCATACTTGGGATTTGTATAAATATGTGTATCTTTTACACATATCAATTCTTGTTCAATTTCAAGCTTTAAATTGCTTTCTGGAAGTTTATACGCGCACTGATGCCCAAATATAATCAGTTTAATGCAACAAACACTCCGAAATAGTGAAATAGGCTTAACATACCTTAAATAACCTTTACATAACTTAGAAATAAGTTTTGGAGGGTTTGGTGTGGCGAAATCAAGTTTATTCGCTTACAGGGACTAATTTCGACAAACTGCGAAAGTATGCCGATTTGTACTGTAACGAACATTCCGGAACATGAACATAAGTTAAACATACCCTAAATATCCTTTACATAGCCTAGAAATAGGCTTTGAGTGATTCAGTGTGCGAAAATAAACTTTTTGGTCATTCAGGGACTAAAAGCGTCAAAAAGTGCATAAGTTTGCATTTTCGCGCATATCTTACGTTCTGAATACATCCGGACATCCAAAACTTTATGTCATCATTAATATATTCTATTTTAGTTATTTTCATGATAAAATTCCATTCGTCGCGTAATTTGGATCGTTTTTCGCATTCGTTCGTGTTTCGCCGTAATTAACCGAACAACGCAACCGTACGACCAAACGAACCAACATCTGAGATATTCTTGAGCATGTTTCATGTTCCCTATACTTTAACCTCATTTTAGAGCCTTGAAATGGGATTAACGGGGCTTAAACGTGTCAAAAATGCATCAAAAACCATGTTTTGCACATTCAGGGACCAAAATTGACATTCTGCCATAGTTATCTTAGGAAGGGACCAAAATGAAAAATCTAAATTCCAGCTTGTTCCAGCTGTTCCCCTCATTTGAACATGGTTTTAATGAAACTAGGGGCTCCCATGGTTTCACAAAACCATAGGCACATGTGTACGGATGAGATCGAAGCTCGTTTTACGATGAACGATCTTAACGGTTGTGCAAAAACTATATAAACCCCACCCCCTTTGCTCTCAAACTCACATTTGATCTGATTTTCATTCTCTAAGTTGAATTCTTGCACTTCATACCTGAGAATAAATTGGATCAAACCTCCTTGGACCTTTTGTAAGTCCTCTTTCGTTCTTTTATGCATTTTTAGCGTGAAAGTCAAACTTTGTTTGACTTTCTGCATTGACCAGTTTATGGTCAATACGAAGTTCGTTTGAACTTCATAACGTGAGCGTAATCACGATGTTTTTAGTCTCTTATGACTATACCTACTGATTACCACATTATCTAGGCATAGTGGCGAGTCGTAGTTTCGGCCAAAATGCGTATTCTTGCGTATTTTGCAACCAAACTACTTTTAGGTATCAAAACCGTTTGTTTTGATACCAAAACTATTTTCTAACTTTGTTAAAAATGTTTTAACATGTTTAGCTCGTCACTTTAGGTTTAGTGCTTATGTGGAGTCGTAAGTCAAGCGGTCTAAACAACCGCTTAGACTTTCGAACTAGACCCGTTTGGTCGATCATTAGGATCCGACCAAACATGTTTAGTGACCATAGTTGTATAGGGAATAACCTTCCAAGGTTATACCTTATGGTCACTTCGTTTAAGTAGTTGTATGATAGGTAGTTTATATGCCTTAGGTAAATGACCAAAATGCCCTTTTTACGCATAAATTCATTTTAAGCATATGTAACCTATATTTTTACATATAAACTGATTAGGTAACAGTATTTTACATATTAAGGCATATAATACTTGTCATAGGACTAGTTAGGCGTTCCGAACGCGTTTTACGCGAACGACGCGTCAAAATGGCGTAAGCTACCTTAACGAGTCGTAATGGGTCGTAAGCACTTAGGTTAGGTTTCGTTTTAGAATGTAGGCTTTGTTAAACCAAATTACATGAGTCCCTACACTCATTTGGTTTACGAAACCTCATTTAATCCGTTCCTCCGATTTAGGTCCGTTTATTTACATAATTACCTATATTAAGTGCCGTTTGATTCCGTGATCCCTCTAGCTTGCTTGGTTGTTATTCAAGACTTCTAAGCATCCTCAAGTGACTACATAGTCCCCTCTTTTACTGTTTTCAAACTGTTTTGGGGTGAAACACATGTTCCTACTTGTAGCTTTTGTGTTTTCCATGTTTTCATACTATATACTTGCTATGTTCATTAGTACACTATTAGTACATGATTTCATTATGTTTTGCTATGTATGTTCACTTAACATGCTAGCCCATTGTTTTACATTTTGAACTGTTTGAACCATTTGTAACCTTTGATTTATGAGAACCATTTGTAACCACTCGATGTATGTGAACCATTTGTAACCATTCGATGTATGAGAATCATTTGAAATCATGGGATGTATGAGAACCATTTGTAATCGTTGGATGTATGTGAACCATTTGTAATCATTTGATTGATGTGAACCATTTGTAACCATTTGATATATGTGAACCATTTGTAACTGTCTGAACCGTTGGGTTAGGGAAGTGATTAGGTAACGGGGTGGGTGTAATGTGTTAAAAGCATGGTGGATACGCCGCTGGTACTTCCTATATATAAGTGCTTTTAACACATTATATATCGTTGCGTTATCTAGATCACTTGGGTAAACGATTTTGAAACAATGTCACACAATGATGTTTTCTGAATAATATAAACCATACGAGTTTTGTTAACGAGTTTCTACTATATGTTTTACAATTTGATTTCATAAAACAAATTTTTTGGAGTTAAGAATCATGGCTACGAGATTTTATAAATCATATCCATTTTGATTTAAGTTGGTTATTTATGTCGCAATACCATACTTTTCAAAACAAGGTTTTTAAATAAGTATTGCAACATGTAAAACGAGCCATGAATCTGACACTCACATAAAACCTATGTACTCGCCGGCATTTTTATGCTGACGTATTTTGACATGTGTTTCAGGTACTATAGTTGTTGATGTTTGATGATGATACTTGCGTACGCTCACATAGGAATGGACGAGGCCTTAGTGACTTAATAACAATGAAAGTTTATTTGTTCCTGTTTTATTCCTAATTCCAATGTAATGTAATACATTTAATTCAATAAAACAAAACTGTTTAATCCATGGTTGTGAAACAATGATTCTGTTACAACACTCCCCGACGTTTCCGCCACGTTTTGTTGTTTTAACGTGGTCGGGGTGTGACAACCGAGTCCCTACGAGGATCGAGGAAACGTTTAGAACAAAAGGAAGACGGCGCCTACTATGTAAACGGGCGCATCTAGGTCCCACTTTACGGAAACTTACGCGAGCTTGTGATGGATGAAGCACACAAGTCTCGTTACTCAGTACATCCTGGTTCGGATAAGATGTACCAAGACTTAAAAAAAAGACTACATACCGGTGGCCTAGCATGAAAGCCAACATAGCAAGCTACGTCAGTAAATGTTTGACTTATGCGAGAGTCAAGATTGAATACCAGAAACCATCAGGCCTACTCCAACAACCAGAGATCCCAAAATGGAAATGGGAGCAAATTTCCCTGGATTTCGTTACTGGCCTGCCTAGATCTCAACGCGGAAATGATACCATTTGGGTGATCGTGGATCGACTGACCAAGTCTGCACATTTTCTGGCTGTCAAGGAAACGGATAAGTTTTCTACTCTAGCAGACGTCTACCTAAAGGAAGTAGTATCAAGGCACGGAGTGCCAACCTCCATCATTTCTGATCGTGACTCACGTTTTACATCGGAGTTGTGGTAAGCTATGCACAAGTCCTTTGGTTCTCGATTAGACATGAGCACGGCATATCATCCACAGACGGATGGGCAATCTGAACACACCATCCAAACCCTTGAAGACATGCTTAGGGCATGTGTAATCGACTTTGGTAATGGCTGGGAAAAACACCTCCCGTTAGTGGAGTTTTCGTATAACAACAGTTACCACACCAGTATCTAGGCCGCTCCGTTCGAGGCATTGTATGGATGGAAGTGCCGATCACCTCTTTGTTGGGTAGAGGTTGGCGACAGTCAAATCACTGGCCCAGAACTTGTGGTAGACACGACTGAGAAGATTACTCAGATACGACAACGAATGGCGGCAGCTCGTGACCGTCAGAAAAGCTATGCTGATAAACGAAGGAAATCACTCGAGTTCCAGGTTGGGGATCGGGTGCTACTCAAAGTCTCACCTTGGAAAGGTGTAGTTCGTTTTGGCAAACGAGGCAAACTCAATCCGCGTTATGTCGGACCATTCGAAATCATTGAGAAAATGGCAAAGTCGCTTACAAGTTGAATCTACCTAAAGAACTCAGCGGAGTTCACAACGTATTCCACGTGTCAAATCTGAAAAAGTGTCTGTCAGATGAGACCCTCATAGTTCCTCTCAAGGAGCTCACTATCGATGATCAGTTGTGATTCATCGAGGAACCAGTAGAGATTACTGATCGAGATGTTAAGGTTCTCAAGCGTACCAGAATACATCTTGTTCGAGTTCGTTGGGATTTCCCGTCGTGGCCCAGAGTATACCTGGGAACGAGAAGACCAAATAAAACTCAAGTATCCCCAGTTGTTTGAGAAAAGTGCAACCACTACTGAGGCTGAAGCTACTGCAGAATTTCGGGACGAAATACCAAACCAACGGGGGGATGATGTGACACCCCAGGAAAAACCAGGAAACCACGCAACTTCACTAGCTTCCTCAGTAACCACGTGCTAAATTTCGGGACGAAATTCTCTTAACAGGGGGATAATGTGACAACCCTCATAATTACATGTATCCGTACGATTTATTAATGATATATAAAGTGCTTGATGACTGTGCTGAATTACTTAACTGCTTTCTGATTTACTGCGTCATACTTACATGTGCTTGTTAACATACTAGTCTTGTGCAGAAAATTGACTAAATGGTCCTGTATGCTTTCCTAAGTGTTGGGAATTAAAAGTGTTACAAAAAGATATATATAGGACACTATATGGAATAACTTAGCACTTTAACGGAACGGTATCTAACCGAACAACCGGACATTACCCAGAACACTAAAATATTACCAGAAATATTGTTTCACTTTTCTGAGCTAGAGATGGTTCCCGAACACTTAAACACACTACATAATACATGTAGCACACTAAAACTCTAGACTTAACATTTAACTTCCACTAATTAAATTAATTACCATCAACAATTACAACTTACCCCCCCCCCCCCCTTGTGACCGTCCCCATGTAGGGCCCTACACCACAAGATTTAGTTAAATCTTGCACAATCCCCATGCAATCCCACTTTGATTTTGGCAAGATTAGGTGAAGATTTTGTTTGTACTTCCACCAAAACTTAAACCATTGGATATTAGGGGATTAGGGTATCATAAGAACACTTAACATCCGTCTTCATCTTCACACCAAACTCACCTCTCCCTCCTCCTTAAGCTCGGCCGAAAACACCCCCTTTCACCACAACCATTTTCGATTTCCATCATCCATTCCAAGGTTACTACAAGGTGCACAAAGGTGAATAACGAAGTGTGGAACTCACGGATCATCAAGGACCTCCCTAGTGTGCTTTTATCCATCACATTTTCACAAGTGTTCTTCCCTAGCTTTAAGCTAGTTGTAAGCTTCTTTGATCCTTGTTTACTTTATGTTTTTAGTGGTTAAAAGTTATATTATGGTGAAATCATATGAACACTAATAGAACACAAACATAAATCATAAACTTAAAGCTTTACATAAAGATGAAACATGATGAAATAATGCTAGTATAATGTTGTTTGGTATATGTTGATGCTTGCTTGTTGATTACTAGAAATATGTTGTTGATCATTATATGAAACTTGTTAACTTATGATTAAAACATGATTTAACAAGTAGGAGGTGATTAGGGGTTTACATAAAAGAATCACCTCCATATTTAGACATGAACTTGGTGACAAAATGATTTCTTGTAAAATAACAAACAAAGTGATCTAGTGATCTTGTAGATCAAAACTTGTGAATGATTTTCCTAAATAAACCAAGTCTAAAAGACGGTTTTGAAAGATCATGATCCCTACACTATTTTGGAAATAAAGTAAGTATATGGATACTAGTGACACATCTAAAAATCCCGAGAATGAGTGCTTATGTGGAGTCGTAAGTCAAGCGGTCTAAACAACCGCTTAGACTTTCGAACTAGACCCGTTTGGTCGATCATTAGGATCCGACCAAACATGTTTAGTGACCATAGTTGTATAGGAAATAACCTTCCGAGCTTATACCTTATGGTCACTTCGTTTAAGTAGTTGTATGATAGGTAGTTTAGATGCCTTAGGTAAATGACCAAAATGCCTTTTTACACGTAAATTCATTTTAAGCATATGTAACCTATATTTTTACATATAAACTGATTAGGTAACATTATTAGACATATTAAGGCATATAATACTTTTCATAGGACTAGTTAGGCGTTCCGACGTGTTTTACGCGAACGACGCGTTAAAATGGCGTAAGCTACCTTAACGAGTCGTAAAGGGTCGTAAGCACTTAGGTTAGGTTTCGTTTTAGAATATAGGCTTTGTTAAACCATATTACATGAGTCCCTACACTCATTTGGTTTATGAAACCTCATTTTATCCGATCCTCCGATTTAGGTCTGTTTATTTACATAATTACCTATATTAGGTGCCGTTTGATTCCGTGATCCCTCTAACTTGCTTGGTTGTTATTCAAGACTTCTAAGCATCCTCAAGTGACTACATAGTCCCCTCTTTTACTGTTTTCAAACTGTTTTGGGGTGAAACACATGTGCCTACTTGTTACTTTCGTGTTTTCCATGTTTTCATACTATATACTTGCTATGTTCATTAGTACACTATTAGTACATGATTTCATAAGGTTTTGCTATGTATGTTCACTTAACATGCTAGCCCATTGTTTTACATTTTGAACTGTTTGAACCATTTGTAACCTTTGATTTATGAGAACCATTTGTAACCACTCGATGTATGTGAACCATTTGTAACCATTCGATGTATGAGAACCATTTAAAATCATGGGATGTATGAGAACCATTTGTAATCGTTGGATGTATGTGAACCATTTGTAATCATTTGATTGATGTGAACCATTTGATATATGTGAACCATTTGTAACTGTCTGAACCGTTGGGTTAGGGAAGTGATTAGGTAACGGGGCGGGTGTAATGTGTTAAAAGCATGGTGGATACGCCACGGGTGTAATGTGTTAAAACCATTTGATATATAAGTGCTTTTAACACATTATATATCGTTGCGTTATATGGATCACTTGGCTAAACGATTTTGAAACAATGTCACACAATGATCTTTTCTGAATAATATAAACCATACGAGTTTTGTTAACGAGTTTCTACTATATGTTTTACAATTTGATTTCATAAAACAAATGTTTTGGAGTTAAGAATCATGGCTACGAGATTTTATAAATGATATCCATTTTGATTTAAGTTGGTTAATTATGTCGCAATACCATACTTTTCAAAACAAGGTTTTTAAATAAGTATTGCAACATGTAAAACGAGCCATGAATCTGACACTCACATAAAACCTATGTACTCGCCGGCATTTTTATACTGACGTATTTTGACATGTGTTTCAGGTACTATAGTTGTTGATGTTTGATGATGATACTTGCGTACGCTCACATAGGAATGGACGAGGCCTTAGTGACTTAATAACAATGAAACTTTATTTGTTCCTGTTTTGTTCCTAATTCCAATGTAATGTAATACATTTAATTCAATAAAACAAAATTGTTTAATCCATGGTTGTGAAACAATGATTCTGTTACAACACTCCCCGACGTTTCCGCCACGTTTTGTTGTTTTAACGTGGTCGGGGTGTGACAGAAAAGTTGGTATCAGAGCCAATGGTTATAGGGAATTAGGTTATTAGTAATGCTTTGACCTAGACTATAACCTTCCTAGGACCCTGTAGGATCGTGTTTCGACCCGATTGAGTCGTTCAGAGGCGTTCAACTACGTTTCAGGTGCGGAATAACAAGAAACGAAGGTAGAGACAGCTTGCAATTCACTTAATCTACTGATGTTATTGATTTGACAATGTTTACAGCTCGTTCTTCACACCGGCAGCACTTCGGTATGGAATTTGACCAAGTTACAAATGAGTTCGCTTATGTGGTATTTATAGTGTTGGTAGGTTCGCTTATACGGACATGTTCGTATAAGCGGACCTGAACAGGTAGGTTCCCACATACGGACATGTACGTATAAGCGGACCTGACACATAAGCGGACCTCCTATGTCTATATAAGCGGACCTATCAGTTTAAACCTATATACCATCCTACTTTCTCGTAAAACATGCCCTGATCTAACAATCTAAAACTAAGACTCGATACAAGACGAAGTCGACAGATGTAGTGCACCAACAGACCCTAACTTAAGTTATCTTGTGTTTAGTTTTAAAACAATACCGTCGCCTATCCTTAGGTGACAACCACTATAAGAACATAAATTTTGAATCTGCTTTGAAAACTAATCATCTGTTCTAGGATGATTTATTATATGGTTTTGAACCTTCAATTTTTTCAAAATCTCGTCAAAGTTTGGTCTAAATAATGTGAACACCTGCAAACTGGAAGGGTGGGTGCCTGTACCCTGGGTCTTCTATCTAAGGCTAGAGTGTTCATACAAATCCACATAATCGGACCGGTCACTCTTACCTGGGAACTCTTGGGGTGAGTGTCCATTTATAGGCAAGCATGTCTTCGCGATACATTGTATTGGCCCGTTTACTTTGATTAGTCACCGTCTCATTTGTTTGCCTTTGGTAACAAACAAATGGTCACAATCTTCATGCGTTGTCATTTTCTTTTGACTATCTTTCGCTTGTTTACTCCTATGCCTTCCAATATCTTCAAGATGCCTCTTCATCGCAACAACACTTAAATGTCCGAACCAGGTGCTGCAATTACCCAGCGAATATGCGTCGTACTCCAGAGGACCGTTGATTTAGCTATTACCGTGACTCGCCTCAGGGATGAAGCCGTATAAGGGAACCGCTCCTTGGTGCAATCAATGCAACCGTCATCATCCGAATCAAATACCCTGTTTTAAATGTACCCACGGTGGACGATGGGGACATTTGGTTAACTTGTGTCGCTTTGCAATCCAAAGCAAAGCTGTTACAAATCCTGCTGCTGCTCAACCTTTAATTTCTGCTTCATATGTCGCCTTGACATATCTAGCGCCTCAACCTCATGAACTTTCTACCTTGTGTATCGACTTAAGCACGCCTAGTGCAAGGTGTCGGAACACCTCTCGTTACACAAATTCCAAATTCCATGTAGGATCTTTCTATCCTCAAAATTAGATCCTTGTGGATGGGTATCGTTCATCGGAGCCCTTAATTGAATTCTTTTTATGATTCAATACGTACATTACGATTCAATAAGGACAAAGCCGAATTCCTATTAAGATATTCCTATCTTCATAGATAGATTCTTGAAAATGATTAAAGTGCCAAATGAAATCCACGAATTGGATTCCTTGTGTGCTTTAAATATCCGTGTCCAAAGATAACAAATTAAAGGTCAAGTTAAACAATTATGTGATTATGTGCTTATGTGTTCCCTTTTATGTTTTTTGTGTGATCCAAATTTTTGTTATCCAAATCCTCGTAGAATCTTCCAAATCTTCGTATAAGGGATTCATAGTAGGATATCCAAGGGTACTATCTTAAATCCTTAATGGACTTCTACATTGTAGTTAAGTCCCTTGGGTTATGAAGTACTATTCTTTAATTGGACCCCTTGAGTGGTCTAGTTAAACAGATTGATCCAAAAATCTGGTTAGGAATATCATGTGATGATATAGCTGAAAAGACTCCTTGGTGGTCTAACTAAAGAGATCACTTGTCGATCTAATTAAAAGGACCCTATGATGGTCTAGTCACACTCATCACAGGTTTGATTTTCTTCCCCTACACATTATGAAATGCACTGTGCGGACTGTGCAAGAAATTACGTAATTATGGACGTGTACATAATTATGGAATTTAGTGCACAGAAACCACAGTAAGTTTTATCATGTGTCTAGAGTTAACCCGATTCATTTCCGTTTCTGAAGAATACCCATTGAGGAAAATGACTCATTCTGTGCATTTTCGTTTCTGAAGAATACCCATCGAGGGAAATGAATATCCTTTTGTTTAATCCTTCATTTCCGTTTCTGAAGAATACCCATTGAGGAAAATGACTCATTCCGTGCATTTTCGTTTCTGAAGAATACCCATCGAGGGAAATTAATATTCTTTTGTTTATTCCTTCATTTCCATTTCTGAAGAATACCAATTGAGGAAAATGACTCATTCCGTGCATTTTCGTTTCTGAAGAATACCCATCGAGGGAAATGAATATCCTTTTGTTTAATCCTTCATTTCCATTTCTGAAGAATACCCATTGAGGAAAATGACTCATTCCGTGCATTTTCATTTCTGAAGAATATCCATCGAGGGAAATGAATATCCTTTTGTTTATTCCTTCATTTCCGTTTCTGAAGAATACCCATTGAGGAAAATGACTCATTCCGTGCATTTTCGTTTCTGAAGAATACCCATCGAGGGAAATGAATATCCTTTTGTTTAATCCTTCATTTCCGTTTCTGAAGAATACCCATTGAGGAAAATGACTCATTCCGTTCATTTTCGTTTCTGAAGAATACCCATCGAGGGAAATGAATATCTTTTTGTTTATTCCTTCATTTACGTTTCTGAAGAATACCCATTGAGGAAAATGACTCATTCCGTGCATTTTCGTTTCTGAAGAATACCCATCGAGGGAAATGAATATCCCTTTGTTTAATCCTTCATTTCCATTGCTGAAGAATACCCATTGAGGAAAATGACTCATTCCGTTCATTTTCGTTTCTGAAGAATATCCATCGAGGGAAATGAATATCCTTTATTTTTCTTCCTTCATTTCCATTTCTGAAGAATACCCATTGGGGAAAATGACTCATTCCATTCATTTTCGTTTCTGAAGAATGTCCGTTGAGAGAAATAACAGGATTATGCCCTGAATACCTTTGATGGGTTATTCTACGCAAATAGATAAACACCCTAGATTCCATGCAAGATAAATATTTAACACAGCGTCACAGACAGACTCCTACGAATAAATTTCGGGACGAAATTTCCTAAAGTAGGGGAGACTGTGACACCTGTGCCTCTGTGACCATCAAACAAATACCAAACCAATGAAATATTGTATTTCATACTTGTGATTTGTATAAATATGTGTATATTTTGCACATATCAATTCTTGTTCGATTTCAAGCTTTCAATTGCTTTCTGGAAGGTTATACGCGCACTGATGCGCAAATATAACCAGTTTAATGCAACAAACACTCCGAAATAGTGAAATAGGCTTAACATACCTTAAATAACCTTTACATAACTTAGAAATAAGTTTTGGAGGGTTTGGTGTGGCGAAATCAAGTTTATTCGCTTACAGGGACTAATTTCGGCAAACTACGAAAGTATGCCGATTTGTACTGTAACGAACATTCCGGAACATGACCATAAGTTAAAAATACCCTAAATATCCTTTACATAGCTTATAAATAGGCTTTGAGGGGTTCGGTGTGCTAAAATAAACTTTTTGGTCATTCAGTGACTAAAAGCGTCAAAAAGTGCATAAGTTTGCATTTTCGCGCATATCTTACGTTCTGAATACATCCGGACATCCAAAACTTTATGTCATCATTAAGATATTCTATTTTAGTTATTGGCATGATAAAATTCCATTCTTCGTGTAATTTGGATCGTTTTTTGCATTCGTTCGTGTTTCGCCGTAATTAACCGAACAACGAAACCGTACGACCAAACGAACAGAAATCTAAGATATTTTTGAGCATGTTTCATGTTCCCTATACTTTAACTTCATTTTAAAGCCTTTAAATGGGATTAACAGGGCTTAAACGTGTCAAAAATGCATCAAAAACAATGTTTTGCACATTCAGGGACCAAAATTGACATTCTGCCATAGTTATCTTAGGAAGGGACCAAAATGAAAAATCTAAATTCCAGCTTGTTCCAGCTGTTCCCCTCATTTGCACATGGTTTTAATGAAACTAGGGGCTCCCATGGTTTCACAAAATCATGGGCACATGTGTACGGAAGAGATCGAAGCTCGTTTTACGATGAACGATCTTAACAGTTGTGCAAAAACTATATAAACCCCACCCCCTTTGCTCTCAAACTCACATTTGATCTGATTTTCATTCTCTAAGTTGAAGTCTTGCACTTCATACCTAAGAATAAATTGGATCAAACCTCCTTGGACCTTTTGTAAGTCCTATTTCGTTCTTTTATGCATTTTTAGCATGAAAGTCAAACTTTGTTTGACTTTCTGCATTGACCAGTTTATGGTCAATACGAAGTTCGTTTGAACTTCATAACGTGAGCATAATCACGATGGTTTTAGTCTGTTATGACTATACCTACTGATTACCACATTATCTAGGCATAGTGGCGAGTCGTAATTTCGGCCAAAATGCGTATTCTTGCGTATTTTGCAACCAAACTACTTTTAGGTATCAAAACCGTTTGTTTTGATACCAAACCTGTTTTCTAACTTCGTTAAAAATGTTTTAACATGTTTAGCTCGTCACTTTAGGTTTAGTGCTTATGTGGAGTCGTAAGTCAAGCGGTCTAAACAACCGCTTAGACTTTCGAACTAGAACCGTTTGGTCGATCATTAGGATCCGACCAAACATGTTTAGTGACCATAGTTGTATAGGGAATAACCTTCCAAGGTTATACCTTATGGTCACTTCGTTTAAGTAGTTGTATGATAGGTAGTTTATATGCCTTAGGTAAATGACCAAAGTGCCCTTTTTACGCATGAATTCATTTTAAGCATATGTAACCTATATTTTTACATATAAACTGATTAGGTAATAGTATTAGACATATTAAGGCATATAATACTTGTCATAGGACTAGTTAGGCGTTCCGAACGCGTTTTACGCGAACGACGCGTTAAAATGGCGTAAGCTACCTTAACGAGTCGTAATGGGTCGTAAGCACTTAGGTTAGGTTTTGTTTTAGAATGTAGGCTTTGTTAAACCATATTACATGAGTCCCTACACTCATTTGGTTTACGAAACCTCATTTTATCCGATCCTCTGATTTAGGTCCGTTTATTTACATAATTACCTATATTAGATGTCGTTTGATTCCGTGATCCCTGTAGCTTGCTTGGTTGTTATTCAAGACTTCTAAGCATCCTCAAGTGACTACATAGTCCCCTCTTTTACTGTTTTCAAACTGTTTTGGGGTGAAACACATGTGCCTACTTGTTACTTTTGTGTTTTCCATGTTTTCATACTATATACTTGCTATGTTCATTAGTACACTATTAGTACATGATTTCATTATGTTTTGCTATGTATGTTCACTTAACATGCTAGCCCATTATTTTACATTTTGAACTGTTTGAACCATTTGTAACCTTTGATTTATGAGAACCATTTGTAACCACTCGATGTATGTGAACCATTTGTAACCATTCGATGTTTGAGAACCATTTGAAATCATGGGATGTATGAGAACCATTTATAATCGTTGGATGTATGTGAACCATTTGTAATCATTTGATTGATGTGAACCATTTGTAACCATTTGATATATGTGAACCATTTGTAACTGTCTGAACCGTTGGGTTAGGGAAGTGATTAGGTAACGGGGCGGGTGTAATGTGTTAAAAACATGGTGGATACGCCGCTGGTACTTCCTATATATAAGTGCTTTTAACACATTATATATCGTTGCGTTATATAGATCACTTGGGTAAACGATTTTGAAACAATGTCACACAATGATGTTTTCTGAATAATATAAACCATACGAGTTTTGTTAACGAGTTTCTACTATATGTTTTACAATTTGATTTCATAAAAGAAATGTTTTGGAGTTAAGAATCATGGCTACGAGATTTTATAAATCATATCCATTTTGATTTAAGTTGGTTAATTATGTCGCAATACCATACTTTTCAAAACAAGGTTTTTAAATAAGTATTGCAACATGTAAAACGAGCCATGAATCTGACACTCACATAAAACCTATGTACTCGCCGGCATTTTTATGCTGACGTATTTTGACATGTGTTTCAGGTACTATAGTTGTTGATGTTTGATGATGATACTTGCGTACGCTCACATAGGAATGGACGAGGCCTTAGTGAGTTAATAACAATGAAACTTTATTTCTTCCTGTTTTGTTCCTAATTCCAATGTAATGTAATACATTTAATTCAATAAAACAAAACTGTTTAATCCATGGTTGTGAAACAATGATTCTGTTACAACACTCCCCGACGTTTCCGCCACGTTTTGTTGTTTTAACATGGTCGGGGTGTGACAGCCGAGTCCCTGCGAGGATCGTGGAAACGTTTAGAACAAAAGGAAGACGGCGCCTACTATGTAAATGGGCGCATCTAGGTCCCACTTTACGGAAACTTACGCGAGCTTGTGATGGATGAAGCGCACAAGTCTCGTTACTCAGTACATCCTGGTTCGGATAAGATGTACCAAGACTTAAAAAAAAGACTACATATCGGTGGCCTAGCATGAAAGCCAACATAGCAACCTACGTCAGTAAATGTTTGACTTGTGCGAGAGTCAAGATTGAATATCAGAAACCATCAGGCCTACTCCAACAACCAGAGATCCCGAAATGGAAATGGGAGCAAATTTCCATGGATTTCGTTACTGGCCTGCCTAGATCTCAACGCGGAAATGATACCATTTGGGTGATCGTGGATCGACTGACCAAGTCTGCACATTTTCTGGCTATCAAGGAAACGGATAAGTTTTCTACTCTAGCAGACGTCTACCTAAAGGAAGTAGTATCAAGGCACGGAGTGCCAACCTCCATCATTTCTGATCGTGACTCACGTTTTACATCGGAGTTGTGGTAAGCTATGCACAAGTCCTTTGGTTCTCGATTAGACATGAGCACGGCATATCATCCACAGACGGATGAGCAATCTGAACGCACCATCCAAACCCTTGAAGACATGCTTAGGGCAAGTGTAATCGACTTTGGTAATGGCTGGGAAAAACACCTCCCGTTAGTGGAGTTTTCGTATAACAACAGTTACCACACCAGTATCCAGGCCGCTCTGTTCGAGGCATTGTATGGATGGAAGTGCCGATCACCTCTTTGTTGGGTAGAGGTTGGCGACAGTAAAATCACTAGCCCAGAACTTGTGGTAGACACGACTGAGAAGATTGCTCAGATACGACAACGAATGGAGGCAGTTCGTGATCGTCAGAAAAGCTATGCTGATAATCGAAGGAAACCACTCGAGTTCCAGGTTGGGGATCGGGTGCTACTCAAAGTCTCACCTTGGAAAGGTGTAGTTCGTTTTGGCAAACGAGGCAAACTCAATCCGCGTTATATCGGACCATTCGAAATCATTGAGAAAATTGGCAAAGTCGCTTACAAGTTGAATCTACCTGAAGAACTCAGCGGAGTTCACAACGTATTCCACGTGTCAAATCTGAAAAAGTGTCTGTCAGATGAGACCCACATAGTTCCTCTCAAGGAGCTCACTATCGACGATCATTTGCGATTCATCGAGGAACCAGTAGAGATTACTGATCGAGATGTTAAGGTTCTCAAGCGTACCAGAATACCTCTTGTTCGAGTTCGTTGGGATTCCCGCCGTGGCCCAGAGTATACCTGGGAACGAGAAGACCAAATGAAACTCAAGTATCCCCAGTTGTTTGAGAAAAGTGCAACCACTACTGAGGCTGAAGCTACTGCAGAATTTTGGGACGAAATTCCGAACCAACGGGGGGATGATGTGACACCCCAGGAAAAACCAGGAAACCACGCAACTTAACTAGCTTCCTCAGTAACCACGTGCTAAATTTCAGGACGAAATTCTCTTAACAGGGGGAGAATGTGACAACCCTCATAATTACATGTATCCGTACGATTTATTAATGATAATTAAAGTGCTTGATGACTGTGCTGAATTACTTAACTGCTTTCTGATTTACTGCGTCATACTTACATGTGCTTGTTAACATACTAGTCTTGTGCAGAAAATTGACTAAATGGTCCAGTATGCTTTCCTAAGTGTTGGGAATTAAAAGTGTTACAAAAAGATATATATAGGACACTATATGGAATAACTTAGCACTTTAACGGAACGATATCTAACCGAACAACCGGACATTACCCGGAACACTAAAATATTACCAGAAATATTGTTTCACTTTTCTGAGCTAGAGATGGTTCCCGAACACTTAAACACACTACATAATACATGTAGCACACTAAAACTCTAGACTTAACATTTAACTTCCACTAATTAAATTAATTACCATCAACAATTACAACTTACCCCCCCCCCCCTTGTGACCGTCCCCATGTAGGGCCCCACACCACAAGATTTAGTTAAATCTTGCACAATCCCCATGCAATCCCACTTTGATTTTGGCAAGATTAGGTGAAGATTTTGTTTGTACTTCCACCAACACTTAAACCATTGGATATTAGGGGATTAGGGTATCATAAGAACACTTAACATCCATCTTCATCTTCACACCAAACTCACCTCTCCCTCCTCCTTAAGCTCGGCCGAAAACACCCCCTTTCACCACAACCATTTTCGATTTCCATCATCCATTCCAAGCTTACTACAAGGTGCACAAAGGTGAATAACGAAGTGTGGAACTCATGGATCATCAAGGACCTCCCTAGTGTGCTTTTATCCATCACATTTTCACTAGTGTTCTTCCCTAGCTTTAAGCTAGTTGTAAGCTTCTTTGATCCTTGTTTACTTTATGTTTTTAGTGGTTAAAAGTTATATTATGGTGAAATCATATGAACACTAAAAGAACACAAACATAAATCATAAACTTAAAGCTTTACATAAAGATGAAACATGATGAAATAATGCTAGTATAATGTTGTTTGGTATATGTTGATGCTTGCTTGTTGATTACTAGAAATATGTTGTTGATCATTATATGAAACTTGTTAACTTATGATTAAAAACATGATTTAACAAGTAGAAGGTGATTAGGGGTTTGCATAAAAGAATCACCTCCATATTTAGACATGAACTTGGTGACAAAATGATTTCTTGTAAAATAACAAACAAAGTGATCTAGTAATCTTGTAGATCTAAAACTTGTGAATGATTTTCCTAAATAAACCAAGTCTAAAAGACGGTTTTGAAAGATCATGATCCCTACACTATTTTGGAAATAAAGTAAGTATATGGATACTAGTGACACATGAAAATATTGTAAATAAATATTTTTGTAAAATATGATCACAAGTTGTGAACATCAAAAAATCCCGAGAATGGGATTTTAACCAAAGTAAACACACTTTGGAGGGTAACTAAACCCACTAAACGCCTTACCAAGTTACTACGTGTTTTTATGAAACATCAAGTTCATGTTGTTTTGTAAATGGAATAGTTTGCTCTTGGTAAATTGTGGTTGATTGTTGAATAATTTTCAGAAAAGAAAATGATATGCTTATTAGCATGGTCGCCTCCATTTACAAAGGAAACTCTGGCGAAATTTTCTAAAAACTCCAACACATAGAAAATATTTTCTAACAAGTGTTACAAGTGTATTTTTAACTATGATCTTTCCACAAAAGTCAGAGTGTGACATTTGAATTGTGTGGTATGTGATAGAAGTAATGAGTAGATAAACCGTACATAGGATACGTGTTATGCATGCACGAGAAACTGATTGTTATCTGTACCTTATTAGGACGTGCTTAATTCCCAATTATTAGAGTAACTAATCTAACCGAGCAAACCAAGGTGAGTTCACACTCCTTCTAAGGCATGGGATTCCCGGTGGTTGGGAATGGGTTAAAGAACTAAAACGGAACCTGCATATCCTCCTTGGGTAGGATATGTACCGCCATCCTCCATGGGTAGGATGCCAATATTAATCCTGCGTATTCTCCTTGGGTAGAATATGTACGTTCGTCCTCCTTGGGTAGGACAACAACCTTAAAACTTACTAGGCAAAACTCTATCATTAAGTCCCTCATTTTATATCGACTTAATCGCCGAGGCCGATGGCGAGCGGGTCATTAGTTAATAGCGCTATTAGGGTTTGACAAACCTCACACCGTGCCGGTAGGACGGGCGTGAACTAATGGATCATGGCAAACAGTCAATGATGATAGACATTGACTTAGGGCACAACTTACTTTCGTTAGTAGTCGATATGGTAACGGTCTAGTGGTTCACATGGGGAAGCCCCCATGGGTCATGGTTTGGGAAACAAGGATTTGGTTAATCATATTTTCAACTATGGGGTAACCCCCACAGCAAGTAAGCCAACTAAACAAAAACTATGTTTTTGAAACAACTTAAAATGAACACCCAACTGTGAACTCGCTCAACTTTGTTGTTGACTCCATGTTACATGCCTTGCAGGTCGTTGGGTATCTATGGAGCTTGCACGGGGAGGAGTGGTCGTTGGGGGGACATGGACTGTTGAGTTCCATGATTAAACATTTAAACTTTATAAACTTATTGCTTATGTTTGGGATTCACGTTTTATGCTTCCGCTGTTAACTTAAAGTTGTTTACTTTCTTTTGGACACCAATTATATTGGGGTTGGTTTTATGTACTTAATCACGTTGTTCAATATGATTGGTAGCTTGATCCTGGTCATGTCACGCCTCCAGGCGGTGATACCCCACGTGTGGATTTTTGGGGGTGTGATAGATTGGTATCAGAGCCATTGGTTATAGCGAACTTGGTTTTAAAAAGGGAAAAGCTTTTTGACAAAACCAGACTATAACCTGTACAGTGCTCAACGATCCACAACGACGCTTCGCTCCAAGTGCAAGGCTCAACTCACTAGGTGGTATGATTTAAGTTTATATTTCTTACTTGCTAGATTACTTTTGTCTGGTGTGATGTTTATTGTGTGTTTATTTAGGGTAGTAGCATGCTGTCTATTAGCCCTACTGCTTTCTTTATGACACATAATTGTTTACTTGAAATTTGACAAGTGGTGGTCAAATTCTTTTCTGATTTCTCGTCACCCCGCTACGACAACTGTTTATGCATTCTATATATTTACACGCTTATCTCGACATGACGTCGCCATTTGACCCTCCGTACATTCGGCTTGTACATCAACATTCACGAAGACCATACCTGGCTCAAACGAACTCGGGTTTTGGAGAACTATACCCACGCATCCCTGTTAACGAACCTCATCATCTCCATTGGTCGTCGTTACCAGAAACGAAGCAGCCACAGTTACGCGCGTTCGTCGCTTTGCAACTCGCAACCCTACCAACCAAACTCTGTTTTGGACAAGTGATATACTTCCGTGATCGAGATGCAACGAACTTCCCTTTTGTGTCGTGCCGCCACACCTCACTACTAGAATCGCTTCTAAGCAACAGATTACTTGGTTGAATTCTTCTGTTATTGGTGGACCCCTGTTTTCGCTCGATTCTTCGCATGAACCTCATTAATTCCCTGTTTCTTCGATTGGCAACTGATTTAACAAAACGCCAACAACCATACCACGATTTTCACCGATCACAAGACTACCTTATCACCCTGTTGGATGGTTTATTAGTTCTCTCGTATACCCAACTCAGCGAATGAATACCATTACTGGTGAAATAGTCTCCAGGACATTTGGGGACGGAGATATAGATCACTCAACCCACTGGCGAACACGATAATTTATACGTTTACCTGACCCACCTTACACTACAAGAGACGTACTTTAATTTCATGATAGTTTTTCTTAAATATGCGGGATCTTTGCACTAGCTCTTGCACCGACACATGATTATTGATTAATGATACGTCCAATTTCTACCATTGGCTTAGATCAAGCCATCACTCTCTTACCACAGTGACATTACGTTCTTGCTACTCCATGTTGAGATACTGAAACGAACACGCACTCGCTTAGAGAATTTGGAAGGCTCGACCTTCGATCATTAGTGATCACTCCTTGAAACCTTGAGGGTGGTGATGTATTGTTGATACGATCATACTCTCTTGAACACGTTTTCTCGTCTTTCCTTTGGAACCTCACGACTACGCAGACGTATTTTGGATTCATTCGCACAACCCAAGGAACTCCTCCTAACTTGGTTGCTTACTTGATGAATCACAAACCCACCTAAGTTCATGGATTCAGGTGAATTGTTCCTCCTTCGCATATGGGCGAGTCCGGTGACTTTTGATGGAAGTCTCAGTGAATCTTAACACTACACACTTGTACGACAATCATGCTGCTATGTTAAATTCTTGTTCTGATTGATTTAACCCCGTGACAGCTATATTCGATCAACGACATACTTTATCCTAACTACGCCCAACTCGCTCAACTTTGTTGTTGACTCCTTGTTACATGCCTTGCAGGTCGTTAGGTATCTATGGAGCTTGCACGGGGAGGAGTGGTCGTTGTGGGGACATGGACTGTTGAGTTCCATGATTAAACATTTAAACTTTATAAACTTATTGCTTATGTTTGGGATTCACGTTTTATGCTTCCGCTGTTAACTTAAAGTTGTTTACTTTCTTTTGGACACCAATTATATTGGGGTTGGTTTTATGTACTTAATCACGTTGTTCAATATGATTGGTGGCTTGATCCTGGTTATGTCACGCCTCCAAGCGGTGATACCCCGCGTGTGGATTTTTGGGGGTGTGACAAATAACGTATTCCAAAATAATATATTTTCACTTCTTTAGTTTCCAAAATAATATTTACCAAAAATATATGTGTCAGAGTATTTTCTGGAATATTTTATAAGTTACGTTTTTGCGTTCGGTTTCACAATATCAAGCGTGTAACTTAAATATTTATTCCGTGAGATTTCTGGTATTATTTTGGAGTAGTAAATGTCATGGCAAATGTAAGTTATATTATTTTACCCTAAAATAATATAACTATTCCACAAAATAAACAAATATTCACACAAGTGTTTTAGTATAAAATATATATTCTAAATATATATTTATCCATTTTATTTGTAAAAATCAACCTCCAATACTTCGTATTTTTGTAACAAAACCTATGACGAAGTTTATTTTGAAAAACAAAGTTGAAACATATTTGTAAACACTTGTTATAAAATATTTTCTAAGTGTTGGAATTTTTAGGAAATTTCGCCATAGTTTCCATTGAAAACGGAGGTATCCATGCTAATAAGCATATCATTTTCTTTTCGAAAAATCATTCAAACAATCAACAACCATACTCTAAACAATATTACACTTACCAAGTGTAAAAACAATGCACTTTACATAATAACATGAACTTGTGTTTTCGTAAAAACGCGTAGTAACTTGGTAACATATTTAGTAGCCTTAGTTACTTCCCAAAATATATTTACTTTTGTAAAAACCCCATTCTCGGGATTTCTAGATGTTTACAACTTGTGAATACGTTTTACAAAATATTTATTTACAACATTTTCTTGTTTTTCTAGCCTTCCTACACTTATTTTATTTCCAAAAATAGTGTAAGTGCAAAAAAAGTTATGATCTTTCAAAAACCGTCTCTTGAACTTGGTTGGTTTAGAAAAGTCATTTGTAAATCTCGGATTTACATGATCACCAACTCACTTTGTTTACTTTTATTTCAAGAAACCATCTTTATTTAACAAGTTCATATTTTTATTAGAAGATGATTATTTTATGACAACACATAATCACCTCTTAACTTGTTAAATCATGTTTTTAATCATAAGTTAACAAGTTTCATATAATGATCAACATCATATTTCTAGTAATCAACAAGCAAGCATCAACATATACCAAACAACATCATACTAACATTATTTCTTCATGTTTCATCTTATTTAATTTCATGATTCAAGTGTAGGTTCTTTTAGTGTTCATATGATTTCATCATAATATAATCTTTAACCACTAAAAATGTGAAGTAACAAGAGTGTAAAGAAGTCTTACAACTAGCTTAAAGCTAGGGAAGATCACTAGTGAAAATGGAGTGGATAAAAGCTTGTGGTAGAGGTTGTTCACGATCCGTGAACACCAAGCTTCGTTAATCGCCTTGTAGCACCTTGAGATACACTTGGATTGTTTGAATGGAAATCAAAAATTGTGGTGGTGAATGGGAGTAGTTCGGCCGTAGCTTTAGTGGAAGAAGGGAAGAGTGGTGTTGGTGATTAAGTGAAGTGATAAGCTCCCTTATAAATTCCTAAACTCTAATATCCAAAGGATAATGTGTCATCTCATGTACAAACATATCTCTTGCCATGATCATAGAAGATTTAGGGGAATTCAAGTAAATCTTCAAATTTAGCCATGTGGCCGATTTTTTTAGCATAGGGGGAGGGGTCTATATGTAACTTGAACCATGTAATTACCTTGTATTCTTATTCCTAGTATAAGCATAATCAACACAAGACCCAAGAAGATCCATAGAAAATCTTATGGGGATTATGGAATATTTAACTAAATCTTGTGGTGGTGGGTCCTAGTGACCGTCAATTTCATGGGGGGAAAGGGGGGTTAGTTGTAAATTGGTGGTAAAAGGTAATTAGTGGAAGGTTGTTAAGTGTAAGTGTTGTGTCTAGCGTGTTTCTTGAATTATGTAATGTGTTATAGTGCCCGGGGACCATAACTAGCTCAGAAAAAATGAAACAATGTTTTTAACAATATTTTTTTTTTGTTCCGGGTAATGTCCGGTTGTTCGGTTAGATACCGATCTGTTAAAGTGCTAAGTTATTCCGTATAGTGTCTTTTATGTAACTTTTTGAGACACTTTTAATTCCCGGCACTTAGGAAAGCATACAGGACCATTTTGCCATGTTTTTGCACATTACTAGCATATTAAAATGCTGAATTTTGTTAATTAATGCAGAATTCTGCACTTTGAGTGGGTTTTAGGCACTTTCCGGTACCTAAACTATCACCTAGTGACGCAGTTTTATGGTCCTTACTTCCCTACACTCCAAACTAGTGTAGTACCTTGTCTCCGGCTCACACTGGGCCTCAATATATTGTTTGTCTATGTGCTGGCATTGTCAGCATGTTTTCTGAGTTCTCCGCTCCCTATGCTAACTGTGCTTTGTGCATCAAGTATGTCACTAAAGTTTGTATGTAATGAATGGAGTGACAGTATGAAATGTGATGCACATGTATGTATGTAACAGAAATCAGAAAGCAGTTTAATCATCAGTTGTAATCAAGCACAGTCATTAAGCACAAATTTATTATTAATTAATTGTACGGATACCTGTAATTGTGAGGGTTGTCACACCATACCCTTTTGAAATTGGCTTTTGGTCTTGGGTGTCTCATAGTTCACGTGTCGCACCATGCCCCCAACCCACACCCACCATACGCCACAGTCTAATACTATCGTTTAAAACACTCCACAAGACATGAGATAGTGGTTGACTTGGCACATCATTTTCAAACGTATATGATGATAGTCGCCAATTATGAAGATAACACGACTCTTACCATATAAAGATTTATGGTATGTCATCTTTTAGGAATTTCATTTCATCCGTTTATTTCTTATTTATGTCTCAATCAAGGTTTTTTTTTATCAACATATAATGGTGGTCTTTTTTTCCAACATTTTGTGACAAGTTGAACAATTTTGTGGTGTTTCGATTTGATTCTTCCAATAATTCATCTTTTTTTGTATAGGTCTGATGATTTTTCTCAATGACGAAACTTTTCTATTTTAAGTCATTGTCTTTTTATTTCCCGATTAATTACGTGTAATTTATTTTTATTACTCGTTACAAAAACAAAATAAAAATAGTGAAAGTATTATTTATTCACTAATATGTTCTTCTTGGGAATAGGGATGAGTGACAACGAGAATAGGACATGATAATGGATATCATGTCGTTAGTGTAGTGAATCGAGTCGAAACCAAACGAACAACGGTACTGGTATATATTTTAATTGTTTTTCTTTTGATAAACTCACACCATATCTTAACGAACAACATCGGTATCGATACTTGTATTCATTTTTATGGTTTCTGGTTTCGAAAAAAATTCATTTATACAGCTCTGTCTCTGATAATAAATGAATGAATATAGGTACCAGTATCGTGGCGATCTAAACCAATCGATTATGGTTTTCACTTTTTCCAAAACTTTTCATTTATACAACTTTGTCTGCGACGATAAATATATATCAGTACTAGTACCGAGACAATGCGAACTGTTCAATATCATTCGAACAACATCGCAGCCGATACTAGTGTTCAGTTTTATCGTTTTTGGTTGATGTAAACACGTGTTGATTTCTATACTGAGATGAGGAGTTTGTTGTTACTTGGTAAATCCTCCTTTTGCAATACATAATAGAAGATTTGAAGACGTAACTGGATTGCTGACTCGGAGCTTGGAAGACTTAGGGAGTTTGTTGTTGACAGAATTCTTGTTGAAGCTGAAGCTACTAGATGTTTGAAGACTAAGGGGCTGTTTGGCTGAGCTTTTCAAAATGACTTATTAAGCAAATAAGTCATTTTGAAAAGCTCCATTTTAAAGCTTTTCAAAACAGCTTATTGACTTATTTGCTTTCAGAAAAGCAAATAAGCAAATAAGCTGTTTTGAAAAGCTTAGCCAAACAAGCCCTAAGTTAACCTTTGCAAGATATTGTCAAGTGTGAGTTTGTTGGTGCATTTTATGTGACAACAGCTTTGTGTTGGTCTTTGGATATCTTGAACAAGCACTTGGATTTTGAAGACTTGAATGATATTGATAATTCCGAAGAAACAAAAAAGTCCTTATGTGGATTCCGAACTATTGTATTTCAAGAACAAGAAGTTCTGAGTTTATGGATTGGAAACAAGATGGTCCGAGTTATAGATGTGGTCTTAGTTTCCACATGTTCCAAGTTTCAGATATCTTGTATAGCTCCAAGTTATTGAGTTATGTGAGTGTATGAGTGTATTATGTTTAGTGGGTCCGAGTGTATGTTTAATTGTAATGTGGGCCTAGCCCTGTTTGCATGACTGTGTAATATAAACAACTTATGCATTAGGGTTTCGGGATAGACATTCTGAGAGATAGTTACAGAGAGTTTGTGTGTGAGAAATCTACAGAGAGTAGCTGAGAGATTTCGTGTGGCATTTAATTGAATGTAAACAATAGTGTTTGATAATCAATTGAAATACCGGTTTAAAGTGATTGTTCATGTTCTTCATCTTACAAACTTGTTTTTGTATTCATTAGATCTACTAAAGGGATTCCGCACCCTTGGTTGATTATCAATCTCGTATTCGATCCACGGTTAAGGGGACCTACAACGACGAACCAAACTGATACGGTCCAAAAATATTTGTACCACGACGATTCTGACAAAACAACATCAGTATCGGTATTGGTACTACTGGAATCGATGCTAATATCCGGTTTTATGGTTTTCGATCAATATAAAACACGTGTTGACATCCTTTTGGGTTGCTATATTTTTGTTTTAGGTTATTATACTAAGTGTCAGTACCGTAACAATACTGTAATGAACCAAACTGATACCGAATGAATTCCCAAGCAAGTTGCGAGTGAATTTTACTAGTTAAGTTAAACATGACACTTTTTAAATTGGGAAATCTCCAAAATAGCCAAGACTTGGTCAACATTTCAAAAATAGCCAACTGAAACCCCTCAAAGAGGGGTTTCACGAATTCCCACGCGTCTCAAAGACGTTTCCTCATCAGCCATCCACCGAAAGCCACGTGTCCAAACACTTAGGCAATCACTCCATCTACCTTGTTCCTCCCTATTGGTCTATACTCTATCCTATGCAAATTATTACTTCAAAAGAATTCTGTATGTTTAAAAACAAAAGGTTGTAGAAAGGCATTGACTAATTTGCATAGTAGGTGGGTTCTTAACCTTTTGCAACCACGTGCCCACAGCTGTCATTGAAATGCTTTAACTATCCAGACCCATTCATTTCTCTCTCCACAACTATTATTCCTCTTTCTTCTTCACCGAGCACCACCACCACCCTCACCGAGCACCACCACCCTCCACCCACCACCGTAAACCACCACGGCACGGTCACATACCAACAAACCACCACCATCACCTACCAACAATCGTCACTCTCCGCCCACCACAACCACCACCCACCACAAAAACCGGTACTAACCACAACCCCCACCACCATCACCTACCACAACTTCAATAGACCGGACCAACATCTCAAAACCATCTGGGTTTTATCACCATCTGGGTCGTACATGCGGTACGAGTGGTCTCCTTGGCTTGAACCGGATGGGTTTGGATTCAAAGGCCGGTGTCAGTCGGGGGTCAAAACAGAAAATGAGACGTTTCAACCGTACCGGAGAGGATTGCCGGAAAACGAGCGGAACAGAAAATGAGACGTTTCAGTGTTCTGAGACGTTTCAGCACTTGTGTACACGTGGCTTTCGATGGATGGCTGATGAGGAAACGTCTTTGAGACGCGTGGGAATTCGTGAAACGCCTCTTTGAGGGGTTTCAGTTGGCTATTTTTGAAATGCTGACCAAGTCTTGACTATTTTGGAGATTTCCCCTTTTTTAAATTTAGAACTACGTGTTTGACTACTATGAACCCATTAAGATTTTGATTACACTAGTTAAATTTCTGCCCGCGCGTTGCGGCGGGGACCCAATGACTGCAAAACGCGTGTCAGTAACGGCAAGCAGATACCGAATATCAAAACATAAATAAAAAAGTCGTGAAAAGGATAGTCAATACGTCCTAAAAAAAGCGATTTTAAATAACCTAATATATAATAATAGGACCCACACGTCCTACACGTTGGAAATTCGGTTGTTTTCAGTTCAGTTATTACGGTGCTAACACGTTAAAATATGGATGAGCTCGGCACCTGTAACGACACCGAAAGTGCCGATCCGGAAAATCATCGAAATTAGGTACCGGCACCGAAAATGCTCGGTACAAAAGGGTATGGTGCTAGACCGGTGTCGAACCGAAAGTAACGATTCTGAAAACGCCAAAAAAGTGGGTACCAAATTGCTACCGAAAATGATTTGGTATAGTAAATTTGGTACCGATACGATACCGGTTTGATTACAGGATTTGATACGATTTGCTCATAAATAATCTAAATATCCAAGTTAATTTAACATGCTACAATTCATTCATTATGTAAAAAGACAAAAAATAAAGCAAAATAAGTTGTTGTGTATATAAAACCTCATTCAAACGAAATACAGTTTACTTACTGTATGTATGAAAAGTAATCTAAATTGTGCAATTACTTGCATTGGTACGTTGCTACAGGATTTGATGAGCTCGGTACCAACCGGTACCGAAAATACCTTTACCGAAATCCCCAAAAATGGGTCCCGGTACCGAATATACCTGGTACAGTACGGCTTGATACGGTCGGTACTGGTACGGTACCGGTATTTGAGGGCAAAACCCGATGAATACCGGTGCCGAACGGATACCGAAAATACATTCAATTTGGTAAATTTGATATCAATACCGGTACCCGATACTATTCATTTATTTCTATTTTTATTACTTTTCATTCAATACTATTTTAAATATTTATTTATTATAAATGTTCATTATACTGTTCATTTCATTCATAAATTAATATATAGGAGAATGTTCATTATACTGTTCATTTCATTCAGAAATTAATATATAAATATAATATAATATAGGAGAATGTGTAATTAACTTTACTTCCAAAAAGGTTTATCTGATGTGGCATCTATAAAATCCATGTCATGTTTATGATGACTGAATTGAGTGCTATTCTCGCTAGATGTGATGGTCCTCCTCATCATCCAGCTCAATCACACCCACATCTCACACTCCCTTTTCACCTCGATTAAATCACACACCACTGTGCATTACTGTGTGTTTTTGTGCCTGAATTCATAGGTCTGTCAGTCCATTATAAACCCATAAATCTACTTCCACCCTAGAGATCACAACTCAACTGTTTAATGGGAGAGGTGTGTTCTTTAACCTCTAGTTCAGTTTCATTATTATTTTAAAGTGAAAATGAAAATGATTAGTTTTTTATGTTGGTTTTAGTAAAAGTTGAGTGTTCTTAATAAAAATGTAATTTTGATAAGTGGGTGTTGTTTAATGCTTGATTTTACAGGAGGAAAAGAAGCCGGAAAAGGCGGAAGAGGAAGCGAAACCGTCCGCCGGAGATGAGAAAAAGGAAGAGGAGTCTAAAGATCTGCCGCCACCACCACCGCCGCTAGAGGTGGTTTTGAGAGTGTTCATGCATTGTGAAGGTTGTGCTAGAAAAGTCCGGAGATGCCTTAAAGGATTTGAAGGTTTGTACTTTTTACATTTATTTACCTTTTTGTACTTATTAATTAGGGCGTAACGGTAAGGTTGTTGTCATCCGTCCTACATGTTCCAACTTTGAGTTGTGTAAACAGCTTTTTACTGTATCTATGTAGGTCAGGCCAAAGTTGGCCTAACAGACTACATAGATATAGATTATAGGCTGTGCATGATACGCAGTAATCTCATGCACTGCGCATCATGCACCTTGCGTGCCCTTACAGTTTCTTGATTGGTTTTTTTCGTATAACTAAAATTAAATTATTTCAAAAAATAGGCGTTGAAGATGTTATTACGGATTGTACGACTCATAAAGTCATAGTGAAGGGAGAAAAAGCAGATCCGTTGAAGGTTATGGAACGACTTCAGAAAAAAAGTCATCGGAAAGTTGAGCTTATATCGCCGGTCCCAACTCCACCAGCGGAGGAGCCCAAGAAGCCGGAGCGAGAAGAAGCTACTCCAAAACCAGAGGAGAAGAAAGATGAGGTTGTAATAATTTATATTTAACTATTTTGTTTTTATCGGTTGAATTAATTAATTAATTAATTTGTGGTTTTTTAACATCCTCATGTTTTTTTTTTTCGGAGAACTGCAGCCCCCGCCGGTGATTACGGTGGTTTTGAAAGTACACATGCATTGTGAAGCTTGTGCCCAAGAAATTAGAAAACGCATTTTGAGGATGAAGGGTAATCTAGTAATTTCATTTTTTACTTTTTCACAAAATATCATATAAAATTCTTTTTTACATATTTCAATGTTGTTTTTATCACGTTTAGTGTGTTGTAGGCGTCCGGCACAAAATTTTACTTTAAATCTAGTCTTTGTTTTCTACTTTTCTTTCTTTTTTTTTTAACAGAAAGTACTTTGAATTCTAAATTATAGGTGAGACCGTGAGAATACGGTGAAACTCATATTTTGTATAGAGTCAACTTCTGTTTTGTTATTTGTGGTTTGGTCACTTTAATAGTTTTGACCAAATCATTTAAAAACGATCATTTTCCTCCTTGATGTTTCGATCTTGTCGCCAGTTTGCTCCCCGGCTCCATCCATATTGTATATTAACTGGAAGGGTATTTTGGTAATTTCAAGTATAACGTAAGGGTACTTGGATCTTGTATGTTAACTTGAATTACTAAAATACCCTTTCAGTCAACATACAATATTGATGGAGTTAGAGCCGAGGAGCAAATTGGCGAAAAGATTGAAACATCAAGGAGGAAAATGGTCGTTTTTAAATGATTGGGGCAAAACCGTTAAAATAACCAAACCATAGGGAGTAAAACGGAAGTTAACTCTTTTTTATATGATTTAGGGTGGGGGGTATGGTTAATCCCTCTAGGGTGATTGAGTGATTCTCTACCAAATAATATTATGCCATGTCAACTCCCCATTCTACTCCCTATTTTGCACTCAATCACTAGGTATGGTTAATCACTCTAGGGTGTTTGAGTTTTATATTTTTTTGATTGGTTGTTTTCTCCTCTCTTTCTCTCTCTTCCATCACTCATCAATCACATTCGGTGACTATACACCGATTTTGCTCACCGAATACCCACTCACCAAAACCATTCCTCACCCCAGTGTGGTCACCGATCGGTGACACACTCACCGAATGACTCCCCGATAATCATACTGCCCACCCTTATAAAAAGCACAAAATCATACATTTTCACCAAAAGTTTTTAGATATTAAAAGTTGTGAGATTAAAGCAGAAAAATCGAAATGTTGATCGAAGGTAGCATAGCCTTAAAAAATCAAGGGGCAAAATATGATGCCCAAACTTTATCTTAATTTTTTTTTTAAATCGAGCCCCTCTTTGGCCTTTAGACGTTAATATGGGTGGGGCTAGATGTACCCCATATAAATACAGGGATTGTGTATCTGATTTCGTAAAGGGTGTGCCTAAATGTACCCATCGTTACTGAACTCGTTATCATATGTACTAATTTAGATGTACTAATTTAGATTCCTTTGGTTATGAATGTAGGGGTGGAAAGTGTCGTCCCGGATCTAAAGAAGTCACAAGTAATGGTGAAAGGCACTTTTTCGGCGGCGGAGCTTGTGGATTATGTGCACAAGAGAACCGGTAAAACCGCGGTGATGGTGAAGCAAGATCCCGAGCCAAAGCCAGAGGACGAAAAGAGCGAGAACAACGACGATGGTAAAAAAAAACGAAGATAAGAACGGCGGCGACGGTGGCGAGAAGCAAGAAGCGGGGGAAAAGGAGGACACTACGGTGGCCGCGGTGGAGATGAGAAAAAATGAATATTATTATTACCAACCAGGGAATTACCAATTATACCCTACAAGTTATGTTGCGGAACAAGCGTATTCATACCCACCAGCACCACAAATGTTTAGTGATGAGAACCCCAATGCATGCAGTGTAATGTAAATAAAGGAGGGGTAAAAAAGGAAAGTCACATGGAAGTTTGTTGAGCTTTAGTAAAGGTTACATGTGGACCTGTTATGGGGTATAAAAGTGGGTTGAAAATAAAAAGCTCTAGAGTTTTGTGACCCTTTTTAAATTTTAGAAGAAAAAGTTTGATACATGCTCTGCAAATCTTAGCAGAATAAAAGTAAATCTAATATTAACACATTCATCATATATTAGTTTAACAAAAAACTTTCGTTTTGCTTCATGTGGATTGGTCGTTTTAACGGTTTTGTCATAATTCTTTAAAAAATAGTCATTTTACTCCCTAATCTATGAAGCCCTCAATGATCTCACTACCTGACCTAAACGTCATCCATTTTAAACGTTAAAACCTGTCACGTGCAAAACACCGCAATTATGTCTTTTCCCAACCTATCCTTTACACTTCCAGTTTAAAACCCTAAATACTAGGGGTGTTCATCTATTTGGTTTATTCGGTTCGGTTTATTCGGTTTTCAAAATTTTTTACCCCAAACCAAACCAAATTAGGAATATGCAAACCAATCCAAACCAAACCAAATTCAATTCGGTTTGGTTTCGGTTAGAAACCAAATAAGCCAAATTTTACCTAAGTACTTTCTTTTTCCTAATTTATATTTATGTTTGTGTTCCAACTTCCGAACATCGCAACTAATTTACACCTAACAATATATGAATACAAGAAAGTTTCATTGTGAAATAAAACAAACACATTTATAAAGTAGTTGTAGACACAACCACAAAGTTAAAGCTTCAAAACATAGATCATTGAAAGTATAAATAGTTAACAAGTCTAATGACACAAAATATAAATAATCTTCAAACATGAGTCTTTCTTCAACTCGAGTGAACCTGCATATTTAAAATAAATAAAATTTAATAAATAAATATGTATTTTGATCAATATTTGATATAACTATGGGAATACATATACTTAGATATTAGACTTAATAAGTAACCGACCTAGAAAAATCTGAATCCAGGTTCCAAAATGCACTTAACCCTTTCCTCCAATCACGCATAACCCTTCATTTCTACAAGAAACGAGAAACCAATAGATGTTTAGTAGTTAAAACGTGTAAATATAATTTTTTAGAAATGAGTGGGTTTGAGTTGGGCTTTTAGATATTTGGTATTTTAGGCTGCATAAAAATAATAACTATTTTGGGCTACTAAATTGTATATAATTTATAAAATATTATTATTTTTATTTAATAATTAATTAAGTTAAACGGTTTATTCGGTTATCCAAATAAACCGAATAAACTAAATAAAATAAAATGTGGGTCCATAAACCGAACCAAAAACCATATTCACAATTCGGTTTCGGTTAGAAACCAAACCAAAAACCAAATTCATTATTCGGATTGGTTTATTTGGTTACGGTTACGGTTCGGTTTACGATTTTTATTTGGTTATGGTTTTTTCTGAACACCCCTACTAAATACCCTTATTATAATCTTCTTAATCCATATTTCGATACATTATCACCCAAATCGAAAACTTTATCAAACCCTAAACATTCTCCAACATTAAACGTATACAAGATTATCGACGATTGAAGTGCAATGTCGATGTGGTTCGTTCGTCCTGGGGGACAAGTTGATGTAGAGAATATGTATGGTGAGTTTTGTAAACCCTAACACTGATCATGTGTTGAACCATTTCCTCATTTTCCATAGTGTTAAACTGATAATGGTGGCATTTTGTTATGTTTTTTTTTCAGTTAACCCTACATTTTTCTCACTCAAGATTCATCATGGGGGCTCTTTCACAAAGTTTCCTAGCATGATGTATGTAAAAGTTCAGGTAGACTATGCTGACTTTGTAGACGAGGATGAATTTTCAGTTCATGAAGTAAGTTATATGATGTCAGAACTAGGGGTACTTAGAAAATGAGTTTATTTTTTTTACCATTTCAAACTGTTTGATAAAGATTTGAACTTTGGATTGAGGGCTTTAGAATATGGCTCTGATGTGTGACAACCCTCACTAAACCAGGTATCCGTACGACTTAGTTAATAATTAATTACTGCTTAATTACTGTGCTTACTTGAACTTGTGGATAAACTGCTACTTGAATGCTGATACATGTACTTACTTGCATCATACTTTACTTGCTGTCACTCCATGTTTTGCTTACAGCACCTTTGTGACAACCTTGATGCACCAAAAGCACAGTAGCACAATGAACGGATAACCTATTAAACGTGCTGTCATAACTAGCACCAGGCAGGTACTGCCTCTAAGGCCTGTAAGAGCCTGAGATAGTTTGCTACACTAGTGGTGAGTGTAGGGATATAAGGGTTGTAGAACTGCGTCACTAGGAATGAGATTACAGTGACCGGATGTGCCTAAAACGTACTTTAAGTACAAAATTCAACACTTTAATTAAAATTCAGCATCTAGCTAACTAATAAGTGCCAAAACATGAGAAAAACATTACTAGACACTTTCCAAAGTGTCGGGAATAAGTTGGGTCACTAGAATTAGTATTAACGACACTTTAAAGCTTTGTTAAGCGCTTTAACGGATTATTATCCAACCGAACAACCGGACTTTACCCGGAAACATAAAAATATTGCCATTCACATTGTTTTTCTTTTTCTAAACCAGTTAGGGTCCCCGGATACCCTAACACCCGTTACAATGCATAACATGCTAGTAAATGGTTACACCTTCTAATTACTTAACTAAATGGCGAACTAATGGTTGAAATGGAACCGGATAACCCCCCCCCCCCTCAACCGAACTCGTCCCCTAGGGGGACACCCTTGTCCTTTGTTGATTATAATAATCATATGTGTTTAATATCTAGTAGACACTAAAACCATTGGTTAATTGTGAAAGGTTTTGTCTATAAGTAACCATCTTAAACCATCATGTTCATTTCATCACAACACTTAACCACAAAACACTCTCTCCCTCTCTCTTGGTTCTCGGCCGAACACCACCCACAACCATCCATCCATTTTCGATTTCCTTCAACCCATTCCAAGTTCATACAAGTGTTAAGGATCTCATACAAGGGAGCTCGGTGCATTCGGAACGCGAAGGACCTCACCTCATTGCTTTTATCCACCCAATCTTTGACTAGTTTCTTCCCTAGCCTCGAGCTAGTAGTAAGTGACTTCAAACACACTCTTGATCTATTCTAAAGTGGTTAATATGAACTTTGTCGGGTGAAAATCATGAACATACTAAATCACATACTAAAAGTTTACAAGAATGAGAAATAAGTTGGATAAAAGCTATAGAGTTGTGTAAAACTTGTAAGACTTGTTTTGTTGTGATTATTTAGTGTTGATCTATGATTGTAGTAGCTCGGATCGTCATCTAACCCGGCTAAGTCATGTCCATGAAACATGACCTAGAGTATGTTTAAGTGTAAAAGGGGTTAAATGATGAACACTACTACACATTAAGCATGAACTTGTGTAAAATCAATATTTTTTATGAAGTAGAGTGGTAAACTAGTAGATCTACGGATCTACAAGCGGTATTTTCAAAGGACCAAGTGTCAAGGAAATCTTATTTTTCTAAAACCGGGTTTTACTTGAACAAGAGTGGTTTTTGTAAACACACAAGTGTGTAGACACTTGTGTAACACAAAAATTTTGACAAAGGAACTATTTTTGTAAATGTTGACAAGAAGTTGTAAAGATGTAACTTCTTTAAAAACGAGACTTTCAAGTAACCGAATTGATCTATACAAAGATCCACTAAAAATAATGGAAAGATACTACATATTTTGGAAAAACCACAAGTTCATGTATTTCTGCGATTATATCTATTTTAACTAGTTGAATATTGTTTATTGTTGATTGAGGAAATTGTTGATTTGGATTTTAAAAGAAAATGATACGCTTGAAAGCGTGGCCACCTCCAGTTACAGGGGAAACTCTGGCGAAATTTTTCCAAAAACCTAACACTTGAAAATATTTTCATCACAAGTGTTAGAAATACATTTTTAACTTGTTTTCAAAGACACAAAATTTCGCCATGATTCTGTTTACAAAATTTCTAAGTGTCGGAGGTGGGATTTTCACAAAATAAAACCTGAAATATATATATTTAGAATATATGTTTTTCATAACAACACTTGTGAATTTCTATGATTATTTTGTGAACTATACAAATATTATTTTTAGGGTAAAAATAATATTACCGAATGTTAACGATTCCAAAAATAATACAAACACCTTCATAATAAATAATAAGTTACAACGGTATAATTATTACCACCTGATCTTAAAACGTAACTTACGCATTTTAAGAAAATATTTATGAGCGCGTATTTTTGTCAAAGTATTATTTTGGGAAGAATATTTATATTTTGAAGTAAGAAATAAAATATATTAAGTGAGACTTAATAATGTATTTCGAATTTTACGAACACGCATGTATTAAATCCCCCATCCTTGGAAAGGAGAATAATTACCAAGTATTTACAAAAATATAAACACGAAATAGTTGTCTAACTATTTCCCAAAAACTTAAACCTTAAGCTAAGGCACGGCCGTCCGTCTAATAGATTTAGTACGTGTAGGTCGTCGCACAGCTGCTTGATCAGGAGATATACTTGGTAGAGACGCACCACTGTGAGTTCATGTCCCCCTTTTCTCTAACTGTTTTCAGTTTTCTAAACTGCGGGGGTGAAATACATGTTACTATGATTACGAATAATTCTTACATGGTATGGTTAGCGTAAGGAGGGTTATTATTCAGATCATGTGAGTGGGTAGGCGGAAACTTGAGGCCATTAATCCTCAGGGTAGGACCGAGGGGCAGGAGCGGTAGATCTATCTGGGTGTAGCGAGCCCAGCCCCAGGCCCAAACAGAACGGACCTCGGGGTGACTTTGTACCCAACGCATAAATCTGCTAGGTTTGAGTCTTCCTACTTGCACTTCACACATATCAATGGCCTTGCAAACCATTGGTGATCTCTTTTTCCTTATTTGCTACATACCAGGGTTTTTATACATACAAAGGTTTATTTACTCACTTACACATGAACTCGCTCAACATTATTGTTGATTTTTCAACTTACATGTATTTCAGGGAATTAAAGGATCTGGCGCGGTATGACACGTTTTCCCGCTGCATTAGTCTCGAGGTCATCCGAGTTTAAGGGATGTGACTTTTTCCTGGACGAGTCACAGTTCTTAAACTGTGTTTATTTCTTGTTGGTGTTGTGTCTTTTGAACACTGTTTATGTTTGTTAGGATGTGATATCCGTTAAGACAATGTTGTGGTTCTTTACTCTTCAAACTTATTTTAATGGATGATCTTGCATGGTTTTTATTTCATATAGCTTGTTATGATTAAGCTATGGTATTAAGAAGTCACACCAAAATAACCACGCTTCCGCAAAGCCAGGGTGTGACATGATGTGATTAGTTTTTTGTCTTGTATGGGTGATCATAAGTTAAGTTGATGGAATTATATACTGAGCATGGCCAAACTGGAGTTGAAACATATTTTATGTCTGCTAATTGTAAAGTTAGGATTGAGGAAATACATGATGATGTGGACAATGTTGGGCCTGTTAAAGGTAAACTTGTTAGGAATACACAACAAATATTGGCAAAGGCTTATGAGACTAGCATTAGAGTATAATGTAGGTGATGTTGGGACAAGTCAGGTAGTGGATGCTGGAACCAGTCAAACTAAGGTGCTAATTATTCAAACTGATGTGGGAATTAGCCAACCTGAATTAGATCAGAGTTTGTTAGGATATGAGTTTAATATTTTGTGTTTGTTTTAAGAAATGTAAGATGAAGGAAGATAAACAGATGAATAATTGCAACGGAAATGAACAAAACTTTATAGTACAATCTCCCCCTCAGCCTGAGCTCACAAGTGGTTGTTCGTACAAAATGCAAGTGAGTATGTAAGCTGATAGAACAGTACATGCAATGTCTATTTATAGTACAATCCTAACCACTGTGGCATCTTGGCGGACGTCACCTAGACAGTGGCATCTAACAATACTAACTGACTCTAAACACTGCTTAATACAAAACACCGATACAATTAAAACTGATTACTAAAGTGCTGTTGATGCTATCAGCTGATGGGCTCAACCACTGATGAAGCTTTAGAAGTGCTTTCCACAAAGGTTGATCAGTCCTTTGACTTCCAGCAGATCTTTGACTTCTTCAGTGGATTGGTCTTCAACAGTCTTTACACTTCATCAGAGCTTTGCATTTAACAGACCTTGGAGACCAGCAGATGCTAGATGCCTTTGTCATTGGAGGGAATAGAATTCAAAACACTGTTTATTTAGGATCAGTTGTTGCATGACAATTTTGGCTTTGTATCATCTGTTCTTAAAGGAAGGATCACATGAGCCAACAATCTCCCCCTAGAAAAGATCATGCCAAAACCCTTCATTATTTTCTGATCTTTATTTCCTCATTAACAGTTCGGACCTTTTAAAATACAAACCCTGACCCTTATAAACACATAAGTCCTGACATGGGTAAACTCGGACTTTGTGACTTCACAAAGCCTGACTGTTAACTCCGGACAAACAAACACACATAATCAACAACACCAAAAATGTGGTTTTCAATGCACAGTTATATATGATCAAAATCTTAATCTAGCATATGAATCAAGCAGCAGTTTAACAATTCTAGCATGTGGATTGCATCCTAATCACAGGAAAATCATTCACAAACCATAGCACAACAATCAGAAGGATTAACTAAACACGGAACCATTGTTTGGAGGACTAGGGTTTGCTTGAAATTAAAAGAACAAAAACAACAACGTAATCATAAACATTTACCTTAGATTGATTCTAGGGTTTGTTCTTGAAAGATTGGACGATCAAAGAGTGGAGGACTTGATGTAGCCAAATGATTAGCAGAATGATTGGTGATGGTGATTAGCACTGTTTTCATAACCGGTTCGGACCGACCGGTTCAACCGGTCCAACCGAGGTTCGCTACATCAGCCGATCCGGTTTTGGTGTTTTCAGCAAATCTTAAAAAATCGCCCGGTTTGATTCGATCTCTGGTTCACGGTTCAACCGGTTCAGGCGGTTCAACCTGTATTTTGCTATTTTATTGGTTTTTCCCCCTTTAACTCCACTGTATCGCTGCAATAAACAACCATTGTTGTTCGTCGTTATAAGCAAATTCAGTAATTTGTTTGTTTAACTAAAACAGATGGAAAGAAATCACAATCTCTACCGATTACACCATCAATTATTCGAACCGGGTTTTTGAAAAGGAAAGAAATTGAAGAGAAAACATACCGATTTTTGGTTGAACTGTTCAATCTTTATTTCATGATTTAATCTTCATTCTTCATTCAGTAGAGTTAAGCAATTTTTGGGGAGAGATGGGGGTTACGGCGCTGAAAAGATAAGTGCAGTAAGTAGGGTTTTGTTTTGTGGAGTTAACCAAACACTATTATTGTATTTGATTGAAAGCTAGGGATGGTGTTTATTTATTGTATTGCTCACAACAACAGCACATGGATGGATCTTTTTAAACACTTGTAGCTCTTTTCATTTTTGTTGTATTTAACATATATATATATATATATAATATTTATTACGTCATCCGGTACGTAAATCCGGTCTGTTCGATCGGTCGAACCGGTCCGGCCAGTGAACTAGTAAGGCATCCGGTTCGATGTCTGATCCGGTTCTGAAAACCATGGTGATTAAAGAGGTGATAGAAAACTGTCGTATGATGGGATTGTGAGAGATGTTTAGGGTTAATAGTTTATTATAACTTCCCTAATATTCATAATACACCTATAATTATAAAATCTTCACATAAAGCACACCACATCTTGTAATTTACAATTAAGGCATATAATTCACGTATCTGTCAAGCACACATAAGCTTCGTATAAAACCGTTTCGTTTATAATTATTATTTGTGTTAGTCACCAACGTTCGGAAGTTATCATGTGTGTTCCGGTAATTCCCCGAATTACCAGTGTAGACTCACTTAACTAACCCTAGTTAAATGCAGTGCTATGAATGTATGTCTAAGTTGACCGTGGTTGGGTTAAAGTATTAACCTGAAATTACGGGGTGTCACATTCTTTCTCTTTGTACATAAAGTTTTCTTTATAAGGTAAATTTGCGCATAAGATTTATGCATAAATTTAGGGGGATAGAGAGAGATATTTGTATATATGTTTTGCCTTAGAGGAAGAAAAAGACAAAAAGAGTTTGTGTATATATGGGAAATGAAATAAATGTTTGTGCTAAAGGGCTTGACTAACACATGTAAGATGCTATAGCTGAAAAGACTAGGATGTAATGTGAAATGTCGGTAGGCTTAACGCTCAAATTGATAAAAGATACCATGTGATACAAACATAACGAACTATGTATTATGTGGGTAACATACCATCGGCGTATGACTTTATAGTCTTAAATCTTGAGTTGATAGATAGCCAACAACATCTGAGGTTTCGGGTCTTTATGTTGTTGAGTCATCCGGGGATATCATGACTGTCATTCTATTGCATCCAGATTATATGCAGACCTAGGCACAGTTAGGATATTTTAAAAGAGCTAAAAAGGGCCAAAAACCTTAGTGGAAAATAAACAAACAAGGTCGGACCAAATTTACATATTCCATAACAATCACAAAATAAACCAGGCAATCTTTTGGTCAAACAAAACAAATAAAATATTGACCAAAATTAAAGTTGCCCTTAAAATTATTTAGATCATAAACTTTATAAATAATAAACGTTTGTGTTCTAATTCCGATTAAAAGACCGCTACCGACTCGTATGTTGTAACCAAGGCTCTGATACCACTGTTGGGATTCCAGGGTGATCAGTTAAAAATTTATTTATTAAAACTCGCTTCAAAAAATAATAGTCAATCAATTAAGCGATTTAATAAAAAAACGCAGCGGAAAAATAAACAAGTGATCAACAATAAACGAAACCCAACAGGATCCGGTTACATGCAACTACGAGTAAAGTGATAAGGATATGTAACTACCGATGAGAAAGATATATAGTTAATAACTAACCGGTTGAAACACCGAGGTTCAGTGAACACATGCTAGTGACATGAACTGACGGAACGCGGGTATATCCACGGGTAGCGACGATGGCGGCGGAGTGGCAATGGCGTAGGTGGCCGGCGATGGCGGCCGAGCGGCGGCGGTCCACAGTGGCGGCGGTTGTGGTTGTGGGTGTTTTGAGAGCTTTGTGCAAATTGTTCAACCTCTAAAATGAAGTCCATACATTCATTTAAATATAATATGAAGATCCATGCATGTGCGACAAATGGCAGACGTGCACATGGAAGTTGGACAAGTGGCGTGAAGTTCACGCATCTGCGACAAGTGGCAATGCAAGAGTGCATGTGTGATAAGCGGCGAGAAGTTTATGCATGTTTGACAAGTGGCGATGCAAGAGTGCATGCGCGACAAGTGGCTAGGAGTTCATGCATGTGCTACAAGTGGCAATGCAAGGGTGCATGTGCGACAAGTGGCCTAGGATAGGTGCATGTGTGACAAGTGGCGAGATGAGTATTTCCCGTCTCACCCGGTCCGTGTACCCGTCTATCAGTTAATACCCGCAACAAGTTTATTAATTAAGATAAACAATAATATTATTAATAGCGATTATTAATAACATAAACTATGAACTGTTTCGCATATCGTTCGTAATTACCAGTTAAACCAGTTAAGTGGATTTTAGTTTGTTGTCCATGGTGTAACTGTTACGGGCCATAACTCGATCGGTCGTGTTAATTAATCGGATCGGTATATTTTTCCAACACTTATTATGCTTTATAATTTAACCTCTATTTGTATCAGACCCCACTACCATATAATTAAAAATCGAATTGTAAGTTGGAGTAACCTTCTATAAATGTTAAACATATTGGAACAAATTGAACGACAAAAGGCACAAGTAAATGATACTCAAGACACATGCAAAAAAGCTTGGCCACCAACTTATAGCAATGTGACATAAAAATAAAGTAGCGACACGAAGATAGGGTTATGAGAATGAACACTCAAACATAAAGACAACATGGTGTTTCTTTATGTGCTTTTACCTAATCTTTTAAATATAAGGGGGGATGGAGTCGTTTCGGGAAGGGGATGCGGGGAGTGGGGTTGCCGCACGGGTAAGGGGTGCAGGCATCAAATCGGTGAGTAGGGAGTGGTGTTTGCGGTGAGTATACACCGAAGCGGGAAGAGGAGGGAAGGAGGAGAGAAGAGGGGTGGGGGGGATTTAATGGTGGGTCTCAACCCTTTTTCAACCAATCACATTTTTCTTTAAAATTTCTTTACCACTCTCCAGGTGTTTGAACCATTGCTAGTGATTGAGTGCAAAATGGAGAGTGGAATACGGACTTGACATGACATGATATTATTGGCTAGAAAATAACTCACACACCCTAAAGTGATTGAACGACTCCCTCCACCCTAATATATATCAAACAAAAACCTTATTTTTCTAAAATTCATGTATGTTCATATAATAACTTGAACTTATCTTAATAATAACTTTTAAAAAACATATAAGTTAGTTTTATATGTCAACAACTTTAAACACGTATATATCTTACAAATACATTTTGTTTACAAGTATATATCTTAAAAATACATTTTGTTTACAAAACAGGTGTATTATATTGTAGCATAGCCAATACCTAGGGATGGCAATGGGTCGGGTTTGGGACGGGTTTAGGTAATCCCAACCCCAAATCCGATTAGATATGCTTGTCCCAAACCCGTCCCAAAACCCGTCGGGTTCGTAGCCGGTAAATACCCATCGGGTATCGGGTAACCCATTAATTTTAAAAAGTTTAACCCGTTGGGTATACCCGACTCAAAACCTATCGGGTAACTACTAATCAGTTACATTTAGTATTATAACTAAAGAAATATATTAAATAACTATAATATATACGGAATAAAATATCTATGTATATAGAAAAAAAGAGTAAATTACAAGTTTTGTCCTTTATGTTTACATCAAATTTCAGACACTGTCCTTTTGGCCAAAAGTTTACAGGCGGTGTCCTTTACCTTTCAAAATCTTGCATGTTTTGTCCTTTAGGCCAAACCTAGTTAGAAATCTCAGTTAAAAAATGTCATATGCAATGCCCATGAGGGTAAAATGGTCATTTTCCTCTCAATCCTTTCAATTTAAACCCTACAAGCATCTGATTCCCCTAATTTCATCTTCATATTGTTCGACCAAATCCTCTCCCCACCTCACCCATCTTCTACGACATCAACAACAATGGCTTCATGGTGACCAATCCTCTTCGTCTCTTTCGTTATCCGGCGACATCTACAACATTAAACATGTGGTGAACTGTGGCGGGCGTGGATCTGAACAGGGTGGGTGGTTGAGGCAGTGGTCTATGGTGGTGTAAACGGGTCGGGTCAAGAGTCCAAGTCAGAATCCAAAACCAAGGTGTCCACAGTGTCATCTTCTCAGTTTGAAGATGATTATGGTGATTTATCCGAATCTTCAAGAACTGGTGGTGGAAATGATGAAGAACCCGTATCAAGAGCTCAGGAATCTAACACGAGAGAAGTTGAAACGAGCATTGGAGATGATGATTCAAGTGAAAGTGAGAAGTCAAAGTCAGAGGATGAAACGGGTTCAAGTTCGGATACTAATGAGAAAGAAGAAAAGAAGATAGAAGATGGTAAAAAGCCCGAATCTTCCCATTTGCAAACAATTTGATTTTTGATTTGATCTGAATCTAAGGTTGAAAGTGTTGATTAATAGCTTGCGAACAATATTTGTTCCGTATAGATCTGAATTGACGTTGCAGGTTTGTTAATTGTAGTAGATCTGGGAAATTTGTTTGAAAAGCAAATCTAGTAGAAGCTTGGATCTGATATGTAAAGATCGAATCTGAGTTGAAGAGTGAACAGATCATTGTTTTAATGTCGATTGTTGTTGCTAGAAGATGTTAGGATTCGATGTGGTTATTGGTTATTTGGGTTTGTATAAGAAGCAGAGTGGAAAAGAAAGAAGTGTTGCAAAATGTTGAAGAGAAAGCTGGTGTGGGATATTGATGGGGAATTGAAAGGATTGGGTGGAAAATGACCATTTTACTCTCATGTGCAATGCACATGACATTTTTTAACTGAGATTTCTAACTAGGTTTGGCCTAAAGGACAAAACGTGCAAGATTTTGAAAGGTAAAGGACACCGCCTGTAAACTTTTGGCCAAAAGGACAGCGCCTGAAATTTGATGTAAACATAAAGGACAAAACTTGTAATTTACTCAGAAAAAAATGTATTGTATATTTACATATTTAAAAATATAAAAGAAATTACATCGGGTATACAATCGGGTAAACGAGTTTACTTTATTGGGTAATTGGGTAATTGGGTCGTGTAAACGGGTATATCACCAAATCCCAAACCCATCCCAAACCCGCGAAAAAAATAAAAACTAATCCAAAACCCGTCCTAAACCCGATTAACCGACCCCAAACCCGTCCCAGATGTGTCGGGTTTCCCATCGGGTTCGGGTATTGGCAATACCCAAACTACTTGTTAGAGTTTACAGCAAAAAATATAACAAACATTAGCATTGTATTCTATAGGCTTCTTATCACAGTTTGATACGTTTTGCTATTTGAAACCACACATCACACGTTTGGTAACACACTAAGTGTATACAAGGAGCGTAAAAGTTTTATAGAATTACATGACCATGTGAAATACTGAGTATGATGATGATGATGATGATGACCATGTGAAATGAAACTATTGCATTTTTTCTTAAAATCTCATTTTTTGTTCAGAAAAGTTGTACAACTATAAGCAAACAAAGGAAAAAAGTAGTGTCCTGTATTTTTTAACATATGCGAAGACTATATGCTATTTTTTCCAGAATTTTATTTCCAACTCCAATCCTTTTCAGTTTTCAGTCCATACTCATCTTAATAGGGAAATTGGCCTGTAGTAATTTCATCTAAACTTTATTGGCCATTAATAATCCCACCTCAGAATATTCCCCCCATCAGTCCCACCTTTCACCTATTTTTCCTACAATGGTCCCCCGTTAAAAAACTTAACGGAGTTAAGCTTTTTTTCAAATTACAAACAGATTTTTTAAGACTTTTGATTAGAACGACGATACGAGTCCATTGATGTAAAATTTGCCTCGAAATGGTGCTCCAAACGATGAAAACGGCGCTTCAATTTGGGTGTTTAAATTTCCAATTAACCAAAATCAAGTCACTTGGAGCACCATTTCGAAGTAAGTTTTACATCAATGGACTCGTATCATCGTTCTGATCAAAAGACCTAAAAAATCTGTTTGTAATTTGGAAAAAGGCTTAACTCCGTTAAGTTTTTTTAACGGGGGACCATTTTAGGAAAAATAGGAGAAATGTGGGACTGGTGGGGGGAATATTCTGAGGTGGGATTATTGATGGCCAATAAGATCTAGGTGAGATTATTACAGGCCAATTCCCCATCTTAATATGATTTGAACAAACATTGCTCAAAACTAAGTTAACTTTCTTATTTTTTACGTTTGATTGATTTGGCCAAACTTTGACTTTTCGATTAGAGTTAATTACTGTTTTCGTCCCTGAGGTTTGTAAAAAATAACGGTTTCAGTCCATTAGTTTAAAAATTGCGATTTCAGTCCATTAGTTTCATTTTCGTAACCATTTCAGTCCACTAACTTAACTCCGTCCATTTATTTTGTTAACTTTGGGTGAAATTACCAAATTACCCCTGCTAACTTAACAAATTGTAATAAAAAAATTATAAAAAATCTAAAAATAAAAAAATTCCAAAAAATTCCAAAAACGGTACGGCTCGAAACGGTTCGCGTCGAAACGGTTCAGCTCGAAACGGTACGGGTCGAAACGTTTCGCGTCGAAACGGTTCGCGTCGAAACGGTACGGGTCGAAACGGTTCGCGTCGAAACGGTTCGGCTCGAAACGGTACGGGTCGAAACGGTACGGGTCGAAACGGTTCGCGTCGAAACGGTACTGGTCGAAACGGTTCGCGTCGAAACGGTACGGGTCGAAACGGTTCGCGTCGAAACGGTACGGGTCGAAACGGTTCGCGTCGAAACGGTTCGCGTCGAAACATTTAATGAAAAATTTTGGATTTTTTAGAATTTTTTTGGATTTTTTAGAATTTTTATGATTTTTTAAAATTCTTTTGATTTTTAGATTTTTTGGAATTTTTTTGATTTTTTTGAATTTTTTGGAATTTTTTTGATTTTTTAGAATTTTTTTATTACAATTTGTTAAGTTAGCAAGGGTAATTTGGTAATTTCACCCAAAGTTAACAAAATAAATGGACGGAGTTAAGTTAGTGGACTGAAATGGTTACGAAAATGAAACTAATGGACTGAAATCGCAATTTTTAAACTAATGGACTGAAACCGTTATTTTTGACAAACCTCAGGGACGAAAACAGTAATTAACTCTTCTGATTAAAATATGCATTCCAACCGAATAATCTATCTCATGCGCATTCCTTATTTCCTTTTAGTCTTTCAGACATGGAAACTTTGTACCTAATTATTTAGTCACATATGAGCTAATCACCGTACTTTATACTTTATAGTTTAAAATATTTTCATTAGGCCGTCTGGTATACTCTAACACCATATGTGTTAATCCAAGTTGTTGAAATTTGGGTGTGTGTGAATAGTAGTCTCATATGTAAACACTTGTCCCACATTGGTATGGAGACAAAGAAAAAGGGTATTTATAAGGTAAAATATTTACCTAACCAATATCACTTTATGACATGTTTTACCTCAAGTGCCCACGCATCCTGCATAATCATTATTTGGTCTTCGGTTTTGATTGATGTAAGTTGCTCAGTTGAAACACACCAAAAACCATGTATTCTCTCTTGATCACTCTGCACCGATCTCTCTGCAGCATTCTCCTGTCTTCTTTCAGGCAAGTGTTCAAGTCCTGCAGTGCGCTGTTGCCGCTTCGAACCGGCATACCCTGGGAACAGACGACGAATCTGTTTAAGGGAATTGTGTCAAACACAAGCTCGGTTCTCGTTAATTGTTTCTTTATTTTTGTTTCAGATTATTTTGCAGTTCTTATCAGTAGCTGTTTTCTAACAAACTTAAACAGATTTTATTTACTGATTGTTCTTGTCATGTCTTCTTTCAGAATGGAAATCTCGCCTGTGACCACTTCTGTTTCTACAGTCGTGACTGCTGTCATGACTTCCGTTGTTGCTGTCACAACCGGTCTGGTTGCACCGCTGCCTAACCCAGTATCGCATGCTAAGAAACCTGAGAAATTCAACGGTGTGAATTTCAAACGGTGGCAGCAAAGGATGTTCTTTTATCTGACCACGTTGAACCTAGCGAGGTTCTTGACGGAAACCAATCCCCATGTTGATGAAGGGGATATGGATGCTCAATCTGTGAGCGTGATTCATGCTTGTAATCATTCGGATTTCTTGTGTCGCAACTTCATTTTGAACGGTTTGGTTGATACACTATACATTGTGTATTGCAAAGCCAAGACAGCCAAAGAATTATAGGAGTCGTTGGATCGTAAATACAAAACAGAAGATGTGGGCACTAAGAAATTCGTGGTGGCTAACTTCTTGGACTTTAAAATGATGGATGCTAAAACTATCATGAGCCAACTCCAAGAATTGCAAGTTATTCTTCATGATATTCATGCGGAAGGAATGGTCCTCAGCGAGACATTCCAAGTTGCTGCAATGATTGAAAAGCTGCCACTAAGTTGGGTTGATTTCAAGAACTATCTCAAGCATAAGCGAAAGGAGATGATCATTGAAGATCTCGTTGTTCGTCTTCGTATTGAAGAAGATAACAAATTGGCTTTGAAACGGATTGATGGTCCTGAAATAGTGAAGGCCAATCTTGTTGAACATGGCCAATCTTCAAAGGGAAAAAACAGTGGAAAGGGTGGAAAGAAAAGTCATGGGAAACACTCCAACCTTGGTCCTAAGGGAGGAGTTGAGAAAAAGACGTTCCAAGGAACTTGTTATAATTGTCAAAAGCAAGGCCACAAGGCCAGCGAATGCAAGCTTCCCAAGAAGGAAAATGCTCAATAAGTGAACATGGTTCATGAAGTCGACAACCTTGTTGCCATGGTCACGGATCTCTCGATTTTGGTGACCGAAGTTAATTTGGTTGGGCAAAATAACAAGGATTGGTGGGTTGCTACGGGGGCTACTCGTCATGTGTGTTCTGACAAAAGCCTTTTCAACACCTTCAAGGAGGTGACTAATGGCGAAAAGGTTTTTATGGGAAACTCTGCAACGGCCGAAATTAAAGGCGAGGGGAACGTGGTTTTGAAGATGAATTCTGGAAAGGAACTAACCTTGTCCAATGTGTTGTATGTTCTAGAAATTTGTAAGAACCTTGTGTCGGGATGGCAGTTGAACAAATTTGGGTTCAAAATGGTGATTGAGTCGGACAAGGTCGTGTTGACCAAAAATGGTGTGTATGTTGGTAAGGGCTATGCCCTCAATGGAATGTTTAAACTAAATGTAATGGTCGTGAATGGAATGAAAGAAAACGCTACTAGTTCTACTTACTTGATTGAGTCTTCTAATCTTTGGCATGGTAGACTAGGTCACATAAATTATAATTCCATTCGTCGTTTAATCAAACTTGATTGCATACCAACATTCGATATCGACTCAATTAAATAAATGTGAAACTTGCGTAGAAGCAAAACAAACAAAAACGTCATTCAAAAAGGTCGAACAAATTACTTCAATGTTTGGCTTCATTCCACCAAGAACAACTTAGATCTAAAGGATTTCCACAACATTTATCAGTGATTTCACTTAGATCTACACGAATTCATGAGTGAAAGGATTGAGAGAAGGTTTTCCCAACTTTCTTTCAACTCTTTTACACTCAATGCACTCAAACCCAATGGAATCGGAGCTTGTTCTGATCTTCTACCCATTCTTGGTGATGTATTATTTCCAGATCCGCATTCTATCCAAGAGATATTGACTTCAGGTTTGAACATGAACTACCGACCCGAACCGTGAACCGGTCGGAATAGGGTGATTCATGTTCGGTCGGGTCTCTTGGGCCGAGGTAGGTTTCTGTTATTCAAGCATGTTATCAAAATGTCTCGTTCAAACACTACAAAACTTCAAACGAATCAAGTGACAAGACGAACGGATCATCGGTACGGATTGCCACCCGATCGATCGGCCATCCGATCGGGTTGCACTTGGGTTCCATACTTAAACTATTTTTCAAACTATTCAAGGGTTCTGAACGTTGAAACGGATTACCACCCGATCAGATTGCCATCCGATCGAGTGACCGTCCGATCGTGTGACGTTTGGGACTTGGATATTTAAACAATTTTCAACATTTTCAATGCGTACGGATTGCCACCCGATCGGATAGCCATCCGATCGAGTGACTGTCCTGCTGTGAACTTGTTCTCAATCTGAGAAGTCTCGCCAATCGGATTGCTGCCCGATCGAACGACCGACCTGAAAGGTAGAGATACTTCTCTATTTTCAAAATGCTACAATGACAACTTCAAAAGGCAAACCATCATACACAAACACATCCTCACCAAACGAGGCGACAATCCAATCGAATGGCCATCCAATCAGATTGCCACCCGATCGGATTACCATCCGATCCTTGGTACACCTACATCGTTTTACGCACCGCTTATCGTTATGCTATCGTTCTAATCAGGCTAAACTCGCTCTAGCGCTCCCTTCAATCCGTCATCACTGAGAGTATACTCGAACCCTTTTTGCTTTATGCACTTTTGGGTGTTACATACGTTACTTATTCTAAATCACATCGAACACACTACGCAATACTTTTAACGCTAACCGCTACGGCATGTATACGTGACTCAATGGATGCTTGTTTGTTATGTTTATACATGGATTGCTGTCTACCTGCCTTAGCAATGATATTACTATAGTTTGGACTCAACAACTGTTCACTCAGGGGTTGTTAAGGACAATTAATCACATGATTCACAGTGGTGAATATGTATTACGAACTGCCTTGCGCAGTCAACCCGCAGTCACTGGTATTGATAGGAGCATGTCGATAACTTACGTGGTTCATTTCACACGTTGTACGTGCTGGTTATGCGTAAACAATTTTGAACTCTATTATATCTATTAAACTTGTATGCTCACATTTACACTATGTGTATTGACTTTTACTTTAACGTATGTGGCAGGTGCTTAAGATGTTAGAATGCTTGGCTTGCTATGAAATCGAGGCTAAGAAAGAGGCTAGAAACAAAGACAATTTATTTTATTTGAAAATCTGAGTTGTCGAAACATGTTTTATTTGTTTGAAGAATATCTCTGTCTGTAATAACTAGATTATCTTATGGGTTATGGTGTGGGACATAATATTTAAACTATTTGGTAATTTAGTCGTTATGAAATTTCTTTGAACAATCTGTTTCGCTCAGTGCCGCGCCCCGATGATTCCGCCATCAGTTGGGGTGTGACAGATTGGTATCAGAGCCATAACTATAGGGAATTAGGCAAGACTCGTCCTAGTCCAGGTCGATGTCTTAGAACGACCTAGTCTATAGTCTAAGTACCAACATACCGACTTGTGCATACCCTTAGGGGTCTTGTACGAGCTTACTTGCTATTTCTCGCTATTCTCGCCTACACTACACTATCACTACACTCTAGAATGAACAAGTGGTTAGGTTGAGATTAGGTGTGAAAACCGCAAACTCTCGACTAGATCTCTTATTCGACCCGTATTTTTATCTATAAACAGGAGAATTTGCGTTGAATTAGGAATGAAATCCATACTTTGACGCATAGTCCTTCCTTATTTTATCAAAACAGGAACGAAGTTGTTAAGTTAGGGGTGAAACCCGAACCTTGGCGACTTGTTCCGATGTCTATTTTGGTTTTACAAAACTCTCACCAAAGTCTCGACGGACTCCAACGACTTGAAGTCACACTGTAACTGGAAGGATGCACGCCATTCGCCCAAACTCGAGGCGAGAGCACAGTCCCGAAAGTTAAAGTGTGTACCAAAGGTCCTTGTGAATAGTCGAACCACTTTGGTTAGTCGATGTCTATCAGCCGCAGACAATCCATTCCCGATTTTCATGTGTTTTGATTCTGAGCTCGCTACTGCCGACTCTGATATATGTCGTTTTTATGTGGATTTAATGTGTTTTATGTGATTTTATTTGTTTGTGTGTTACGATTTTTGGTGATTTATTCGCTTTTCGCTATCGCTTTGATCGACACACACGACTCGCACTGCACATCTATCTCAACACGCTAACAAATCGTCATTATTGGGGATTATACGCACGCTATACTACTCGCTATGTTGCTCGCTAATCGCAATCGCTATTCTCGAACGCGCGAAACGTGAATGATAAAGGGACACGATTACGTATGTGGGCGAATATGTGCAATATAGGAAGGTGAATACGTGCAAATATGTGCTTACATGAACTAGGTGCTTATGTGCTTTGCGTGCTTATATGCTTCTGTGACTTATGTGAATATGTGATTATGTGCCTATGAGTTTGCATGACTATGTTCCTGAGCTTTAGTAGTATTAGGCGTGTGAGGTGAGATTCGATTATATTGTGTTTGAGTCCCATGGAGATGTCTGTTGCAGATAATGTCGTTATCTGGATCTCGCGCTACTCAAGCTGCTCGCCGAAAGCAAGCAGACAAGCGCCTCGCCTCTATGATTACTAAGCAAATGGCAAAGGTTGTCCCTCAGATCATGAGTGAACTACACGAGAATGCGAGCAAATCTTCTGAAGAGTCAAGGACCGATACTCCCAAAGCTACTTTTAGCTTTAAGCAGTTTAAAGCTTGCGGACCGAAAGAATTTACTGGCGACGATGGTCCTACGGCCTTATTCCAATGGTTTGATTCGATCGAGGTCACCCTGTGCCAGAGTGGCTGTCCTGATGAACTCCACACTCTGAATGTTACCGACATCTTCCAGTCCCGCGCTTTAGACTGGTGGACGACCGAGAGAAACAAACGCAGAAACGATGCAGCTTATGGTTTGACATGGGATGAGTTAAAGAACGTCATGTTAGAAGAGTTCTGCCCTCCCCATGAGTGCAAAAAGTTGGAGGACGAATTCTGGCACATCAAGCAGAAGGAGGGTGACAATGCTGCTTTAACTGCTCGCTTCAAGCAGCTCAGTATTATCTGTCCTGATCAAGTTAAGACTTCTGATATGGAAATCAGGAAGTATAGTCGAGCTCTGCCAGATTGTGTCGTGGATTTTGTGCAAGCTTCAAAGCCAGCCTCAATCGAAGAAACTTACCTGCTCGCCGCTGAAATCAACGACAAGCGAGTCAAGGCTGGTGTCTGGGACAAAGCCTCAAAGAACTTGCATCAAGCTACCACCGTACCAACCGCTGAAACCGCCGCCACTTCTCAGTCTTCAAAAGCCTCTCGTCGCAAGAGGAAGAACAAAAGCAATTCCAGCAACAAGAACTGTGTTGTAACCACTGCTTCCCCGCTTCAAGCTATACCAACTCATCATCAACCACAACACCGATCAGCTGCAGCACCAGTTACCCAAGCACCGCCTGCAAAGCGTGCTTACACTGGTCCTCACCCTGCTTGCCCGACATGTACCTACCATCATCCCGTGGGAATCGCTTGCAGATTTTGTGTACACTGCAACATGTACGGCCACTTCACCGCCAACTGCAGTACAGCTCCTCGACAAGCACCAGCCCAGCTACTGCTCATCAAGCTCTGCTCCCTGCCCCTCAAGGCCATCAAGCAGCTCCGGCACCCGCGGTCAACGCTAGAGTCTGCTTTGCGTGTGGTGATCCCAACCACTTCGCAAACATGTGCCCCAATCGGGTTGTGAAGCAAGAGCAACAACAGCAGCAGCCTCAACAACAACAGCAACAAGTCACTCGTGCTCGAACTTTCAACATTAACGTGCACCAGGCGCAGGCTGACAACAACGTGGTCAATGGTACGTTCCTTGTGAATGGTATTTATGCTTCGTGTTTGTTTGATACTGGAGCCGATAACTGCTTTGTATCGTTTGTGTTCGAAAAGCTTCTTAATCGTAAGCGCGCCCATCTCCCCTCGACGTTCGATGTTGAAGTAGCTACCGGAAGAACTGTCGTCGTCAACTCTGTTCTTCGTGATTGTACTCTAGAACTCAACAATCACATCTTCCCTATTGACCTTATTCCGATGCAGCTCGGAAGTTTCGACGTCATAATAAGCATGGACTTTCTTCGAGAAAACCATGCTGAAGTTGTTTGCTTCGATAAGATGATTCGATTCTCGCTCACTAATGGTGATCAACTGTGTGTGTTTGATATCGTCACACTAGATAGTAGTATCATATATATTCACAGGTATATATACCACATAAGTGACATCAAACATTTATTACTCTAGCAGAGTACTTAGTAGGCTTGTACTGAGGGAATCTATACGTGACAAGACTTGCTGTGGTTTCTGTGCACTGAATTCCATAATTATGTATGCATCCATAATTACGTAACTCCTTGCACAGTCTGCACAGTTCGTTTCATCCTCGTATTTCTTCCTTCAGATGGGCCATTGCTTTTAGGTAGAGTCACGTATACTTGTGACGTTCTACTTCCAGTACATGCTCTTCTTTCGTTCCAGAATAGTTCTGAGATGTTGCTCATGCTCTTCTTTCGTTCGCGAGTAAATCAGGATATCATCGATAAACACAATCACGAATTTATCGAGATATGGTTTACATACGCGGTTCATCAGATCCATAAAGACCGCTGGCGCGTTCGTCAATCCAAACGGCATCACAAGGAATTCGTAGTGCCCATAGCGCGTTCTAAATGCAGTCTTTGGCACGCCTTCATCTTGGATTCTCAGCTGATGGTATCCAGATCGAAGGTCGATCTTGGAATAGTAGCTTGATCCTTGCAGTTGATCAAACAAGTCATCAATCCTCGGTAGCGGATACCGATTCTTGATTGTGAGCTTGTTCAGTTCCCTGTAATCGATACACATCCGCAGTGATCCGTCCTTCTTCTTCACGAATAATACTGGAGCTCCCCAGGGTGAGAAGCTTGGCCTTATGAATCCTTTATCCAGCAACTCCTGGAGTTGTGTAGATAATTCTTGCATTTCGGATGGTGCAAGTCGATAGGGTGCCTTGGCTACAGGAGCGGCTCCTGGAACCAAGTCTATGTGGAATTTCGACTTGTCGTTGCGGAGGTAGTCCTGGCAGATCTTCAGGGAACACCTCAGGAAATTCCTTCACCACAGGAATGTCTTCGAGTTTTGGCTCCACAGCCTTCTTATCTACAACGTGTGCTAGGAAAGCAACACATCCTTTCCTTAAGCACTTCTGTGCCTTCATACAACTGATGATTCGTAGAGGCGTGTTTCGTCTTTCTCCATGTACGATGAGAGTTTCATCATTCGTCAGAGGGATGCGAATGATTTTCTCATGACAAATAACTTCAGCTTTGTTCTTGGACAACCAGTCCATCCCGACCACTACATCGAAGCTTCCTAATTGAATAGGTAAGAGGTCGATGCTAAATCTTCGTTCACCAAGTTCTAGCGTGCAGCCTCTAACAACTTCGCCCGATTCAACAAGTTTACCATTGGCTAGTTCTATGGAATAAGGAATTTCTAATCTACTAGATTCTATTCCAAGTATGCGTTTAAATTCCACAGACATGAAGCTATAATCGGTGCCAGTGTCGAATAATATGGATGCAAAGTGATTGTTAATGAGGAACGTACCGTTGACCACATTAGGGTCCTCGCGTGCGTCCCTTGCTCCAATCACAAATGCTCGGGCCTGAGCATTGTTTCTCTCTGGGCAGTCCTTCATGAAATGATCTTTGCTTCCACATCTGAAGCATCCTTGATTTTGCCCATTCTCGTTGCCAGCACCGTTTCGATTTCCACCATTGTTCCTTTCATCAGCCCCAGTACGATTTCCATTCCCGTTCCTCTTACTCCAGCAATCTTCAGTGCGGTGACCCAACTTTCCACACTTGTCACACTTTGAGATGCGACAAGCTCCCTCGTGATGGTGTTTACACCGATGGCATTTGGGCAAGGTGCCCCGGTATCCCCTTGCTGGTGCGTCGTTCATGGCTGCAAGAGATTTCGCCCCTTGAGGCGGGTTAGGGTCACGCTTCTTGTTGGAACCTTTGTTGTTACGAGTTGCTTGATTCAAGTTTGCATATTTCCTTTTCTTGTCGCCAGACGACTCAGCATGCGTCTCGGCATTTTCTGTTGGGTTCAGTGATAGCTTCTTCATTCGAACACAATCTTCCGTAAGGCTGACAGCCAGAGTTACAACCTCGGTGATTGTTTGTGGTTTGGCCGACGTCACCATGCCACGTAACTCTAAGGCCAGTCCCCAAATGTAGCGTTCAACACGCTTGAATTCGAGAGTCACCATGTAAGGAAGCACTCTAGACAGATCGTGGAACCTTCGAGTATATCCATTGATGTCAGCACCTTCCATGGTCAAGTGCCAGAACTCCGTCTCCAGCCTTTGGAGTTCAGCACGAGAGCAGTACTTCTCTCTCATTCTTTCCTTCAGTTCATCCCAAGTTAGGCCATAAGCGGCATCATCACCCAAGGTTTGGACTTGCAGGTTCCACCAAGTCAGAGCTTCATCGACAAATAACCCAGTAGCAAAGGTGACTTGTTGATCCGCGGTACACTTGCTCATGCGGAATGTAGCTTCAGTCTTCTCCGTCCAGCGCACAAATGCTACTGCACCTCCTGTGCCATCATAGTTCATCGGCTTGCAGTCGAGGAACTGCTTGAAAGTGCAGCCTTGAGCTGCATTGCCTCCAGACGAATCTCCATTCCCATTACGCCTAGCGTTGCTTGGTCCTCCACTGTCTTGAGTTCGGTTCGCCTCGTACTGGGCGATAGCAGCGGAGATCCTTTCCTCCAGTAGAGCGTTCAGCTCATCAGCAGTTCTTGGCAGTGGGGGAGGAGGAGGTTGATCGTCATTGCGAGCATTCACAGCTTTCCTGGGTGCCATGTTCTGACAGAACATAACACAACAGGGTTAGGCATTTGTTTGATATCGTCACACTAGATAGTAGTATCATATATATTCACAGGTATATATACCACATAAGTGACATCAAACATTTATTACTCTAGCAGAGTACTTAGTAGGCTTGTACTGAGGGAATCTATACGTGACAAGACTTGCTATGGTTTCTGTGCACTGAATTCCATAATTATGTATGCATCCATAATTACGTAACTCCTTGCACAGTCTGCACAGTTCGTTTCATCCTCGTATTTCTTCCTTCAGATGGGCCATTGCTTTTAGGTAGAGTCACGTATACTTGTGACGTTCTACTTCCAGTACATGCTAATTATCACACATAATTGCAAGTAATTTCTAGTCAACGACAAGTGCTACTCAAGTGCACTCTAAGTCTCGTAGTGTCTTTTCTAGACTCATGTAGTCAGTTTCAGGTAGTGGATGTCGCGGGACGTTTTATGCAATGAAAACTCTTTGAAAAATTGTTTTTCGTGAAAGGATCCTAGAGATTGTAGACTAGACTCGAGAAGGAATCCTGGTTCACTACAATCGCAGCTCTGATACCAATCTGTCACACCCCTTTCTGCGGTGGAAGCACGAGGTGTGATCATGAAAGGTTCTCATTGCATACGAAGAGTAAACATACTACATGCTCAAAAATATCTTCAAATATTACATTACTGAAAACATATGTCAAGTGTTTACAACACGAGATAACATATTGTCTTAAAAGTCACAACTTTATTTAAAGATAAACAAGCGACATCCACGAGCATGAGTAAGACCACGCGCACATCCATCCTAGTTACCTGAAATACATGTGAGTTTTGGAAAAAACGTCAACATAAAGTTGGTGTGAATTCATGCAATTTTTGTATTTCACGTTTGTATACTTTTTACGAAAACATAATTTGTATTTTGTATAAATCAAGTCTTTTGTGTACACCACGTACTCATGTATAAATCAAATATTTCTGTATGTATCAAGTGTTAATGGGTTGCAAAGCCATTAACATGTGACACGACATAGGAAGTCACCAAACCATAGGCATTTTTCTGTAGTCGATTCACGACTGAGACACAAAAACACTGCTTGGTAACAGAGTGGCCAAGAGTGGGGCTGCCCGGAACCCATTAGATCTAACCTTTTGTTCTGCGGTCTAAGTATGTACACGATTAATGGTGCTTATGGTACCCTATTCGTGACACGATTTCTCGTATCATTCTTGTATCCATCATACCATTTGTAAACATTGTGATATTTGTAACATGTATTTCACCCCCGAAGTTATAAAACTGAAAACAGTTAAGAGAAAAGGGGGAGCATGAACTCACAACTTTGCATTCCTGTGCGTCGTAAACTTCACCGGATTTGCTTAATTAACGTCGTAACCTATACGCGTTTTCTTAATGTTAGTCACTAGACTTGCATCGCACAAGTACAGTCACTCTCTTTTGTATTTGTATTGTTGTGTTAAAAATGTTCCATATTTTTAACTACGTATCTTACTTATATTATTTCCTCTAAAATAAATATAAGTCTTTTGTGTTTTGCACTTCGCACCCGAATTATGTATCTTGTATTTTGTATGTGTATTTTTATGTTTATACTCCTCACGAGTATTTAGTGTATTTTAAGTCTTAATACGCTAGCACGTATAACACATACTATATACACTTAGCACATAAGTTGGTGATAAAATAATATATATATTTTTCTCAAAAATATATACATACTTAATATCCATCTTTATTTTTGAAGAAGTCCTCATTTCTTATCACCAAAAATTAGGGAAACCTTGGTAATACTTTTAAACACATTTTTAGGGAATAAGTTTCTCAAAAACTTATATTTTTTCTAAGTGTCAACATTTATAAAAATTTTGACAGAGTTTCCCCTAAAAATGGAGGTTTCCCATGTTTTCAAAACATGTGTTTATTTTCTTTTAAATCGTCAACAATCTCCTCATTCAACAATAAACAATATGCAACTAGTAAAAATAGATATAATCGCAGAAATACATGAACTTGTGGTTTTTCCAAAATAGGTAGTATCCTTCCATTATTTTTAGTGGATCCTTGTATAGATCAACTTTGTTTCTTGAAAGTCTCGCTTTTAAAGAAGTTACATCTTTACAACTTCCGGTCAACCTTTACAAAAATAGTTATTTTGTCGAAACTTTGTGTTACACAAGTGTTTACATACTCGTGTGTTTGCTAAAATCATTCTTTTTCATGTAAGGCTCGGCTTTAGAAAATATGATTTCTTGGACACTTGGTCCTTTGAAAGTACCGCTTGTAGATCCGTAGATCTACTAGTTTTGAACACCATTTCACAAACAAAATCTCTTTTACACAAGTTCATGATTCGTGTGTGGTAGAGTTTCATCCTTTAACCCTTGTTACTTCCAAAACAACCTTATGTCATGATCCATGATCATGACCAACTCGGGTTAAATGATGATCCGAGCTACCACAACATAGATCGGGTCCAAATAATCACACAAGTCAATTACTACATGATTTACACAACATATGAGCTTTTAACCAACATTTTTAGTGTTTTTAGTAGACTTTTATGCTTCAACTTGTAAGATTACGAGTTTTAACCGTTACAAATCGTATTAACCACTTTAAAATAGTTCGAGAAGGTGATTTAAGTAACATACCACTAGCTCGAGGCTAGGGAAGAATCTATGCGAAAAATGCGTGGATAAAAGTAAAGTAGAGAGGTCCTTCGCCTTCCGTTTGCACCAAGACTCCTTATATGCGACCCTTAACACTTGTAGATGCTTGGAACTTGCAAGATCAAACTTGAAAGATGGATGGATGGGTGTGGGGTGTTCGGCCGTAAGCTCTAGGAGAGGGAGAGAGAGTTGTGAAGTGGTGTGTGTTAAGTGAAGGTGATGGTGTGCAAATCTTGCAACTTATAGACAATCTCAATCATGTTTAACCAATGGATACTATGTCATTTAGATACTAAACATTAGGATTATAATAATCACAAGGGTACAAGGTATGTCCCCCTCATGGGGACGGTTTGGTTAAGGGGGGGGGGGCCTAGTTCGAATCCAACTAGATAGTTAGGCACATAGTTAGGTTAATATAGTTAAGTTTAGGGATTAACCCGGTTAGTTGTGTGTCGTGTGTTATGACGGGTGTTAGGGTATTCAGGGACCCTAACTGGCTCAGAGAAAGATAAATAATGTTATTAACAATATTTTCGTGTTCCGGGTATAGTCCGGTTGTTCGGTTGCATACCGATTCGTTAAAGTGCTAAATTGCACCTTTTTGTGTTTAATAAGTATCTTTTTATAATACTATCGATTCCCAACACTTAGGGAAATATTCTGGATAATAAAACGACATTTCTGCATAATATTTACATGTCTAAATGCTGATTTATTGCTGAATTATGTAAATTCTGCACTTAAAGTGCGTTTCGGGTGCTTTTTAGTGCTTGTTTTTGCTTCCGTATTGCATATATATTAAACCCTTGTATGTACTCTTGGGTTTTAATGCACTTTTGTCGTCAGACCTACACCTAGGCCTCAATTTTATTGTCTGACTGCTTTCTGCTGTTCTGTTGACACAGTGTGTCTTACCGGTGAGTTTACTAGTATTTTTGACGCAACACTCTCGTTTATGCATAAAGCAATATTTTGTAGTATACAACGTTCATGAATTCACTTGTTTAGTAGGAAATCAGGTATTGCTGACAATTAAGCACATAATTGCAGTCATTAAGCAATAATTAATGTGTACGGAAATTACCGGGTTGGGCCAGTTGTCACAGATATTCCCAAAACCGCTTTTCGCACTCGACACGGCCACTACGAGTTTGTTGTTATGCCTTTTGGTTTAACCAACGCACCCACGGTTTTTATGGATCTGATGAATTGCGTGTGTAAACCTTTCCTCGATCGCTTCGTCATCGTGTTCATCGATGATATCCTGATCTATTCCAAGTCGAAGGCCGAACACGCACAACATCTACGTTTGGTTCTCGAGCTACTCCGGGGGAATCGACTTTATGCCAAGTTCTCCAAGTATGAATTCTGGCTAGAAGAGGTTCAATTCCTCGGTCACATTGTCAATAGTCAAGGTATTCACGTTGATCCCGCGAAGATTGAAGGTGTTAAGAGTTGGGTTACACCTAAGAACCCGTCCGAAGTCAATTCTTTTCTCGGACTGGCGGGCTATTATCGCCGATTCATCGAAGGATTCTCTAAAATCGCTATGCCGCTTACTGCCCTCATGCACAAAGACAAGCCTTTTGTTTGCGGAACTGGACAAAAGTCTGCCTTTCAAACCCTCAAGTACATGCTTTGCAATGATCCTGTTCTCACTTTACCCGACGGAAACGATGACTTCATTGTCTTTTGTGATGCCTCGAACCTTGGCCTTGGTTGTGTTCTCATGCAACGAGACAAGGTTATCGCTTACGCATCTCGTCAGCTCAAAATCCATGAGAAGAACTATACAACCCACGATCTCGAGCTAGGCGCAGTTGTTTTTGCGTTAAAGATTTGGCGACACTACCTTTATGGTACTAAGTGTATGATCTTCACCGATCATAGGAGCCTACAACATATCTTTGACCAGAAGGAGCTAAATATGCGTCAACGCCGGTGGTTAGAACTTCTCAACGATTATGAATGTGAGATTCGTTATCATCCTGGCAAAGCAAATGTCGTTGCCGACGATCTCAGTAGACGGAGTTATTTGCACAACGCCCGTAATATTCAAGCCCAATATGATCTCGAAATCCACATCCGCGAAGCCTAACATGCCTGCTATAATGAGCGTATCTTGAAGAAGGAAAGGATTCTCAACGATGGAGCCCAGCTAAAAAATAAGTTAAATGGGATATTCCAATATCTGGACCGAATTTGGATCCCTAAACGGACCAACTTACGACAGATTTTGATGGACAAAGCCCACAAGTCCCGATATTCTATTCATCCCAGTGCCGACAAGATGTACCAGGACCTGCGTTACAAGTACTAGTGGCGGGGTATGAAGAGAGATATCGCCCTCTATGTTTCAAAATGCCTGACTTGCTCAAAGGTCAAGGCTGAGCACCAAATACCCTCTGGTTTACTCGTTCAACCTGAGATCCCTGTGTGGAAGTGGGAGAGTATAGCTATGGACTTCATAACGAAGCTTCCGCGAACTCCCTCAGGTCACGAAAACATTTGGGTTGTCGTTGACCGTTTGACCAAATCTGCTCACTTTCTGCCAATACGGGAAGACTACAAGGTAGAAAAATTAGCCCGAATCTACACCAAAGAGATCATTTGTCGACATGGTACGCCTCGAGACATCATTTCTTACCGCGATGATCGGTTTACCTCGCGTTGTTGGGAAACGTTTCAAGCTACTCTCGGTACTGTGCTTGATCTAAGTACCGCATTCCATCCTCAAACTGACGATCAGACTGAAAGAACGATTCGTGCCCTTGAAGACATGTTCCGTTCGTGTGTCATAGATTTCGGTGGTAATTGGGACGCATACTTACCTTTGGTCACATTCTCGTACAATAACAATTATCATTCCAGCATTCAAATGGCACCACTTGAGGCATTGTATGGAAGAAGATGTCGATCTCCTATTGTATGGCACAAGATCGGGCACTCGTAATTAACCGGTCCTGAGCTATTGCAAGAAACAACTGATAAAATCCTCCAGATACGAGACAATCTACTGAAAGCTCGGAGTCGCCAGAAAGTTACGTCGATAGACGACGCAAGCCCCTCGAATTTGACGTTGGCGACCATGTACTCCTAAAGGTATCACCTTGGAAGGGTGTGGTCAGATTCAGCAAGAGAGGAAAGCTCGCGCCTCAATATGTTGGACCCTTTAAGATTCTGGAAAGGATCAGAAAAGTGGCTTACAGACTCGAACTACCGGAGGAACTCAACAACGTCCACTCAACTTTCCACATTTCGAACCTCAGAAAATGCCTGGCTGATGATGATTTACATGTACCCCTCAAGGATCTTCAAATAAACGAAACACTACACTTCGTGAGGCGCAGAGTTCACTTGGGAACTCGAAAGAGACATAAAGGCGAAGAATCCGCAGTTGTTTGTTATGGCTTCAGCCTAATTTCGGGACGAAATTCCTTTAAGAAGGGGAGGCTTTAACACCCTGTGTTTCGAAAGTCAAGGTCAAAGTCAAGATTGAAGTCAAAAGAAGACAAGATTGCTAATTCCGATCTGTCACTCCTTGCTCAACTCATGTTTTGACTTCTTTGACTTGTAGATAGTCTATTTATGTTATCGTGTTAGTTGCATTATGTGAAGTACTTGTTAATAATCGAGGTTTAATCGCATATTAATCGCATGTTTAATCGATTTATCGCTATCGCATTCGCAACTCGAATTATGTGTGCGGGATATTGTTTTAAGTGTGTGTGCTATTTATGTGTTACATGTGCATGTTATGTTTATGTTGAGGTGTTAATAGCAATCGCAATTCTATAGTATCGCAATCGAATAAAAAACGCTTAACGCAAGTTAATTATAGTGATTGTATGTTAGATATAGTAGTTGGGATTAAAAGTAATTTGATGGGTAATACTATCGCATTGCTCGCTCGAATCACATCGCAACGCTCAACACTCGAATCGAAACAATGAAACTCATCACGCCAAACACTCGGATCGAGTGGCCAACCGATAGGGTGGCCATCCGATCGGATTGCCATCCGATTGGGTTACCATCCGATCGGGTTGCCACCCGATCGGGTTACCACCCGATCGGACTGCCACTCGATCGACCAGCCTCCTTCCCACTTTCCATTTTAGGAAACCCTATAAATACCCTTCAAATGTCACATCACTTGATGTGACAGCTCTCACTCGACCCAGCTCGCTCCGGCCTTCATTTCTCTCGATTTCTTCCAATTCTTGTAAGTTTTCAACCTAAATCTTGTACTTTCTTGATCTACACTCACTCCTACACCTTTCTATCTTTTGAATCTTAACTTTTAACCGTGAAATCACCGGATTTGAGGTGTTTTAGGGTGACGTCATCATGGAGTTCTTATGAACTTCAATGTTTGGCTTCATTCCACCAACGAACAACTTAGATCTAAAGGATTTCCACAACATTTATCAGTGATTTCACTTAGATCTACACGAATTCATGAGTGAAAGGATTGAGAGAAGGTTTTCCCAACTTTCTTTCAACTCTTTTACACTCAATGCACTCAAACCCAATGGAATCGGAGCTTGTTCTGATCTTCTACCCATTCTTGGTGATGTATTAGTTCCAGATCCGCATTCTATCCAAGAGATATTGACTTCAGGTTTGAACATGAACTACCGACTCGAACCGTGAACCGGTCGGAATAGGGTGATTCCTGTTCGATCGGGTCACTTGGGCCGAGGTAGGTTTCTGTTGTTCAAGCATGTTATCAAAATGTCTCGTTCAAACACTACAAAACTTCAAACGAATCAAGTGACAAGACGAACGGATCATCAGGACGGATTGCCGTCCGATCGGATTGCCACCTGATCGGATTGCCATCCGATCGGATTGCCACCCGATCGACCGGCCATCCGATCGGGTTGCACTTGGGTTCCATAGTTAAACTATTTTTCAAACTATTCAGGGGTTCTGAATGTTGAAACGGATTACCACCCGATCGGATTGCCATCCGATCGAGTGACCGTCTGATCGTGTGACGTTTGGGACTTGGATATCTAAACAATTTTCAACATGTTCAGTGCATACGGATTGCCACCCAATCAGATAGCCATCCGATCGAGTGACTGTCCTGCTGTGAACTTGTTCTCAATCTGAGAAGTCTCGCCAATCGGATTTCTGCCCGATCGAACGGCCGTTCGATGGACCGACCTGAAAGGTAGAGATACTTCTCTATTTTCAAAATGCTACAATGAAAACTTCAAAAGGCAAACCATCATACACAAACACATCCTCACCAAACAAGGCGACAATCCAATCGAATGGCCATCCGATTGGATGACCATCCGAACGGATTGCCACCTGATCGACTGGCCATCCGATCGGATTGCCACCCGATTGGATTACCGTCCGATCCTTGGTACACATGCATCATTTTACGTGCCGCTTATCATTTTGCTATCGTTCTAATCAGGCTAAACTCGCTCTAGCACTCCCTTAAATCCATCATCACTGTGAGTATACTCGAACCGTTTTTGCTTTATGCACTTTTGGGTGTTACATACGTTATTTATTCTAAATCACATCGAACACACCACGCAATACTTTTAACGCTAACCGCTACTGCATATATACGTGACTCAATGGATGCTTGTTTGTTATGTTTACACATGGATTGCTGTCTACCTGCCTTAGCAACGATAGTACTATAGTTTGGACTCAGCACCTGTTCACTCAGGGGTTGTTAAGGACAACTAATCACATGATTCACAGTGGTGAATATGTATTACGAACTGCCTTGCGCAGTCAACCCGCAGTCACTGGTATTGATAGGATCATGTCGATAACTTACGTGCTTCATTTCACACGTTGTACGTGATGGTTATGCGTAAACAATTTCGAACTCTATTATATCTACTAAACTTGTATGCTCACCTTTACACTATGTGTATTGACTTTTACTTTAACGTATGTGGCAGGTGCTTAAGATGTTAGAATGCTTAGCTTGCTTTGAAATCGAGGCTAGGAAAGAGTCTAGAAACAATGACAATTTATTTTATTTGAAAATCTGAGTTGTCGGAACATGTTTTATTTGTTTGAAGAGTATCTCTGTCTGTAATAACTAGATTATCTTATAGTATATGGTATGGGATATAATATTTAAACTATTTGGTAATTTAGTCGTTATGGAATTTCTTTGAACAATCTGTTTTGCTCAGTGTCGCGCCCCGATGATTCCGCCATCAGTTGGGGTGTGACAAAGTACAAAGCAAGGTTGGTGATCAAAGGATATAAACGGCGAGAAGGTTTAGATTACTTTGATACATATTCGCCAGTTACGCGAATAACATCCATCAGGTTGGTGCTTGCCATTGCCGCCATTAGAAATTTGGAAGTTCACCAAATGGTTGTGAAAACAACTTTCTTGAATGGAATTCTAGAGGAAGAAATCTACATGGAGCAACCCGAAGGCTTCACAGCTATTGGGCAAGAAAAGAAAGTGTGTAAACTTGTAAAATCCTTATATGGATTGAAACAAGCTCCAAAATAATGGCACCAAAAGTTTGATCATGTCATGCTTGATGTTGGGTTCAAAATCAATGAATGTGACAAATGTGTGTATGTGAAGGACACATCTGATGGATATGTCATTTTGTGTCTATATGTAGATGATATGCTTATTGCTAGAAGTGATGACAAAATCATAAAATCTACAAAGAACATGCTAAAATAAAGGTTTGACATGAAAGACACGGGTCTTGCGGATGTGATTTTGGGGGTCAAAATCACGCGAACCCAAAGTGGACTTGTTTTAAGTCAATCCCATTATGTAGACAAAATTCTTGAGAAGTTCAATGCAAATGACTCTAATGAAGCTAGAACTCCACTTGAGACGAGTCAACATCTAGACAAGAATAGAGGTGAACCTGTAAACCAGTTGGAATACTCAAGAATTATTGGTAGCTTGATGTATCTTATGAGTTGTACTAGATCAGACTTAGCATATGCTGTGAGCAAGCTAAGCAGGTACACGAGCAACCCAAGTTCAATGCATTGGAACTGTATCACTCGGTTGCTTCGCTACTTAAGATACACCCGGGAATACGGGTTGCATTATAACAGGTATCCAACAGTTATAGAAGGACACTGCGATGCAAATTGGATATCTAACACGAATGATTCCAGAGCAACAAGTGGGTATGTATTCACACTTGGAGGTGCTGCTATATCATGGAAATCGTCAAAACAAATGGTTATCGCTAGATCCATGATGGAATCAGAGTTCATCGCTTCAGATAAAGCAGGTGAAGAGGCAGAATGGCTACGTCAATTTTTGAGGATATACCAAGATGGCCTAAGCCGGCATCGGACATTTGTATACATTGTGATAGCCAATCGACACTTTCCAGAGCTCGTAGCACAATGTATAACGGTAGGAACAGACATATCAGACGTAGACATAATACGATACGACAACTAATCTCTACAGGAATTATCACTGTTGACTACGTGAGGTTAAAGGATAATATTGCGGATCCGCTAACAAAAGGCCTAAGTAGAGAGTTAGTACAGAAGTCGTCCATGGGAATGGAACTGAATCCTTGAAAATATAAGTTCATATGATGGAAACCTAACTCAGTAGACTGGAGATCCAAGTGTATGAATTAGTAAGGTCACTGTGGGGGATAATTCTACGTGTATATGTATATATATATATATATATATATAAGGGAGTTTATTGCAAAGCTTAGTAAACTTCCTAGTCCATTCCTAAAAGTGACAAGTGTAATGCTAAGCCTATGGCTTTTAATGATTCGACTAAAGTAACCATACATAGTTAATCACCTAAGTGAGAGAGAAGTGGGGTCGCTTCGAAGGGTATTGTTGGGGCACAATACCTAATGGCTCTTGCAGAACTAGGCATAATCTCATGACTGTAACAACCCGACCTTTCGGGTCATTACTCATCGATGTCATCTCATTCGTTAAACGCTTGTACTCTGGGATTCGATTTACGCAAAAGGGTTAAACTAACGTTTTCAACGCAGTTTAAACGCATATTACAACCTTATATTACAACGCTTATTCAAAACGCAGTTATCGCATTTAACGCTGTTTATAACGCTTACTACTTGAACGCATTTTAACGCATTTTATCGCATATTACATTGCATGTTTAGACTAAACGCTATCGCAACGCAAACTCGAAACGCATATTTACTTATGTTATGTGTGTTATTTGTGTGATTATTTGTTTAAATGTTATGTGGTTATCAACGCAACGCTTATACGCTTAAACTCTTACTCGCAACTCGATTAAACGCAACGCAACGCTTAACGCACGAAATGAAAGTTGGAAAACTAACTCACACAACACGGCTGTCCGAATGGATATCCGCTCGGATGACCATCCGACCGGATGGCCATTCGACCGAACGCCACATCGTGCTCCGACTTAACTCTTTCTCTCACCCTATAAATACTACCCGTACACCTCCCTTTCACTGATTTGACACTCCCATCCGATCACACACACTTAAGTCGCTCTCAGTCACTTTTAATCGCGATTCAAGGCTTTTTGGTAAGCATTTCTTCTCAAATCTTGTACAATCATCATCTCTAATCACTTCTACATCATCTCCTTCATCAAAATCACACACAAACACTTACTTTTTCTATGAAATCACTGATTTGGACCCCTTGAAGGTGGTTTCCACCCGTTTTGCTCCGGCAAACGGTTAAAGAACAACATTTCATCGAGATTGGTTTAGATCTAAAGGATTTCCGCACTTTTACACTCAATCACAACAAGATTTCAACACTTTTTCATCTGTTTTCAAACTTTTCTTCAACTTATCTATACAAAGCTGATGGAATTTGAGCTCATTCAGACTCTCTACTCATTTCTTAGTCGAGAGCCGGCTTGAAAACGGATTTCCACCGTGGAGATGGACCGATTAACGGATCAAACATGAAGTTTCACCAAGAACAGTCGTCTGTCCGAAGGGGGTGATACCCATCCAACCGAATGAACTGGACTTGGCGTTATTTCCATTGATTGAAACGTCGTCATACCGTCTCCGTTAACTCAAAACTTGTTACTTAGAAAATTTTACTGAAAACTTCAAACTACCGATTTCTCACTCGAATAGCCATCCGATCGAATGGCCATCCATCCGGATGACCATCCGACTGGATGACTTGGCACCTATATTTTACAATTGTTTAAACGCTTTTAACGAAACTTCGAATTTCAACAATTTTACAAACAAACACACCTCATTCGAATGGCCATCCGTTCGAATGGTCATCCGCTCGAATGGAGACCCATTCGTTCGGATCACCATCCGACATTCTGTTTACGCACTGTCCGACATTATGTTCAACGGCTTATGCTTCTGTTAACAGGCTAGCTCAACGTGCTCCCTTCAATCCAATTCCAAGTTGTGTTTACTAGCTAAACACGTACTGTGAGTATACTCGAACCCATTTTCATTTAACGCACTTTTGGGTGTTACATACGTTCTATATCAAAACACAACACACAACGAAAACCCTTTAAACGCTAACCGTTCCCGCATGCTATACGTGATCTATGAATGCTTGTACTATGCTTATACAGTGTTACACTATACCGCCTCTATCAACGATCGTACTATAGTTTGGACTCAACACCTGTCGTGGACAGGGGTTGCTAGGGATCACATCACTTTACTTCACGTGTTCGCTGAACATGTGTCAGACATACTCTACAGCGCAGTCTCGTGGTTAAGTTGTAATCATTGTTTTGTATTTACTTGCTTCGCTCGTTACGTGTTACATGTTGGTTATGCGTAAACGCTTTCTATACTATATGTTATGCAAACTTGTGTACTCACCTTTACATTTTTATGTATTGACTTTAATTTAACGTATGTGACAGGTTGATGTTAATCTATGCTGGAAATCAAGATAGGCAGTGTAGAAACTCCAGTAATAGAAATCTAGGTTGTCGGACTTGTTTTGCTTTTGAGAACATGCTATCTGTAATAATTGTTTGTGGAATGTTTGTTGATTGGTATGGGACAATTAACCTTTTATATATTGCCATTTAATAGTTTTTATGGATTCTCTTAAGCAATCTGATTCGCTTAGTGTCGCGCCCCGATGATTCTGCCATTGGTTGGGGTGTGACAATGACCATAACAAACATAACTATCAGTACTTGACTTTGTTAGGGAGAGTCTTGTGTGAAGTGTATTGTCGTCTACACAAACGACAGAAGAATTCAAAGACATCGATGTATACTCAGAGCCAGTGGGCTAAGTGCACTTCATGAGCAAAGGTTCAAAGGGTAACACCTACATATCGTATGCAAGACTCAATTGCTGAAATCTAATGGGAATAATGTTGTTCTGAGATCGACCTCCATTCACGTGGGGGATTGTTGGAATTTGGGTCTGTGTGAATGGTAGTCTCATATGGTAAACACTTGTCCCACATTGGTGTGGAGACAAAGAAAAAGGGTATTTATAAGGTAAAACATTTACCTAACCAATATCACTTTATGACATGTTTTACCACAAGTCACATGTGCGTGCGCGCAGGGGGTTGCAAAAATGGGAACCAAATTTAGTTGTACTCGAGTGTGCTCGCGCGTCCTGCGAACAAGAATGCAGCTTCGAAAACCCGAACCCGCGTGAGGCGGGTTTTTGCACTCAAGACTATAACTGTTATTTTTTGAACGAGTTTTTAAACTGAAAAGAGATGATTATTTGCATTGATGATAATCATTATTTGGTCTTCGGTCTTGATTATCAGTTTCGAAACTGACTCAATGATGACCATTGTTCGGTTTTAACTCATGCAATAATAGGCCAGATTTCGGTTATAGTTCAATGACTATAAAACCAGATGTAAGCTGCTCAGTTGAAACACACCAAAAACCGTATCTTCTCTCTCGATCTCTCTGCAGTATTCCCCTGTCTTCTTTCAGGCAAGTTATAACAACCCTCCTAAAAATATTTGTGGACACCCCTAAATGTCCTAAAATATACCCCGTGCGCGAGAAACGGAACCGAAATAACCCTATACTTAGAAAAATCAAGAAAAACAAGTTTTGGGTGTCGCTCACGGGCCGCGATGGAGACCCCTATGGTCTGTCGCGGGGCGCGACGACCTAAACTTGGTCGACACACAAGAGCGCCACGTGTCCCTGCCACGTGTCAAGCCTACCCTTGACTCGACCAAGCTACCGCCGCCTTTTCTGGCTCTCGCGAATCGAATCGGCCGAATCCGTCTTGGTCGCGGGGAGCGACGGACTGCCGGATCAGCCTATATGCAACCGTTCATTTCTCGAATTCTCTCTCAACTTTCTTATAGTAGAAATTCCACTCGGGCATAATACCCACTATAAAACGAAGCTTTGCCTCGTTGTAAATATTATAACCCTGCTGTTACCCTACACGATCGATATAGGGCTCCGTAACGCATGTCAGGGCTCTGCCCGACTCAGTCGTTGGAGTTCTGTCTCGTGCGTACACCCGATTGATTTAGGATTCCGTAATGCATGTCGGCTCTGCCCGACTCAGTCATTGGAATTCTGTCTCGAGTTGTACGGTTAATGTGATTTGGGTTATTTTACTAACACGAGTGCATTATTTGATTTTAATAGATAATAACCAGGAGATTCTCAAGAAGCTTTAGTATCACCTAAATTTGCAATGTGAGTACATTTTCTTTTTGCCACCTTTTCGTAATTATACTTTTGTGAGTCAAAATGTTTTACCAAAACCTCAAATGTTTAAAGTACACTTAACAGTAATTGAGTATTTGTGATTCTACAATTACTGCCGATATGTTGGGGTTTTGTATACAAAATGTGGAAAAACGTTACAATTGGACAAAGAGTTAGCCAATGGGTAATATGACCCACAAGTCAGGTGTTGACAGTACTGAATGAGTAATTGAGTAGATATAAACAAATGTAATTTCAGATGCCCTCAATTATGTAAAAGTGATAAAACTGTTTTGATTAAACTGGGATGCACTCACCAGTATTTCTTGCTGATAAAATGTTTTTAAACGTGTTTCAAGTAACTAAATGTGAAAGCCAATAGAAGCCAGCTGGAGAGCACTAAAGGCTTGGAAAAGTGGCTATAAAAGTTACCTAAATAAAAAGGAGTTTTGTTTTCAATAATTAAGGGTTTATCCCTATAATTGTACTGTCCAATGAACTTGGGATTCATCCTAAAGATTTGTTTTAAAAATTTGGTGTTTTACTCTGATAAAAATATTTCCTAACTACGGTCCTGATGTCTCATTTTACGCTGCCAAATTAATAAACACCGATACCACCAGCTCTGAGTATCCCGCGGCCGCCCGCTCCTGGGGCAGGGGTCGGGGGCTGCGACACAAGTGTTCAAGTCCGGCCGTGCGCTGTTGCTGCTTCGAACCGGCGTACCCTGGGAACAGATGAAGAATCTGTTTAACGGAATGTGTCAAACACAAGCCCGGTTCTCGTTAACTATTTCTTTATTTTTGTTTCAGATTATTTTGAAGTTCTTATCAGTAGCTGTTTTCTAAGAGTTAGCATCCGTTAACACCTGTCATAGCACTCCTGAAGGGTGTTAAGGAGTATTAAAAGTTTCACGTGTTAAGAAGTTAACTAGGAGAGAGAAGGAGGAAATCAAACATTGAAAAATTTGCACACACACAAAATACTATATATATATATATATATTATATGTATTTTAATTAATTTAAGGGTGGTTAATGGGGGTTAAACCATTTCATTGGTGTTAGGTGACGTGAAAGAGGGTCAAGTGGGTGATATGACGCCTACGTGTAGTTAAGGAGCGTGAAAATGTACCCCGTGGCCTTAATAAATCAGTATTTTACCACGTTAAGGAGTCTTGTTTTCCCATTTTAACCAAATAAACAAATCCAAGTCATTAAATATTCTATTTTAGTGATCAAAAGAATAATTCATACGCAATCAAATAGCCCATGGTTTTTTAGCGTAATGACATCTTGGGGTAGGATATGGCTTTGAGACAAATAGGTTCTGGGTTTAATTCAAACAGAGGGGGGGGGGGTTTCTAATATTTATTGGGTTTCCTTCTGAATTGGTGTATAGACATTATGCCTTGTGGAGATGAATATGATCGGATGGTTTCGCTGGTGGCACGATGAAACTCCAGTGATACGTCTGTGATCCAAATTTTCTGTTCAAAAAAAAAAAAAAACATAATCAAATACTTCACGATACCAGTTCCAATTTTATTTAACGGCAAGTTTGATCACTGACGGACCACTGAAGTATTATCGTGCCACCAGCGGAACCACCCGATCATATCCATCTCCACTAGGCTATAATGCCTATACACTAATTCAGGAAGAAACCCCATAAATCTGAGAAATACCGTCTTGTGAGAATCAAACCTAGAACCTAATGGTACCTAAACTTTATCTTATCTCTAAGATGCCAATAGTTTGTAATACCATGGACAAGGCCAATTCCAATTAAATTAGACATGTGACTTGTCATACCATAAGTTACACAAATACATGTTTTAACCGTTTATATATACTTACCATTCTTATGTGCATCTTTAGTTCCATCAATGTACAATTAAGACTGCGTAATCAAGGCGCTACCACCACTCATATCGATTCAACCTGCCACCTCAGCTTCTCGCCTCCACCCCTTTAAGCATTACTAGGCTAACACCTAGTACCTCTGCCCCCGTCCATGCCCTACCGGAACAGTGACACGCCCCTCCACACCCTAAATCCTACAAAAGTTGAGCCACGTGGTGCTGACTGGTAGCATTTACACCCCTGGGCATGACTCGGTAACACTCGATCTAATCACACATTTGTCGATAACATCAAAATTACTTGTTATAACCTAATATGATTTTATGTAACTTAAACCAACTCAGTAACACATTACAAGTTTCATTAATATTTAAAATGAATTGTTTTGCTAATACGTCAATAATTAGTTCCATTAATATTCAATATATAAAGATCATCTTCATTATTAGTTTTAAAACAAACCATTTCTCTAATCTCATCATACCCGTATATAGACTCTCTATAATTCAACTAAAATATTATATAGCTTAAATATGTGCAACAATATGTTATTAGACTGATATACGAATTAATATATGTTATCTATTTACTATCATTATGCTTGTAATTACCTTTAGTTTTCTGGTGGAGATTGATATGAGCATGTGGTTCTGCTCGTGATACGACAATACTCTGGTGGTCCGTCGGTGATCCAAATTTGCCGTTAAAAAAAGTTTTCATTCTATATTTGACTTTAGATTGAAGATATGATTGACAAGACTTGGTAGGACTATGGATTGGCTTGGAATCACATTGTAGCGTCTTCCTCACTTCCACATATTTTAGGTCAAAATTCCTCTCCATGTGTCTTTAGAAATTATATATTTTCAACTTTCTTTAGAGAGGTGCAATTTGTCATTAGATATACAAAAATAGTTGGTTAAGTTTCTAATATTTAAAAGATATACAAAATTAGTTGGTTAAGTTTCTAATATTTAAAGAATGAAAAGCAAGTTCTCACAATAATATATGAAAAAGTACGAGGACGTAAACCTCTTTTTCAAAATTATACATTATACCAAGAATATGGTCATAAATAAATTTATAGTGATATGCATCTATATATGTTGTAAAAGTCATGTAAAACAACGATTAATTTCAAAACATGATAAAGACCAGTTAAGTATTATTAATAAGTTATTCTAGTGTTGTAGGTAAAACGTCAAAGAACATTTTGAGGGACTAAAGATAATAACTCCAAGGTCCCTTACCCAAATTTTATTTTTATAAGCCCTTATTCTTTATCTGGTCTAGTAATGGACAATCGACAATAATAAATAAAAATATTTTTATGTTTATATGTTTTATAGTTTATAAATATGGTGGATACAGAATCACCACTAAGAAGAGTTCTGACTTGTTCGTTGTAAATTTCCACCATTCGCCCAAAAAGCTTATATTTTACATCATCTTTTCTTGTATTTGATGTATCAAACAGATCAGTAAGATCCAAATAATTGATGTCCAATTCTTTTCAAGATGCACTAAAAGGGCCACACTTTCAAAATAACTAAACATCAACCGTATCAAAACATAATCACAAAGTTAGACGTTAAAATATGTTGCCCATTACGAACACACAACTGAAAAATAACGGTACATACACTTGATTTATTTGCATGGATGGTAGCCCTCACTATTTTTACATCGATACATATATACGTACTATATGGAAACGACGCATCCCTTTGAACTAAGGTTATATAATTAGCCTTTGGCCTATGGTTATATATTTAGAGTTTAAACTCTTGGCCCTTTTCTAAACATAATTACATAAAGACACTAAAACGTTAATTATTAACTGCTTACATAATAGGGGGAATGTTAACGTACAAAAGCCTCTTAACGTGCAACAGTGCATGAGTGAATTACGTATGTTCAATTTAAAATACGCATGTTATAATACAAAATTACGCACCTTATTTGCATAATTACCCATGGGTTGGGTTTAACCCTAATTATGTACGTTTATTTGCATAATTACGTGTGAGGTTGGGTTAATCCTAGTTACACTTGTTATTTTTTCACTTGTGCACATTAAGACACTTTTGTATTTAAAACTTTCACTGCACAATAGACCACTAACTATTAGACTATAGATCCTAGGGATCACTGAATTCACTTTATCAATCTAGAATAAAAATAAAGGACAAGGACGAACATGGATGAAGCCTTAAAACCAAACTTGAATATAATCGAACAAGACCCGTGAATGTTCACAATTGATTGGCCATATATATTGCCAATGAATAGAAGTGTCGATTATCTTTGATCAACACAACCCTAACTTTAAATAACGTAAAATAAATAATTTTTAATTTACAAACTTTTACAACTCCAACCTTAAACGATGTAACATAAATAGTTTCTAATTACAAATACATCTATGACACGTAAACGTACTAGACTTTCTAATTGAACTGAGATGCAAAATCAAATCAAACACGGATTGAATATTAAATTTGTTGGTTTCACGATTGAAGGTTTAAATTAATAATCTTTATCTTCTTTGAGCCTTGGCTCTAATGCCATCGTAGATTCTAGGGATCACTGAATTCAATCCATCAATCAAGAATAAAAAAACAAGGAAGAACACATATGAACTCTAAAAAACCAAACTTGGATATAATCGAACAAGACCCACGAATGTTTACAATTAATCGGTCATGTATATTGCCGATGAACAGACATGTCGATTGCCTTTAATCGACACAACCCTAACCTTAAACAATGTAAGGGGCTGTTTGGTAGCCACTTAATGACCATTCAGATGCTACCTCTTAATGGTTTAAAACCTCTGAATGAATAAGAGGTAACCTCAAGTCTGAATGGTTAAGAGGTAACCTCTGAATGGTAAATCATCACATGTCACATTCTTCTACCTTCTCATTGGTAAAATTCTTAATGGTTCCATTAAGAGGTAGCCTCTTAATAACCATTCAGAGGCTACCAAACAGCCCCTAACATAAACTATTTAACTAACTTACACAAAGATAGTTTGGCTAGTTACAAATACATATATGACACATAAACTAAACTTTCTAATATATTAATTCCAACCCATAACTTTGTATTAAACAATTAGAGTTAATAATACAAGTATTATCTCATTATTGTATGTGTTTTCCCCTATCCCGTCTGCTTAAATGCGAAAATGCACTCGTTGTAACGGTCCATAATTAATGATCTTCTATATTAGCCTTTGGGTGTCTCCAACACCATCTGATACAACTTTACCCAAAAAAACACCATCTGATACAAGTGCAAGATCTTTAGGATTCAATGTGATTATTTAAGCTTCTAATAAACAACATAAAGTGGTAAGTTATAAGTTTATAATTAAGCTTAAAATCGGTGTCTTAACATTCAGTATCTTAACATAAATATATAAAACCGCTTTGAAATGATCAGAGAGAAAGAAATCAAAGTTTAATACCATAAAATCGAAGTAAGGTACCCGATTTATGATTTTTGTTTGTGTATTCGACTATAGATGTTCGAGTATTCGTGAATGCTACCAAATGACTTCAAATTCCTCTGATTATAAAGTAGAGATTTAACTTTGTGAACAACTTTGAGGGTTATTATGACATTTGTATTGTAAGGCGAGTTTTCATATGCCCTTATGGTTGCATGCAACAAATGAGTTCATTTGAGAGTGCGTTGTATTATACTAATGTAGACTTTAATATGATGTTATATTATATTATGGCATATGGTAAATGAGTTTAAATACATAATTACTTGTGTACGCATTTAAATGTTTGAGATCATTGGTTACACCATGAAAGTGTTAGCTAGATTTTATAAATTATGTGTTTTGGAGATTAAATAGTGCTATTAGGTGTGGGATAGGAATGTAAATGAAAGTAGGTAGTCTGCAATCCATTATAATGGAATTCACTAGGGTAGTGTTTGGTATGCAGAAATTAAATGCGAAATGGAATGGATCAGGGGTGTTTGGTTGGTCAATGGAATGGAATCACCCATTCCATAAGACATTCCATTCCCTCAAAATCATTCCATCCACACCCCATGTTTTTTTTTCATTCCATCCCATCTAGCACCATTCATCACCAACACCACAACCCACTACCTTCGCCACCATCCACCTCCACCACCGACGCCATCGTTGCCTCCACCCGCAACCCGTCAAAGCCTCCACCGCCACCCCGACAGCCACCACCGCCGCCGCCACCCACCTACCACCATTGCCACCCGCCACCGTTGCCACCCACCGCCGCCACTAACCACCATCGATGCCAACTTCAGTCGCCGCCGCCACCCACCACCAGCGTCGACGCCACCACCACCGCCACAACCAACCACCACCGCCGCCGCCACCCACCGCTACCTCTGCCTCCACGCACACCCCGGTCACCACCACCCGCCATCGCCACTTCCACCGCCACTCGCCGCCGCCACCACCATCCACCGCCGCCACCACCACCCACCACCGCCGCCACCACCCACAATCACTGCCATCCACCACCACCACTCACCGCTGATTTTATTTCTTCGTTTTTCTTGCCTACCAAACAATACACAATAATAATTCATTCCATTCCCACATGGTAACCAAACAAGACATTGAATGTTAATGATCCATTGCATTCCGTTGTTCATTACATTACCTCGTCCATTCCATTCCCTCATCCATTCCATTACCCCGTACCAAACATACCCTAGGTTTTGGTGAGCAACAGGACATGTTGAAGAAGCTTTGCATGGACTATAGAAGTCTACAAACTAAATCGGGATAAGGGTGGTCAGGCACTCCACGGGTAGGCCTCCCAGGGTTCGAAGTCGCACCAGAAAATCACTGCCACCCTTGCGGGTATGGTTGGCGGTTCAGCTAGCCAGAAGGGTAACCCCTGTAAGATTTTCGAATTGGATGTTTTGACCATTGCCCCACCTTTGACAGTTGATTCTTATTAAAAAAAATCAAATTCAAATAATCAATAACTTTCTCTATTTAACCATCCACATAAACTCTCCATTTACAAAAAAAAAAAAAAAAAAAAAAAAAACTCCTCTTAAAATGTCAATGAATCCATGGACCAAAGAGGAAGACATTGCGTTGGCTATGTCTTATGTCACAATTCATCACGAACGCTCGTCCACTAGTAGAAGGGTTTCGTTTTGGAACTGGGGTTTCCAACAATTTTGTCTCCATGTTGGCGAGACCACCCGAAATGTGGATCATCTAAACTCACATTTCTCATTTATCCATTTCAAATGTTCAAGATTCCATGGGGGTTCATGAATGTGGAAAATCCTAACAACAACCTCTCGGAATCGGAAGTTATTGAAGTGTCCCTTGCGGACTACAAACATGCCTACGATGAGGATTTTGAGCACGTTTCGGCATGGCAAATTATTAGAATGTATGTTTAAGTTTTATGTTTTATTTTGAGTTAAATGCCCGGATAGTCCCTGTGGTTTCCTTTCGTCCCTAACTTTCTAAAATTACAGCTATAGTCCCCAACTTTTCAATTTCCGTTCCCGGATAGTCCCAGTGCCTAACATCTGTTAGTTTTCTCAGTTAAGAGAGTGTGAAATGACAAAAATACCCTTTTCTTAATAAGGTAAACCACATGGACTATTCAAGCATTTAATAAATAAAAAAATAAAAATTAATTAATTAGTCAAATTTCAAGTGGGCCCCACAACTTACCCCACCCTCACCCTACCCTTGTCATCTTCTTCTTCTTCACTAAATCCATCTCCCACCTGCAAATTGATGAATTTATACCCTCTGGGTTTGGCATGGATTCAACGCGAGTCAGTCAATTATTATAGTTTATCAAGAAAAAAACACACGAGTTGGTCAATATCTTGTTTTGTTCAGGAACAACCTCCTATCAAGAAAAGTCTAAACATAATACAAGTAAACCTATGTGCCTCCATTTTCAGTCTTCACACACACATATTATTGTATATATCCCTCCAAAAACATTCATCAAATTCACATCCACAAAAACCAACAGCAAAAGATGGAAGGACTGATGATACTATTTGTGATGCAGGCCATGAAGACACATAGGCTTCATAGCAGCTACCGTTCCCTATTCGCCAGCTACCATCTCCTGACGGGTTGCGGCAGAGGGTTCGTCACACTACCGCACCAGGTCGGAGTTTCAGCCACCTACGGGTGATCACTTGCAGCAAAGATCAGGGTTCGGTTCGGTTACGATACCCAATCTATGAACTTTAAAAAGGAGTCCACTTCTTCAGCTATAAACACTTTTCATGCTTCAAAGCTCAAAAGCAACTGATGCGGATGAAAGCGAAGAGTTATTTGGCTACTTTGTAATTGTATAAAATAGTTGTTTTTTGAAGGGGTTTCTTATTCCCACATACCCTATATCTTATTTTCACATCCCCTATTGTATACGGGCCGTATACAATTATACGGCTCGTATAGAATGTTTTTGAATAGGAAAATGCGCAGGGAATGTTTTTTTTTGTTTTATTATATACGGCCTGTATACAGTTATACGAGTCGTATACATGTGTGTACGATTTGTAAAACGTATACGGCTCAATTGATTTATTTTTGTGGGTTTTTGATGTTAGCACATGTATACGGGCCGTATAACTATATACGAGCCGTATATATTGGCGTTTTTTCAAGTATCACGTTTTATTCCCGTAAAAACACAATCATTCTAGGGTTTCTAAACTCTTCATCACCTTTAACAATGTCAATAAACGTTGATCGGAACATGCCGCTTAAATCGGAGCACAGGTAGAGTAACGTTACCGATCAGTCCGTTGATGAAAACCTTAGCGATCGCAGAGATCTTCGTGATGGTTATTTATCGATTCCGAGTAACTAGCAGAAGAACCTGACACAAACAAGTTCTCCACAGTTTGTTATTCAGATCTCTGTTCGGTCATCTTTCCAAACTACAACACACGATACTTTTAATAAGCTGTCATAGTTGTCAAATTCGATTTCAACAAATCTTTTCATTTTCCTTCAGTTTCTAAAACATTCTCTGTTACATGAAGACGTGTCGGGTTCTTCTACTAGTGGTATTTTACTGAAGTATTGAAGATTGAGGCGGGCATTGTTTAAATCTGAATATAACTAGATGTTACGTGTATCAGCGTTGTTTATCACCCTGTGTGAGCATTGGAAACCCGACAAACAGTCTTGACAACTGTGACATTTTATCTATCTATGTGTGTCACATCCATCCTGTTATTGCAATCGATATGATTAATTTTTTCAGATTTTTTTCTAATTAGCGTTGTTAACTACCAAAAGAATGCATACACAAATAGTTCTAGTGGACGAAGCAAAGAGACCGTTGTATATCTGAATCAGGTTCTCAAACAAACACTACCAAAGATGGGTTGGTGATAAATACCGGAGCTGTTATCTCGGTTGTTCAGTACTCTCCTATATCAACTTGAACGGTTGATGGTTACAAGGATCGTTCTAATAGATTAAAGAGAATAAACCATTTTTTTTACCAATTTTCACTCCAGTAGTTGAAACTTGAGCGCAGGAATCAATTCAAAACCCTCACCCTCAAAAATCAACCAGAAACCAAAGGAAAAAAAGGTTGATAATGGCTGATGGTTCTTCGTTGAGGAAACCAAACGTAGACGGAGATGATAGGCCTGGTAACCGGAAGAGAAATCAATTGTATTTTTTTAGTTGCTTCTCTTGTTAAGTTTCTGAACCAACCGAAATCCACAAATTCCAACAGTTTCTTCATAGATTCCGTCCGGTTTCCAAACTCTTTCACACAAAGTTAATATTCACTGTGGTGGATGCAAGCATAAAGTTAGAAAAATACTCAACAAAGATTGAAGGGTACACAACTGAAGGTTCAGTGCACGAACAGTTTCTTACGAACGATATGTATCAGGAAGCTCAACTTGAACGGACGATATGTATCAACAAATTGTGAGTGGGAATATGGCTATGAAGAATAGTATGGATAAACAATCACTGGTACAGGTTTTTCTGCTAGTTATTCGGAATGTTTCGAATCATCACAGAAGACGTGTCGGGTTCTACTGCTAGTTGTTTAAATCAGAATCAGGTTCTCACGACAAGGATCGTTCTAATAGATTAAAGAGAATAACCCTTTTTTTACCATTTTTTACCCATAGTATACGAGCCGTATAATAATATACGGCCCGTATACAACCATCGTATACATTGTATACGATCGGTAAAAATATTTTTTACCAATGGTATACGACCGTATAAACCGTATACGACTCGTATACATATGGTAAAAAATGGTAAAAACCTCTTTAATCTATTAGAACGATCCAATAAACGAAGAACAAAGCCTATTTTCAAAATGACATCTAGCATTACTAACGGTTCAAGTAAGTGTCTAAAATTTTGAAAATTAAGGTTTACCTTGTTAGTTTCTCAAACACTACTAAACATCTGCTTTCTGAATCTGAATGTTAACTTTTTAGTTGCTTATCTTGTTAAGTTTCTGAACCAACCGAAATCCACAAATTCTGTCACTTTGTGTATTGACGAAGCTGACAAACACATTGGTATTTTCTCAAAATGTGCAAACTTGAAGAATCTCATATTAAAGGAGTATGCAACAACGGGATCAGATGGTTTGAGTATCTTTCATCCTCGTTTGACTAATCTCACACTTGAAAATGACAACTTTGTTATTTCTGTTGTTCAGTACTTCCGAGATCTGACCGAACCGAAATCCACAATTCTTTTACTCATAAACCCTTGAATCCCAACGGTTCATTTGTAACCGTAAGGATGATGCAAATTTGTACGTAAAGATCTCTACACAAACTCTTCTACATCTTTTAACCAGTTGTCCATCACTTAAGACCTTGAAAAGATTTGTTGAAATCGAAGCATTCACGAACCACAATGGACTCAGGCTCATGTTCAAGTAAGTGTCTAAAAATCTGAAAATTCAGGTTTACCTTGTTAATTTCTCAAAACAAAGTCTCGTTTCTTCATCTTCATCTTCAAGAACAATGATGAACAGATGATGTCAGATAATACTTCATTTGTCGAGAAACCATTATCTTGTGATACATGAACGTTGTATTCTTGTCTTTCAGAAGAGTTTGTATTGAACCAAGAATACTTCAAACATTCTATACCTTGCAACGTATAGAGGTGCACGAGTATGGCGAGTTATTTTCAGTTATTTATGTTGATCCACAAATTCCATTGTTTAAACTAGAATCAGGTTCTCAAGACAAGGATCGTTCTAATAGATTAAAGAGAATAAACCAATTTTTACCATTTTTTACCATAGTATACGAGCCGTATCAGAATATACGGCCCGTATACAATCATCGTATACATTATATACGATCGGTAAATTTGTTTTTTACCCAGAGTATACGGCCGTATAAACGGTATACGGCCCGTATACATATGGTAAAAAATGGTAAAAAATTTATTTCTTTCATTTTTTTAGTTGCTTCTCTTGTTAAGTTTCTGAACCAACCGAAATCCACAAATTCCAACAGTTTCTTCGTAGATTCCGTCCGGTTTCCAAACTCGGTCATTCCTTGTGATACATGAACGTTGTATTCTTGTCTTTCAGAAGAGTTTGTATTGAATGGCGAGTTATTTTCAGTTATTTCTGTTGATCCACAAATTACATTGTTTAAATCAGAATCAGGTTCTCAAGACAAGGATCGTTCTAATAGATTAAAGAGAATAAACCATTTTTTACCATTTTTTAACCGAGAGTATATGAGTCAGGCGTTGGAAGGAATGTAATAGTAGGACATTGGTACCACTGTGAAAATTGCATCAGGAAGCTCAACTTGACTTGACATTGGTACCACTGTCAAGTATGTCGGGTTCTGCAAATATTATCTTGACAGTGGATCGAGTGATACGCTTATCTATTCTGGTCAAGGTGGGCATGGTTTGTTCGGGAGTAAAATTGCATCAGGAGGGGAGAGAGTCTGATACAATAAGGATGTTGGGAATTAAACGCATGTAGGTGACAAAATAAGGATGTTCGCATAAACATATATTCGTTTCATAACCTCCTCCTATAAATCAACCACAACTAACAAAGAGCCTGTATTAGAAGCCATCCTATGTCTTTTACCAACCGAAGAGGCAGCAGAAGACGTGTCGGGTTCTTCCAGCATTCACGAACCACAATGGATTCAGACTCATACTACTCACCCTCCCCTGAGGAAAAGTTTTCCCGACGACTCAAGAAAATCCACAATCAATGTATACAGGTGCAAGAGAATGACGGGTGATATAGTAATTTTTAATAATGTAGGAAGGATTGAAGTAGTAGGACATTGGAATCTGGTTCTCAAACAAACCAACAAAATCCTGATAGAGAAAAACATCAACAACCATTTTTTCTTTTCCTTCAATTTCGAGAACATTCTCCCTGTGTATGTGCTTGTGCTGTAGAAACCGATGATGAATTTGTATACACAACTGAACGTTAATTGATATTGTTTAGACAACAACAGATAATGAACGGATTGTTGGTGGATAACGCAAACAAGTTCTCCACAGTTTGTTATTCAGATCTCTATTCGGTCATCTTTCCAAACTACAACACACGATAAGTGTAAACTTTATAGTGTGTGATTTGACCAGGAAATGATTGGAAGTGAAGGTTCAGTGCACGAAAAGTTTCTTACGAAATGTACGTGACAAAACAAATATGTTGGGAATTAAACGCATGTCTGTAATCCCGCGTTGATAGCTTCCGTTTAATTCAGACTCCTTACAACTCTCATCAAATGCCTCACCCTTCCTTTTATTCTATAAATATTAAATAAAGAATAACACCATGCCCGTAATCCCGCGTTGATAGCTTCCGTTTTATTATAGTCATACGACACGTTTTCTTGTTCTTCAATCTTTGTTACTTGTTGATTTATTTTTTTCTACTTTTAGAAAGTTTTGAGCACCTCACGACTCTAAAATATTTGAAAAATCAAAATTTCGTTCCATACGGGCCGTATAACAGTATACGGCCCGTATACACGTTCGTATACATTGTATACGACCAGGCAAACTTATTTACACATGGTGTATACGGGCCGTATAACAGTATACGGCCCGTATACACCATGTGTAAATAAGTTTTCCCATGTGTTAATATTAGGACCCTTTTTTAATTGTATGGTTGTGTGCCAAAGGGTGCCATTAGACATCAAAACTTGTAGATGGGTGATGGATTTAGTGAAGAAGAAGATGATGACTGGGGTAGGGTGAGGGTGGGGTAGGTTTGTGGGCCCCATTTGAAATTTGACTAATTAATTAATTTTTTTTATTTATTAAATGTCCGGATAGTCCCTGTAGTTTGCCCTTATTAAGGAAAGGGTATTTTTGTCATTTCACACTCTCTTAACTGAGAAAATTAACTGATGTTAGGCACATGGACTATCCGGGAACGAAAATTAAAAAAATTGGGGACTATAGCTGTAATTTTATAAAGTTAGGGACTAAAGGTGAAAAAAGGGCAAACCACAGGGACTATCCAGGCATTTAACTCTTTTATTTTTATGTAATATTTAGGTTTTATGTAGGGTTTAAGTTTAATGTTTTATTTTTATGAAATGTTTAAGTTTTATGTAATTTTTAATAAAAAAAACAGTTTATGGCATGGGTAGGTGCTGTCAATGTTTACTAGTTAAGGGGTACTTTGAAATAAATTTGACATGGTAGGTGTTGGTTAGTTGGGTCTAGGGTACTACTGTCACACCCCCGATCCGCAACAGATATGGTACAAGATATGATTATTGTCCATAACTTATAACACTATTATCTATAATCTATAACATATTAAAAAAGGAAAAGTGATGGATAGAAATTTAATTTACACCGCGTACAAATTTTATAACAACATGTACAAAAAAATAAAGCATTTTTAGAGGGGTTAAACTTAGTTTGAGCAAAGTTTTAAGACACCTTAGGGCTAAAACAGGGAAATCATCGAACCGCATTTACTATCCAGGTTACCATCGTCTCTTCCAAATCCCACACAACCCTAATTGAATGTTGCACTTGAAGCATCGTGCGTTTCCATCCCACCCACTCAATTTTAGGTTTAGCATTTCCTTTATTAATTCAATCATCCCCTTGTGAGAAGATTGAAAGAACAATCAAGAGGCAAAGAGTCGTCCGAGAGCACCTTCATCTGTCGTCCTTAGATTCTTCAATCTCTGTAATTTTATTCAGCAATTAGCATATACGTTTGGGGATTTTGTCCTTTTCTTCTTCTATTGTTGATGATTTTCTTCGTTATCCATACTGTTTATAATAATTGTAGTTTGCAATTGATCATGATGATGAACAGAAGAAACTGTTGATGTTGAATGATGATGAGTCCACACCAAAAGATAAACGTTATGGTTGGGGACCAAAATTTGGGAATTATTGGATTAATCAGGTTAGTATGTCATAGTAGTTGGTGTATGTGCTTGAGATTTGTTCATTGTGCAGAATTTTGCCGGAAATTTCAGGATTTTACCCGAATGTTGTCGAAATCTAACCAAAATCCGGCTGAAATCTCATTTGAAGGTCGCCAGGGATGAAATCTAAAACTAGGAAGCAACCTTAACACACCATCTTTTAAAGAATTCAGTTTCTCCATATCCCAATAAGTCGTTCAACAACAATTTTCTTTGAAACACAAGAGTTGATTAATAAAATGGAAATGAAAATAGTTTCAGTAATATGGGAAAATGTTTAAGAATCCATATTGAAAACGATGAAACCGTGATTACTAGGGCTATTCTCAACATGCCCATCACAAGAGCTAGCATCATCCGTGATCTCACTTGAGCCAGAAGAAATCTGTATGAGGTTTGGAGCTGCCTGCATTGGTATGTGTTTCTTTTCTCTTTCAAATTTCTTAATTTGTGTATTGTAATCGGTTGAGTTTTGTAGTATCATGCAAACCGAGTGTTTGATGAAATGCCTCAATGAACAAAGTAGGTCTAATCCTGCAAACCATGTTGAGTTTTTACTCAGAGGTGTTGGGATTAATAACTTATTTTGATAAAAACAATAAATGTGTAATTTGTTGATATGGTGGCAAGGGTGTTGAGGTTTCTGGGTCACCAACACACACATACCCCTGCAGTTTACTTTTTTGTTCCTTAAATTTGGTACAGAGGTCTCTCTTGATCTCCAGCCAAAATATTGATTCAGTATTGTGCAAAAATGATGATTTATTAATGTTATACCATTATTCTACAACATGATTTCTAGGTTGCAGGGTATGAGAAGAAGCCGATATCACAGCTTTGATCGTCCATTCACTTGAAGAAACATAACAAAAAGAAGGAGGTATCTTCTTCTAATCTTGACGTGTCAATCAAACACTAAATTTAATCAGAAGAATGGTTGACCCGAACTAGATGAAAGCTGGGTACGAAAATTATCTGATTAACAAACAACACATTAAGCTGACCCGTCAATTTGACAAGCCAAAACTGTGTGTGCCCGTCTCTGACCCTCCCCAATCTGTTTTGTTCCCTGAGCCAGGTGTACACACATCACTTGGGTGGTCACAGCTGAACCAAGAAAACTCAGAAATCAAGAGTTCCCTCAAATTCGAATAAGCGATTCTAATATAGCCCCTGATTTCAATCAATATCTTGGTAGAACGGGTCATACATCTATCTTCAAAATTACTAATTTTGGTGCTTATGAGTTTATACTTTGGAATGTGACATTCAAATTTGCCGGTTTAGTTTAAGACCAACTCCCCTTCAGGATGCAAAATCTAATAGTGAATTTTCTCAGTACCAGCATCAGGTAAACATTTTGTGTGCTCATTAAAATTTAAACATTATACATAATTTAAGAAATTAGAACAAAATATATAGATATAAAATACAAGAAAGATTAAGGTATGCAATTGCAATGTGAAAGGTTGTAGTCTATTTTGACCCTCAATTATTTCATGCATATGATAAAATAGTTGGTAGACAGTAATTTAGTGTGACGGGGACGCTACCCCTCAAGATCAACATATATAAATAACAACTAACAGTATTTTAATCTTCATGTAAAGTTGAAAGTCTAAAGTCATCAAGCTGAGGTTCGATAGCATCAACTTAATTAATGCTAACCTTGATTAATATTATTATTAGTGTTTTGGTATTGATAATCGATTTGATTCCAGTGGAGGCTTGATTAAGCTCAAGGAAATTTCAAACTTTGATGTTTGTATTTGAGTCAAACTCCAGCTTGGATCTGTATCGAGTCAACTCCTCTCGGTTACACCCTTAAATGAAATCAAACTCATGTTTGTCAAAACGACAATAACCTTTCATTTCTTTACAGGCAAAACAACGGGTCGTCATCCACCACTCATCAGAATGACTTTTCTACCCATAATCTGTTGGAACTCAGAAACAATACTAGGGCAGAAATCATATCTGAATCTTGGTAAGAAATTAATGTGGATGATCTGAAGTGTTTACAGCCAGAGGCTTTCAGCAATGAAGTTGCAGAAAATACGATGAAAGCTCGAGTTCGTCAATTTGCCTTGAAGGTTTCCAGGATGGTGATAAGATCGTATGTCTGCTTTGCACACCCAGGTTCCATTCCCTAAAGCTGGAAATAGGATCAGTTTAACCTGTTTACCATAAATGTAAATTATGATTCAGGTATGATAGGTGCTAAATTCCTTGAAGTTATCAGTTAATAATTGCAGCAACTTATTGACTTGGTTCTTCTTTTTAATGTAGTAGTAAGGATCGGGGAACCGACCAATGGATGATGCAGAAATTGAAAAAACTAAACCTGCTTTCCTCTTAAGAACCGGAGAGTGGTAAGTTGATACATATTATGTTCATTAGTATGGTAGTAAAAGTATTGTTTCTGATTGTGTTGCAATAATAATTAATAGCCTTCAGAACGATTATGGAATGAAATGTTGTCCTTCAGAGGAAGGTGTGGGTGTTTTTTTTGGTCTGGATATGTGTTCCGACTCAACTAATAATTATAAACAAACTAAGGATTTGGTGTTTCTTTTGTTTGAGACCGCTCTATTGACATCTGGATTTAGCTTGGAGGATCCAAACACATTTGGAGGGAGGATTCATAGGATGTTGAAGTTGGGTCTGAGCATTGATGAAGGTGATGAGGACGCTGAAATGCCTGCAGTTAAGGAAGGTGGTGAGGAAAGCAAGATAGAAGAAGTGGATTAGTTGGTTTTTACTTTTTTTTTATTCGGTTCATTCAGTGTGTGCTTAATGGTTGTTTAAAATGGGCCTGTTTTATTTTCGTTTGTTTTTGAACTTGTTATCAAGTGTCTGGGTCGGGTATTAAGTTAATATTCCGTTTTCGTAATATGGCCAACATGGTGGAATTAAATGATATAAAGAACCCTTTCTTAGAAATCTATTAGTTTCCGTTCTGGTTTTTTTCTTGTTATGAGAGCTATAGTTTTTGATGTCGTATTAATAGTGAGTGGATTTACGGGGTTAATTAGGCAAATTTAAATTTGAAGTATTATAGTGAAGGGATTGTAGAAAAGGTTGGGGATTTACAAGAATAACATGAAAGGAATTGAAAAGAAAAGAAATAAATAGATGTTGAGAAGTTTAAAAGTGATAGTTGTTCTGGGAGTAACAATATATCTAGGTCGAAGAAAAACCAAATTAAAGAAGTAAAAGCTTATTAGATAAATGTATATTTTTATACAGCCAACTTTCTAAAAAAATAAAATTATAATAAATGTCTATATTTACACAGCAACTTTCTAAGAATTTTAAATTTAAACTGATTAATTGCTCAATCATTTATATATTAGGTTAATAAAAGATTATATTTAGTTGACCCATGTAAAAAAACAATTTTAATTTCTTGTCATGACCTTATAGCATACTCGATTACTCTTCGATATATCTCTACTTGTGGCAAAAAAACATAAGTACCCGCGGCAACGCGCGGGCATTACCACTAGTTAGTTCAAATATTTAAAAGCACCAAATTTAAATTGTCACACATAATCATAGAATATGTTCATAAAAATGCGTACAATATCCAAAATATAAATAAATCATGTACAAATATCCCATTTATTACTAAGGCACATCTTATGTGTCTTCAACTTCAAATCTTCTCAAAGTCACGTACCTGTATTGCGTAAAAAAGTTTTGGGTCAACAAAATGTTGGTTAATAGATCTAAATTTTAAATAAAATGTTTTGCTTAATTATTTGATTTATTTTACTTAGAAATCTTTTAAAATGTATTTTAACATGCAATTTCATGTGTTGTAGAAACATCCATAATCGCCACAATCACCAATATCACAAGAACAAACAACAATTCACAAAAATCACAATATAGAAATAATAGAAACAATGAGATTCAAGCCTCGAAGAGCGAATCTAATGGTGGCAATACTAAGTTCAACCCATGGCCGTGGGAAACCTAGTCAGCCGTAGATCCACAATAGAAACCTGTGACACAAACCAAGTAAACACATAGGTACACATATATGCAATTATATATACTAGAAACAATGAACACGATACACATAGCGACACATTGAATTTGCATGTTACTTATTCAAAATAGAGAACAATAGAAAACATGACACATGACACACCCCAAAAATATTAATTACTAAAAAGGAATAGATATAGATTTACTTACTGGTTGCGAAGAAACGATTCACGAGAATTATCGCGCGAAAGAGAAGAAACGTCAAACGAATTATCCTAAAAATATGAATAAAGAAAATATACTAAACGACCAATGAATAAAACAATGAAATTATATCCTAACACTCGGAGACTTTTGTATACTCTAATTTTGTACAATTTATTCCTAACCACAATTTTTATACATTTAGACCTATCATTGAGCTTATAAACTAATAAGTCTAAAATTCACTAATTAACCTAGTAATACAAATAATACATTTCATGTATAAATTACTAATTTATTCCTATACGGGTGGACGTATCCTGTATACAGAGCGACGTACAGTGGATGGTCGAGGCGATTATTGCTATGCATTCTGGCGCACCCCTACCTCCATGAGCTGGCGCTGCACCACCACCACCACCACCCCTGCTGTAGTTGCTTATTGTATTTTGGTTTTGTTGTTTTACATGTGAAACATTGTAAATATTTATCTTTTTTTGTTTAGATGTAAAACATTGTAAATATTAATTTTATGTTTACATTTTATCTTGTTTGTTTAATAATTGTTATCGTATTGTTTATCATATGCACATGTTTGCTTATCCGATATATATAAAAATAATACGGCAAATACTATTGTAACGTAGACGCTTCACATAATTAAGTGGAAAATTATTCAACGTTATTAGTATGTTTAATTACAAACTCGTAATATAATCCGATATATCTATGTAATACGGCAGTGCTATCTAAACAATTACTAAAACTTATTAAACAGTTGTTCGGTTTCACACAAAAAAATAATAGATAATTATATACAGGTTGTATAACATTATACGTCTCGTATACAATTATTAAAAACCCAAAAGCCTGATAAAACCTCAAAAAAAAAAAAAAAAACACATTAGGTCGTATAACATTATATTTCTCGTATACAAACACTTCATATGTACTGATGAGATCATATCTTTCTCAGCTAGAGGGCATGGTTGTTTATTTAATTGATATTGTTATTAACTTTATTCTTTTTTCTTTAGTTTAATTGGCTAGACACCTTACACTGGTGTCATTGAAAGACTACCGACCATCTACAACCGACTTTCGTAATCGTAGTCGGAGGAACGAGTGCCCTTTAATAGTTTGGGAGACTGTTAAATTTCAAACACTTCGGTGGGTTTTGACTTTTGATGCAGTTTGTCATGAGTTAACACCCCTTACCTTAGACTGAATACATTACCACCTTAGAATGAACGAGGTCAACACATTGCAAGCGCTGAACAAATTAGTACCATAAAAACATTACTGAAGCTTTACATATGTAAAGTCCCATTTGGATTCAAACATTCTAGCTATAATTAGGAAACAAACTCCAAAACTAAATAACTTATACAAGAATGCTTCAAATCTTCTTCTTTCTCTTACAATTTGAACTTTTTTGAGCACATTAGATTAGCTATCTCTAGTGAGTTCAGGAGTTACATGACAAAGTCTACTCCAAAAGTTCAACCAACCATCTTCTCCTAATAAAATTCTAAAAACAACTATAGACATGAGGTATAACATGCAAGAACATTGCTTGTACAAGCAGTGGCGAAGCTTCAGATTTCCGACCTGAGGTCGAAAACGTATATACCTAAAAATTTCTATAAAACCAGGGTGCCGAAAACGTATATACCAAAAAATTTCAATACGAAAACTACATACTCTCCACTACTTAGTGAAAAGTTTGAGGGGGGGGGGGGGGGGGGGTCAGCGTGCTAACTTTCATTACTTTAGATATGTCTTGAAAAGCATTAAATGAATTAGTTAAGATGCATATCTTGAGATGAGCGGAATAGGCAGGATTTGCAAAGATTGCACACGTCTGAGAACATGGTCCATGGTAGGAGCTCGTGGAGACGTAGGATAAAGGTTAAGGATTTATAGGAGAGGGTACAATTGTGTTTTTAGGTGTAGTGTATGGTCGTAGGTATGTATCTATGTGTATAGGTTGTTTGTGTTGTTATATTTGTCTTGTTTAGCATGCACTCTTTCACCATTCATGTTATATTGGTAGCTTCATACACACACACGCGCCTCATGTTCTTTTTATTTCTTTTCTGGGTGTTTTGGAGCCGAGGGTCTCACTGAAAGCAGTTTCTCTATCATAGGGGTAGAGGTAAGGTGTGCCTAAACTCACCCTCTCTATACCCTACCAATAGCTTTGCTATTTGTGGGATTTTACCGGGTATGATTGATTGATTGAATTGTTAAAAAGTAAAATTTATCCTCGTGCGTTTACTAACAAAGAGCAAGGGCTGTTTAGCAATTCACTATTGGTCTTGCCAAATTGGGCCTGTTGGAGTTTCTGCTGGGCCCACAAAGGGAGGGGGTTGCAAGCTTCGGCTTGAGGTCTCTATGGGCTGCATTTACTAACTTACTAAGAGAGATTTCAATTTACTTTGTTTCAAAAACCAACAAAAAGACGCCTGGAGCCCTGGATATTTAAGGAAGTTTTTTATTTGGCTGATTTTACATGGTGAATTTCTGGAAATTATAAATAATTTATTTAATGATTGGCACATATATTTTGGTCTTTTAAATTACCAGATAAGATAATTTTATCTTATCTTTTTGTTATAGGATTTTAACTACCAAGTTTTGATGATACTCTAAATTTACAAGTTTTTTTTTTTTTTTTGTACCACATGATGTGGTGGACTCCTGAATATAAAAGCGTTTGATGTAGGAGAGAAATAGAAAATAGAGTAAATTGTCTATATGTTTTAGTGGTTTTAATTGTTTGAGTTTAAAATAAAAAAGTTTAACACTCTGAATATTCAAATTCTCATTCTCTAACGTTTTGAGTCCAAATTATTAACACCATCCACCAAGTTTGTTAACTACAAGAACATTTTAGTCATTTACACATAAATTACAACTCTTTAATAGTATTGTTGATCCCAGATAAACAAACTTTAACCAAAATGGCAACTGATTTCAACAAGATGGAAAATAGCGTGCGGAATTAGAGATCAAACTTTCAAAAGACAAAAGTAAAGAATTTTCAAATTTATATCACTTTGAAAGATTACAAGATTATTGGATGGTTATTAGTTATTACAAAACAAATGCTTAAAGAATTATGTGTAAGTGAATAGTCGTGGAGTGTGTAGGATGTATTAAATGTAAGGCATGACTCATTTACTTTTCAAGGATTTTTTAATAGTATTTATAGAGAATATTTGGTATGACTAAACATTTGTTTATTCATACACTTGACCTATGAAAAAGTTTTCTTTTGCCATATTCATTGAATATGTCATTCTACTGTCATCTTGGAAGTTGCGCATACCTTCTCAGGTATGGCAAGTGATGACATCAGAATTCTGATGATTCATCATCAAACTTCTGATGTGTCTAGTCATCATTTCTGATGACTTGTTCTGATCAGATCTGATGTTAATCATCAGATTACAATCAGATTGATTAGAACCTTCTAATCCGGTCTTCTTCATTCTATTCGAAAAACTGTTATCTTTCTTTGATGTTTGTTCTTTCTTTACTTGTCCTTTGTCTAGTATCTTCCTTAGTTTTGACCTATTGACTCGTTCAACATTACATCTGATCAGAATGATCAGATTCTTTATCATTTTTCTTCAACATTTACATAGATGAATAAAAAGATCCTAACAAATATTATAATACAAAAAGAAATTATATATAATATATAATATAATACACACACTTCATGTCACACCCGCTCATAGGCGGAAATGAAGGTGTGTAGTTCTTATTGCATACTGTGTAAGTAAACAAGCTAATGAATAAAATACATAAGATGTTATCCATTGCATTGATATAAAAGAAATTTACAACTCACAAGCTCTTCATAAAAGACATGACAAGGTTATATTGTTTCCCAAAAGACTTGTTATAAAAATATAGTTTTAAGCCAACAAGGCTTTGCATTCTATGTCTCGCTCGAGGGCGAGATATATGAATCAAACCCTTCAAAATAGGATGACATCGCATTCTTGACCATCTTGAATTCTTGAAATCATAACATGCAATGTTTTTGAATCAAATGAATCTTAAAAACATTTGAAAAGTTCTAGTATAAAAAAATTGGTATGTATAGCCTCTACGAAATTGTTGATCATTAATGTTTTTTAAGGACATTAATATGTGTGCCCACATAGGAAGCAATCCAACCCTTGATGATTTTTGTGTGGATTACCCTCGAATGGGACACAAAAGCACTCCAACAGGTCTCACGGACCAAGAGTGGGGGTCGCCAAAACCCAATAGATCTACCCCCTTCATTCCTCGGTCTGTATGTGATTAATGGTGCTTAAGTTCCACCCTATGCGCACATGATCTAAGTGTGTTTCATTCCCTAGCTTATCATACCACTGTAACATATATCTCCCCTGATAGTTAAAAAAACTGAAAAGCGTTTAAAAGAAAAGGGGACATGAACTCACGGTTTGCGTCCAAACGTGTAGTGTGCTAGCAAGCTCGGGTGTCCGTAAATGTATCGCAAGCTACAAGTGTTCTAATCTTATTAGACACTTAGGTCTTACTCGGCCATGTACAAGTCGCTCATCTTGAATATTGGTTAAGACTTGTATGTGTTTGTTTTGTTTGGAAAGCCTTGTTCATTTTAATACAATGGTATTTATATTCTTGTCGTGTATGAACGGGCCTCGCCCTTCATATGTCTTCGTGCCTAGTAAAGGAGCCTCGCAGGTATGCTTAGCTATATGCCTTAGACAAAGTGGCAAGTGGCTAAGAGATAACTATATCTTGTGCTTAAAAGCGTCTTTCCTGACACAAAGATGAATTCGGTCTTTGTTATGTTCGTCATGCTCTAGGTTGACCATTCCAAAAGATTATTTAGTAAAAAGCACGAACCTAACTTCCACATAAGTTGAGCAACTTATGGTTAACTTTCACCATAGGTGACTAAGTGTTTACAATGATTTAGTAAAACATCTTAAGCTGATCCATAGGTTTAGATACGGTTAATTTTCATTATAGGTCACCTTATACAAAAGCTAACTTAGTGTAATGAATAGATATAACGACCCTAAAGAAAACCGACACCCTCATAAATTTTCCGACACCCTAAAAATATTTAAAATATCCCAATATGTCCCTAAAAACACCTCATACGTGAAAACGGGCCCCAGATACCTTTTATATTATTAAAGTTAATTAAAAATGGAATTTTTGGGGCTGTCGCGGGGAGCGTAAGCCACCCCGTTAGCTTACGCGGGCCGCGAGCGATCGACAAACGCGGCCTCACCCGGTGATGACACGTGGCGACGCGAGTTGAACCTACATGTGTGACCCGGATCACCTACGCCTAGACCCCCTAGTACGCGGGCCACGTAGGCCTTAGCCTACTCTTACGCGGGTCGCGTAAAAGTCAAAATCAGCTCCTATATAATGGGAGCTCGGGCTTTCAGTTTCCGTCGCTCAAACTTTTCAATTCTCTCTCAATTTCTTAATAGTAGAAGCTATACTCGGGTATAATATCCCCCTAAATAACGAAGTTCTGCTCCGTTGTAAGTATCATAACCCCTGGATACGTATTAGATACTCTGCCCGATTGATCTAGGATTCCGTAACGGCTGTCGTGGTTCTGCCCGACGTAGTCGTTGGAATGCCGTCTCGGGGAGGGTATTACTAATGTTAAAATGGGTTATTATACTAACACGTGTGCATTTGTGTAAATTATAGATTATTCCCAGGAAATCCTTACTGAAAACCTAAGACAGCAATGTGAGTAATCCTTCTTTTTGTGTAAACCTTTTTGTGAGTAATCTCCTTTTTGCAAATTGTTTTTACAAAACCTCACACAATTAATTATATATTAAGCAGTTATTGAGTATTTGTAAGGACACAATTATCGTCGGTATGTTGGGGTTTTGTATACAAAATTAGTTACTGCCTTGCGAGGAGTAACTGTTCCACAAGTCGGGTCTGACAGTACCGTGGGTGGTAATTGGTATGACTTGGAAACAAATGTAATTGCGAGACCGCCCTCAATACTGTACAATGGTTTTTATTTAAACTTGATTAAATTGGGATTCACTCACCAGTATTTCCCACTGACAAAATGTTTTTAAACGCGTTTCAGGTAACAAATTGTGAAAGCCAAATAGAAGCCAGCTGGACAACACTGAAGGCTTGGAAAAGTGGCAATAAAATTACCTAAAAAGAAATAGATGTTTTTATTAAATACAACAGGATTTATTCCTATGAAATTGTGTGTACTGACATGTGTTTAATATTATGAAAATGTGGTATTTTACTCTGATAAAATATTTCCTAACTACGGTCCTGATGTAATTTCCGCTACCAAAATTAGACAATACCAGATACCACCGAAACTGACCGTGGCCGTCCGTTCCTGTATTTGTATAGGGGGACGGGGGTTGCGACAGAAGGTGGTATCAGAGTTAAGCCACTGATTCAGCCATATAAGTGTTCTGCTGACACCAAAATTCAAATTGTAAGGAAATAAATTACAGGAATATGTGCACAATTGTATTTTCTTGTTATGTGTTATTTGACTATTTTTTAGTTTACAGTATGAGCGACCAAGGACCATCTGACGCGTACCGCCAATTGTCTGGTTCGCCTAGAAGCGAAGGTGCCTCTTCTCAGCCTGCCCTCTCGGGGTACTCTGCTGATACGGAAGAAGGAATATTCGTGTTTAAGGCTCAGTCTGAAGAGTCATTCCCTCAAAAGAAGAGAGGATGGTTCAGTAGGGGAGCACATGAGCGTAGGAAACGTATGAAAAAGTTACAAGACCAGAGAGTACTAGCCGCAGCCAAAAGAGAAACCGATGCCTATGCCCAGGACATGCTTAATAGGGGTATAGCCAACATTCACATCTTAGCAACCACTACAGCTGACCCTAACCTGGAGGAAATGTTAGCACCCCAACCACAACCACCAATTCCTGACCAACCGATGGAGATAGAAAACCTTGAAAATCAAGTAGAAATGCATGATTTTAATCCGGAAGAAATACCTAGGGTACCCACACCAAATCCCTTAGACCTAAATTACGACACATGGTGGGACGACAATAGGGACTATGTGCAACGTTACCCGATATACGAAGACATGCCCATGCAGAACCTAGGAGCCTACCCAGGGTTAGATCCTCTAGATCCCTATTACGATAATGATGTATTCATTAGGGAGATTCTAGAAAATCCTTACCCATACCAGGCCCCTATACCTCCGTACCAGGAACCCGCACCCCAAATTCCGAACCCATTCCTAGAACCTGCACCCCCAATGAGTGCAGAAAACGTACAAGAACTTAGGACATTTGGTGAGGAAATTTTAGAAAATAGTGAAAGGATGAGACAGGTGGGAGAGCGACTCGTCTGGAAGTACGACGAGCGCAATATGGATTTCTGGATGAATCCATATCCGTAGAAGTGATGGAAGAGAAGGTTATAATAATAATAATATAATATAATAATAAAATATGTGTGTATGTGTATGAAAAAAAAAAACTACGGATGCCTATTACTAGTAGTGTAACTTTAAATTTCAGTCGATATTGTAATTTTAATTTTAATTTCAGTACTGGTGTGTAATAGATGCATATTATATGAATAGAGTAAAGTCGCAATGATCGACGCTTTTGACCAAAGTGCGTGTCATGTGATTGACTATATTAAATATTATTTTGTAATATTAATACGTGGTAACTGTTTAAAATTCAGATGGCCGACGAAGGGAATCAGGAAAATCTGAATAATGATAACCAGAGTAACATTAACTTGGTTAACGAGAATTCGAACAACAACAATAACAATGGAAACCAAGTGGATAATAGTGCCATCCAACACATAGTGGCACAAGGAATTATAGATGCAATGCCATATATTCTTCAAACTGTTAAGGATGCTGATAATAAAAGTAGACATGATAGCAAGCGACCCTCTGAACCTGCAAATAGCGTGAACAATGGACATGTACTTCAAGTGCCCATTCCCAAAAGAAGAAGAACCATGCCTTATGGTTGTTCTTATAAAGAATTCTGGTCCTGCAAACCAATAGAATTCTCGGGCAGTGAAGGACCCATTGCAGCTCTACGCTGGATAGAAAAGACTGAGGCTGTTTTAAAAATAAGCAAGTGAGCTGAAGAAGATAAGATAATGTTTGCTTCTAATCTATTTAAAAACTCAGCCTTAGAATGGTGGAACACTATCCTCCAGTCAAGAGGAAGTGATAGGGTATACAATATGGAATGGGAAGAATTTAAGAATATGGTAGAAAGGAAATTCTGCCCTCCCAATGAAAAGGAACAGATAGCAAATAAGTTTCTGAACCTTAGGATGACCGGGGTAGATAGTAAGGGGTATACTACCACATTCTTTGAATATCCTAGAATAGTACCAACCCTTGCATCACCTGAACCAGTATTCATCTCCCGTTACATCTGGGGATTAATTGGAGAGATTAAACATGTAGTCAAGGCAGCTAGACCCCAAACTATAGAAGAAGCTGTAGAACTAGCAAATACCTTGACAGATGAATTAATCCGTACTAGAGAAGAAAACCAGAGGAGAAACCTAGCTCAAAGGCTTACCCAAGAATTCTGTTCTGGGAATTCCAACCATAGGAATATAGGTTCTACCTCTACACCATACTGCAAGGCCTGCAAGAAAAAGCATTCGGGAAAATGCTCCACTCACTGCAATTTCTGCAAGGCCCCAGGACACAAGGAAGAAGATTGCAGGAGAAAATCCAGTAATGGAATGTGCTTCAACTGTGGAAAAAAAGGCCACATCAAGCCCAACTGTCCGAAATTGGCTCCAGCTGCGAACAACAAGAATACTAAAAATGCTAGAGCATTTGTTCTGACTGCAAATGTAGCCAAAATGATTCCGGACGTCATAGCCGGTACGTTTTTAGTTAATGATGTTTTTGCTAAAGTATTATTTGACTCTGGTGCAAACCAAAGTTTTATTAATACTTCATTTTGCAAACTTCACAATCAACCATTAACTAAACTCTCCCGAGAATGTTTAATAGAAACAGCCAATGGAGAAACAGTTAGGATTTCTGAAATCTTACAGGGAGCAAGAATAGAATTTTTAAATCAAAATTTTATTGCAAACCTTTACCCAATGAATCTCGCAGGATTTGATATTGTATTAGGAATGGATTGGTTAATAGCCAATAAAGCCAGTATTTTATGTGATCAAAAGTCAATCCAAGTAAATTCACCAAGGGGTGAAAAGATCACAATTAAAGGAGTTAAACCATCTAGATCCACAAAATTCATCTCTGTGATGAAAACTGCAAGCTATATAAGAAAATGATCTATAGTGTATTTGATTTCTATAATCACTAACACTAAAGGAAAAGAACTAAAAGATATTCCAGTAGTGTCTCAGTTTTCAGATGTGTTTCCAGAAGAATTACCAGGACTACCGCCAGACATAGAAGTTGAATTTAGAATCTACCTACTGCCAGGAACAGCACCACTTGCCAAAGCACCTTACCGTTTGGCACCCGCCGAAATGCAGGAACTGAAGAAACAGTTAGACGAATTATTGGAGAAGGGATTCATACAGCCAAGCTCATCGCCATGGGGAGCACCTATTTTATTCGTCAAAAAGAAAGACGGATCAATGCGTATGTGCATTGACTACCGTGAATTGAACAAGGTCACAATTAAGAACCTGTACCCATTACTAAGAATCGATGATCTGTTCGATCAATTGCAAGGAGCTCGATTTTTCTTAAAAATCGAGTTAAGGTCAGGATATCATCAATTAAAGGTACAGGAAGAGGACATTCCTAAAACCGCATTTAGAACAAGGTATGGTCATTATGAATTTACTGTCATGCCATTTGGTTTAACCAATGTCCCAGCCGCATTTATGGACATGATGAACCGAATATGTAAGCCATATTTGGATAAATTCATAATTGTTTTTATTGATGATATTCTCATCTATTCTAAAAGTAAAGAGGAACATGCAAAGCATTTGCACGTACTTTTAAGTTTATTAAGAAAGGAAAAGCTTTATGCTAAATTTTCAAAGTGCGAATTTTGGTTAGAACAGGTAAAGTTTCTTGGACACTTAGTTAACCATGAAGGAATTCATGTAGATCCAACCAAGATCGAAGCGATTACCAAATGGAAAACCCCTAAATCGCCAACCAAGGTTAGAAGTTTCTTAGGATTGGCCGGTTATTATAGAATAGCCATCCCTTTAACTAAGCTAACCCGTAAATCCATTAAGTTTGAATGGGGACCAAAACTAGAAGAAGCATTTAGAATTCTTAAGCAAAGACTAACCCATGCACCCATACTAGCGTTACCAGAAGGAACTGAAGATTTTGTAGTATATTGTGACGCTTCTAAGTTAGGTTATGGATGTGTGTTGATGCAACACCAAAAAGGTTATAGCTTACACATCTCGACAACTTAAGAATCATGAAGAGGATTATTCAACTCATGACTTGGAATTAGGAGCTATAATTTTCGCCCTTAAAATTTGGAGACATTACCTTTATGGTAGTAAGTTTACCATATTCACTGATCATAGAAGTTTAAGGTATGTTTTCGGGCAAAAAGAGTTAAATATGAGACAAAGACGCTGGATGGAGATTCTTAGTGATTATGATTGTAATTGTAATATCCAGTATCATGCAGGAAAGGCAAATGTAGTGGCTAATGCTTTAAGCCGAAAGTATCACAAAAAAACCAAAAAGGGTACGTTCTTTTAAATTAAATCTACAAGTAGATTTAAATAATCAAATTAGAAAAGCACAAGAATCAGTAATCAAGGATGATACTGAAAAATTAAATGGAATGATTAAGGAATTAGAACAAGGAACAGATGTAATTTGGAGATTTCATAAAAAGAGAATGTGGATACCTAAATTAGAAAACCTACGTCATCGTATATTAGAAGAAGCCCATAAGTCCAAATATACGATGCATCCTGGAAATGATAAAATGTATCAGGATTTAAGAAGGAATTTTTGGTAGATAGGAATGAAAAAGGATATAGCAGCCTATGTTTCTAAATGTCTAACCTGTTCACAAGTTAAAGCTGAACACCAGAAACGCTCAGGATTGATGCAACAGTTAGAAATGCCAGTGTGGAAATGGGAATTGATAACAATGGATTTTGTTACCAAATTACCCAAAACAAGAAAAGGTAATGATACAATCTGGGTGATTGTAGATAGGCTAACCAAGTCAGCTCATTTCCTACCAATGAAAGAAACTTTCAGTATGGAACAATTAGCCAAATTGTATGTAAATGAAATAGTTTCATTACATGGAATACCTTTATCAATTGTTTCTGATAGGGACAGTCGTTTTACCACTCATTTTTGGGCAAGTTTCCAAAAAACAACTTATCATCCTAAAACAGACGGACAAAGCGAAAGGACAATTCAGACAATGGAAGACATGCTTAGAGCTTGTGTAATTGATTTCGGAGGTAATTGGGACGATCACTTACCTTTAATAGAATTTTCTTATAATAACAGTTATCACACAAGTATCAATGCTGCACCATTTGAAGCACTTTATGGACGAAAGTGCCGAACCCCAGTCTGTTGGGCAGAAATTGGGGAAAAGCAACTATCTGGACCTGAGATAGTGCAAGAAACAACTGACAAGATCATTCAAGTCAATGAACGACTGAAAGCAGCATGCGATCGACAGAAGAGCTATGCTGATAACCGACGCAAACCGTTGGAATTTCAAGTAGGAGATAAAGTATTTTTTAAAGTCTCTCCTTGGAAAGGAGTAGTAAGATTCATCAAACGGGGAAAGCTAAGTCCCATGTATGTTGGACCTTTTGAGATTATTAGAGAAATAGGACCTGTAGCCTATCAGCTACAACTGCCAGAGGAAATGGCAGGAATACATGATGTGTTTCATGTATCCAATCTCAAGAAATGCTTAGCCGATGAATCACTAATGGTACCTCTTAAGGATATAGAGGTAAATGAACAACTCAAATTTGTAGAAATGCCTCTACAGATTGAAGACAGGAAGATTAAGAATCTTAAGCACAAGAGATTAGTTCTGGTCAAAGTGAAGTGGGACTCCAAAAGAGGACCAGAATACACATGGGAGCTTGAATCAGAAATGCAAAAGAAATATTCACACCTATTCCAGTAGATCTCGAGGACGAGCTCTAAAATAAGGTGGGGAGGATATAACGACCCTAAAGAAAACCGACACCCTCATAAATTTTCCGACACCCTAAAAATATTTAAAATATCCCAATATGTCCCTAAAAACACCCCATAAGTGAAAACGGGCCCCGAATACCTTTTATATTATTAAAATTAATTAAAAATGGAATTTTTTGGGCTGTCGCGGGGCGCGTAAGCCATCCCGTTAGCTTACGCGGGCCGCGAGCGATCGACAATCGCGGCCTCACCCGGTGATGACACGTGGCGACACGTCTTGAACCTACATGTGTGACCCGGGTCACCTACGCCTAGACCCCCCTAGTACGCGGGCAACGTAGACCTTAGCCCACTCTTACGCGGGCCGCGTAAAAGTCAAAATCAGCTCCTATATAATGGGAGCTCGGGCTTTCAGTTTCCTTCGCTCAAACTTTTCAATTCTCTCTCAATTTCTTAATAGTAGAAGCTATACTCGGGTATAATATCCCCCTAAATAACGAAGTTCTGCTCCGTTGTAAGTATCATAACCCCTGGATACGTATTAGATACTCTGCCCGATTGATCTAGGGTTCCGTAACGGTTGTCGTGGTTCTGCCCAACGTAGTCGTTGGAATGCCGTCTCGGGGAGGGTATTACTAATGTTAAAATGGGTTATTATACTAACACGTGTGCATTTGTGTAAATTATAGATTATTCCCAGGAAATCCTTACTGAAAACCTAAGACAACAATGTGAGTAATCCTTCTTTTTGTGTAAACCTTTTTGTGAGTAATCTCCTTTTTGCAAATTTTTTTACAAAACCTCACACGATTAATTATATATTAAGCAGTTATTGAGTATTTGTAAGGATACAATTATCGTCGGTATGTTGGGGTTTTGTATACAAAATTAGTTACTGCCTTGCGAGGAGTAACTTTTCCACAAGTCGGGTCTGACAGTACCGTGGGTGGTAATTGGTATGACTTGGAAACAAATGTAATTGCGAGACCGTCCTCAATACTGTACAATGGTTTTTATTTAAACTTGATTAAATTGGAATTCACTCACCAGTATTTCCCACTGACAAAATGTTTTTAAACGCGTTTCAGGTAACAAATTGTGAAAGCCAAACAGAAGCCAGCTGGACAACACTGAAGGCTTGGAAAAGTGGCAATAAAACTACCTAAAAAGAAATAGATGTTTTTATTAAATAAAATAGGATTTATTCCAATGAAATTGTGTGTACTGAAAACTTGGGTTTTTCCCATGTGTTTAATATTATGAAAATGTGGTATTTTACTTTGATAAAATATTTCCTAACTACGGTCCTGATGTAATTTCCGCTGCCAAAATTAGACAATACCAGATACCACCGAAACTGGCCGCGGCCGTCCGTTCCTGTATTTGTATAGGGGGACGGGAGTTGCGACAATAAAGCAGCCAACCATGGTGTATAATTGGTCTATAACAAGTAATTCGAAGAATTAAACAAACCTGGAACCCGAATTGAAATTGCAAAATTATGATGAAACACGGATTAATCTCTAAATCGTATGAGAACTAGCAGATAAACGTATTTGTGGGTTACACGCAATGATTTATCGGATTAGACATAGAGCACTCTTGTTAGAATTGAATTTGATGATTCGTGTATGATAAATAGGGATGAAAAACTGTAACCGTATGTTTCTTTTTCCTGTGTATATATTACGATCGAGATTGCCTATAAAAAATAAAACTTCATGCGGCCTTATATCAAAAAATAACATTTTGTGAACTAAAGTCTATTAAACTCCATATACTTTTCCTTTTTTTTCGAAGATCAACTTTCATTAAACAAAAAAGGAACTAGAAATTCCCAAGACGGAAATAACTAGCCCAAAAACCAAACATACGAAAGTACATTAACTCGTAATTACACCACTTCTCCCATTCCACCGTATCCTGTTTAAATATATTCTTGTACCATAAGAACCCCAATACCTTAATCCACCACTTTGGTCATCTTATTAGAAAAAATCCTTTCATTCCTTTCCTTCCACAACCTCCACGCCATAATTATGATAATTCCTTGAATCACAATCTTCTTAAGTCTCGAGCTCCTATTATGTTCATGAATGTCGACCAAATCTCTAACTGAAAAAGCGTATTCCTGGGGAATACAACACCAACTCGAAATACTATTCCATACACCTGCCGCAACTCTGCACGCTGTAAGAATGTGGTCCAAAGTCTCCTCACCATCCTCACACATCACGTACAAAGTTCCATTCACGTTCACGCTCCTTTGAAGTAAGGCGATCTTTGTGGGAAGCCTATTAAGAACAACCCTCCAAATAAAAATATTAACTTTACTCGAGATCCATTTACATCACTTGAAATCAAAACTATCCGAGCTATTATTAGACCCTTTCAACCACCTTTCGGCCCCTGCAACCGAAAATTCCGAATCTTTACTATCATTCCAAATCCACTTATCTTTGTTACCTGCCAAACTGAGATCATTCAACATAATTTCAAGCGCTGCCCTTTCAGAAACCTCTTAATTCCACTCAAGAGATCTTTTCCAAACGCACCTAAGACTATAGACCCCATCCGTTTGAGAACATCGATCAGCCACGGTGCACCATTTAAACTTCTCTACTCTAAACAAACTAGGGAAATGATCTTTCAAAGCCTCCTGACATATCCATGAAAAAAATCCAAAAACTATTATCCAAACCATTCCCTACTTTACCCCGAATCTTATTATTTATACCCACCCCATCGACTTTCAATTTATTCCAAAGATTGACCAAATTTTTCTGCACTCCCGTATTATTATTATTATTATTATTATTATTATTATTATTATTATTATTATTATTATTATTATTATTATTATTATTATTATGAAGAGGTACCGGTCCCCATCTTCGATTTGAACCATGCAGCAAATCAATAACCTTCCTCCACAAAGCCTCCTTTTCCGTGTAAAATCTCCAGAACCACTTCAACAACAATGCTTTATTGTTATCTTCTTTGATAAACCCAATCCTCTTTCTTGTTTCGATTTAGTCACTGTGTCCCATGCTACCTAACTCATCTTTTTCACTTCATCCGAGCCACCCCATAGGAACCTTCACATAAGACTTTCCAACTTGGTAACAACCTTAACCGGTGCCTTAAATAAGGAGAAATATCTAACACCGATTTAATTAATGTAACCCATCCTTCAATAGAAATAGTTTCAGCTTTCCATTTAGATAATCTCTTTCGAAAAACTTCCACAACCAGGTCCCAACTAGAAACTCTATTCATATTTTCCCCAACCTTAACACCCAAATACAAGAATGGAATCGTACCCGATTTACACCCCAAATTTGCGGCCTTCATAGTAACCTCATCATTATTCACTCCAACCACATACAAAACAGACTTGTGTAGATTAATCTTCAATCCTGAACACATAAAAAAAATACGAAGTATCCTTTTCATCTTTTCGAAGTTAAAATTAGATCAATCCCCCATTAACATTGCATCATCCGCATAAAGTAATTATGAAAGATCCGGGCCATTCCTAGGAAGCCTCACTTCATCAAAAACACGAATGTCACACACTTTTCTAATTAGACCAGAGAAAGCTTCCATAACAATTATGAATAAGAATGGAGAAATAGGATCACCTAGGCGAATTTATTTCTGACACTCAAACTCATACGTAGGCGAACCATTTACCAACATCGAGGATCTCGCCACTGACAATACCCCATGAATCCAGTTACACCACAACTGAGGAACTCCCATTTGATCCATATAGACAAGAAAAATTCCCAATGCACGTTATCATATGCTTTATCAAAGTCTATTTTGAACATAAACATCTTCTTACCATACTTCTTTGCCCATGATAAAACCTCATTAGACATCAAAGACCCATCCAATATATATCTTCTTGACAAGAAAGCCGATTGAGATTCTGACACAACATTTTGAATAACTGCCTTAAACCTGTTCGCCAAAACCTTTGACACCACCTTATTTATCACCCCAATGAGATTAATTGGCCTAAAATCACCTAACTCCATAGGATCCCCCACTTTCGGAATCAACTTTATGAAATAAGACCCCACTCCACTACTAAATTTCCCACATTCAAAGAAATTCTGCATAATGTCTACAAAATCTGCCTCAAAAAGCTCCCAAAATTTCTTAATAAACTGAAAATTGAAGCCATACGGACCCGGAGCTTTATCGTCGCCGCATTCAAAAACTGCATCTTTTATTTCTTTTAAGGAAAAACGATTAATAAGGCTCTCCGCTTCACCCGTACTAAGCTTTTTAAGCCCATAATAAGAGAAATAAGGTCTACTCTTCATCGGCTCAATAAACTTTTTACGAAAAAAAACCCAGCACCTCTTTTTTAACTATATTCGGTTTGGTTTCCCAAAATCCCCCACCAACAAACCAGGAATGAAAGTCACCGATCTTCTCTTGTTGATCATTCCATGAAAAAACTTCGAGTTATCATCCCCATCCATAGCCCACCTACTTCTGGATTTTTGTTTGCGATCTTTTAGTTTTAAAACATCAAGCTCTCTTAAACGCCTTTTAATTTTTCCCCCAAGACCACGTTTCCTCTTCAGAAAGCTCTCTAGAATCCATGATGAAATCCACCTAATGCAGCTCTTTCTCAAGACCCCTTTTTCCTCTAACTCTTTATCAACATACTCCGAGCTCCACTTTCCAATAACCTTCCTTAATCTTCTGAATTTATTTAACAATCTGACATTCGGATCACCCAAAAAACTACCCTAATCCAATGCCTTCCTCACAACCTCTCCAAAACAATCTCTATCAAGCTAAGAGTTAAAGAATCGAAACGATTTTGCCCCATAATTTCTAGACACAGTCTTTAAAACCAAAGGACAATGATCTGATTTATCACGAGAAAGCTCCCTATACTCGTGTAACAACTCTCATCAAAATTACCATTTCTTATCTTATTTTGTCCAAAAGGGAACCCTAATTAAGATACCCAAGTGATACTGCATGACCCCTAAAATTTTCAGAACAGTTGAAATTAGGATCAGGGCCCCTAAAACTCAAAGGGGGTATTCCCTAAATTATGTTTATCTGCTCAAAACGATTCTAAAACACGTAATTTCGAATTTCGTCGACTCAGCAGGGCTAAGTAGGTGACAAAGCTGATCTAGCCTACTTTGGATTTCCCCGAGACACGCGACAGGTGCGGGAGATCCTGTCACGACACGCGGGAGATACCAAATCTGGCTATAAATACAGGGGCTTGGGACTTGATCAGTTTGCATGTTTCGACGTTAAATTTCGTTACATGCACTCACTTATACGCTGTTTTGTTCAAAAATAGTATAATCCCGAACCTCTGCTACAATAACAGGGTAATAACTCGATCGCTGCTACGATTCAATTTCCGATCGATTGAAACTATCCGATGGATGTTTAAGTGCTGCCCACATTAGGGTTATGCTTTGTCATTCATCATGAATTCGATGGATGTTTAAGCATCACACTTTGTCATTTGTTGTGAGGGTTTAATCTTGTGAGTTATCGTAAATGCTGTATTAGTTACTGACCTAGTTCGTGTGCATGTTATTTAAATTAGGTTACAAGGCTAAACAGTAGGATAAACTCTGCCCGTATAAAATCTGCAATGTGAGTCATTCTCTTTATATCAAAAGTATTTTTTCAATACTCCATTTTCAAATGTTATAATTACAGGGATTAAGTCATGGTTATCTTAATCACTGGCTAGTGGGGTATTGTGCACATTACTAATTTCTCACGGTTAGGCTAATAAATCCTAACAGTGATAACCGTCACTACTTGGGGAGAGACCCAATAGTGGTATGACCATCGTCACCAGGTGGCACTGCGCCAGATAAAAATAAGATAGAAGCTATTGTAATCGCTCTTATGCTGTAATTGATAACTACTGTGTCGTTTTATCAACTTGACTGACTCGCCAACATTTCCCCGCTGATAAAATATTTGAAAAACATGTTTCAGGCGACCTGCTGTAAATCAAGGAAAACGTGCTACGGAGCACTAACAAGATTGAAGAGGTGGCTCAGTTAAAATAAATAAACATGTTTTATAAATCAGGGAATTTACTTATGAAATTCCTCTATTGTAAATTACGGGATTATCCCGAATTATGAAATAAAATAAATTGGGCATTTTCGAGTTTTAAAAGATCCTGTTAAAATCTTCCGCTGTCGCATCATAGATACCACGGGTTCCTGTCCCGCGGCGCCTGACCGGGTCAAACTGGGGCTGGGGCCGTGACAGGAAAAGGTGGTATCAGAGCCACTGATTTAAAGCCTGTTAAGTATTTCAAATACTTAATTTTCCTGGTTATTGTCTTGTGAATATGTGCTTTATTAACTGGCTACTTGTTAGTTACAGTATGGGTAAGCAAAAGCTTTTGGACATCTATCGTCAATTAGATAGTGTACCAAAAGATAAGGGATCCTCATCCCAATCAAATTCCTCAAGATACTCAGTAGATACTGAGGAGAGAATATTTGTTCGTAAGGCACAGTACGAGAAACCACTTTCTCCTAATAAAAGAAGTTTGATTATTAGAAAAAGTCAAGAGAAAATGAGGAAATTACAACCAAAAGAAGGAATGATTAATAAGGAAGCCCAAGAAATAAGCAATAAACCACCCAGGTGTTAGTACATAACGTCTGTAGCTTCCGTCAGCATGTAGTCATGTTTTATATTTGTGTTCTTTGTATTGTAAAGTATGTGTGTCAGTCAGGTCGACAGCTCAGGAAAGAGTTTTGTCTAGATTATATCCGTTGGTTGTTTAATGTCATCCGGTCGAATGACCATTCGACCGGATAGCAATTCGAACGAATAGCAATTCGAACGGATTGCAATTCGAACGAATGACCACTCGCTCGGATATCATCTTCTTCCTAAGACGTCTATAAATACCCCGTCCGGGTATCACTTTACAGACTTTTGACTCTGGAGAGAACCTGATTAGTGTCTGTCTTCTACCGGAACTTTGTACTTTCAGAACGATCAATAGAAAGAACAGACCGTGTTTAATCGTTGAATTCTGTGTTGCTTTTCTGTGATTTATCTTAATGGATTCCGCACATTAGACAAAGTCGATTCATCTTGTTCCTTATGATCAGATCCTGTGCAACGGGACCTTCAAGTGGTATCAGAGCTTCCAGGGAGCTGAATCGAGATCAACGACACCAAATTCACCGGAATTCGAGTTTTACTTGCCGATCAGAGTCAAATTTCACCGAAGGTTTGACATTTCTTGCCGATCAGTTTCAAATCTCACCGGAGATTTGACATATTTCTTATATTTCTACTCATTTCTTGCATTACTACTCAGTTTGTCACCTTAAAAATCAGAAAAACTTAAAATTGAATATGAATCTACGGTTAAAATTTGATAAAATCGATATCATTTGATTCGCAATCATTCAAAGAATAATCCTACTTAGTTTCATAATCAAATTCAATCTAAAACCAGATTAAATTCATCAAAAATCATGTTTAGATGTTCATGTGTGCTGACGTCATCCACTCGCTCGAACAACTGTTCGAACAGATTGGATTAGTTATTACCTGCTAATTGATTGCTGACATCTTGCTGACATCAGCAGTGTTACTCGATCGGATCACCATCCGAGTGGTGAGAGGTTGAAAAGTCAACTTTCAAAGTCAAACTTGTCACTCGAACGAACGACCATTCGAACGAATCACCATTCGTTCGAATAGCCTGTGTCACTCGTTCGAATAGTGACTCGATCGGATCACCATTCGTTTCAGAAGTTGTATTTTGAATTTTTTAAAGTTGCAAAAACTTTCTAAGTGTTTGTCTGACTTTTTTAGGTACTTGAAAAGATGGATGAATTCATGAATACTTTTAGTGATATGTATGCCTTTGCTAGAAACTCTAGAGATGATGGTACTTATAGCAACACCAATGAGAACACATTAAATGCAAAGAAAACTTTGTCAGATGCATTAGGAGTGGAAAGTGCATAAGGAACATATAACAAACCCCCAAAGCTGATGGCAATCGAAGAGTATAGTCGGTGGGCCAAGAAATTTGAAGAATGGTTGAAGGCATTTGCGTATACCAGCTGGAAAAGTCTAAAGAATGGATACAGTGATGGAGGGAAAAATGGCGAAAATTTGACAACAACTGAAGAAATAGAAGTTTTTGTTGCCGAACAAAAATGTATCGCGTTGCTGTTTCAATCTGTCCGAGAAGATATAATATCCTTGATCGAGTATAACAATTCAAAAGATTTGTGGAAAAAGTTAGAAGTGAAATGTTTGGGTAGTACAGAAATAGTGAAAAACAAAAAGAAACTGCTAAGAAAAGAGTTTGATCTATTTGGTTGTCTAAAAAATGAATCAGTTTGTAAGATGATTGAGAGGTTTGGACACTTGAAGTTGGAGCTGGCTAGGCATGGAATTATCTATTCTCAAGAAGTGTTAGTCGAAAAATTGTTTGACTCATTGCCAGATGAAATGGATTGGCAATACTTTACACTAATGCTAAAGAATACCATCAAGACTGAAGAGATGACAGTGGATCTACTTATCGAGAGACTAGAGAGTCACGAGCTGGAGATAAAGAAAACCCACAAAGTGAATCACTCGTCATATCAGCATAACTTGGAGTTGTATTATCCAAAAAGCATGATTCCCAAGAATACTCCTCCCAAAACAGCTTTCTCAGCAAATTCCAACACATCTAGCAAAGAGAGTGCAAGAAAAGAGAATGCAGACAGTGGATTTCACAGTGGCTCTTCGTCAACTTCAAACCAATCAGCAGCAAAGAATTTATTTCAATGCAACATCGCTGTAGATTTAAAGAAAGCTCAAAACTTCAGCGAGGAGTCTGCAAAGCAACAAATGGTTTTCCTAGCTTCTGTGCTAGAATCGTATGAAAGTCTAGTGGCAGGGAAAATTGGCAACACCAACTTGACAAAAGAAGATTACGATCAGATAGATCCTGAGGAAATGGAACTGATCGACATAAGGTGGTGCATGGCCAGTGCAATTCGTCGAGCACAGCGCTTCATGGAGATAACTGGAAGAAAATCTATTGGTGGACCATCTACCAAATTGGGCTTTGACAAGACAAAAGTGACCTGTTTCAAGTGTAAACAGAAAGGTCATTTTAAGAGAGAATGCCGGAATGCTTATGCTGATGATTCTGAAAATCCGTTCAAAGAAGATTACTACAAGAGAGCGATTTATCATCAGAATAAATCAGAACCGCCAAGAATGAAACAACTTGAAGATAATAAAGAAAAGTCCAGAGCCTTTGCAGTGATTCATGACGATGAAGGGTTTGACTGGAACGAGTTGTTACCAGAAGAGGATGCGGTTGGATACGCTTTTATGGCAAAGTCTGTTGAACCTGTTCCTTTTAAAGACAGCAGAAACAAAGAAGAAAAGTATGTCAACAGAAAAATGATAGCTCAAAATAGAATGATAAGAATATCTGACATATACACAGAAGCAAAAAGGGCAAAGAGATGGGATCCGGACAGAGAATGTTATCTTGACTCAATGGGAAACATTACTGTTGACTACAAGACCCTCGATCTTGAAACCATAATTCAATAAATTGCTGAAGAAGAAAAGGGTTGGCAAAGAAAATGGTGGGGAGGTGAAGAAGAAAAAGAGATAGAAAAAGAAGAAAAATCGAAGAAGATTGATAATGGGATCATTGACACATCTCAAGAGCTGAATGCTGAAAACTTGGGAAGAATGGCCAACAAGGTGCTAGCTGCTAAGGCACTTGAGGTAGAGTCTAAACCCGTCTCTGACTCTAAAAGCCAGGTCAGTTCAAACTCGTCAACAACTGAGTCAGGTAAGAATGATAATGATGATATTGACTGCAAAAATTGCATGAAAAAGTGCAAAATTTGTAGTACAATCACTTATCTCAATGGTAAGAAAGTTGAGGATCTGACAAACAGAGTCAGAGAGGTGGAGGATCAGATCTTGAACCGTGACAAAATGCTGAAAGCTTCGAATGATAGATTAAAAGATTTAACTGACAAAATTGAAACTGATAAAATTGACATAGAAAGAGTTAGGAAAGAAAATGAAAAATTAATTCTTGAAAATCATCACATTTCTGAAAGTTTTGAGAAACTAAAGCGCACGGTGAAAGATTCTGATGATAGAAACGGTAAAACATACAAAGAAAATTGTCATTTGCAAGGTGTTTTGAGGGTTAAAGAAGAATTAATCAACAAAAAATTGGATGAGATTGCTAAATTGAAGCTTCAGTTTGAAGAAGCTAAGATTGAAAATGAGCGTATTAATTTGAAATTGAACAGTTACAACTCCGCAAGCTTTGTTTTGCAGCACATTGTTCCAAAACCCATCGAAAAAAACAAAGCAGGCGAAGATGTATACTGTGATGGAACTGGGGTCGGGTTTCATCAAGTTCCACCACCAGTTCTAAACAATTTTTCAAAGAAACAATCAGGTTTGGTTATTAATGAAGTTGAAACAAATGAGATAAAACTTCCAGAGTCAATTGGTGTGACATTTTCTTCATCATTATCTGATGATAGTGTTCAAACTAAGATTGTTAAAGGGATGGCTGAAAGTGTTTTAGATAGTGATTCAGCTGAGGATGAAGAGTGTTTTCTGAACAATTACATTCCAAAACCAAAATCTAAAAACAACTTAGATGATGAACCGGGCCTTGTGATGTACAAGATGGCTGGTTCTGATAAGTTGTATTCATATTTTGAGTTTCCTCTGGAGAATGTTAATGTGAACAAATTGAAAAATGTTTTCAAATTGGTTGAAATTGATTTGTCTGAAGTAGAGGGTTTGAATCAGACAAAGAGGCAAATGAACTTTGAGAAAGATAAAGCTTACTATAAGAAAACTGTTATTCCACCACGTTTTTCTAACAACAATCGAAATAAATGGTCGGGTGGATATCAGGGTGGTAAGAATTATCAGAAAAAGAATGTTCAAAACAAGAGGTTTATTGAGAAAAAGGTGTTTGTGAATAGTTCAAGCTCACTTTCTGATGAAGAATCTGAGATTTTTTCAAAATCAAACAAAGAGTTCTTTGAAAAGAAGGCTTCTCAGCCTCAATCTGAAGGCACAAGTCGGGTAGTTGACACCCGAACATGCTTTAAATGCAATCAAGTTGGACATATCGCACGAAAGTGTACCAACTTAAAGCCTAAGACTGAAGTTGTGATAAATTCAAGCAAGAAAGATGTTGAGAAGGGAAAAGCTCCATTGGTTGTTGAGAAAAAGGTTTTGAAAAGTGATAACACAAAGATCAAAACTGAATCTGTTAAGAATTTGGTAACTAAAAATGACAAATTTTACAAACGAGTTGCGTCACCTCAACAAACATGGAAGCCAAAAGTTGTTGAAAAGAAAGCAAATTCTCCAAAACCAAAGGTGTCTGAGACTGAAAAATCATCATCTTCAACCAAGAAGATGTATGTACCTTTGGATTTATATGAGAAACTTGAGAAACAAAAATTGATTTCTGAAAAGAAGTATGTGGTAAAGAAAGACCAATCATCTAATCAACCTCATAAACACGAATTTTCTTTATTCAAAGAGGTTGAGGTTGGGTCTGCTGAAAGTTTAAAAGTGAATGATAAAAATTTTCCACCACTTTACACTGCCAAAACACACATTAATGTCAAGTTACCCGAGTCAAAAGAGGCTTGGGTAGCATCAAAATCTCACTAAATGTTTTTGATATGTGCAGGAGCTTCCAAGATCCGTTTAACGTTGGATTATGGATAGTGGAGCTTCTCGGCACATGACAGGGAAGACAGCGTTGCTGTATGATGTTAGAAATTTCAATGGAGGTTATGTTGGGTTCGCAGGTAACCAAGGTGGTAGAATTGTTGGTGAAGGAACGCTATCCAATGGGATTGTCACGTTTGAAAGAGTTAATTACATTGCTGAGCTGGAAAATAATCTACTAAGTATTTCGCAGATTTGTGACAGGATGTATACCACTCACTTCACCGACAAAGAATGTTTGATTTTAAAACCAGGATTTGTTATCCCTGAAGAATGGATCATCATGAGGGCACCAAGACTCAATGACCTGTACGTATTAGACATGAGTGTAGCAACTACAACAACGGGTCAGGCTCATTGTTTTGTGTCTAGAGCAACAGAGAAAGAATCACAGTTGTGGCATCGCAAGATGGGTCACATTCACCTTCGAAAAATGAATCATTTGGTGCATAATAATTTAGTTCTGGGTGTTCACATCAAAGGTTTTCATCTGGAAGGGGAGTGCATTAGTTGCATCAAAGGGAAGCAAAAGAAGAAATCACATCCCCAAAAGAAAGTCAATTCAGTTTCTAAACCATTAGAGAGACTTCATATGGATCTGTTTGGTCCAGTAAATGTCAAAAGTATTACAGGGGATCTCTACTGTCTTGTGGTTACTGATGATTATTCCAGATTTTCATGGGTATCATTTTTGAAATCTAAAGATGAGACGTTTGAAAGTTTAATGGCGTTGTTCAGAAAGATTGAAAACCTGTACCAAAGGCGTATTTGAAGAATCAGAAGTGATAATGGTACTGAGTTTAAGAACAACAAGATGGAAGAATATTGTGATGAGAAAGGTATACTACATGAATTTAGTGCTCCTTACACTCCGCAGCAGAATGGAGTAGCTGAAAGAAAGAACATGACACTAATCGAAACAGCCAGGACGATGCTTGCCGATTCTAAACTTCCTATCAATTTTTGGGCAGAAGCAGTTGCAGCCGCATGCTATACGCTCAACCGGGTTCTTACAGTGAAGAAATTCAACAAGACATGTTTCGAGCTAATAAACAACCGCAAACCAAATCTAGAATATCTTGAATCGTTTGGGTCTCCCTGTACAATTCTAGACTCTGAGGGTAAATTTGGTCAAAAAGGTGATGAAGGAATATTCATGGGTTATGCAAGCCCATTGAAGCGTGTTTTCATTCCTAGCTTGAAGCAGATTATTGAAGCGTACAATGTTGAATGTCAAGGTTATACAATGTCGCTGCAGAAACCTGGTGACTCATGGCGATTCAATTATGATACTTTGTGGAGTTCATTTAACATTGAAGAAGAACCAGATTTCTTTGATGAACTGGATATTCTGAGAGAGTATGAAGATCCAGAAGAAAGGTTTCCAGCAGAAACTTATCGTAAACAACAAGCTTCTAATGATAATGAAGCAGGTCCAAGCAATGCTGGAGAACATGATGATGTCCAACAAAATGAAGTTAATCAAGATAATCAGATGGCACAAAATGATAATCAAGAATCTGAGAACATGCCAGTTTTCGATAGTGGTGATTCAGAATGTGAGGGGGAGCAAATTCAGTTTTCAGATCAAACAGTTCAAGTCAATGAACAAGATGCAAATCAAAATGTCACAAATTTGGAAAGTGAAGTAGATGTTTCAGGTGAAGTGATGCCAAGAACTCTCTCATATCATCCAGAGGAGTTGATAATCGAAGAACTGCAGTCAGGCGTTCGCACTCGAAGACAACTTGATCAAGGGCTTACATGTTTTTATACAAAAGTTGCTCCTTTACCAACTGATTTCTCATTAAGCTGTTTTATCTCGCAGATTGAGCCAAGGACTTACAAAGAGGCACTTACTGAAGACTCTTGGATCAATGCAATGCAGGAGGAACTGAGCCAATTCGAAAAATTGGGAGTGTGGAAGTTAGTGGATTTACCTGATGGTCATCGAAAGATCAACACCAAATGGGTGTTTAAATGTAAGAGGGATGATAGAGGGGTTGTTGTTCGTAACAAAGCTCGACTCGTAGTTCAGGGCTTCAGTCAGCAGGAGGGTATAGACTTCACTGAAGTGTATGCTCCGGTTGCTAGACTTGAAGCAATCAGAATCTTTCTGGCATTTGCATCGTGGAAAGGATTTAAAGTCTTTCAGCTAGATGTGAAGTCGGCATTTCTCTATGGCAAAGTGAAAGAGGAGGTATATGTCGGACAGCCACTGGGCTTTACCGATCCAATTCACAAAGATAAAGTTTATCTCCTGGATAAGGCATTATACGGCTTACATCAGGCCCCGAGAGCCTGGTATGAGACCTTGTCTCAACATCTGATAGCCAACAACTTCATCCAAGGAAAGATAGACGCCACTCTGTTCACAAAAGAAGTCGACGGGCATCTTCTGATAGTTCAAATTTACGTGGACGACATAATTTTCGGGTCTACAAATGAACAACTCTGCAAAGATTTTGAAAAAGTAATGAAGCAGAAGTTTGAAATGTCATCAATGGGTGAGATGAAGTTCTTCTTGGGGCTACAAGTTGATCAACTTCCCGAGGGAACTTTCATACATCAAACAAAATACGTTCATGATGTTCTGGAGAAATTTGAAATGTCAGGAATGTCACCTATGTCCACCCCATTAGCGACGAACCATGGGATAAACCCTGATCTCACCGGAGAGAAGGTAGATGAAACGCTGTATCGCTCCATGATAGGTTCGTTAATGTACTTGACGGCATCAAGACCGGATATTATGTATCCAACCTGCCTCGCAGCTCGATTTCAGTCAAATCCTAGAGCCTCGCATATGGTTATTGTGAAAAGGATTCTACGCTACCTGAAAGGAACTCCTTCTTTGGGGTTGTGGTATCCAAAAGTAGGCGATTTCACGCTCGAATGATATTCTGATTCTGATTTCGGATGCTGCAAAGTGAACGCTAAATCAACAACAGCGGGATGCCAGTTTTTCGGACCACGATTGGTCACCTGGCAATGCAAGAAGCAGACCTCTGTCGCTTTATCCACATGTGAAGCTGAATATGTATCTGCTAGCAGCTGCTGCTCTCAGATCTTGTGGATCCAGCAACAGATGCGAGACTACGGTTTGCAATTTCTAAACTCCCCTATCTTTGTTGATAATGAGGCAGCTATAAACATAACAAAAAATCCTGTTCATCACGCTAAAATGAAACACATTGAAATTCGTCATCACTTCATCCGAGATTGTTTCGAGAAGAAGTTGATACGAATAGAAAAAATCCACACCGATGAGCAAAAAGCTGATTTACATACCAAAGCATTTGACAAAACACGTTTCCAATATCTTTTGAAACTTAATGGTATGAAATTACTATCGGATGCGGAAGAAATCGTTGGCGTTGATGAAGGTACCACTGTAGATGATGTTGAAAAGCAATCTACAATGGTTTGTCGAATTTTTACTTGTTTTGGTTTTTAGGGGGAGATAGGTTATATTTTCAGAAAATACAAAAACAATAAAAAATTCAAAAACCCAAAAACATGATAAAATTAAAAAAGAGCTTGTGTATAATGGGAAAATGATAGTACATCAGCTAGACTGTTACGGTACGCTAAAGAAATGGAAAGTTTAAATGCGTTAAACAGTCTCACTGATGATGTGCCGATAGGTTTTTACACATTTAGTAGGTTTGTTCGGGATATAAACCTAAATTTTACTTGCTTATTTCGTGGGGAACACTACTTGGATATATAGGTAACCCCTAAAATTTCATTTGAAAGATTCCTTTTTCTGATATACTAGGTTTTTATACTCAATGATGTCTGGGGTATTATTCCGGGACTTCTGCTGAATGGAAGTTCTGACCTAGTCCTCGAATAATACTTTCCACAATGCTTGAAACATAGCATCACCCTCAGCATATATGATAAGACATTAAAATTGCTTAGCAATGCTGTTGTAAAAAAGATCCTCTAAAGGGGACACACCCAAGATGAGTCATGATCTCTCTGCTGAACGGTAGTTCTGACATGAGCTCTCATGATTCTTCATAAATTATTAAACACTTACAGATATCATTTGTGTTATAATTGCCTGTAAGACTGAATATCGGGATCTGGATACGGGAGTATATTCAAGAGGTGGGACACATGAATAAGTTCAAGTTGCTAAAACACTAAATTCGTATCCTGGACAGATTGAAATGTGTGTGAAAATTTAAGAGGATCAGTATATCGACAATCTAAGTGAATTGTTTAATGTTGTGTATGAAATCAAGCTTAATGGTACTTGTAACTTGTCGGTAGCTGATATGATTCCCTAACACGCTCATAAAAAATATGTTTGTAAATAATTTACATTTAACTGCATTTCTGTTCTGCATTTCTTTTCTAGTGTAGAAACTTTATTAATAATCCCAAAAAGATTTTACATTTCTGCTTTATTTTTCGACAAACCAAAGCGGGGAGCTGATCTTCAGATTCATTGTTTGAGAAAGATGCAGGAAGTTTCTGGGCTGGACGTTGAGTTTGGAGCTAATTTTTCTAAATCTTGAATTTGCAAAGTCAAAAACAAGTTCATTAAATTGAAACTTGTAATTTTTCCAGGATACAAGAAAATGCCAGTATGCTTTGAATCGGGTCAACCAAGGTCATTAAGTTGGACTTGGTAGGCAAATTAAGTACCTAGGGTCATTAACTTGGACCTAGATACTTAAGTAGATTTCTTAAAATCTGTTAAAATTGAGAAAATGTCAAAATGTCAAAGTTTAAATCAAAAAGTTTGCCTCACTCGAATAGCAATCCGGTCGGATAACAATTCGACTCATGTGTCACTATATATAGAGAGTCAAAGGACAGTCAAATGTTACTCGCTCGAACAGTCTTCATTCTCTCTCACACACTTTGACTTTCTGATCTTGTTTTCTTCACAAATCTTTGTACGAATCTTTGGATTGTTGGTTTGCACAACTTTTACAATGGCAAAGGTATGTTTCTCATACTCAAATATGTTATAATTTGATTGTTGTTAAATGTTCATGATGATGATGTCACTGTCGGAGGATTTAGGACAGATCTAGGAAGTTTTGATTAGTTTTGATGTGAAATAATCATAGGGTTGTGCTTGGAATGTTCAGATCTATAGGTTTACCGATTTAATTTGTGAAATAACATGCTAAAATCAAGTAGATCTGATGATTAGTCATTACGGCTTTCGGTGCAGTTTTTGTCAAATTAAACCCTGATTAAGATGATTTAGACAACATTGAACATAGGGTTTTGCTCGCAATCAGATTATCTATGTAGATCTATGATTAATTAGAAGTTTTGTCTTAGAAAAATTTTGGTGATTCTTGAATGTTCTTTAACTGTTTCTGAATAAGAATGACAACTGGTCGAGTGGCAATTCGAACGAATGACAATTCGAACGAGTGGCAATTTGACTCAGTGACATTTTTGTATTCAAAATCATTTGTACAACTGGTCGAATGGCAATTCGAACGAGTGGCAATTCGACCGAGTGGCATTTCGACTGAGTGGAAATTCATTTCTTTTTCATTTTTCAAATACTCTTTCATTGTCATGTGTCGAATGACAATCCGGTCGACTGACAATTCGGTCAGATAGAAATTCGAATCTTTGCACTTAGTAGAGTGAAATCTTCAGTGTTAGAAAATTTTTGATAAAATTCCAAATATTTTTCTATAGGACTGAGAGAAATCATATAACATTTACTGCCTGTTAGAAAAGGAATATACAGAAAAATTGGTAATTGAAAAGGTTGCAAAATTCTTGAGAGAGAGTAGAATTGCTAAGGCCTTAACTGATAAGACCATAGCTTATGAATCGCATGTCAGACGTTTTTGGAATTCTGCACGATACGAAGAGAAAGATAAAACGATTTACTCTGCAGTAACAAAGAAAGACGAGAAGGGAAAGAAAGTAGATTTGGAGATTAAAGTAACAGTCGATGATGTAAGACGAGTATTAGACTTACGAGATTCTGATGATGATCCAACCATTGTCTCTGAACGTCTAGCAAAAGGATTATGGTGCAGAATGGGTTTCACAGGGCACGCAAATGGAAAAATGTTGAAGACAAATTTAAGTCATGCTTACAAATTTTTGGTTCATTGTGTGACAGATGCTCTATCACATAGGAAGGGAGCTTATGATGAAACAACGGATTATCTTATGAACATCATCACATGCCTTGTTTTAAATAGGCCAGATAACATTTCTCAAGTGATATTTTATTACATGACTGAGAATACAAAAGCTGTATGAAAACAAGAAGTTCATCATGTATCCTCACTTTGTACAGATGTTGATTGATGATCAGTTCAAGGAGCTTGAAAAAAATAATGATGATATTTTAGGTCTAAGGCACATGACAGCAGATACCTTAAGTAGAATACTTAAAGGTTCTAATCCAGGAGCGAAAAGAATGATATGTAAAATCGACAAACCAGATTATGTTGCACCAGAGAACGATGCTTGGAGACACCAGAACAGTGATTCAGATAATGAAGATGTAAAGATGAGTGAGTTCAAAGAAAAGAATACTAAATGGTGGGCTGAGAAAGTAAAAGATGGAAAGAGAAAGAGAACTCCAAAGACGTCTCCTGCAGTTTCTATTCTGAAGGATGTAGAAAAGGGTATAGTGAAAGGGGGAGTCATAAGGCAATTAGAATTATAAATTGTTAAAAAGTTTCTAATAAATCTGTCAAAATTTATTTTTGCAGGGTCTTCTGGAGTACCTCAACAAAGGCTGATAGATGAAACAGTTTTGGAACCATCAGCAGTTATTCAAGAAGGAGCTAAGTTGTTATCACAATCTCTTCAAAGCTTTTTAAAGAAAAATGAGGATGTTGCTAAAGGTGTCAAAAGCAAAGAACCTGAAGGTGTTGTTCAAGATGTTTCAAGTGATGAAGATTCTGAAGATACTGAATCAGAATCAGAACTTGATCCAACTACACTTGGCAGAGCCAAAGTAGAACTCAAGAAAAAGCCTACAAAGAAACAAAAAGCATCAGATGAGGAAGACACTTCTTTTGAACCAGATCAACCTAAGAAACAATTAAAGAAGCGAAAAGCAGTTCAAACGGGAGTTATTCCTAGAAGTGTGCGGGCAAAGAAAGGAGAAGCTAAAGCTCAAAAAGGTCAAGAAGGCAAAGGCAAAAAGCATGCTGAATCATTAAAGGATTAAGAATCAGAGGGTAAAAAGAAAGTTGATCAAGATGATTATGTTGAAGTAACTGAGGGTGGAGACTTTTCTTCAGAATTTCCGCCAATTCCTGAAAATATTGAGATTCCAGAATCCTCACGTCCAAAAGTTACAGATGATTTCTTTAGCAATCTTCCACCCGCATCAGGGGATCCGTTAGAAGATTTGAATTTTGAAGATTATTTGTTCAATAATGAAGCAGTAAAGATTCTGGCAAAGAAAGTTAAAGAGCTTGAGAAGGAAAAGGTAAAGGCTGAAGAAGAACGTAATGTCTTATTGGAGCAAGTAAATAAGCTGATGAAAGCCCATGATCGAATTAGAATGGTGTTGATCAACCATGAAGAAGAAATGAAGAAAGTAAAGGATGATGGCGATAATAATTATAAAGTGATTGAAGTTCTAACGGCAGAAATTTCTTCATTAAATGAGAAGACAAAGAATCTTCAGGATGTGAATCAGACGCTCAATCAGCTTCTCAGTGAAATGAGTGAAGCTACATCTAATGAAATGAAGGCAATGAAGTTGGAGATGGAAGCGATGAAAGCTGATAAAGTAATGAAAGATAACCAACTCAGCATGTTATATGCAGTTGTAGAAAGTCATCTGAAGATGGATGTTCATGCTGCTTTCCAAGAGATTGAAGTAAAAAGAGTAGAGGAAAGAATAATAGAAAGAGAAAGAAGACTAGCTGAAGAGGCCATTCAAAAGAACAAAAATGTTGTTGAAGATATTCAAGAAGCTGGTGGATCCTCTAGTCAAGTTGACATTGAGATGGTTGATGTTGATAATATTCAAGAACAAGTTGAAGAGCAAGTTGCTGAAGATGTTCAAGAACAAAATGCTGAAGAACAGAATCAAAACTATATGTTGGTTGGTGAGTCTTCTCTATTCATTGATACCGATGAAGTTCTTCGAAGAATTACTGCTATTCAAAAGAAGAGAAAGGCCAAAGAAGTGTTGTTATTAGAATGGAAGACTCAACAATTCGTTCTTGTTAGTGATGCTTCTACGGTGCCTTACAGTATACCAGAGATTGTTCGCAGAATGAAAATTAATGAAAGAAGAAAAGAAGCAAAGAAAGCACATGGAGAAGAGGTTAGTGATTCTGATCTTGAAATATATGGTGATGAAGAAGAGAATGAAGATGAAAATGATGATAAAGACGAGTCTGTTCAGAAAGATGATGATGACAAGAAAAACGATGATGATGATCAAGGTTCTTCTGGATTGGTAATCAATAATCCTAATGTCCAAGAAAGGATTGAAGAGTTGATGAATGATGAAATTAACGAACAAGAAGATGATACTCAATATGAAGCCTCATCATCTGGAAAACAACATGCAGACCAGGTATTTCTAACAAATCCTACTGTTATCTACCTACATGAGAAACATGAAGGTGAAATTGAAGTTCAAAGAACTAGAGCTGAAATGTTGGAAGAATTAGGTTTAGAAGATGGAAAGTTCAAGTTTGATATTGAGGATGAGATTCCTCAGTCTCCAGTAAAAGATTTCGAGCCAAGATATGCTTTTGAAGCTGATCATTACAATGATGTAATTGTTGAAGATGCTTCAGACTCATCTGATGATGCAATTGATTTCCATTATTCTGGAGTTGATGAAACATTTCCCTCGTTGGCGGAAATGTTCAAAGACCGAAATGTAGATGAAATCAGGAGAAAGATTGTGGAGAAAGTGACTACTGAAGGTATTCCAGAAACCATACCCAGAGAAAACCTTGCTGAAGAAAGAAAGAAATGGTTCAAAGTTATGCCAAAGGAGAGAAAGAAACTTAGGGCACTTCAGTTCTTCACTCACAACAAAGATCTTTCTTGGGGTGATATTCTTTCTTGGGGGTATCTGGAAGATTTACAAGTTTATGCAATTAGACGGGAACAAGGGGTGCAGTATTTTGAGTTTCTGTCAGATATTAAGACTCTTCCGTGGTGGGATATAGATGAGTTGGTGAAAACAAAGAACATTAAAGAATTTTACCATGGTTTGGATGTGAAGCAGCATGATCAACATTTATGGAACTATGTAAAGCTGCAAGCAAAAGCAAGGTATCTTGATTGGAAACCACACTACCCAGATCAGATTGTTAGAATTCTAGAAAATGGTCAAAAGGATATTACTCTGGATATCAAACCTCCTAGTTGTTTGAAAAATATGCCTTTACGGGCAATGGAGCAAGATTTCCATGAAGAATTTGAAGGGTGGTTATACAATCAATCTACGGCCGAGGCAATAATTTCATTACAAAACAAGTCCACTGGATTAGCAAGAAGGATCTGTGTGTTAGATCCCATGTGGCTTGTGAATTGCTCAAAGAAAGACATAGATTGCCTGTTTTACAACAAGATAGTCTATGAAAGGCCTGACAGAGAGCAAGCAATGCAATATCAAACAATTGTGGATGTTTGTTTTGCGCAAGACATCAATTCTGGAAGATACTGGAAGACTAAATGGAGAGATCTGGAGATTGACGAGTTCTTGAAAAGATACAAGCGTGAACAACGTTCCAAAAAGATTGCTGAGCATGGTGCTAAGATGGGAAGACGTAAATTGGGGATTGTACCTCCAACAGATCAAACGCCAATTGAATATGAAGAAAACAAAATTCCTAAATGGGTCCGGAAGCGTGATGGTGATCCTGTTTACAGAAACTGGTGGTTAACTGAAGGAAGGCATAAAAGACGTATAATGTTAGAAGAAAAGGCAGAAAAGAGGAGACAGAAAGCTCGTGAACGAAGACGCAACAGGAGGAAATAGAAGACTATGCTGGAAGGAACTACAGCTACATCCGAGGGGGAGTCTGTTAGTACATAACGTCTGTAGCTTCCGTCAGCATGTAGTCATGTTTTATATTTGTGTTCTTTGTATTGTAAAGTATGTGTGTCAGTCAGGTCGACAGCTCAGGAAACAGTTTTATCTAGATTATATCCGTTGGTTGTTTAATGTCATCCGGTCGAATGGCCATTCGACCGGATAGCAATTCGAACGAATAGCAATTCGAACGAATAGCAATTCGAACGAATAGCAATTCGAACGGATTGCAATTCGAACGAATGACCACTCGCTCGGATATCATCTTCTTCCTAAGACGTCTATAAATACCCCGTCCGGGTATCACTTTACAGACTTTTGACTCTGGAGAGAACCTGATTAGTGTCTGTCTTCTACCGGAACTTTGTACTTTCAGAACGATCAATAGAAAGAACAGACCGTGTTTAATCGTTGAATTCTGTGTTGCTTTTCTGTGATTTTTCTTAATGGATTCCGCACATTAGACAAAGTCGATTCATCTTGTTCCTTACGATCAGATCCTGTGCAACGGGACCTTCACATGGGAAGATGAGTTAGATGAACAATGGGCAAATCTCTATATGTTAGCCACTATAACAGTAAATGCTAACTTATAGTTTAAATCGCCAAACCAGTACTAGCACCTATATCACCTACAAGTCAGAAACTTTACAATTTTAGTTGTACTAAAAATAAACATTTTATTTCAATCAAATAGTTTGTTAGATATTTGTAATTAATATTAAATTTTCTGCTTTCCATTATATGATTCTGTGAAAATTAAATATTACAAAATTTTAAACTAAAAGTTTATGTGTTTCTTCATAAATGCTAAGCAGCATGAATGAATTATCTGAAGCCCTTGAGAATCTCAATCTCTATCCTGTTAAAGTAGAAGTTTCTAGAGACTTTACTGGTTACTTAGCTGATGTTGAAAAACCTATGGAATTCCAAGCTCCACCACCGGAGAAATCAAAACCAAAGAAAAGAAGAAGATTTGTGGGTTGGAGGCGTGTGCGCAGAAGAAAACCAGCAACTAGGAAAGTTCCCAAGATAGAAAATCCCATGGATAAAGGAAAAGGGATTGAAATCGGGGAAAGTTTTAGACAAGGAGGAATGGAAATTGGGGAAAGTTCCAAGCAAACCAAGGAAATGACGTTACAGGAAGAGTTAGATTTCATACTGGCAAGCTGTGATACCCTTAAGCCTGTCAATAAAAACCTTTTTACTTATCCTGCTGAAACCCAACTTCCAATAAACTTGGAACCAACCATCCCAGAACCCTTAATCCACACCCAACCTCAAGGAATGGACGAATGGTGGACCAACGATTGGCAGTTTCAAAACCTTCTAAATAATCCTTATATTTTTTCCCTCAGTTCGACCCAGAACCTGCACCAAACCCACCAATGAATAATGAAAACTTAGCTGTACTCCTCCATTTTGGCGAGGAGCTGATAGATGCAGGAAATAGGATAAGGGAGGTGGGAGAACAAATCTCCTGGAAGTACGACGAGAGGGAACGTCGCTTTTGAGGTGCCAGCTAACAAGAGATAGTGGGGTTGTGAAGATATGATTGTATAATAATAATAGTAATAAAAAAAACTTTTGTAAAATAACGGTGTGTATGGATGCATAATATAATATATAAAATATCGAAAGTCGAAAGTCGAAAAATCAAAGATTTTGGCTATAATTGTTTACGTGATTATGTGCAATTATTTTGTTATATTTGGTTTTTAATTATTTTATACTAATTACTTATATAAAATAATTACCAGATGGCACACGCTGGTAATGAACAAGTTAACGAGGGTAACCAATCTGAGCAAAATCATGAGGATCAATTTCTGAATAGGCAAGATATTGAAAATATCGTTGCTCAGGGAATAGCCAATGCTATTCCAGCAATACTCGCTGCTGCTCGAAATCCAATTGAACGTCAAATTATTCCTAGCAAACGTACCCATGAAGACAATTTCAGTAATAGTATAAACGGAGGCGGCAACAACAATAATAACAATAATGATAATATACTGCAAGCCCCACTCCTTAAGAAAATGAAAGCTGCAACACTTGGTTGCACTTACAAGGAGTTTCTTGCCTGTAAACCGGCTGAGTTTGCAGGTAACGAAGGGGCAACTGCTGCACTACGTTGGTTAGAGAAAATCGATGCAGTAATTATGATAAGTAAATGTGGTGAGGAAGACAAGGTCATGTACGCGTCGCATCTTTTTAAAGAAGGGGCGCTAGAATGGTGGAATACGGTACTTCAAGCCAAAGGAAGAAATATGGCCTATGCCATGAGTTGGGAAGAATTTAAGCAACTAGTGGAAATAAAATTATGTCCCGAGTATGAAAAAGGAACAAATGGCGAATAAATTCCTGAACCACCGAATGGTGAATGTGGACTGTCGAGGGTATACTTCGACATTCTTCGAATATGCGAGAGTGGTACCAACCCTGGCTTCGGCAGAACCGGTACTTATTTCCCGTTATATTTGGGGATTGATTGGCAAAATCCGTGATATCGTTAAAGCTGCGAGACCTCGCACTATTGACGATGCTGTGGAATTAGCTAATACTCTAACAGACGGGCTGGTACGCAAGAGAAGAAAACCGGAAGAAGGAAGTAGCCGAAAAGATTACCCAAGGATTCCGTGTGGGTAATCGTAGTAATTTCAAGAGAAATGGAACCGGGCAATCTTCCACTGTTCCATTTTGCAATGCCTGCAAAAGCAAGCATTTTGGAAGATGCAAAGGATATTGCAATTTTTGCAAAATCCCGGGACACCAAGAAGAAGACTGCAGAAAGAAGAAAGCAACATTCTGCTACGACTGTGGAGAAGCTGGACATATTAGACCAGACTGCCCAAAATTGGTCAAACTAGCCGATAACAAAGCCAAACCTACAGAAGGAGCTACCAAGAAGAACGTAAGAGCCTTCCAGTTGACTACTCAGGAAGCAAAACTAATCCCTGATGTGATAGCTGGTACGTTCCTAGTTCACGACGTTTATGCAAAAGTATTATTTGACTCTGGTGCAAACCAAAGTTTTATAAATACTTCATTCTGCCAAGCTCTTAATCTACCTTTAACCAACCTTAGGCAAATTTTTACAGTCGAAACGGCAAATGGGAATTCTGTTAAAATAAATAAGGTTGTGCGAGAAGGAAAGATAGAACTTTTAGGTCATAAATTTTCGGCAACTCTGTTACCTATGAAGTTAGCTGAATTCGATGTGGTAGTAGGAATGGATTGGTTAGTAGCCAACCATGCTCGAATTTTTTGTGATAAGAATTCCATAGAAATACATACACCCATAGGAGAATTAGTGGTGATTACCGGAGATAAGCCACGAAAGCCTCTAAAGTTCATTTCAGTAATGAAAATTGCTAGTTATGAACGAAAGCAAGGAATAGTGTATATAATTTCTGTAATCATTAACACTAAGGGTAAGGAACTCAATGAAATTCCAGTAGTATCAGAATACCCATAGGTATTCCCAGAAGAACTATATAGATTACCACCTGATAGGGAAGTAGAATTTAGAATTCATCTAATTCCTGGAACTACACCAATAGCCAAGGCACCTTATCAGTTAGCACCCACTGAAATGTTAGAATAGAAAAAGCAGCTAGATGAATTACTAAGCAAAGGATTTATACAACCTAGTTCATCCCCATGGGGAGCGCCAGTGTTGTTTGTGAAGAAGAAAGATGGTTTGATGTGAATGTGTATCGATTATAGAGAATTGAATAAAGTTACAATTAAGAATCGATACCCATTGCCTAGAATTGATGATCTTTTCGATCAACTTCAAGGAGCAAGATATTTTTCTAAGATAGATTTACGCTCCGGATATCATCAATTGAAGGTACAAGAAGAAGACATACCTAAAACTGCTTTCAGAACTAGGTATGGTCATTACGAGTTTAGAGTCATTCCCTTTGGGTTAACAAATGCTCCTGCAGCATTTATGGACATGATGAATAGGATCTGTAACCCGTACTTGGATAAATTCGTAATTGGCTTTATCGATGATATACTTATTTATTCCAAAAGCCAGGCTGCATGTACTCTTAACTTTGTTAAGAAAGAAGAAGCTTTAAGCCAAATTCTCGAAGTGTGAATTTTGGCTATAAGAAGTGCAATTCCTAGGTCACATGGTGAATCATGAATGTTGGTGCATCTAGTGTCTGTTAACTTCGTCTTAATCGAGTCTTATGTCTAGATAGGATAAACGAGCACACAACAGGGTTAGAAATTAGGGTTTTATATGTGAAAGTGGGTAATTCCGCTTGAACATGACATTGAACAGTTCAAGCGAAATTAGCATTATAATTTCGCTTGAAATGAGATGTGGCAGGTTCAAGCGAAATCACCTAATTCCGCTTGAAACATACATGTCTCGTTCAAGCGGAATCTGATCTCTATATATATGTGTGTGCTGTGTTCATTTGGAGCGGAATTAGAAGTTATTGTTTGAGAGCCGAGGTGCTGCCGAATTGTAATCAGATCTGTAAAAGCTCAGGAAATCAGTAATAGATAAAGATTAGAAAGGAACAAGCTGTGTTGACATCATTTACATTGATTCCACCTTTGTATTTGATGATGAACTACTCAGATTGACTTTTTAGGGTCACACGGACGATCCAACAAGTGGTATCAGAGCTCAGGACAAGGAGTTCATACCAATTCAGCTTGATTTTACCGGATTTTCTCACTTCTACTCATTCTTTTCTGATTTGAACATAATTCAACGGTTGAAATGGCCTGATTTTGACGTATAACAAGCGAAACATACTTTTAACTAATCCTTGAAAGTATTGGACCTAAATTCGAACAAAATCTGATAAAAACTTGTAATTCCGCTTGAAAAACTGTTCGAACTTGCTGACATCTTCTTAATTTCGCTTGAACTTGCACGTGTGATTTCAAACAAAATTAACTATTTTGGTTAATTTCGCTTGAAACTGTTGTTTATTTCACTTGAAGTCTTATTCCGTTTGAAAGTTATTGTCTGATTCCGCTTGAAATCAGATTCCGCTTGAAATCAGATTCCGCTTGAAAGTTTCAAACAAAATTAGCTGTTCCGCTTGAGAAATCTTATTCCGCTTGAAAGCTATCTCGCTTGAAAAGCTGATTTCATTTGAGATACTTTTGTTTGAAACTGATTTTCAAAATTTCAAAATTTTTTCTAAGTGTTTGTTGATTGTTTCAGGTATTTGAAAGATGGATGATTTCATGAATCCTTTCTGTGATGTGTTTGCATTTACCGGTGGTTCGGGAGATGGCACATCAAATAACACGAATGAAACTACACCAACACGGAGTGCAAAGAAAACTCTCAATGATGCTTTAAGTGTGGAGAGTGCTTACGGTACATATAACAAACCTCCAAAACTGATGGCGATTGAAGATTACAATAGGTGGGCTACAAGATTTGACGAGTGGCTTCAAGCTTTTGCATATCCAAGCTGGAAAAGTTTAAAGAATGGTTACGTTAGAGGAAGTTTTGGTGAAAGTTTGACAGATACTGATGAGATTGAAAGATATGTTGCTGAACAAAAGTGCATCGCGTTGATTCATCAGTCCGTGAGAGATGATATAATTTCGTTGATAGAATATGAAAATTCAAAAGATCTTTGGGAGAAATTGAGGGTAAAATGTGTAGGTAGTGCTGAGATAGTCGAAAACAAAAAGAAACTGTTAAGAAAAGAGTTTGATTTATTTGGTTGTTTAAAGAACGAGTCTGTTTCTAAGATGATTGAGAGATTTGGGCATCTAAAATTGGAGCTGGCAAGATACAAAATTGTATATACTCAAGAAGAGTTGGTTGACAAACTGTTCGACTCACTGCCCAATGAACAAGATTGGCAGTACTTTGCATTAATGCTGAAGAATACAATCAAGTCTGAAGAGTTGACAGTGGATCTGCTTATTGAAAGACTGGAGAGTCACGAATTGGAGATCAAGAAATCTAGCAAAGTCAACAACTCATCTTATCAGCAGAATGTGGAGTTATACTACAGAGGAAATCTACCAAAGACTGGTTCTCCTAGAACAACATTTTCTGCAGAGAGTTCAAATAATGTGAATCAAGAAATTCCTCACAGTGGTTTTCATAGTGGATCTTCTTCAACAACTCCAAATCAATCTGCATCAAAGAATCTATTCCAATGTAACATTGCTGTGGATCTGAAGAACGCTTAAAATTTCAGTGAAGAGTCAGCAAAACAACAGATGGTGTTCTTAGCATCAGTGTTAGAATCGTACGAGAGCCTCGTGGCGGGCAAGATTGGAAACACCAACTTGACTAAGGAGGACTATGATCAAATAGATCCTGAAGAGATGGAACTGATCGATATTAGGTGGTGTATGGCCAGTGCAGTCCGGAGAGCGCAACGTTTTATGGAAATTACTGGGAGATATTCTATCGGTGGTCCGTCCACAAAACTTGGCTTTGACAAATCAAAAGTCACGTGCTTCAGGTGTAAACAAAAAGGACATTTTAAACATGAATGTCGTAACGCTCCTGCTGATGATACTGCAAATCCATTCCGCGAGGATTACTACAAAAGAGCGATCTATCATCAGAATAAATCAGAACCGCCCAGAATGAAGCAGCTTGAGGATGCCCCCAAAGAAAAATCAAGAGCTCTTGCTATTATTCATGATGACGAAGGTTTTGATTAGAGTGAATTGCTACCAGAGGAAGATGCAGTAGGATATGCTTTCGTAGCAGAAAAGATTTTTCCTTACAAAGACACCAGAACAGAAGAAGAAAAATACCTCAGTAGAAAGGGTAGAGCAGAATTCAAGATGATGAGATTATCTAGGGTGTTCAGTGAAGCCAGGAGAGCAAAGAGATGGGATGCTGATAGAGAATGTTACCTTGATCCTCAAGGAAACATTGCTATCGATGTGAAAACTCTTAGTATTGAAGCTTTCATTGAGGAATTTGCTGAAGAAGAAGAAGCCTTACAGAGAGAATGGTGGGGAGGTGGAGAAGAGAAAGAAAAAGAAAAAGAGAAAGAGAATGAGTCGCAGTCTAAGAAGATTGATGATGGGATTATTGATACTTCACAAGAATTCGCCGCTGAAAACTTGGGGAAGATGGCTGACAAAGTGCTTGCTGCAAAGGAACTTGAGGTAGACTCTAAGTCTGAAACTGAGTCTAAACGCAAGGTCAGTCCAAACATTTCAACAAGAGAGTCAGGTAAGAAAGTCAAAGGTGATAGTGACTGCAAAAGTTGCATGAAAAACTGCAAGTTTTGTAGTACACTCACTTACTTTAGTGATACAAAGGTTGAAGAACTGACAACAAGAGTCAAAAAGGTTGAAGATCAGATTTTAGACCGTGATAAAATGCTAAAAGCTTCAAATGATCGAGCTAAAAAGTTAACTGAGAAAATTGAAAATGATAAAATTGAAGTAGAAAGAATTAGGAAAGAGAATGAAAAGCTAATTCATGAAAATCGTAAACTTTCAGAAAATTTTGACAAACTAAAACGAACGGTAAAAGATTCTGATGAAAGAAACGGTAAAACCAATAAAGAAAATGAGCATTTAACTGTTGTTCTTAGATCAAAGAAGAGCAAATCAACCAACAACTGGATGAGATTGCTAAACTGAAGCTTCAGTTTGAAGAAGCTAAGATTGAGAATGAGCATATTAATCTGAAATTAACCAGTTACAACTCCGCAAGCTTTGTTTTACAACACATTGTTCCTAAACCCATCGGGAAAAACAAAGCAGGCGAAGATGTCTACTCAGATGGAACTGGGGTTGGGTATCATCAGGTCCCACCGCCAGTGTTAAACAATTTTTCAAAGAAAACATCAGGGTTGGTTAATGATGAAGATGAAACAAATGAAATAAAACTTCCAGAGTCAATTGATGTTACATTTTCTTCATCTGATGACAGTGTTCAAACTGACATTGTGAAAGGCATGGCTGAAAGTGTTTTGAAGTCTGATAGTGATTCAGTTGAGGAAGAAGAGTGTTTTCTGGACAAATATATTCCAAAATCAAAGTCCAAAAACAACTTACATGAAGAACCACATCTTGTGATGTACAAGATGGCAGGATCGGATAAGTTGTATTTGGATTCTGAATTTCCACTGGAGAATGTTAATGTTGCTAAATTGACAAATGTGTTCAAATTGGTTGAAATTGATCTGTCTGAGATTGAAGGTCTAAAACAGACGAAGAGGCAAATGAATTTTGAAAAAATATAAAGCTTACTACAAGAAACCTGTTGTTCCACTGCGTTTTTATAACAACAATCGAAAAAGATGGTCGGGTGGTTATCAGGGTGGTAAGAATTATCAGAAAAAGAATGTTCAAAACAAGAAGTTTGCTGAGAAAAAGGTGTTTGTGAACAGTTCAAGTTCACTTTCTGATGAAGAATCTGAATTTTTTTTAAAATTAAACAAAGAGTTCTTTGAGAAGAAGGCTTCACAGCCTCAGTCTGAAGGTACAAGTCGGGTAGTTGACACCCGAACTTGCTTCAAATGCAATCAAGTTGGACATATTGCACGAAAGTGTACCAACTTGAAGCCTAAGACTGAAGTTGTGATGAATTCAAGAAAGAAAGATGACGTGAAGGGAAAAGCTCCATTGGTTTTTGATAAAAAGGTTTTGAAAAATGACAAGTTTTACAAACGGGTTGCATCGCCTCAACAAACATGGAAGCCAAAAGTAGTTGAAAAGAACTAAAGTTCTCCGAAACCAAAGGTTTCTGAGACTGAAAAACAATCGTCTTCTACCACTTCGATAAAGATGGATGTTCCTTTGGATTACTATGAGAAACTTGAAAAACAAGAATCAGTTACTTCTGAGAAAAAAGGTTGTTTCGAAAGACCAACCATATGGTCAACATCAAAAAGACGAATTTTTCTTGTATAAGGAGGTTGAGGTTGGGTCTGCAGAGAGCTTAAAGATGAACGACAAGAATTTTCTGCCACTTTACATTGCAAAAACTCACCTTAATGTCAAGTTACCTGAGTCCAAAGAGGCTTGGGTAGCATCAAAATCTCACTAATTGATTTTGAAATGTGCAGGAGCTTCCAAGATCCGTTTCACATTGGATTATGGATAGTGGAGCCTCTCGGCACATGACAGGGAAGAAAACCCTACTGTATGATGTTAGAGGGTTTAATGGAGGTTACGTGGGATTCGCAAGTAATCAGGGTGGTCGAATAGTTGGAGAAGGAACTTTATCAAATGGGATTGTCACATTTGAAAGAGTGAATTACATTGCCGAGCTTGAGAATAATCTTCTGAGCATATCTCAGATCTGTGATCGCATGTATACAATGCACTTTACAGACAAAGAATGTTTGATCTTGAAACCAGGATTTGTTGTTCCCGAAGAATGGATTATCATGAGGGTACCTAGAGTGAATGATCTGTACGTGTTAGACATGAGCGTAGCTACTACAACCACGGGTCAGGCTCACTGTTTTGTGTCAAGAGAAACGGAAAAAGAGTCAAAATTGTGGCATCGGAAGATGGGTCATATTCACTTGAGAAAAATGAATCATCTGGTGCATAACGACTTGGTTACTGGTGTTCATGTGAAAGGTTTTCATCTGGAAGGGGAATGCATTAGTTGCATCAAAGGCAAGCAAAAGAAGAAATCAAACCCTCAAAAGAAAGTCAATTCAATTTCGAGACCTTTTGAGAGACTCCATATGGATCTGTTCGGTCCAGTAAACATCAAAATTATAAATGGGGATCTCTACTGTCTAGTAGTAACTGATGATTATTCCAGATTTTCGTGGGTATCATTTCTGAAGTCTAAAAACGAGACGTTTGATAGTTTGATGGCGTTGTTCAGAAAAATTGAAAACTTGTACCAAAGGCGTATCAGAAGAATCAGAAGTGATAATGGTACTGAGTTTAAGAACAACAAGATGGAAGAATATTGTGATGAGAGAGGTATATTGCATGAATTTAGCGTGCCTTATACTCCCCAGCAGAATGGAGTAGCTGAAAGAAAGAACATGACACTAATCGAAATGGCTAGGACTATGCTTGCTGATTTAAAGCTACCAGTAAATTTTTGGGCAGAAGCAGTCTCAGCTGTGTGCTATACGCTCAACCTGGTTCTCACTGTAAAGAAATTCAACAAGACATGTTTCGAGCTGATCAATAACCGCAAACCGAATCTGAAGTATTTAGAACCGTTTGGGTCTCCCTGCACAGTTCTAGAACCTTTTGGAAAGTTTGGTCCAAAGAGTATCGAGGGAATATTTGTGGGATACTCAAGTCCTCATAAACGAGTCTTTGTTCCAAGCTTGAAGCGGATTATTGAGGCACATAATGTTGAATGTCAAGGCTACACAATGCCACCGCAAAATCCAGGCGACTCATGGCGTTTTCATTACGACACTTTGTGGGATTCGTTTGACATGGAAGAAGAAAAGGAAGAAGAAGAAGATTTCTTTGATGAGTTGGATATTCTAAGAGAATATGAGTCTTCACAGGAAAGGTTCCCAGCTGAGTATTCTAGACGTCAAAAAGCTTCCAATGATGACGAAGCAGGTCCGAGCAATGCTGGAGAACATGATGATATTCAACAGAATGAAGTTGCTCATGATAATCAGACGGCAGTTAATGATATTCTAGAATCTAATTATAGACCGATATTCGATCATGGTGATTCAGATTCTGAGGGGGAGCAAATTCAGATTTCGAGTCAAACAATTCCAGTTAGTGAACAAGATGCAAATCAAAATGTCACAAATTTGGAAGGCGAGGTAGATGTTCCAGGCGAGGTGATGCCGATAACTCTTTCGTACCATCCAGGAGAGTTGATCATTGGAGAATTGCAATCAGGCGTCCACACTAGACATCAAATTGACCAAGGCCTTACTTGGTTTTATTCTACAGTTGCTCCTTTACAAACTGAGTTTTCACTAAGTTGTTTTATTTTGCAGATCGAACCGCGAACATATAAAGAGGCGCTAACTAAAGATTCTTGGGTCAATGCCATGCAAGAAGAATTGAGTCAGTTTGAGAAGTTAGGTGTGTGGAAATTGGTAGATTTTCCTGATGGTCAGAGGAAGATAAACACCAAGTGGGTGTTCAAGTGCAAGAGGGACGATAGAGGAGTTATTATTCGTAACAAAGCTCGACTCGTAGTCCAGGGTTTTAATCAGTAGGAGGGTATAGATTTCACCGAAGTGTATGCTCCAGTTGCGAGACTAGAAGCAATCAGAATCTTCCTAGCATTTGCATCTTGGAAAAATTTCAAAGTTTATCAGCTAGATGTAAAATCGGTGTTTCTCTACGGGAAGGTAAAAGAGGAGGTATATGTCGGACAGCCACTGGGCTTTTCCGATCCAATCCACAAAGACAAGGTCTACTTGCCAGACAAGGCGCTGTATGGTTTACACCAGGCCCCGAGAGCTTGGTACGAGACATTGTCTCAACACCTGCTAGCCAACAGCTTCATTCGTGGAAAAGTGGATGCCACTCTCTTCACCAAAGAGGTCGACGGACATCTTCTGATTGTTCAGATATACGTGGACGACATCATATTTGGGTCTACAAATGAGAATTTGTGCAAAGTTTTTGAACAAGTTATGAAGCAGAAATTTGAAATGTCATCGATGGGTGAGATGAAATTCTTTTTGGGTCTACAGGTTGATCAACTGCCTAAGGGAATTTTCATACATCAAATGAAGTATGTTCATAATATCTTGGAGAAATTTGGGATGTCAGGTTCTACTCCAGCTTCCACCCCGTTAGCGACGAACCATGGGATAAACCCTGATCTCACCGGAGAGAAGGTAGATGAAACGTTGTATCGCTCCATGATCGGTTCGTTAATGTACTTGACTGCTTCGAGACCCGATATCATGTATCCAACCTGCCTCGCAGCAAGATTTCAATCTAACCCGAGAGCTTCGCATATGGTGATTGTGAAAAGGATATTATGCTACCTGAAAGGAACTCCATCATTGGGGTTGTGGTATCCAAGAGAAGGCGATTTCACGCTCGAAGGGTATTCCGATTATGATTTCGGATGCTGCAAAGTTAACGCAAAGTCAACAACAGCGGGATGTCAGTTTTTCGGACCACGCTTGGTCACCTGGCAATGTAAGAAGCAAACCTCTGTGGCTCTATCCACATGTGAAGCGGAGTATGTATCTGCTAGCAGTTGCTTCTCTCAGATCTTGTGGATCCAGCAACAGATGCGCGACTACGGTTTGCAATTTCTTAACACCTCTATCTTTGTTGATAATGAGGCAGCGATTAACATTACTAAAAATCCTGTTCATCACGCTAAAATGAAACATATTGAAATTCGTCATCACTTCATCCGAGATTGCTTCGAGAAGAAGTTGATACGAATTGAGAAAATCCACACTGACAATCAGAAAGCTGATTTACATACCAAAGCATTTGACAAAACACGTTTTCAATATTTGCAAAAATTGAACGGTATGAAGCTTTTATCAGTGTTGGAAGAGATTATTGGCGTTGATGAAGGAGATATTGTAGATGATGTTGAGAAGCAATCTGCAATGGTTTGTCGATTTTTACCTGTTTTGGTATTTAGGGGGAGATAGGGTAATTTTTTTTAGAAAATACAAAAACAGTAAAAATTTCAAAAATACAAAAACATGATATATTTTCAAAATCCAAAAACAATAGAAAACCAGAAAAGAGCTTGTGTAAAAAGGGAAAATGATAGTACATCGGCTTGACAGTTACGGCATGCTAAAGATATGTAGAGTTTAAAAGAATTAAACAGTCTTGTTGATGATGTGCCGATAGGTTTTTGCACATTTAGTAGGTTTGTTCGGGATATAAACCTAAATCCTTACTTGCTTATTTCGTGGGGAACACTACTTGGATATATAGGTAACCCCTGAAATCTTGTTTGAAGGATCCCTTTTTCTAAGATACTAGGTCTTTATACTCAGTGATATCTGGGGTATTATCCCGGGACTTCTGATAATGCGGAAGGAATGGCCTAGTCCCCGTATAATACTTTACTGCTTGCTTGAAACATAGCATCGCCCTCAGCTAAAAAATGACAGAACATTGAAAAATGCTAATCATGGCTGTTGTAAAAAAGATCCTCTAAAGGGGCCCACTAAAGTCGAACCGTCATCTCTCTGCTGAACGGAAGTTCTGACCTGAGCTCTCACGGTATCGCAATTTAACCTCTTACATATATTATCTGTGGTATATTCACCTGTAAGACTGAATATTGGGATCTGGATACGGGAGTATATTCAAGAGGTGGGACACATGAATGAGTTTAAGTCTTAATTCACTAAATCCGTATCCTAGACAGATTGAAGTTTGTGTGAGAATTTAAAGTGGATCAGCATATCGACAATCTAAGCGAATTGTTTAATTCTGAGTATGAATTTAAAGCTTAACGGTACTTGTGACTTGTCAGATAGCTGATATGATTCCCTTACACGCTCATCAAAAATATGTTTGTAAATAGTTTACATTTACTGCATTTTATTTCTGTAATTCATTTCTAGTTTAGAAACTTTATTAAATATCCAAAAAGATTTTACACTTCTGCTTTATTTTCCGACAAATCAAAGTGGAGAGTTGATCTTCAGATTCGAATTGAAGCAGATGCAGGAAGTTTCTGGGCTGGAGGATGAGTTTGGAGCTAATCATGTTAAACTTGAGAAATTGAAAAGTCAAAACAAGTTCATTAATTTGAAACTTGTAAATTTTAGAAAAGTTTTTGAACTTATTTGTACAAAATGTCAGTGTGATTTATCTCAGGTCAACCAAGATCATTAAGTTGGACTTGGTAGAATATTTGAGTAATCAGGGTCATTAATTTGGACCAGGATACTTAAGTATATTTCTAAACACTGATTAGACTATCAATTAAGATTGAATGATAAGTTTGGATTGAAACTGTTATTGTCATATATCTTATGTTTAGGTAGAGATTGTGCAGGTAACAAGTATGAGTTTGAGAAAGCAGCTAAGCAAGATCTCAGCCTACTGATAAGGGGAGTCTGAAGACTTAAAAGTCAGATACAGTTCCTGGATCTACATTCAAGGGGGAGCTTGAAGATATTAAAGATTCAGATTCTATGATTTATGCTAGCTGTTGATAGAAGAGAAGAATTGAAGGAAGCTTTTACAATGTCAAGACAATTTGGAAAGAGACAAAGACTAAAGACTCGACGCCGAAGACTTCGTCAACATCCAAGGGGGAGTCTGTTGGTGCATCTAGTGTCTGTTAACTTCGTCTTAATCGAGTCTTATGTCTAAATAGGATAAACGAGCACACAACAGGGTTAGAAATTAGGGTTTTATATGTGAAAGTGGGTAATTCCGCTTGAACATGACATTGAACAGTTCAAGCGAAATTAGCATTATAATTTCGCTTGAAATGAGATGTGGCAGGTTCAAGCGAAATCACCTAATTCCGCTTGAAACATACATGTCTCGTTCAAGCGGAATCTGATCTCTATATATGTGTGTGTGCTGTGTTCATTTGGAGCGGAATTAGAAGGTATTGTTTGAGAGCCGAGGTGCTGCCGAATTGTAATCAGATCTGTAAAAGCTCAGGAAATCAATAATAGATAAAGATTAGAAAGGAACAAGCTGTGTTGACATCATTTACATTGATTCCGCCTTTGTATTTGATGATGAACTACTCAGATTGACTTTTTAGGGTCACACGGACGATCCAACAATGAAGGTATTTACGTAGATCCCTCTAAGATAGAAGCGATTACCAAATGGAAGGTTCCGCAGTCAGCAATGGAAATTAGAAGTTTTATAGGGTTAGCCGGATATTATAGACGATTTATTAAGGATTTTTCCAAAATAGCTGTACCATTAACTAAGCTAACCTGTAAATCAGTTAAGTTTGAATGGGGACCTAGACAAGAAGAAGCCTTTAAGATTTTGAAACAGAAATTAACAAATGCTCTAATTCTAGCTTTACCAGAAGGAACAGAAGATTTTGAAGTATATTGTGATGCTTCAAAGCTAGGATTTGGATGTGTGTTAATGCAACGCAAGAAGGTAATTGCGTATGCATCAAGGCAATTGAAAAAGCACGAAGATAACTATACAACTCATGATTTAGAGTTAGGAGCCATAATTTTTGCCCTTAAGATTTGGAGACATTATCTGTACGGAAGTAAGTTTACTGTCTATACAGATCATAAAAGTTTAAGATATATCTTTGGGCAAAAAGAATTAAACATGAGGCAAAAGAGATGGATGGAAATCCTAAGTGACTACGACTGTGATATTCAATATCACGAAGGAAAAGCAAACATAGTTGCTGATGCTTTAAGTCGTAAATATCATGAGAAACAACGACGAATACGTGCTCTTAGATTAAATCTACAATTAGATTTAATGGAACAACTGAAAAACATTCAAGAAACAGCAATCAAGGATAATGCTGAAGGAATGAAAGGACGAATAAAGGAATTAGAACAAGGAAGTGATGGAATATGGAGATTCCATAAGAAAAGAATTTGGGTACCTAAGCAAGGAGAATTAAGAAATAAGATTTTAGAAGAAGCCCATAAATCTAGGTATACCATGCATCCTGGTAACAATAAGATGTACCAAGATTTAAGAAATAATTTCTGGTGGATAGGAATGAAAAAAGACATAGCTAGATATGTTTCTAAGTGTTTAACTTGTTCACAAGTTAAGGCAGAACACCAGAAACCTTCAGGTCTACTACAACAATTAGAAATGCCTGTATGGAAATGGGAACTAATAACAATGGATTTTGTTACTAAGTTACCCAAAACCAGAAAGAGTAATGACGCGATTTGGGTAATTGTGGATCGATTAACCAAATCAGCTCATTTTCTACCCATGAAAGAAACCTTTAGCATGGAAAGGTTAGCCAAGTTGTACTTAGATGAGCTAGTATCCTTACATGGAGTCCCACTCTCCATTGTATCAGATAGGGATAGTCGTTTCACTTCCCACTTCTGGACAAGTTTCCAAGAAGCAATGGGAACTCGATTAAATCTAAGTACTGCATATCATCCTCAAACAGACGGACAAAGTGAAAGGACGATCCAAACCCTGGAAGACATGCTTAGGGCATGTGTGATAGATTTTGGTGGAAATTGGGATGACCACCTACCTTTAACTTAATTCTCCTATAACAATAGTTATCATTCAAGCATAGAAGCTGCCCCATTCGAAGCACTAAACGGACGAAAGTGTAGAACTCCAGTATGTTGGGCAGAAATAGGAGAAAGTCAATTATCAGGACCGGAGATTGTGCAAGAAACTACCGACAAGATCACTCAAATCAAGGAAAGACTAAAGACGGCTCGAGATCGCGAGAAAAGTTATGCCGATAATCGACGCAAGCCACTCGAATTCCAAATCGGAGACAAGGTTCTCTTAAAAGTTTCTCCTTGGAAAGGAATAGTTCAGTTTGGTAACAAAGGAAAATTGAGTCCAAGATACGTAGGACCATTTCCAGTAATCCAACGTATAGGACCAGTTGCTTATCGCTTACAATTACCAGAAGAGCTAGCCGGAGTACATTATGTATTTCATGTATCCAACCTTAAGAAATGTCTATCTGACGAATCTTTGATAGTACCTCTTCAAGATGTAGAGGTAAATGAAAAGCTAAAATTTGTTGAGAAACCACTTCAGATAGAAGATAGAAAGATCAAGTTTCTCAAACACAAGCGACTAGTGCTAGTCAAAGTCAAGTGGGATTCAAAGAGAGGACCAGAATACACTTGGGAGCTGGAATCAGAAATGAAGCAAAAATATCCTCACTTATTCTAGTAAATCTCGAGGACGAGATTTTTATAAGGTAGGGAGGATGTAACAACTCTCATCAAAATTACCATTTCTTATCTTATTTGGTCCAAAAGGGAACCCTAATTAAGATACCCAAGTGATACTGCATGACCCCTAAATTTTCAGAACAGTTGAAATCAGGATCAGGGCCCCTAAAACTCAAAGGGGGTATTCCCTAAATTATGTTTATCTGCTCAAAACGATTCTAAAACACGTAATTTCAAATTTCGTCGACTCAGCAGGGCTAAGTAGGTGACAAAGCAGGCCTAGCCTACTTTGGATTTCCCCGCGACACGCGACAGGTGCGGGAGATCCTGTCACGACACGCGGGAGGTACCAAATCAGGCTATAAATACAGGGGCTTGGTACTTGATCAGTTTGCATGTTTCGACGTTAAATTTCGTTACATACACTCACTTATACGATGTTTCGTTCAAAAATAGTACAATCCCAAACCTCTGCTACAATAACAGGGTAATAACTCGATCGCTGCTACGATTCAATGTCCGATCGATTGAAACTATCTGATGGATGTTTAAGTGCTGCCCACATTAGGGTTATGCTTTGTCATTCATCGTGAATTCGATGGATGTTTAAGCATCGCACTTTGTCATTTGTTGTGAGGGTTTAATCTCGTGAGTTATCGTAAATGCTGTATTAGTTACTGACCTAGTTCGTGTGCATGTTATTTAAATTAGGTTACAAGGCTAAACAGTAGGATAAACTCTGCCCGTATAAAATCTGTAATGTGAGTCATTCTCTTTTTATCAAAAGTATTTTTTCAATACTCCATTTTCAAATGTTATAATTACAGGGATTAAGTCATGGTTATCTTAATCACTGGCTAGTGGGGTATTGTGCACATTACTAATTTCTCACGGTTAGGCTAATAAATCCTAACAGTGATAACCGTCACTACTTGGGGAGATACCCAATAGTGGTAAATTACGGGATTATCCCGAATTATGAAATAAAATAAATTGGGCATTTTCGAGTTTTAAAAGATCCTGTTAAAATCTTCCGCTGTCGCATCATAGATACCACGGGTTCCTGTCCCGCGGCGCCTGACCGGGTCAAACCGGGGCTGGGGCCGTGACAACTCGGCATTGGCCACTCCATTAAATAACTCCAATTAACAAAAAATCCTGTCAATAAGACTCAGCTTACTCCCTGCTACAAATGTAAAGATCTCTATAGCTGGGCCATGGAAACAAATTATTAACATTCGAGAAGCATTGTTAACAATTGGTGTGGACCTTAGTAAAGCGGTGTCGGCTGTGGTCGTAGATGAGTCCAAAACCTCTTTTTGGCTGGGCCCGGAACCATTATACATTGCTTTGCCAAATCTTTTCAAACTCAAAAAACTAAAAACGTGCATGGTTAGAGACCGAATCAGTGCTGGAAGTTTTGGGCCGATATTAACATGGGATTGGGCCAGTCCGATTAGTGGGGGTGCTGAACTAATGGAGCTGCAAAGCCTGCTAGATATGCTAGGTGCAATTACGATTGGGTCGGGCCGAGATAAATTTTATTGGAACTATGATGAATCGGGGATTTTCAAGTTGCGAGTATAAAAAAGGCGTTCGGTTCTTTTAATAGAGATCGGCCGAACAGGTTGTTTATTTGGAATAGCTGGGTTCCTAAGAAAGTGGGTATTGTTTCGTGGAGAGCAAAAAATGAACGGCTAGCGACAAGATGCGCCTTAGTAAGGAGGAGGATAAACATTCCAGATTTGAGATGCTTCTTTTGCAAAGAACAGGAGGAAACCGGAGAACATATATTCGTTTCATGCCACTTCGCACAAATCATCTGGCAAAACATTGCAAGGTGGTGTAAACTTCCACCCATCATCGCTTTTGACCTCAATGATATTCTGGAATTGCATAGTTTCAGCCCTGGTTCAAGGAAGAAGAAAAAAACACTAAATGCCATTTGTTTTGTCACGGTTTGGTGTATCTGGAAGCGCGTAATGAAGCTCTGTTTAGAAGCACTCAGCCATCGGTTATCAAAGTTCTGGAGGAAGTCAAAGCACTAGCTTTCTTGTGGGTCAAAGCTCGATCAAAAGAAACAACTATGACATGGGAGAATTGGAGTAGTTTTAACATATTTGGTTAACTATTTGATTTGGTGTAAATAGATAGAATGTAAATTTTGTTCTGGAACTTTGTAAGTTTGGGGACTAGCGTCTTGCTAGTGTTTTAATAAAGTTTTATGTCGGCCGTTAAAAAAAATATTAGGATTAAATTGAGTCTGTACTCCCGCGTCACCTAACTCATTTAATCTCTAACATTTTTCCTCTATTGACAAGTTAATCCAATAACCTAAAATCCGTTGATAACACTAAATTACCAACAAACCAATGATAGCATAAGAAAGGTTCGTCTTTTATGAAATATAAATCAAAAACTTCATCTTAAACCTTAAAGCTTTCATATGTTTTAAACTTAATCTTATGCTCTTTATAATAGCGTATAAATCCTAATCATACAAATTGGTATGACAAACTCAAATTACTTTTTAACATTTCTACTACTATTCGTGACAATTGTAGTTTATTAGCTTTTTATATAAAAGGAAATCATTATTTGACTTGGAAGCATGAAAAGAAACACAACAATGTTGATCCTATGGGTTGAAAGTTAAAACTGTGGATGGCTTTGAAAAATCAGTTGGGTTGGGTGCAATGGGTTGCTTCATTATGGAACAAGAAAAAGTTAGGCCACATCATTGATTTATTTTGAGTGGCTTATCAAATTATTTCATTGGGTAGGCTTGCAACGATTGAAGATATTTTTCGGTTTATACTATCCAACCCGGGACAAATGTTGTTAAATATTATTTCAATAATCCATTTATACTACAAATAAAACATTTAAGGAGGGTAACAATGTGACTTTAATTTAATTTTAAGACACATTTAAAAACATTGTTGTTGTATTTGATACAAGTTGACGCATAAAGTACTCGTCATTTATAATTTTGTCCCTCCAATGTATTTAAGAAAGCATTAAAAACCAATTGTATGTACAATGGCCACTCTAAAAGTTAAAATTTGTTATAAGAATCAATAATGTTTCTAGAAGTTATAAAATTGTTAAATATTTAGAAAAAAAAAATGTGTTAGGTTTGTTGTTTCACCATAAATGATCAAAAACAATAACCATACAAAAATGTGTTAGTTGAACAAAGAAGTCGATCATGCGTTAGTTCCAAAATTGTTAAAAAACAACCGGCTGCAGCATAATAAAAGTCGTTATCCCGTCCCGTAGCGTGAAAATAC